>CM037089.1:22804031-24004031 GCA_020916435.1 Oxytropis ochrocephala
TTTTTGCTGCTAAATGTGATTTCAACGTGAAAACTAGACAACAGTTTCTATAGTTATATGGTTAGTCAATTATTATGTTTGTTTAAGGGATATATCAAAATGTCACAATTTATTAACCATCTAATGAGCTTCATCAAACCATATAGTAGATTATATTGGAACCAACCCGGTATAAGCGCTTGAAGTGGTAGATATTTAAACTCCTTAACCATCCGGTCAACAATTTGATCTTTGGTAGTGCGTATGAGAAAATATCTGGTGGGAGATATCAATCTCTTAAATGGATCTAAATACCTCAAAGAATTAATCTTTGTAGTTGTGCGGAAGGAATACCTTAGTTTACCTAAAAAAATATTGAAATAAGTAGAAATCATGGTTGATAACGTTTGAAATCATTGTTAATGAAGTTCAAAGTGGAGGCATTGTGTTGTCAACTCAATATTAAAATCTGTGTTGTCAATATTAACATCTCTAAACTTAGTTTCCAAAAAATTATCAAAACTCAAGAAAAAATAACACATGCAAGATGAATGAATGGGTTTTATGGAAATAGGTTGTATGTATAATACTGAGGATTGGAGTAACCAACAAATTCAGAAACACCAAAATTATAGACAAATAAATTTACACAACTTCATGATTATGGTATAAGTCCACATTGAAGTACAATTTTTATTAATACATTAAGTTTTACAACTATGAAATTTATAAATTAAAGTATAGTTTTTCGTGAGCTTAATAGTAAATTAAGTTTTTATAAAATTTCTAATCAAGACCGAGTTAATGGTCATGCGGTTTAACTGTCAACCTTGACCCAATGACCCGATACCTTCACCGAGTTGGTCACCGGCCCGAGTTTTAAAACATTGGTGTGGATTGTCAGGATGTTTCATACCACATTCAATTATCATCCCACGGTTATGGTTAATGTATTTTCAAAACTTCCAAATCAAATCAGTCGCATAAAATAAATACAATTGAATTCCTATTAATTCATTTGAATTCTCAATTAAAACTTTCTAATCAAAACTTCCTATTAATTCATTTGATAGAAATATTCTTTTACATGTGATACATAGGTAAGCATACATTTTCTCAGAGGAAAAATTAATTTATTCCAGTAGACGACCATACAACAATCTATTGGTTTCATAATTTCAGGAACCAGTCTATGTTTTCATGGCACATATCACACAGATACTTTCACACAACGCGTAAGAATCATCATTTTATGCTTTCGTTAATGTTATATCACTAAGAAATCAAAAATAAAAATTGTTGTTATCATAACCAAGCCTGTGCTATTTAACTATAGGACTGGAATAGATGTGATGGTCCGGGATCACACTGGAACATCGATGTTCGCACTTAGAGGAGTACTGTCTGATATGCACTTCTACGATCTACATCTATCTGCCCATGATCGTCGTCATTCCGTAATGTTCTTAATTTATAATGAATTAAGTCATCCAGTAATTTTCTTAATCCACCTTACCATGTGCATATGTCATGATTTATATTAATAATCTCCTTGACCATTCCATCAGTCCATTAGAATAAGAAGATAATTAAGTTCGCATCAAAATGCCAGCATTACTTCTGTAACAAATAAGCATAAACCTAAAACAAGTGTTAGAGATATTTTACAATGGTTTCAATAGTTTGATGTTTTTTTGAATGGTGATGTGTTGGTTGCTGTCTTGATCTCATGCTCAAGCAAATTAGTTCTGATTTTTGATTGGGAAAATATAATATCTTAATCAAGGTTGAGGATCCATTTGCCATCAATTAAGTTCCGTAAGTTTACACTTGATTGGGAAAATATAATATTTTTTAAGTTTACGTTTTTTTATTTTTATGGTTGTTGTCTTTAATCACTGTTAGAGTTTAACATTAATTAGCCATAATATAAGTTCCGTAAGTTTACACTAATACCATTGTTTGTGTTATGGGCTACATCCAGAGTGCTCCACACTGTTGCTTCACCTTCAAATTCAGATCCTGCAAAGGTTTATTTGCATTTAGAGTTTTTGAAATATGGTTTCTAAAGTCATTCTGTTTATGCGCTGATTTTCTAAAAATAAAAAATATGATTTCTTTACTTCTTAACTTTTTGTGATTTGTTATTTCATGTAGTTGAAAATAAAGACTATACCAAACTCCATTTGGTAAATTTTCTACACGTATTTCACGTGTGGCTTTTGACAAAAGGGTTATATTTGTAAATGGAGGGTATATCATATTCTGCTCTTTCCTCTGTTGCTTCCATATTTGGTTTGGCATATGAAGCCTACATACAAGTGATGCATCACATCGAAGCTTGCATCCTACCCTTAAACTGAAATTACTTTGAAGTTACTATCGTTCGTGATTTATATTTGATGACAACGCTTCTAATGTTATATTTTTGTTTATCATTTATAGGGGTGTGCTTGAAGTAAACTTTTAATTCATAGTTAGGTAACTACAATGTGATGATGACTCAAGTTATAGGGGTGGGCTTGTTTTTTTATATTATTAGATGTTCAAAGTTTTCGTCCTATTCTTAAACTAACTTTGCTTTTGAAAGTACACAATGTCAACGTGTGATCAAATTTATTGTTAATTTATTGTTTCATTTTCAGTCTAAAACTAATTTTCATTGAATTTTCCTACATGCATGGTTAAGCAATGGTTATGATAGAAATGAGTGGCTTTTAATTTATACAAAGGTATATTTTAGCAATGGAAATTTATAAACTATTAATACCAATAGAATTTTTTCTATCAACATAGCATACTAAATGGGCAGAAATAGTAGCTACAATTTTTAGACCAGTCATTGATGTTGTGTTAGTTTCAAAATAAGTATTTTAATCTCAAATTAGCAAAAAAAAAAAAATTGTAGCTCTGCTGAGTTTAAATATTTGAATTTGTTTTTAAAGTGCCTAATCTAAAAACTATAATATTAGAGCCCGTTTGTTATGACTTTTTTTTAAATAAGTTTTTTTTTTTAAAAAAAAATCACTTATGACGACATGTTGTCTGTTTGTTACAAATTCTTAAAAAAATGAAAAACTGAAAATAGTCTAAAAACTACTTCATATGAGAAGCTACTCAAAGAAGCTATTTTGAGTAGCTTCTCAAGAAAATCAGTTTTTTAAGAATGATTTTTTTAAAATAAGTGATTTTCAGTATGTTACTCAAACATAAAACAACTCCTCATTTTCACAGAAATCTCTAAAAACTATTATCTAAATTATGTAACAACAAAATCATTTATTTTTTAATCTGTAACAAATGGGCCCTTACATAGAAACTATTTGTGACACTAATGAGCAGTTACATATGGGTAAAGGAGTGAAATTTGTATATTTCTATTGACCTGTTTTAAGATAATAAGGACAATCTAATTGTACAATTTAATTTGTCAACTCTCTTAATTTGCCACAGATAATGCGATACTACCACATAGCCTGAGGACAATCCAATTGTACCATTTATAAAACGCAATTTGTCAAACATATTATACACAATCAAGAGATTTGACCCAAAAATACATTGTAGGAAACATGTAGACAAAGATGTAGAAGAGAAAGCCAAGTACATGTTTACAGCATGAGAAAAATAATTGTAATTGAATGAACAATCGTATGTTACAGAGCTCTCAAAGTGCTTCTTAAAGTTGATATGCAATAGGGGATAAAAAAAGGACACTATAAAAAAGATACTATAGATTATAGATGAGAACAACGATACTTAATATCTACAATAATGATAGAATGCAAGTAATATTTCATTAACCATAAATATAGTTGGCTCTTTTTCCTGTAGATCACAACAATACTTAAAACCAAGGTGCTTATGGAATTTCTAATCAAACAAGATTTAATTATGAAAGACATGGGTTTTTCTCAAAATTTTGTTTGTCACGTGTAGTGGCTATAGTGCTCAAGATGGGTTATATGACTACCAAATGCATAGAACAAATATTTGCTATTCTATGTGTAGAATTTTGGAGATGTGTTCAAATGAATAACTAAAAACTATTATACAATAGTAAAATAAAATTAAAAGCATTTAAATAGATTTTAAAATTGAAAAGATATCAATAAAAATTAAAAAATATGTATCAAAATGAAATATTAAATATGCATAAAATCAAATAAAAACTAATAACTAATGTTTAGTTGAATGGGTTCGAGGCGGAGGCAGGGAGGGTATCGACATCCCCAAATCCTCCCCCAGGTCAATACGAGTTTTCCCCATGAAACTCAAGTCGTGGTAGGAAACCATTTTAGGCTTTTAGATATTCAATAGACACCCCTCCCATTGGATAGTCAACAACTATTTTATGCTTTTAGATAATAATCCAATGTTCTCATTTTTAATAGTTGTTTCTCCTAAATCGTTACTTCAATTTCTCCCGTTTATAGAATTTATCGGAACATACTAAATACCCACAAGGGTATTTTCGAGATTATGGAATATACATATTTTAATTAAAAATCAATGTATATAATTGACTAAAATAATTATATACCTGAAATTGTTATCGCTAATGGAGTGTCACCTGCGCCACGATCTGGAGAAACGGAGCAACCATCAGGTAACTAAAAACTAAGAGCAAAACATTTGTCAATAATATTAAACATAAAAGAATGTTAATTTGGTGGGTAAACAAGGTACTTGAAAGGAGATACCTGAAATTGTTATTGCTAATGGAGCGTCACTTGCGCCACGATCCGGAGAAACGGACCAACCATCAGGTAACTAAAAACTAAGAGCAAAACATTTGTCAATAACATTAAACATAAAAGAATGTTAATTTGGTGGGTAAACAAGGTATTAGATAGATCACATACTTAATTATAAAATACAGCTGAATATTGACTTTAGGCTTCGACTATAGAACATCGTTTTAAAAATAAATAAAAAAGGTCGATCAGTAAATCTTATTTTTAAAAAATGTCTACACATCTCTATATAAATATCGGGTTCTTTCAGTGAAATTACGTTGTGTAATACCAAAATTTCAATGGATCTAATTTTTTCTCAACTTATTACCTAATATTAATTTTATTTTGTTGGATGCATAATTCGTGTTATCATATACTACTATTTAAATAAAACAAAGAACTGATCGGTTAAGCGCGACTGCTGATACTAAATCTCATAATGTTTTTGAAACTATTACGACAATATCATAATATGTTTGTCATGAAAAAATGTTTACCCATGCTGGCACGGGTGTTGCAAACTAGTATATATATATATATATATATATATTACGTAAAAAGAAGAGCCTAACTAACAATTACACTGCTTTTCTCTGTCTAAAAAAAACATTGCTTTTCTGTTAGAATACTTTATAATCTGAGTATTTCTTAATCATTCTTAAATACTGCCAAAAACTAAAGCTATCTGAATAATTCTTTAGCTTATTACAGTATTGCAGTATATCTTAAAAGAAGAACCCACTGTAGTCTCTACACACTTCAAGGGTCAAAACAAACTCAAAGATTATATATTAATATTCATATTAATAACATCAATCCATAGCGCATGCAAGAGTTACAATTTTATATTAACACCTTTGAGTTTTAAAGATCAAAGGCTTCATATAAAAAACAAAAACTTTGTTACGTTTACGAATATAAAATCAAAACGGATATTTTTGGTATCGGCTGAAGAAAGCGTGGTAGCCATGGATATGGAGTCAGTGTCCCAAGTTGGAATGAAATTAAAGGCGGAAATTAGGTTAAACATTCTTAAAATTCTACCTTTTCAAAGTGCAAATGGAATCTCACAAGTAACGAGAAAGGAGGATAACTTTTGAACACAAATTACACCCAACACTTCTCAGTATTTCATACTTTTCTTACTTAGTTATTGTTGCATGTGCGCTATTCATTAACTTTTTTTTTTTTTTTTTTTTTGACGCAGCTATTCATTTACTTTATTGTTGATTAATTTATGTTGGAGAATCTAGGTTGTCATGTACATATCCGACTTTATCTATGAATAATTTATATTGGAGAATCTGGTTGGCCATGTATATATCCGACTTTGCCCGTCTAGTGATCCACGTATATTGACTTTGTCATTCTATGTGTTTCTTCTCCCCAACATAGGTTTTAAGTCATACCCAAGTTTGAACTTGATAGAGACTTTGGGATGAGATCCGCACATATAATAACCACTCAGATCAACTCTTATTGGTGTAATGGTATTCCAACCCACGTGCTAAGATTAGTCGGTCTTGTAGCCCGTAATGATTCAAACCAAAAAAAAGTGAATGCAATTAATACATATAATTTTATTTACTCATTTATAGTCAATTAATAAAAAAATTAATTGTTGGGTGCTTACGTGAGGATTAACTAAATATCTCATCGATAAACAAAATTAAAATTGACCATAAGATATAAAGCCTCGTCAATGGTTGCGATTTATTATTGGTTTTATTCAATATTAACAATTCATAATATTTTACACAATATTCTACTATCAATTTTAGTAGTTCACTGACAAGAAACTTAATTGACCTCTCACCTTAAAAGCCTCTTTAATTGTTAGATAGCCGTGTAACCAAAAGAAAAGGATAGACAATATATATATAAATATTAGATTTGAGATGTCTAGCAACATTAATTCCCTATTATTTTTCTCAAACAAAATCACTTCATGTCAATCAATATTACATATTAATAAAAATGTGAGAAGCATATATAAGAGATAGAGTAGAGCATGCATGAGGGTTACTATTTGCTAATCGCTTTACGATGACAATATGAAAGTTTTTTTTCCCGATAAGCAATGATTCATTGATATGAGCGGGTGCTCCAAACCGCAATACAAAAACATGATCAAAAATTGTTAATACATGTGATAGCATTATTCCACCAAAAAGATGGTGAAATATTAGAATTTCTATCCATGACAATATGAAAGTGATTTTGAAACAAAATTATAACCTGTAATTATTTTCAAGAACTAAATATTATTTATTTTAAAACTATGGTTGAATAATAGAATCTGTTGCTAAATTTGACTGATTTATTTATTTATTATATATGAAAGACTCAAGATTCCCACAGGGGACTGCAAAAATACTATTCGATCATTCAAAGATTTTGATTTTGGATTTTTCAAGCTAATTTCTTGTCTTGTATTTCTTATTAGAATCGGATCGAATTGACCCTCAAACAAAAACAAGATATGTGTACGGCAGAAATGTATTTAAAAGTTCGATTATTTTTCTACTTTATACACTTTTCTCCCAAGCATAAATCAAAATGAACGAACCAATGATTTGTAGATCCATATTCACATTATTTTAAATATATAGAATAGAACAAATATAAAACAAATTGACCAAAGTTTGGACTTAAACGACTGATAACATATATCCTTATCTTTTTTTTTTGGACAGAAATAGCATCCTATCTTAATTTTAGATTTTTTTACAAGATCTTTGCTTTAGGGAGTTTTTACAGTACAGTAGTCTAATCTAATATCTATTTATACAAACCAATTTCTTATGAAATTACCAATTTAGATCTCTTATTAATATGACACATATATAATTGAAGGGTAAAATTATCATTACTTTCACTCTTTCTCTCTTTTTTCTTCTTACACTATTTTTCTTACTTTTTTATCTTTCTTCTTACACTCTCTTTCCTCCTTTTTACTTTTATCTTTCACTCTCTTTCTTACTTTTTTCTCTTACTTCTTACACTCTATTTCCTCCTTTTCACTTTTTTCCTACACTATTTTTCTTCCTTTTTTCATTTTACTTTTTTCCCATAAACAATTATTTTCTTTCTATTATCACTTCACTTTAGTTTTTTTTTTTACTAAATTTCTAAATTTATACAAACACTATTCTACTAAAATTATCTATAAAAATGTAAATAAGTCACACCAAAAAAACTATCAGTATCACCTTAAATTTTTAATTTTTCACTCCAAAATTGGTTTACACTCTTATCGAAAATCTACTATCACACCACCTCTTATTGATAGTCTACTATGTATCTTTTACTATCTGTTATAATCTACTAATCAACTATAATTATTGAAACTACGAGATAGCTGCAATAATGTATAAAAAAACACGGGATAACTGCACTAATATATAAAAAAAAACACGAGATTAATATTTGTCATTGATAATTAATTTTTTTGAAGACCACTACTTCAAACCTACTATCTTAAAAATAAGAAGACTTAATGACTATATAAACAACTAATTAATATTTAAAATAAATATTTCTTATAAATAATCTACTATCTACTATAATCTACTAATCAACTAAAATAATCAAATGAAACTACGAGATAACTGCACTAACATATAAAAAAACACGGGATAACTGCAGTGATATATAAAAAATTTGATATTAATATTTACCATTGATAATTATAATTTTTGAAGACTACTATAAACCCACTATCTAAAAAAATAAGAATACTTAATTACTATTTAAACCGATTAGTATTTAAAACACAAGTGATAAATATTTGTCACTAATACCTAAAAAATGACAATTGTCACTGTTATATAAAAAAACGCGGGATAAATATTTTTTATTGATAATCTACTATTCATCGTTAACTATCGACTATAATCTACTAATCCACTAAAATAATCAATTGAAACTATGAGATAACTACAATGATATATAAAAAACACGGGATAACTACACTAATATATAAAAACACAGGATTAATATTTGTCATTAATAATTAAAATTTGTGAAGACTACTATAAACCTAGCTACTGTCTAAAAAAAAGAAGATTTAATGACTATTTAAACTACTGATTAGTATTTAAAACAAATATTTCTTATTGATAATCTACTATCTCTCTTTTACTATCTACTATAATCTACTAATCAACTAAAATAACAATTGAAACTATAAGAAAATTGCACTGATATATAAAAACACGGATAAGCTGCAGACGATATATAAAAATACGAAATTAATATTTGTCAATATTGATAATTAAAAATGACAAGTAATTGTCACTAATACCTAAGAAATGATTGCACTGATAA
This sequence comes from Oxytropis ochrocephala, assembly GCA_020916435.1. Lineage (NCBI taxonomy): Eukaryota > Viridiplantae > Streptophyta > Magnoliopsida > Fabales > Fabaceae > Oxytropis > Oxytropis ochrocephala. Next base: position 22,813,079 of record CM037089.1, read on the forward strand.
TTTAAACACAGGATAACTGGGCTGATAATTTAAAACACACACGTGACAAATATTTGTCACTAATATACCTAAAAAATGACAAATAATTGTCACTGATATATAAAAAAACACGGGATAAATATTTCTTATTGATAATCTAATATGTATCTTTTACTATCTACTATAATCTCTTGATAAACTCAAATAATCAATTGAGACTATGAGATAATTGCACTAATACATAAAAACACAGGATACCTTTGTTTGATATAAAAAAATACGGGAATAACAATCTTGATATATAAAAAGACACTACAATTTGATATATATAAAAATATGGGATAAAGGCATATATTGTTTTTAAATGATACTTTTACATTTTTAAATTTTAATATTTATCTTTTTATTTGAAACTCCTATTTTTTTGACCAAATTAAAACTCATTTTTATCTACTTTAAGTTTGTCTTTATTTTAACGGGTTAATGTTCAAACTATTTAAGATCTTTTCTAAGTTCATTTGTAAAAAGAATCTGACAAAGACCGTGCGCGTATCTACGGGTATCTACTAGTGATATATCTTACTATCTATTAATAATACATTTATATAGGCTCCTCACGACAAATAATCTGAGGTGTCAAATAGTTAAGCTGTCCACATCCTCAATGCTATTTTTTGGCCTATTAGGATACATTAAGCCACGTCACTTACCATGCTTGCATTATTATAGCTCGATTTCAAATCTATTTATAAAACAAATTAAAATAATCATATTAATTTTACTGCCACATGTCATTTCATGATTCATCTAATCTAACTATTAATACACCCATATATCATTAGCTTCTCAATACCTTATTGTTTGAAATATATAAAAAAAAACGGCACATCCTATAATTAATTAGTTTCATTACGTTACATTTTGTATAAGAAAAGCTATTAATACACATATATATTTAGGCCAGACCACAAAACCAAACGTTTGCTTTATTCCATGGTATAAATTGTAAAATGTTTATTCCAAAAAAAATGTAAAATGTCTCTTGAAGGAATTAATGACATAATGATGAATTTTAATTTTCTAACACAAATGAAATAATAAAATATTATTCGGCCATTAAGAGTAGTATGAAAACTTTATAAATAATTCACTAATTCCATTTTTCTTATGCAATTCGTTTATTAAGCTTCCAATTGTGATTTTCTTCTTTCCATTTGTATTTGCAATTTCTTGATTTGCTTCCTTATGAAACCCATTTGCCTTTGCAATTTACTATTGTTTTCCTTTTTTCGGTTTGGTCGAGAATGAGCGAAGGAAAGGGAAGATCTGAAACATAGAAATAGCAAAGGAGGAAGGAAGAAATAAAGCACAGAAATGGCACACAGGGACTTCATAGTTCGCCGTCTCGAAAATTGAAAATTTAGGTACAGATAACGGTGCACCAGAGGACTTCACCGTTCTTTTTTCTATTTATTCATTGCTCCTTAGTTTTCCTTAATCTAAACCCTTTAGTTTTCCTAAATCTATGCATTTCTAATTGTTTGTTTTATTTTCTGTTACCGTTTTATTTATTGGTTTTGGGTGTTTGAAACTTTATGCAGATGTAGACATGGATTAGGTTGCGCAGCGGTGGAGTTGAAAGGATATTTTGGTTTCATTTTTCCTTTAGAAATACTCACAAAAGACACCTGATCTTGGACCTTCCTCTTTTAGATAAGATCTGCTTATTTGTGTTATAATCATTTTCGATCCTACCTAGGATCTCAATTTTGATACATGATGTGAATATAATAGTGCTACTTTGTTTTTGGTGGATGGGAATTCTTTGGGTTTAGGATTAACAAATTTTGTATTTTATTTGGTGCTCATTCCTTCTTCCTTGCTATTGCACTAATATATTGAGTTATTTGGCTATATGATATCTTACGTGAAAAAGATTTAACTTGAAATTTGCTGTCAATTTTACATAGTGCTAAGAAATCCGTTGCTAATTTCCAGTTGAATGATGGGTAGAATAGGATAATCGATAGTGGTTTAACAAGTTATACATAAGGACCAAATAGAATACACAGATATGTAGTTGATAAATCCAAGTTTAAATGAAGTTTCTGTTTTTTCCTCAGGTTACCATAATGGTGGTTAAGCCAATTTAAGTGATTAAATTCCTTATGTTGTCACATTTGTAATTGCTTACTATATAAATAGGATTTAAGGATTTCAATTCCTTAAAATGGTCCCTATACATGAGTTTTTTATTTTGTGTCAGGTTTTTTATTTTGGGCTACTGCTAGATCCTCTTCTATTAAGAATTGGCTGTAGAGTTTTAATGGGCATTTTTGATGAAATATGTTGATATATGTGTGATGAATAAGCCTCTAGAATTTTATTAAGTTTGAAGTTGATTTGGTTTGGTAAGATAATGCGGGAAAGCTTGACTGCAACTACATCATAGTTTTTCAGCTAACATAGAGGAAATTCAACAATTTCAGATTATATTCCATCACAAACGCTCCTGGAGGAAATTGAAAACCATTACGGTTCTTGGGTTAATTTCCCTTCAGTTTTTAAATTATTAATTCTACTAATTCTTACATCTATCTATTAAACATACAAAGTAGAATGTTGCTCAAAGCAAAAAATCTGATGTGCCGTCCTCTGAGTTACATCTAACTATTTAACAATTTTGGTCAAAAAAAAACTATTTAACACTATAAATATATATCTTGAATATTCTAATTAAAAAATTATGTTTCTATTTTTAAAAATGGATTAAGTTAATGATACTAAATGTTATACAAAATATAATGGAAATATTTTCATATATGTACGGTTCATGCGAATAAATACATGATTTCCGCAACAATTAACACAATAATTATTGTTAAAAAACACTATAATGGGATGATATAAACATAGTAAATTTTGTAACTTTTTTTTGACACAATCTGTAACTTCTTTTTTTTTTACACAATTCATAACTTCTTTTTTTGACCAATCAATTCGTAACTTCTATACGCCATAAATCACATTATAACTTTTAAAAAAAATTGGAATATCTTTATCACAATATTTTGGGCATATGCATATTCAAAATTACAATTACAATTTAACATTCTCTTGAATTTTAAATTTGTGCATTCAAGTTAAAATTCAGAAATATCAAATTTAAACTCCATTCAATCATACAAAGAAAGGAAAAAAAGAAAATTGTTGCATATATTATACAAATCCCAATGCATTAGCTGGTAAACTTATATACATAAGCGTCCAATCACATTTCTAATGTCTTATTTCACTTGCTATTGTTTAATTTTTTGGTTTCCTTTGTTGTTGGTGTTTACCCTCTATGTTGATTTGCATTCTTCTTCTTCTTCTTGAAATTGTTTTCTTCTCCATTCTTTTGTAATGTCAATTTTTTGTTTTTTATGGCAGGTTTCAAATAACGATATTGAAGATTTTGCAGGGTTGGGCAGTAGATATGGCAGAAAGGGTGAAGAGCTTTACCCTTCCAAATTCAAATTATGCTTAACATCATTATGCTCAACCATGATAAGTTAGAATATTTGTTGAGAATCGTTTTGCTATTCTGCGTGTACAAAGATGCAAAATTTATCTCAACACATGATTGTATAGCATCATAGTGCATTTTAAGGTTTTTCTTTGAGTTTATCTCAAATAAAATTACACAGGAGGATTTGTAAAAATTATGTGGAAAAATATTTGAAGGATGTTTGGAGCTATTTAATATAATCATCTATGAACTATTGCTAAAAGAACCACTAGAAAGCAAACTCCATAAGGAATATATTTGAGATTAACATAAGGTTTATTCTTCCAAAAGCTTTATTCACGTCTTTTAATTGTAAAAAAAATACCTTCAAGTTATTTACTCTTAAGCTCTTCTACAAATCTTGGTTCAAAAAAGCTCTTCTACAAATCTCTTCAAGTTATTTCTTATGTAATAATAAATAAAATTTTACAAAGTTATAAAATTATAAAATGTATAGGTCCAACAATATCATTAGGAACAACTGTTGTATATATTTAAAATACCTTTTATGTTTTCATGCCATGTCAGTGAATGTCCGATTTGGCCAATTTAGAATGTTGGAATGCACACAGTAGTCCTTGATCAGAAATATTTAGAAAAACGGTTCAAATTTATAAAACTAATATTTGCATAATGTGAAAAAAAATTCAAATTAAAGTTGACTAAATACATTCACCTTTATTGTATGTTGTTTTACAGTTCATTAGTTTTTTCGACAAGTATATTTTTATTAACATAAAATGTACCATACTATGTCAATCAGGAGGTTTTGGGAAATTTATTTTCGGGTTACATGCATAGCATTTTCCATCAGTTAAATATTTAGAGTTTAGCAAAATTCGTGTAAAAGATACTTATTCAAAACAAGCATATGAAAAGGTTTGGATGATGAGAGTATTTGAGAGGATATTTTAATTGCAATAGTATTGGGGTAATTAAGTTGTTAACCTACTTGCCAAATTTTTCACTACTAAAAAAAATCAAAATGTATCTAATTTTGAAATGTTAGTATATCACAAGAAATATTCAATTAATTATCTTCTCTTTTCATTGATTTATTCATCTTCAAGTTGAAATTAGTAATTTGAATACACCTTAAGAATATAGTACATAATTTTAGGTCACCTGATGGAAAATGCTCTTGGAACATTCAATATATAGAACTAGCAAATTTTTAGAAAAACAAAATTTAAAGCGTTGTTTTCTAATTCTCATAGCCATTAATGTAAATATAGTTTAACATAAAGACTATTCTCTGGTGGAAAGCAATTCAAATAGTTTACTTTGAAACTATCTTTCTCAATATTTGATAAAACTTGGAAGGGATATATAAAAGATGTTGAACATGAACTTGGAAGGGATAAAAGAGGTCTCGACATTACTCGCAGTATATAGAATTCTATGTATACCAAAAAAAAATTCTAAGGAGTGAGATAATCTATAGGTGATCTCTGTAAACAATTTTTGTTCAAATAATTCAAATGCATCTAGCTATTTTGATTTTGTCATTTTCAATACAAGGGAGGTGAGGGATTATATACTAAATATTATAAATCATCACCATCATTATCATCATTTACATGACCATAGATATCAGTCAATTACCATGTTTATTGAAGTAGAAATAACAATTGAATATTTCCAATCTTTTTTTTAATCAAAAACTAAATCTAATTAAGTATAAAACATATATGATAGATTGCTTTAAAAAACATATATGATATAGATCCTTACTAATATGTGTTTATCATGTTTAGTAACCATTGACTCTTCTCTTAATCAATAACAAAAATTCAATATATTTATTTGTATTGATCGACAATCCATTTATGAAATCCCGATTGATTTTTCCAGTATACTACTAAACCTGCACAAACCCAATTTTATCTTAAGTTTTTATAAACATTAAATATGTAAATACTAAATTCTAAATTAGAAGGAGGTAGCTCAGTTGGCGAGTTACGGGATACCGAAGGACCAAATGAGTGCAAGAAGGAGGTCTCGGGTTCAAGTCCCTAAACTAACATTGCCCCCACCCCACTAACAATTGTCTATCTAAAAAAAAATACTAAATTAGAATAAATCAACAATCATTTGCCATTAGTGCATTTTACTTTTATTCACAAAACAAACTAAATTTAAAATAATAATAAGTTTGTTTCCCGTGCATCGCATGCGCAGGTTAAATACTAGTATAATACAATAACGACATTTTGGTGGGGGAAAAAATAATACAATAACGACATTTTGGTGGGAAACAAATTTCTTCACCATTTACCAATATACCCTCTCATTTTGTACTTACTTGTTTACCAATATACCCCACTCTATATTTTTTTGGATGACATATCCCCACTCTATATTTTGTGCCCCACCATTTATCAATATACCTCTCATTTTGTACCCCACTCGCTACCAATATACCCCCACTATATATTTTTGGACCGACATACCACGACAAATTTTTATTTCTCCAACACTATTTTTTTATCCACTTTTGGTGGGAAAATTTTATTCCCACCATTTACCAATATATCCTCATTTTGTACCCCACTCCAATATACCCCACTCTATATTTTGGGTCGACATATCCTCGACAATTTTTTTTTGTCCAACACTCTTTTTTTTTTATCCACTTTTGGTGGGAAAATTTTATTCCCACCATTTACCAATATACCCCTCATTTGTACCCCCACTGTTTACCAATATACCCCACTCTATATTTTTGGACCGACATACCCCCACTCTATATTTTGTACCCCACCATTTACCAATATACCCCTCTTTTTGTACCTCACTATTTACCAATATACCCCCACTCTATATTTTTGGACCGACATACCCTTGACAATTTTTTTTTGTCCAACACTTTTTTTTATCATCAAAATGTACCCCTCATTTTGTACCCCACTGTTTACCAATATACCTCCACTCTATATTTTTGGACCGACATTTTTGCCTCATCCCACCAAGGGCTATTGTTGCATCTTCGTCTTATATATATGTGTTGCGTATTTTTATACCCCCCTTATAAAATGTTGATGTTTTTTCGAAACTACATCTGTTGGCATGTTAATCACCTCCCCGTGCATCGCACGGGTAATCCCTATATATTAATACACTAACGTGATTTCTCACGTTTTGAGCGGCAAATTTTTTTTTCTTTTTTTTAGTCCCTTTATGTACTTTTTTTTTAAGTCTCTTTATGTGTTATTTAGTCATGTATGTGTTATAGTATGGTACACTTTACACTCTGCTACTTTATTAATCAATTTGGGGAGACATTTTTGATAACATTAGTTGTAAATAATGCAAACTTTTTTTATAAGTCCCTTTATGTGTGTTACTTAGTCATGTATGTGTTATAGTATTGTACACTTTACACTTTACTACTTTAATTTTTATTTTTTTATAAGTCTCTTTATGTGTGTTACTTAGTCATGTATGTGTTATAGTATGGTACACTTTTTACACCGACTTCTTTATTAATCAATTTGGGGAGACATTTTTGATAACATTAGTTGTAAATAATGCAAACTTTATATCGATTATTAATCTAAGAAAAATTAAGGTCCCACTCTTTTTTTTTTGTCTAGCACTCATTGTTTTTATTATCAAAATGTATCCTCATTGTTAAATACATATTATTTTGGTTTTTTTATACTCCCACTTGCTTACCAATATACCCCACTCTATATTTTTAGACGGACATACCCACAGCGAAATTAAAGTCCATTACTAATCTAGCAAAAATTAATGTCCCACTCTTTGATATTTTTTTGTCCAACACTCATTGTTTTTATTATCAAAATGTATCCTCATTTGTTAAATACATATTATCTTGGTTTTTTGTGTCTCTCCCACTTGTTTACCAATATACCCCCACTCTATATTTTTGACGAACATACACACATGAGAAATTGAACCATTTAGATTTATGTTTGTAATAGGTAAACACGATTTATGTTTTTTCAAGTCGTATTTACCTATATATGATTTCCCTGACAAAAAAAAATAAAAAAATGAATCTTATTTATCTCAGAATAAGGTAAATACGATGCAATTTTTAAAGGAAAAATTGATTTATATTTGATGAAGGTAAATACGACCTACTATTTTTGAAGCTTTCGGGAGGGAATCGTATCTAGATAAATACGATCACGAAATTTCTTTGGAATTTGTATCTATCTCCTGGAAGGTAAATACGACAAGCTCTAAATTATATATAACATAACTATTGGTTAGTTAATATCTACAACGAAATTTCAATGCCATTTTTTTAACCAATAGTTGACATCCATTTTTTTTGAACTATCTTGCCCTCATTATTGTTAAAGAGTGTTTTTATTACATTTCTCACATTCTAAATCACCATCATGCATTGGTTCGTATCTTCGCAAATATATCATATATAAAGACCTGTTAACATAAAAATTCTATTCTATGTTTAGTTGTAAATTATCAGTTCGTATCAACCACTAAGTTTGTAATACATAATTTTTTTTTTCACAACTTATAACCACGTCCTGTGCATCGCCCAGGTGTAGAATGAATCCTCTATATAATGAGCTTTTGGACACGCCTAGACTTCATCCCACCAAGGGCTATTGTTGTCTCTTCGCTTATATATATATGTTTGCGTATTTTTATGCCCTAATAAATGTTGATGTTTTTTCGAAGCTACATACAGAGGTCTCATATTCACCTCCTCGCATGCATAAGCACAGACGTGTGTCCTAATAGTATGGATTATGGAAAATTTAAAACGAAATGTACAAAATATGAGGGCACCGCATAACAAAACACCTGCGTGTTGTGTGTGTGGTCACTGAAAGCCACCTTCTGACACTTTGTTTCGTACTACTCGTGGTGTTTCAAAGACACCAATATATGAATCTAGAATTTTTTGTTAGTGGAGTAAAAAAAAAGTCAATAATATTTTTAATTTTAATAAAATATGTAATTTTATGATGACAACAAAAAAATATTGCTGAAATCTAATGTGTTTTTGTGTCAATTTGTGTGTTCAATGTAAAAAGAGGTCAATATTAGAGTACTATTAATGGAGAAAATATGCATGTATAAATTGATCTTCTCTTTTATCTTTTATTATTTTTCGCACATATTTTTTAATAGGAGCCGAGCTAGCATAAATTTTATGGAGGGTTAAACATAAATGTTTAACTATACTTTTGGTCCCTCCATTTTCTTCATTTATTGAGTTTGATCTCTCTATTTTACTTTTAGTGATTTTAGCATATGTTTGAATTTTAAGCAAAATCGCGATGACTCGTGATTGAGTGTGGAAACTTGTATATATATATATATATATATACTAGTATAATTAACTCGTCTTGTGACGGTCAAAATTCATTGTTTAGACATCAGAAGATAATACTACCCAAGAGCACTTGGATGAGATGGTAAGGGTCTCTTCCAAACAACCAAGGTCCCAGGATCGAATCCACCTTGGGCATGCGGCGGTGTTAAATCTCTTGAGGAGAGCTTTACTGCCAATTGTGGTCCTACCCTTGAGAGGATTAGTCTCTCTGTAATTGCACGCAGAGATGATCTGGGTTTATACCAAAAAAGATACAATAAGATAATTACTTCAACTATTTTAAATATTTGTATAATAGTAGGAAATTAAATTTAGATTTATATATATATATATATATATATATATATATATATATATTATAATTTTGAGATCCCGTGAAATCAAATAATACTTTAGTAGTGACAACCCATAAATAAAAATACTTTAAAAACTACATAAGTACTAATCAAATAATACTTTAGTAGTGACAACCGCATGATGTATATAATTTCGTGAGTATTTTCATATTGAGATGTTATTACAACAGAATTACTTATAAATATTATACGGTCTAAAATAGTATTAGTAAATAGTAACTTACAAATATATAGCAAATATACCTTTGCATAAGAACATGTAGCTTGCTTTTGACTAAGCTGATTGACGTTGACAACCGTAGGATCAATGTTCTCTGTCATATTGTTTATTCTCTCTACTTGTTTTCTAAGTGCAAAGTAGTGAATAGAAGAATATTAAGCACAAACGTTATAAACTACAAATATACCGATCGATCAAAGTTGTATATTGATTCTAATTGTATGTGCATCAAAAATTGAATACAAAAATATGTGACAAACATTTTTAATATATAACATTATTTATAAGATGAGAATTAAAAAAGGTTGAAATGGATAAAATTACTCATATTTAATATTGATCTTTTCATTGGCAAAGATTTTGGTCTAGTCCCCTTCGCTTTTCTCTGTTTTTTTCTTTTTTTATTAATAAATTCGAGCAATCATGCATTTTGTTAAAAAAAAATACTCATATTTAATAATATTCTAGTTAGTAAATATATTGAATAAAATCTATGGAATGTGATACAAAATATTAGATGGTAAATAAATATAATATATAAATGTAATATATAATAACAAATATACATGTATCAAAATAAATAATAAATAGATATAAAAAGTAGGTAAAAAGTTTTGCAATAAAAGAAATAATAGGATAAACATTATGTAATATGCTTTAGTAACATGAAATTGTGGTAGTTCAAATGGTCAAGATTAGGAGGTGACGATGTGGGGAATGAGTTCGATCCCCAACACATTTTTTTATATATTCTAGTTAGTAAATATATTGAATAAAATCTATGGAATGTGATACAAAATATTAGATGGTAAATAAATATAATATATAAATGTAATATATAATAACAAATATACATGTATCAAAATAAATAATAAATATATATAAAAAGTAGGTAAAAAGTTTTGCAATAAAAGAAATAATAGGATAAACATTATGTAATATGCTTTAGTAACATGAAATTGTAGTAGCTCAAATGGTTTGCATTAGGAGGTGATAGTGTGGGGGAATGGGTTCGATCCCTAGCTCCTGCTTTTTTTTGATATATTTCGAAATAACATGCTGAGGTGGATTTAATTGGTGCTGACATATTTATTGACGTGGCTGATTAGGTAAATGCATATATAATATAGATATATATAGCTTCTATGCAGACGTACTTTTTTTAGCTTTGTAATGTGGAAACAAACACTCAATCCCTCAAGTTTCTCAATTTGGCAATTTTGTGTGTGATTTTTTCATTACGCTGTTAGTCCCCAAAAATCAAGGATTGTGCGGTATCTTATTTTTCCCAAAATCCAAGATTTTTAAGGATATAAAATGCAAATAATCTATAATTTTGAAGGACCAAAAATAGAATTTAAAAATTTGAAGACCAAAATTGCCAAATAAAGTGTTGTCATAGTCATCATATGGTATATTGGTCCTCTTCCTCTTCCTCTTGTGTAGGCACTAGAGGGTCTGGGTTGCATGTGCAGAAGAATAATAAAAGCATTCAAGAACTCAGTTAATATTTATATTGTGATTTAAATCTTTGAAAAAAAATATAAAAGTAGAATCCTCCAAAGCTAATGTGGATTTCCTGGAAAAACAGACCAAATCCATAGTAAATAGATACCAAATCAGAGCCACCACATGCAAAATCCATAAACCATCAAAAGTGATTGAAGTTGAAATTCATAAATAAGATAAAACCCACTTACCATAAAAAAAAAATGTATACAAATTAATTATTTATATACAATTCTATATGAAGATCAAACAATCTCTATTAATTTCTTCAAGAAAGGAACCAAGGAAGGAAGTGAAAGCGAATCTTCACACTGTGTTCACTATTTAGGGAGAAATAATTATTTTGTGATAAGCATTTTGTGTGGGATGTTTTGGCCCCAATTAATTAATACCAAAAATAAGTAAACTACACTTAGCTAGAGAGAGCTCATGACAAACCTGTAGTAATATATCAGCTTTAAAAGGATAGTAGCATAATTCTTTTAGCATTTGCATTCATTGAATCAAATATAATATTGCAAATATAACTCACAATCAACATATCCGAAGCCTGAGCATTTTCTTTAATATGCTGCCTAGCTATAACCAACTAATAATTAACAATAGTATTTGAATGAAAAGCGTATTATTAATAGACAAAAACTAAAAGTTTAGCAACTCAAATCAACCTACATGCATCAGAAGCAAAAAAAAAATAAAAATCAAGCAATTTGAATTACCAGAGTAAGTGCCTAGATGATACAGCAGCTTCATAAACAGCATATAAATAGCCTACAAAGACATGTAGTGGTTGCTAATGTAGTCAACCATTCATTCAACAAAATAAATTGTTCTTTCTTTTGATTTTTCAATCACTTTCTCATTTCGTTTCTGTGTATTCGTAACAGAATAACAAATTCAAAAATAAAATAAATCCAACAGAGGCGACAAAACAATCAATAGCTGTATGTACCAATGTGAAAAACAAAGTAATTCCTTTAAACACCATATAACACCACTAAAAACAAAGTAAAATATTTGCTCATAAAAGGCAGTATGATTAAGAGCCTAATCAAAATAACATCAAAATGAAAGTCCAACTAACTTAAATTCATAATCTTATATATTTTAATTTAATTCTCTAACAGGATGTCAACTTTGGCTGAGGGTGAGTTTTGAAACAAAAAGTCAATCATCACTCCGTCAAGTATGGATGAGTATTTTGGTTTCAATCCTGCTTTAATTATTTTCCGTAACTTGACATTTTCTTTCCATGACTTGCCACCTGCTAGCTCCAACTTTATATCTCTCCGAGTCATCGCGGAAAAATTATATGAATCCAAGTTCAAATTTAATTTGAGTGACTCCAATTTATACAAGAAAGGGAGTTCGAGCTTCATATGAGTAACTAACGAGAGAACCTAAGGAATGAGGGATGAGAGGCAAATTAGTATCAGTTTAATGCAATACTTTTTGACAAAATTTAGCAATTAAAGAAGTTGAAGAGGAAACCTAAAGAGTTCTTGGACATACGGTCAATGATTTAATATCAGTCATTTTTATCAACTAGTTGAGTAGACCCAAAGGAGTTGCCATATTGTATTCATATGAATCAATACTACTCACTTGTTTAATAGAAGAAAGAGAGCTCCCGCAGAGTCTCTCGAGAAAAGAATAGGCAAAAGCAAAGGTACAAAGATTTGGAGTAGCTAGCTCAAGTTTCGAATAGGCATAACCCACATAACCCAAATGTATACAGAGATTGAGAAGTGTGGTATTTGATATACAGAGGGTTTCTACATCCGAAACCTTGCGGTCGCGAAGGATCAAAATATTCAACCTGTTCAAAGTGGAGAAGGGCTCGACGCGAACTTCATCGTCGTTTTTAGTGTGAAAGGAGAAGCGGCATAGTTTCAAGCAGGTTAATGCTGGCGAATTCAGAGAATTTGGAAATCTTTTGCGGTTAAATTTTGGGAACTCTAAGTCTAGAGACATCAAAGACGGACATGAAAACAAACACAGATATGCTATTTGGACAACAATGTTGTGACAATTATGGACAAGTACTTGTTTTATACGGTGGGTCCCACAACATTACTGATTCAGAAATTAAAAAAGTGTGGGACCGTATATGAGTTATTTTAAATGAAAATTGGTTAAATTGAAATTAATAAACTAAAAACGTGAATAGAAAGGATTCGTCCATCTTCTTCACTTAGCGAACCTCTTCTTCACTCACCTCTCATCGCACCTGATTCTTCTTCACTCAGCTCTCATCGCCGGTCACCACGAATTCCGTTGAGGTCATCGGACCTAACCTCAGGTCACGATTGAAACAAACATCACCAACATTGAAACCCATTTTATTCTTCTTCAGTAATCTAGGTCACGATTGAAACCCACGAAGAATTCCGTCTGGTCAGCGGAGCTAACCTCAGTTCGTCTGTTTCTTGGCCCGTTACTTCATCAACCACCGATCGTTTGTTCGTTGTTCCGCCAATCGCCGTGCTAATCCGTCGTAAAACGCCCTATTTTCCTCTGAAACTCCTTATACTAAGGTATTCTCTATTATTTTCATTAAATTATCCCTAGAAACAGCAGAATCTCCAAATTAATTGACAGAGAAACCCCAGATATTTGGTAACAACGGAAGTAGACGAAACCCCTAAATTTTTTCGTATATGGATTGTAAGCAATTAGAGTTTTAGAATGACAATTTTGTGATTATGTTAAAAAGGAATTTCTGATTTCTATTGAAGTTGATTTTGGTTTGCAAAGTTTTGTGGATGTTTGCTTTGAAATGTTATGCAATGTTGTTATTAGTATAAAAGAGTTAATTTTTTAGGGAAGGTATGTTATTTGATCATACACAATGACGTCTATTATCTAATTTGGAATTTATACGATGAATCCATTGTGTTAAGAAATGTAACTAACATTATTAAACAATGTTTATCTTGGTTGGTGTGTATCCATGGGGTGATGTTTGGAAATGTTATGCATATCAGAAAGAATTTGATAACTGTTTGAAGCTTTCTTAGTAGTATGCAGCTACTTTTATATGTTGCTTAAAGAGAAATTTTGATGATACTTTCTAAGGGTTATCATAACAAAAAAAAGAAGGGTCAACTGGATATGCATATGATCGTGAATATCAACTGGATGTGCTTCTCTTAAGAAAACAAGTGACATACATTATTTTTGAATTAGGCTAGCACCACATGATTTGTTTTTGTTCCCATGAAAAAACCAGAAGAAACACAGCACAAGTTGGTGAGGCTATGGACATAATGAATGGCCTACTTGTGTTTTGATATAGTGTTTGTGTGTGTGTGTGTTTTGAAAATATATTTGTCTTGATTTTAAAAATTGAATTCATAGTGGATGTCAAAGAGGGGATGGGGGATAAGCTCCCCATACATAAGTTGTTTCCATAATTTTCTTGAAAACCTACTAAAATAAGCCAAAAACTATTAATGAGCATATTATAAGTCATGTTTATATGTTTTTTCAAACACTTAGGCAAGTGTTTATATCATGAGATGAGCCTAGATGGGCTCTTTTGAAAATGCTATTATTTTTCGAAGCAATCGTATAAAGGTGATTCTTTGGTAGAAATAAAGATTGTTAGATGCAATTTTCCAAATTTAGAAAAGGTTCATAATCATCAAATGTGATTCTTTGGGATAAGTTCATAATCATCAAATGTCCCCAGTTAGGAGCTTTGTTACGAATCGGATACCAACCGCTTGTGTTTCCTTTCCCTTTTATACTTTCTTTTACATTCACTGTGTTTCTGCATAATTCTAAGCTTCCTCAAAATTCTGTTTTTCAATTTATCAGTGTTATATATCAAGAGTATCAAATACTCTTGAGTTTAGTTTTTGATCTTGTTGTTCTTTTATTGACTAGGGAATGCAACAGTAGATTTGTATTTAGTTGCAAGTATGCCAAAATTTTGTCACCAATTATTTTGATGGTCAAAGCTTAACAAATTTGCTACAGAAGGATACTTTTGTCAAAGCTTAACAAGTCTGAGGCCATTGTTTTGTGTATGAAGGATGCTATTAATAGAGAATAATCATCAACTCAAGAAAGATGAAGCAAGGGTGCCTCAACACAGCAAAGAAACGAGTCTGTTATGCAGTTAGAAGAAGGTTTTGAGTCAGTTAGATTAGTTGAATCTGATTTGCTTCTAGAACACCAAAGTCATGTACTATATAAACACAATTGTAACAGAAATTTATAATAAATGAAATCAGTTTCTGAAACGTCTCTTCTGTCGAGTCTTCTTTGTCTCCTTTAGCTATTACCAAGATGTATTTTTTTCCTAATTTCTATTGATAATGCTAATTGTAAATATAACAAAAGTGTTCATATGATTATCTAAGTTATTAAATTTTGGATAACATCTGGTGTCCTAAGGCTTTCATATTAGTGTTGTTAGTTGGTAATAAATTCAGACATAGAAATTAGATGCCATTTGTATGAAAATAATAGGTTGATCATTTATTTGAAAAACTTGGGCATTTTTGTGTGGGAATTGGTGATCTGATTTGAATTGAGAAATTAGATGTCATTTAAACACCCAATGACCTTGTTCTTACATATATGCAGTGTTATTCAACCCGGACCGACCCGGCCGGTCGGACCGCGACCCGATGCTTAGATCGGTTCGAATTGCTCATCAGACCGCACATGCATCAGACCCGGTGTAACCCGGTACGACCCGGACGGGTTAGTCATTAGCCCGGTACGACTCGGTGACCCGTTGACCCGATTCCAATGAAAACAACTCTTTTATTATTTAAAAAAGCCTGGGATGGGGATCGAACCCATAACAAGGGGCAAACATTGCATTGACTATTACCACTGCACCACTTCTAATCTTTTGCAATAAGTTAAACAAATCAATATATAATATGTAGTATATGATTCATTCATTTTTTTAATCAATGCATATTTTTTGTTCCAGTCAATGCAAAATAACCATATATCTATAATCTTTTCCCAAAAATATTTATTTTTTAAAATATGATATTTTAAAAGTATAATTTATATGGTATTTTAATGTATAATTTTTATTTATCATAATTTTTTAATAGAGACCGGGTCATGCGGTTCAATAAGCGACCCTTCGGTCCGACCATTAACCCAATGACCCAGTGCTATGAACGGTTCGATAACCGGTTCGGTTTTAATAAAATTGCATATATGTGTCCCAACACAATGATTTAGTATCCTCTTGTAGGTTGATTGTCAATTTCACAAAGAAATGATGAAAATAACATGTCATTTGAACACCCCATAACTTTGTTCTTACATATATGGGTCCCAACCTACTGATTTCGTACCCTATTGTAGTCTCATGGTCAATTTCACAAAGATATGTTGAAAATTACAAGTTTGTCATTTATATGAAAAACTTAGGTGTTTTGGTGGGGGAGTTGGTGATCTAATTAGAAATGAGAAATTAGATTTCATTTGAACACTCCATGACGTTGTGCTTACATATGGGTCCTAATCCACTGATTTAGTGTCCTCTTGTAGTCTCATGGTCAATTTCACAAAGAACTGATGAAAATTACAGGTTGGTCATTTATTTGAAAAACTTGGGTATTTCAGTGGGGGAGTAGGTGATCTGATTCATTTAAATACCCAATGGCTTTGTTCTTCCATATACGGGTCCCATCACAATGAATTAGTATCCTCTTGTAGTTTGATGGTCAATTTCACAAAGAAATGATGAAAATTACAGGTCAGACAATTATATGAAAAACTTGGGTGTTTTAGGGGGGTTGGCGATCTAATCAGAATTGAGAAATTACATGTCATTTGAACACCTCATGACCTTGTGCTTACATTTATGAGTCCCAACCCACTGATTTAGCATCCTCTTGTAGTCTCATGGTCAGTTTCACAATGAAAAGATGAAGATAACAGTTTGGACATTTAGATGAAAAACTTGGGTATTTGTGTAGGGTAGTTGGTGATTTGATTAGAACTGAAAAATTAGATGTCATTTAAACACCCCATGACCTTGTGCTTACATTTATGAGTCCCAACCCATTGATTTAGTACCCTCTTGTAGTCTCATGGTCAGTTTCACAAGGAAATTATGAAATAGCATGTTGGTCATTTATATGAAAAACTTGGCTATTTGTGTAGGGGTGTTGGTTATCTGATTCAAACTGAGAAATTAGATGCCATTTGAACTCTTGTATTTACATTTATGAGTCCCAACCCACTAATTTAGTACCCTTTTATAGTTTCATGGTCTGTTTCAAAATGAAATGATGAAAATAACTGGTTGGTCATTTATATGAAAAACTTGGGTATTTGTGTACCGGTGTTGGTGATCTAATGCAAACTCAAAAAAAATGCCATTTGAACACCACATTACCTTGTTCTTACATTTTTGGGTGCCAACCCACCGTTTTAGTACCTTATGGTAGTCTCATGGTCAGTTTACAAGGAAATGATGAAAATAATAGATTGGTCTTTTTAATGAAAAACTTGGGTATTTGTGTGGGGAGTTGGTAATAATGCAAACTCAGAAATTTGATGTCATTTCAACATTCCATGACCTTGTACTTTTTGTTATTTGTTCAAATGTACATTTTGACTCTCCTTTTATTATAGGTACATTTAATAATTGATACTCATTGAATAATTTTAGTCTGTATTAGTGAGTTGCACATGAGATTTTACTCAATAACAATAATTACAATAGGAGTCTCAAAGAGAGAGTGTCAAATGGCATATATTTTGTCAGTTCAAATCAAATCACCAAGTCTCACACAAAAATACCCAATTTGTTTGTATAAATGACCAACCTATTATAGAAATACAAATGGCATCTAATTTCTATGTCCAAATCACATCACCAACTGACAACACTAATGTGAATATCTTAGGACAGCAAATGTAAAATTTTTAATAAATTAGATAAACTTGAGAGGTTACGCACTGTCTATACAACGTGTAGCAAAAAATCAACCTAGTAGCATTTACATCAATTGTGAGGCATTTACATAATTTACATCAACGGCAAGGCATTTACACAATTTACACCAATATTTTTAAAATGATACATACAAGTTTAGTTACAACAAAAAGTACCCAAAAAATTTAATATGCCTATGATTTTCTTGTAGCTAAAAAAGTCAAGGATTTGTAGACAATCGCGACAATCCTGCGAAGTCTATTTCCATGTGTGCCATAATTTGCAAGAATAGAAGTCATCTCCAACCTGTTGAAAACAAGTTGTTTAACAACATAAAAATAAAAATAAAGATTGACCGAAATGCAATTTACGTGTCTATGAAGACGAAGATATATTTATGCCTACGGCCTCGTAGTAGTTAGCTTAAAATTTTGTGTTCCCGTGTAACTAAAGGCTCTTTATGAGGTCCATTAGCAAAATTAAATTGGCAAAGCAAGGTCACCTGAAAAATTTTGTGTTCCTGTAACTAAAGGCTCTTTCTGAGGTCCATTAGCAAACAATACATGAAATCGGATGAGGTAAGAAATACATAATTATCTCAGTATTATATGTATAAATCAGTCTAATCCCAACCCCAAATCAGAAACATAGCATAATGCGCCACTACAATACCAAACCAATCATGCTTACCCAATCTAGAATCAAATATATAAAGAAAGTGTTATCACCAACATAAATTTCTCAATAAAATCAAGCAAAGCCAACATAATCTTCTCCAAGGTTTACCACAACATCTTCACTAGCAGACACAAAGAATTGCAACATTATGACAAATTGACAATGTGCAGAATTATTTTTTTGCTACAAACAATAAGCAGAATTATAATATAACTTTTAAAGTTGTACAGATGAAATAATCAAATAAATATTCTAATTAATAAGACTGGTTTCTAGGGAATCTTGAGGAAATTAAACAATTAACCAAATGATAAACAGTTACAAACACAAATAAATTCATTCTTTTTTTTGAAAAACCTAAAATTTGTACTGATATCAAAGACCAAGCTGAAAGGGAGCCAAATGCTTCCTCTAGCTGTCATGGTAAAATTCCAATTTTGACTAACAAGAACAGGGTTTTGTTTAAAATTAAATTGGGGACATTTAGGGTTTTTGCAATCAGTCAAATTAGGGAGAAATTAAGGAAATCAATACAAATTACCTGAGTGGAAGAAACTAATATTGAAGTCTTCATTATCTTTGAATTGTCAAATGGTTTCACTTACAACTTAAACTTCAATCTAAAACTTGAATTATATCCGTGTCGCTGCTCATTACATTGACGATGAATGAGAATTCAATAAATAATACTAGGCTTTGGTTTGAATACTATACTCATTACGTTGATGTTAAAGTATTGATTTTGATGTTGATTTGTTTTCCTTATTTCTATTGCTATTGGTCATTATTTATTTATTTGTCTTTTATTTTTTATGTTTTTCAAAAAACTTATATTTTAGTAAGGAAAATGTTGATTCCCAGGAAAGTAATTTCGTGGTTAACACCACGATGAGTGTGTTGGGTTAGTTTGTGCAAGTATAGTCAAACTTCCTATTTTCATGCTAAGTTTCCATGATTTGTGCTTTTTATTTATTTATATAATAATAACACATAAAACAATTTCTCGTGGAATCCACGAAAACTACTCATTGTGTGATATAGCATTACTCTTTTAGAAATGAACCTGATACCCAACCCAACCCGTTTGAGATCGGGTTGGATTGGTTCGGGTCAAATGAAAAATTGGGTCTAATTTTTTCAAACCCAATCCAAAATCATTTGATTGGGTTGGGTCTGAAACGCGTTAAAACCCACCCAACCCAACCTAACTCACACCCACTCCTAGTCATAATCGCTTCTTCTCTTTTTGCTTTTTATTAAAACTGTTTATCGTATAAGCTGATTCAATCATATTATTTCTGAAGCGTTTGTTTTTTTATTAAAATTATTTGTGAGTTTCTATTTTAAAATTTGGTTTCTTCTTAATAAGGGATTTTCAGAAAACTACTTTCAACAACCCACCCATACAATCTAATCAAGGCATATTAAAAAAAAATTAAAAACAAACATACCCAATTAAACAAAAACGAACCCTATAAAGAGATGACACTGATTAATGGATAAAAACAATGAGGCACCAACCTCCATGTGCTGGATGGCAAAAAACCCAACACGTGTATGGTGGAGTGAATGTAAAACTAATGAAAACCAAAGAGCAAGGAACTGAGTTGCAACGGATTGTTTTGTTACCAAGCCCGGCACAACGGCAACAGCACAAACTGATCCAAGAATCCGACTATAAATTCACCTTCTTCTTCTTCTTTTTTTTTGACCGCAACACACCTTCTTTTCTTCATACTTTCTAAATTCTTCTTCTAAGTTCTAACATCGTAGCACCTTCTTTTCCTCATCCTTCCTATATTCTTCTAACATCATTTTTGCACAAACACCAAATTAAAACACAGAATGTCTACCTCCTCATTCAACAACACTTCTGATAATGAGTACCTTAAAGATAGAAACCAAAAGAATAGTACTGTATCGTATATTATACCACCTCCCCCACCTATGGTGGTGAACCAAAACCAGCGTTCACCCTCATCATCTACTTCTTCTTCGAAAAATAAACTAGTAGGACCTGCCATTGGAGCAGGTGTCCTGCTTGTGTTTTTTCTCCTCCTCGTGATATTATTTATACTGAGGGGGAGAAGGTTGCGAAGACAACAAAATAGTTTATTCCACTCATCTGGAAATTACACATTCGCCGAATTGAAATCGCCATCGACGGTTTTTCACCTCGAACCTTATCGGAGAAGGCGCAGGATTGGTCTTCAAAGTACTCGCCTCATCAAAAGGAGCTCGCAATCAAAAGGCTAAAACCAGGAAGTTCCCAAGGCGAGCAGGAGTTCAATATGGAGCTTGACCTTAGCTCCCGCGTCCACCACCGTCACCTTACAACACTCCTCGGATTATGCATTCACGGTGTTGAAAGATTGCTCGCTCTGCAATACGTTCCAAATCACAATTTGCAATATCACCTACGCAGTATGTATCATGCATCTTATGCTTTTAACTTTGACTAACTATTTGTCCTTAATATCACTTAACTGTATCACTTTTTTAACACAGGAGAGAATGGTTGTACCATTGACTGGCCTAGTAGGATGAAGATCGCAGTAGGAGTTGCTAAGGGATTAGCATATCAAATCTATGTAGTCGACGCACATGCGCCACTTGCCATTTTTCTTCTTGACTAACACAACGTTGGACAGTCAGGTCGTATACTTTATTTCCTCAATGAAATTGGCCTTGACCAGGTCGTCAACGGCTTGAGCTGCTGCTTGAGACTTCTCCAGATTTTGGGTTTGCCTCCTCTGGGCGACCGGTCTGGCTGTTTCATCCACTGCAAGCTGATGACATGCAATCTCTGTTGGGATACCGGGCATGTCAGATGCTTGCCATGCAAACAAATCTGCATACTCCTTGAGGCAGGCTATGAGATCTTGCTCGACTTGCTCGGTAGGCGCTTCAAGCTTGACCGCGTCGCTGCGGATCGTCCCTAGTTGGGCGTCAATCGAGTTCTCCATGTGGCTCGCCTCTCTTGACTCGTTCTTTAGCTCTCGGGCTAAATCATCGTCATCGTCCTCCGGATCGCTTATCGTGGTCATACCGGGCGTCCAAGTCGCTAGTTTACTTGGTGTCTTTGCTCGCCAAGACTCAGTGGGTCGGTATCTCTATCTTGCTTCGTCGCGGATGTCTTGATACAAATAGTGGCTTCGCTTGCGCCTCGAGTCGGCCAACGAGTCACCACCGATCGATCGCTGGCGCAGTAGAACTTCATCTTTGGGTGGGTTCGTGGAAGCCACGGCCTCAATTTTCCCAATGTCGGCACATGATACATCGATAGCGGGACTTGATGGGCGAGTCTAAGAATGTCGTCTTGACCGTCCCGATATTTGGTGCTCGCTTCGAGTCATCTCCAAAAGTAACCTGTGAGGTCTATTGTTCCCCGAGGGTAGGTGATCGCCGTTGAACCTGTTAGGGGGTTGGATCGGCTTTGTGGAATGATCTCACTCCGATCTACGTTAAGTTTGTCGATTAGTTCCTCGAATATAATGTCGGCCGAATCGCTTCGTCGACGAGTGGCGTGCCGGTGTTGGCCATGACCGCCCGACTACTAACGGGACATAGCCGTTGGTCCTTCCGTCCAAAGAAATCTTCATCTCCAAAAGAAATGGGTGGCTATTGGGTCGGGCGTTACTGCGGATGTCGATCCAACCATCATAAACTTCGTTCCACTTTCTTTTCATAGCCTTCTTTTGAATCTCTTTGCTCGAAAGGGTTTCACCTTGAATGACCATAGCCACTCTCCGGCCTTTGGACATCCGGACGTCTCTTCGAGGTGTCCTTGTCATGATTGCTTCATGGTCGCCGTTTAGTTGTTACTTTGCCTTTTGGTGAGGCTTCGCCCCGCTTTCTCTTACATCCGCTCGGTACCATCAACTCGGACATATTGCTTTAACTTCCACTTTTGGATGAGATCTTCAATGTCGTCCTTTAGGGCCATGCAATCATTGGTGTCGTGCCCGCTTGCTCTTATAGTGCCGCGGTATCTCTTAGTCTCCCGGCACCCTTCGAGTACCAGATGGATCGGGCCTCTTGACATCAACGAATTCATTGTTCGACACTCAAAAAATATTTGGGCTATGGGAGCGTTGAGCCTCGTCCTGCTCATACTTCTTAGGCGATTACTGCGGTTTGCTTTCCCGTGACTTTCTTGGGTCTTGCCAGCTGCTTTGTCATCTTCTGCAGTCGCACTCGGGCGGCCTTTCTTCTGCAAAGAGTTTCCTCATAAGCCATATGGTCGTTGGCTCTGCGAAGAACGCGTCGAGGTCGTAGATGTGGTTCAAAGTGAATTCTTCAACGAATCTATGGTCCGTGGGATGCCCTCTTGAGGTACTTCACCTTGTCCCTATCGGTTAGGTCGCGCTTTGATCGGCTTCGGCATTGAATCGCTCATGTCTTTGTCTTAATGATTCATTGTCGGCGGATAATCGTATCCAAGTGTTCCTCGTGGCGATCATCGCACCGGGTTGGCGGTGTAGTTTGCTAAGAAGATTACGATCGAGCGCTTCGCGAGAGGAAATAGTGTTCGCCGCAACGACTCCCACCATTCTGTGAGCGTCCGTCAGTGGTGAGGGAACAAACGACACTTCATTGTGGAACCCAACTCCTGTAGCTACGGTGGTTGTTGAAGTACTGATATGTTTGTCGGGATCACCTCGCCGTCAAATTTGTTGAGGTTGGGCGGCTTCACGAGGTCCCAGGGAATACGATAGCGCTAATTTCCGCTTGTGAAGGGCCATGGCGGCCGGGAAAGTCATTCGGCCCAGTGGTGCATTGTGAGTATGCCTCACCGGTCGGCGATTCCGTCGAAACCTCCTCCGGTCGCATGTCCGGTACATAGAGCCCTCGGGGCGATCGGCCTCTGCCGAATGGAGTGGTGTGCTCCTCGGCCGTCGTGAAACATCTCTAATTTTCCCGTTTCGATACTCATTCAACTCGTCATGGGGGTCCCACGAGCGGCTTCAGAACGCGCTGGGGCGGGAGGATTCGCACGAAGAATATCTTGTGAGGCGAACGGTCCGGCTCGGGGTGGTAGAGCCGAGTCCGCATAATCATAGTCGTGTGAGAGGAGGCGGCATGCGCGCGCGTTCTGCGGGCGGGCGATCTGCGTGCCGAACTCTTGGTGGAGAGAAATGCGGCGAGAGGTGCTTTCTCGATGGCGGGCGTTCGCCGAGGTGGAGATCTAGCTCTTGCGAAGGCGGCGAGTTTGGGCGGAGGAGCTCTTCGTGGTCGCCACTGGCGGCCGGCATGGACCTCTCTCGGCCGAGATATCGGATCGTCGGTCGGTATGAGTTGATTTTTGCTTTGGAGCAATTGGAGAACGGCACAGGTAACATGCTCCGGTAAGGGGCTCCATGATCCGGCCTCGGCGGCTCGGCGGATTTCTTCGATGTGCTAGTTCAGTGCGCACTTGCGCATACTGGTGAAGGCTCTGGCGAGGATTGCCTTGGGGATTCATCGGCGATTAGAGCCGCGCCTCGGTCTCTGCTGCGCTGCGAAGCGGCGTCTTGGCCGGCAGGTCGTCTTGAGTGGATGCCCGCGTAGTAATTCTCTTGGGCCCATCTTGGTGGGGGATAGCGCTCGGGCCTCCCATCGTGGTCGCGAAATGATCGTACCTTGATCACCGTGTAGATGGTCTGCTTTGCTCGGTAAGGGCTCCATGATCCGGCCTCGGCCGGCTCGGCGGAATTTTCTTTGATGTGCTAGTTCAGTGCACCTCGCCGCATACTCGAAGAAGGCTCTGGCGAGGATTGCCTTGGGATTCATCGGCGATTAGAGCACGCCTCGGAGTCTGCTGCGGCTGCGCGGCGGCGTCTTGGCCGGCAGTCGTCTTGAGTGGATGCCCGCGTAGTAATTCTCTTGGGCCCATCTTGGGGGGTGGGATAGCGCTCGGGCCTCCCATCGTGGTCGCGCGAATGATCGTACCTTGATCACCCAGTGTAGATGGTCTGCTTTGCTCCTTCGTCCGGCCGATGTAGGATGAGGGCCGTCTTGAGCACGCCGGGTGGTACCTGCAAAGACACTCCGACGCTCTAGTCAGAGGTGTGCTAATACGCCCCGGAACACCTTTGAAGACCAATCCGAAGCTGCACCTCCTTGTATTTGTTGATACGCCCCGGAACACCTTTGAAGACCAATCCGAAGCCGCCTTCTCCGATAAGGTTGGAGGCTGAAAAACCATCAGTGGCGGTTTCCAATTCGACGAATGTGTAATTTCCAGATGAGTGGAATAAACTATTTTGTTGTCTTCGCAACCTTCTCCCCCTCAGTATAAATAATATCACGAGGAGGAGAAAAAACACAAGCAGGACACCTGCTCCAATGGCAGGTCCTACTAGTTTATTTTTCGAAGAAGAAGTAGATGATGAGGGTGAACGCTGGTTTTGGTTCACCACCATAGGTGTGGGAGGTGGTATAATATACGATATAGTACTATTTTTTTGGTTTCTATCTTTAAGGTACTCATTATCAGAAGTGTTGTTGAATGAGGAGGTAGACATTCTGTGTTTTAATTTGGTGTTTATGCAAAGATGATGTTAGAAGAATATAGGAAGGATGAGGAAAAGAAGGTGCTACGATGTTAGAACTTAGAAGAAGAATTTAGGAAGTATGAAGAAAAGAAGGTGTGTTGATGTCAAAAAAAAAAAAAAGAAGAAGGTGCATTTATAGTCGGATTCTTGGATCAGTTTGTCTTCTTCTTTGTTGTCTTAGGGCTTAGTAACAAAACAATCGATTGCAACTCGCCTCCTTGCTCTTTGGTTTTCATTAGTTTTACATTCACCCCACCATACACGTGTTGGGTTTTTGCCATCCAAAGACATGGAGGTTGGTTCTCATTGTTTTTATCCATTAATCGGTGTCATCTCTTTATAGGGTTCGTTTTTGTTTAATTGGGTATGTTTGTTTTTAATTTTTTTTTAATATGCCTTGATTAGATTGTATGGTTGGGTTGTTGAAAGTAGTTTTCTGAAAATCCCTTATTAAGAAGAAACCAAATTTTAAAATAGAAATTCACAAATAATTTTAATAAAAAAAAAGCGCTTGAAAATAATATGATTGAATCAAACATACCATAAATGATTTTAATAAAAAGCAAAAAGAGAAGAAGCGATTATGACTAGGAGTGGGTGTGAGTTAGGTTGGGTTGGGTGGGTTTTAACGCGTTTCAGACCCAACCCAATCAAATGATTTTGGATTGGGTTTGAAAAAATTAGACCCTATTTTTCATTTGACCCGAACCAATCCAACCCGATCTCAAACGGGTTGGATTGGGTTGGATTGGGTATCGGGTTCATTACTAAAAGAGTAATGCTATATCACACAATGAGTAGTTTTCGTGGATTCCACGAGAAATTGTTTTATGTGTTATTATTATATAAATAAATAAAAAGCACAAATCATGGAAACTTAGCATGAAAATAGGAAGTTTGACTATACTTGCACAAACTAACCCAACACACTCATCGTGGTGTTAACCACGAAATTACTTTCCTGGGAATCAACATTTTCCTTACTAAAATATAAGTTTTTTGAAAAACATAAAAAATAAAAGACAAACAAATAAATAAATAAATAAATAAATAATGACCAATAGCAATAGCAATAGAAATAAGGAAAACAAATCAACATCAAAATCAATACTTTAACATCAACGTAATGAGTATAGTATTCAAACCAAAGCCTAGTATTATTTTGAATTCTCATTTATCGTCAATGTAATGAGCAGCGACACGGATATAATTCAAGTTTTAGATTGAAGTTTAAGTTGTAAGTGAAACCATTTGACAATTCAAAGATAATGAAGACTTCAATATTAGTTTCTGTTCAATAATCAATTGCATGAAATATCTTGTAATAGTCCTAGACTTTGGCTAGACATATGTAAGATAACATGTTTTAAGAATTGGGTTGGGTTTGGTGAGTTCAGAATCTTCAGACCCAACACCCAACCCGTAGAGTATGGGTTTGTCCCCTTTGAAACCAACCGAAATTTTGTGGGTTGGGTTGGGTTGGGTCAAAGTGTACCCAAGCCCACCCCTAGTTATGACAAATGGATAGAAAACACGAAGGAAAAAAACCAACCTCCATATGTTCCTTCCTCTGGCCACCACTATCACCGCTCCGTGGGCATCCTCAAGCCGGCGCTGCGCAATCCACCAAAAACTGGTCGTCTTGAGATCTGACCATCACTTCCTCCCCCAAACTCGCCTCTGCTCTCTCGGCAGTCACTGTATCCACCGCGTCCATGTAATGGTTGAAGAAGAACCTCTAAACAAAGTTTTTTGTGCATCCCATCAAACATAAGAAAGAAGCAAAAAATTAATAAAAAAAGAAAAACAAACATCAAAGGATGTCGACTTCATAAAATACTCAACAAAAGTATGGAAGCAACCAAAACAATGCCAGGCGTAAACACATATACAAGACTATCAATAGGACAGAGGCATAGTGCAAAAAAATTATATGATATGATACACCAGAATTTCTAAAACTTGTTAACGGTATAGGGAAATCAATGTAATAACACTACATCTTGTAGAAGCATAACAAATTAGGTCATTTCCTGAATCAAGAATAGATATCTTGGAAGTCTTTCAACTGCAAATTGCAAGGCAAGAAATATCCACAAGTCAAACAAAACCAACAAGTTTCAGTTTCTGCATCATAGTTTTTATTATGAATGTATAGACACCAACAAACTCCTAATAAGCAACATATTTGTAGAGGAAGTAAAGACATTGAATATTATGCCTTAATCAAATACATGTATTTATTTTTGTTTTGACCAAATAAAATACATTTATTTATAAAGTAACTGGAAATTCAACTACCCTGTGCATAAAAAATAAAAAAAGATAAACTACATGAAAATATTGAAATGGTTTATCATTTTCTGTTAGAATCTAAAATACATCATTAGCACTTAGCAGTTTGATCGAGTTAACTTTTGATATGAGAATGTAAAACTTTCATTTTTATTGTATTCCTCACAACAGTACAAATGAGGTGCACTGTATATATAGTGCAGCTTTACAAGAGAATTAGATCCTAACTTAGTTTCTAACTAACAAATAGTTAGGCAGTTACTATCTAATAACTACACTAACTGTACAACTGAATACAATAAGATATTAACCTCACTAATATACAATCATGTGTATAATCTAACATACTCTAACAGTCCCCCCCCCCCACAAGCTCAGCTGGACTAAACACAGTGAGCTTGTCACGGAGACGACAGAAATTATTCCTGCTGGGAGGTTTGGTTAAGATATCGGCAACCTGAGCTGCTGAAGGAACATAGGATACAATAAGAGACCCATTGAGCACTTTTTCCCGAACAAAGAAAATGTCCAATTCCATGTGTTTGGTCCGAGAGTGAAGGATAGGATTATGGCTTAGAGCAACAGTGCTCTGATTGTCACAAAAAATAACAGGTGTAGAAACTGAAATATGCAGCTCATAAAGAAGAGATTGGAGCCAAAGAACCTCTGTTGCAGCTAAAGCAAGGCTGCGGTATTCGGCCTCAACAATGGATTTAGCTACCAAATTCTGCTTTCGAGACCACCAAGATACAAGATTTGGACCAAGGTAAATACAAGCACCTGATGTAGACCTTCGATCATCAATATCGGAGGCCCAATCTGCATCACAATATGCAGTAATACCAATAGGAGAGGCAGCAGTTGCTGGTTTAAGAGTGAGGCCGAGATCAAGAGTATGCTTCAAGTATCTGAGAATTCTTTTAACAAATTGTCCGAGATTTGAAGAGGAGCAGACATAAACTGACAAACTTTGTTGACACAATATCCCAACTCCGGTCTAGTGATGGTCACATATTGAAGGGCACCAACAATGCTACGATAGAGATGAGGATCTTCAAAAGTATCAGTCCCATGTTTGGAGAGTTTAAGATTTGCTGGTAAAGGTGTGGAAATACCTTTACAATCAGTCATACCTGCCCTATTAAGCACATCTTTAATATATTTAGTTTGTGAGGATGCAGGAAACCCGAAGCAGTGGGCTTGAATTCTATGCCCAGAAAATAGTCCAAGGAGCCTAATTGTTTGAGGGAGTAAGCCTTCTGCAGCTGTTGGATAACTAAATTGATAGCAATGTTGGAAGAACCGGTAACAATGATGTCATCAACGTAAATGAGGACCAAAATACAGCAGCCACGTTTATTAAAATATAGGAGAGAAGGATCACACTTGGATTGTGAAAAACCAACAGATAGGAGAGTCTTGGTGAGGCTCTCATACCAAGCACGTGGTGCTTGCTTAAGACCATAAATTGCCTTTTTTAAGTGACAAACCAAAGAGGGATCACCTTGAGTAAAACCGGGAGGTTGTTGCATATAGACATCTTCTTTGAGGTGACCATGGAGAAACGCATTATTAACATCTAACTATTGAAGAGGCCATTTATAAGAGAGAGCCAAAGTAAGAACAGTCCGGATGGTGATTGGCTTGACCACGGGTGAAAAAGTTTCAGAGTAATCTAGCCCATACTTTTGATTAAATCCCTTAGCAACTAACCTTGCTTTGTACTTGTTGATAGACCCATCCGGATTTTCTTTAAGCCGAAACACCCATTTACAACTGATGGCACGCTTGTTGGGAGGAAGAGGAACCAAATCCCAGGTCTGATTGTGGTGGAGAGCATCTAACTCACTCTTCATTGCTTGAGTCCACTCGGTGGAGGTGAGAGCTTGTTGAACTGATGTAGGTTCATTTGTGGTGAGGTGAATGGAAGGATATAGAGGGGGTTTGAGGTGTCCGGTTTTGGAACATGTGAGCATTTGGTGGGTGTTAAGAGGTGGAGAAGGTGAGGGTGAAGGAGGGCTATCTGGATGAATAGTGTTGGATGTAATAGATGGTGGGCTGGCAGTAAGTGTTTGTGGGGATGCATTTGGTGATGGAAGTGGTGAGGGAATTGATGTAGAGTGCGTAGGAGTCAAGGGAGAAGAGGGGATATGTGGTGGACTAGTGGGTGGCAGTGTGTGTTAGATGGTGTGATAGTGGTGTAAGGTGCAACAACATCCAAATGAGTGGCGTGTGATGTGATGTGAGATGGTGGCAGTGATGTGGTATTAGCAGCAGTAAGTTTGCTTTGAAATGGAAAATAATGCTCATGAAATAAGACATCCTTAGAAATAAAGAGACGTTTAGTGGTAGGATCAAAACATTTATAACCATGATGAGATGAAGAATAACCTAAGAAAACACATTCTTTTGATCTAAATTGAAACTTGGGATTATTATAAGGGGTTAAAAGAGGAAAACAAGCACAACCAAAGGATCTTAAAAAATGATAATCAGGAGGTTTATTGAATAAAGTTTGAAGGGGAATTAATTGGGATTGGGAAGCAGGAAGTTTATTAATAATGTAAACTGCTGAGTGAAATGCATGATCCCAAAAGTAGTATGGAAGAGAGGAGTGAGAGAGAAGGGATAGACCCATTTCAACAATGTGTCTATGCTTCCTTTCCACAACTCCATTTTGATGGTGAGTTTGAGGGCAAATAATTCTATGGACAATGCCCAAATTGGCTAGATACTGTTTAAAAGGTCTATACTCACCTCCCCAGTCTGTTTGAACAGATTTAATCTTCTTGTTAAGTTGTAGTTCAACAAGAGCCTAAAATTGTTTAAACACATTGTGGCACCGGGAGGAGCTGGAAGCAAGGTGCAATGACTTGTAGCAGCGGTATCCATCCAGTTATTCATGGTAGGATGAGTAGAAGGAGCACCAGCAGTGAAGTGAGCCTGCTGTGCCGAAGGTGCCATGGCTGGATTCCAAGGAGAAGGAGCATTGGAGGCTTGCCGGTTGTATTGATAGGGATTTCCAATAGGATACGCAGGACCAGGCGGAGGATTGAACGTTGTGTTGAACCGTTGGTAACAATAGCTTGCTTCGTGACCCATTCGGTGACAAACCTGACACTGAGTATTGGAGCGACCACCGCTCCGGCCACCACGGCCACGAAACTGGCCACCACGACCTCTATATTGACCATTACCACGATTTCCAGAATTAGGGTTTCCTGAATTGGGGAAATTGTTGAAATTAGGGTTAGTACCATTGTAATTTGCTTGAGGTTTCACTTGATTGGTATCGTTCAAGTCATCGGAGCCATTGCAATTCTTGGATTGTTCAAGAGGCAGATTCTTCAAGAATCTTGGCTTTGTCTATGCGTTGTTCATGAGCTAGGAGAAGGCCAAGAATTTCCTCAAGATCGAACCATTGAATTTTGTTGTTGATCAAAGTAACAAGGGACTCATACTCGCTCAGCAATCCTTCAAGAATCACGTCAAGTTGGTTCTGAATGGAAACAGATTCCCCAATCGAAGTGAGAGAATCACTGAGATACTTGATCTTTGCAAGAAATTCTGCTACGGTTGAAGATCCTTTCTTTGTAGTTCTGAGTTGAGTTCGTTGTTTGTCTTGCTGGCGCGAGTTTTTTTGGATCGAACGCGTGTGAATGTTGTCCCATAGTTGGTAAGTATATCGACACCCAATCACTGACGGCAAGATCGCCGGCGAGAGTGACGATTGAAGCCAGGCGAGCAAGAGTTGATATTGTAGTTCCCAATTGGTATACGCGGGATTCTCACGGTTGTGGAGTCGATCGTCTTCATTTGCATACTGCGGAGGGATCACCGGAGCGACACAGAACCGGTGGAGACGATGAGCGCGTAAGACGGGCTCAATTTGCTGGAGCCAAACAAGGTAGTTTGTTTCGTTGAGCTTGACCGAGATTTTGTAATTGAACGACGATAGAGGAGGTTTATCAGAAGGCGCCACCCGTGGTGGTGGCGTTGGCGGAGGCGTTTGCGTCATCGGAAAAAAAGAAAAGAAAGAAGAAGCAGCAGTGAGGAGAAGGAACGAAACCGTGCCACAGCGGTGGCTTAGTGTGCTCTGAATACCATGTTAACTTTTGATATGAGAATGTAAAACTTTCATTTTTATTGTATATCTCACAACAGTACAAATGAGATGCACTGTATATATAGTGCAGGTTTACAAGAGAATTAGATCCTAACTAACTTAGTTTCTAACTAACAAATAGTTAGGCAGTTACTATCTAATAGCTACACTAACTGTACAACCGAATATACTACGATATTAACCTCATATACAATCATGTGTATACTCTAACATACTCTAACAGATCGTAATAGCAACATCTATTTTACAATCAACAAATCCAAGTTAACGGGAATATATTAGTTCTCTCAAGACTCAAGGATGAGCTAGAATAGGATGAAAAAAGAACATTTTTTTAAAAAACGGGGAAGAAAAAAAAAGTGGCAATACATTGCTAAAATTTCCAAAGAACAGAGCGAGTTATACCTGGTAGTCATTATCACTATCATCATTCATCACGAGATCCAGATGTAGCTCCAAGACAATAATAATGGAAACCTCTACGTCGTTTGGATCGACCCTTTCGGAAACTGCAAGAAGAAGTAGCTTTACTACCATTGGAACTGCGAATCGGAGATGGATGGCGACTGCGGGGAGATGGTGACGACGACCGTGACGAGAGATCAGAGGGAGGACAAGGGCGAGAGGTTTGGGGAGAGAGCGATGGAGGCCGTACGAACACGAGGGTTTAGGCAGTGTAGTGTGTGTGTGGGAGATATGTTTTCCTTGGGATCCTGATTCCCTGCTGCTAAAATCTACTGCAGTTGCATTGCAGTCAACACTTTCATAACCATTGGATCCACTTTACGACAAATCCTATCCAATTAATTATTAATTATTTTAATATAAAAAAATGGCAAAATTACACCCTTTTAAGTTTTTTTTTTATAGGCAAGGTTAGTGGGTGTGGGGGAATCCCGGGACCTTCTTCTTGCACTCTTTCTATATCATTTACCTCGCCAACTAAACTACTTTCTTGGGATGTTAGTTATTTGTTTGTAACAAGTTGGTCCTTTATGTTTATGTTTTTTTACAGAATATATATCTATATCTATATCTATATATCCATTCTGGAAAGTTGGACTTTATGGCTCAAGCTATATCCTGAAAACAACTTCGGATTTTTAGTATTGTAAAGGATTCTCCATGATCAACACTACTATGTCTTCACATCTCTAAGAGACATCGCCTAATCGTGCCTCTTCGCCTTGCATTTCCCCTGTTTATCTGTAAAAACAACAACATTTGATAGGGTGAGATAACATATCTTAGTGAGTCTTACCATGACCCTTTACCTATTGATTACTCTATTTTATAGAGTTATTTATGCATCTAAACTTAAATAATTGCTATCTTTTAAGTAAGAATATGCAGTAAATATAGTTGTATTTGCAAAATAACAACATTCAGAGTCCACAACGAATCTGAAGACCTTCGCTTCGCGTAAAGCAACCTCCTCTTTGGCTTGCTTTAAATGTCGAGACAAAGACTGGAGGGCGCGAACCAGCCTCCTTCTTGCCCCGCCTTAAATGTCGAGACAAGGATCGAAGGAAGAAGTCCACAGCGACTTCGACTGCTGCTCCTTCGAGAACTTGCCTTCTCCCGAATTTTGGCCTTCAATGTTTAGGTCGAGACCGAGGAAGAAGCCCACAACAACTTCGCCCCTTCTTTGCTTCGAGCTTAAGCGCTCAGTCAAGACTTAATTGACTCCGAGTTTGAATGCTCATTCAAGATTTACTTGATTCCGAGCTTAAATGCTCTGTCAAGCTTTTTCAGGTCGAAGGCTCACTATTATACCCTAATTTTGTCTGACCAATTCAATATTTTTTTAAAAAATAGAAAGAAAAAACATTTTTGTAAAAGCTCAATTTTAATAGGTATTTTTCTCGTTTTCAAAGGTCTTCAAAAATATATTTCGTTGTGCAGGAGTGTTATTTTCAACGATCTCACACCATTTTGTTCTCGTTGTATGCATGTGGTCATTTTGGTGCTCGTTATTTTATTGTTAATAAATAGAGTTTTTTTTTCTCTTAACCAAAAATAAACTGATTTCTTTATATTGAATCTCTCTTGTTTCTCTCTATTTTATTGTTATTATTGTTAATAAACTACTAAGGCATTATGTTGGAGGTATTGAAGTTTAGGGATTTGGATCCTCTAACTTTTCATCCTCTATATTTCCCTAACTTTAGCGTTTTTTTGATGAGAGAGAAAAATAAAAATGGAGGGAAATGGAGATAAATAAGATGAGAGAGAATGTATTAAAGAAGAGAGATAGATACAAAGTTAGAGGAAAATTCCCTTCAAAAAGTTAGAGGATCCTTCCCCGAAGTTTAGTTTGTTTTGTTCAGTCTACATACGTGAATCAGTTAGCAATGATATTGCTTTTAGTCACAATTTCTTTCCCTTCATCAACTCTTAAAATAGAAATCAAAAATAATATGAATAGAATAGACTTGTTTGGTACATTTGTAGTATTGGAGCCAAAGTGCCTTATACATGTCTAGTACATCTTTCTATTTATTGGCAAAGACAACCCAGCATACAAGAGACCACGCCTCTGCTTTTCCTCCCAACATGACAACTCAGAAACCCCTATAAACACCACAATACAGAATCAAAGAAGGGGGTGGAGAAAAAAGGATTTGAGAGAAAAAATAGTAGAGAAGAATGGAGAGTAAAAACTGAGAGAGAAAAGCAATATAGAAAGAGTATCAATGCCCATCACTTACCTTCTTAATACCAGCATCAAAACCATACACATATTCTATCAAACACCATGAGGGCAACCATCCATAACCATAACCATAACCATAACCATTATCAATCCACCACTAACCAAAAATCCAAGGGAGAGTATTAAACACAAAGATCAGAGAAATGAGAAAGAGAACCACCACCATCCACCAGCGAATCCACCAATGTCACTGTCAAACTCAAACACCAACACAACAACAACTACCACCGTCGTCGTCGAATCGTTTCTCGTGAGGCCTCCGCGCGTGGATCGCCACCATCGCTCACCATCCCAACCTCTTCCCTCACCCTCACCCTCGCTCTCTCACTCCGTGTTGTCGTTGCTCTTTGATCATCATCTCACCATCACCCTTAATCTCTCTCTCTCTCTCTCTCTCTCGTTACCTGTGGCGGCACTCTCATCCCACTGTGTGTGTGTGAACGTTAGGGTTAAATGAATGTGTATCATTTTATTTAATCTTTGCATTTTTTATTTTTATATATTTGTTTCCATTCATATCTCTTTCCCCTTTGTTTATTATAACAGATATGCTATTTGGACAACAATGTTGTGACAATCATGGACAAATACTTGTTTTATACGTAGGTCCCACAACATTACTGATTCAGAAATTAAAACAACAATGCTATTTTGACAAAAAAAAATTTGACAAATCGACAAATCACCAACCTACAACACCAATTAACCAAGTTTTTAAGCCAATTAGCCAAGCGGTCAATTAACCAAGTTTTTAATCCACGCCTCGGCGTGAAAAAGCGAGGTTGGCTAATCGTCTAAAAACTTGGTTAATTGGTGTTGTAGTTGTGATTTGTCGATTTGTCAAATTTTTTTTCATCAAAATAGCATTTTTGAAATTAAAAAGTGTGGACCCGATTCTTTGAAAATTAAATGATAATGATATTTATAATTTATAATTTTTAAAAGAAAAAACTTGTTCGAAACACATGACGCTTCCTCTCTTTTTGTTGCGTCTACTTTCCTTCGTCTCCTTCCTTTCTCTCTCTCTCTCTCCTCTCTTTCTCTCCTTCCTCGACCTCCACTCTTCTCCGCCGACCTCCGCCGTCCTCCGCCGCTTAATCGTGCTCCAAAGTGGCCATGAAGATAGCTCGTGTTTCTCCTCTAATCATGTGTCTTCTCTCGCTCCGTCCCTCTCGCTTTTTGTCTCCGCCGTTACTCGACATTTCACCGCCTATCTCCGCCGCTTCTACACCTCCTCTCCACCATAACTTTCTTCCACTCGGGTAATTTGTATGGATTTCCTTAATTTCTCCCTAATTTGACTGATTGCAAAAACCCTAAATGTCCCCAATTTAATTTTAAACAAAACCACTGTTCTTGTTAGTCAAAATTGGAATTTTACCATGACAACTAGAGTAAGTATTTGGCTCCTTTCACTTGGTCTTTGATATCGATTACAAATTTTAGGTTTTTCAAAAAAAAGAATGAATTTATTTGTGTTTGTAATCGTTTATCATTTGGTTAATTGTTTAATTTTTCCTCAAGATTCCCTAGAAACCAGTCTTATTAATTAGAATATTTATTTGATTATTTCATCTGTACAACTTTAAAAGTCATATTATAATTACCTTATTGTTTGTAGCAAAAAAATAATTCTGCACATTGTCAATTTGTCATAATGTTGCAATTCTTTGTGTCTGCTAGTGAAGATGTTGTGGTAAACCTTGGAGAAGATTATGTTGGCTTTGCTTGATTTTATTGAGAAATTTATGTTGGTGATAACACTTTCTTTATATATTTGATTCTAGATTGGGTAAGCATGATTGGTTTGGTATTGTAGTGGCGCATTATGCTATGTTTCGATTTGGGGTTGGGATTAGACTGATTTATACATATAATACTGAGATAATTATGTATTTCTTACCTCATCCGATTTCATGTATTGTTTGCTAATGGACCTCGAGAAAGAGCCTTTAGTTACACGGAACACAAAATTTTTCAGTGACCTTGCTTTGCCAATTTAATTTTGCTAATGGACCTCATAAAGAGCCTTTAGTTACACGGGAACACAAAATTTTAAGCTAACTACTACGAGGCCGTAGGCATAAATATATCTTCGTCTTCATAGACACGTAAATTGCATTTCGGTCAATCTTTATTTTTATTTTTATGTTGTTAAACAACTTGTTTTCAACAGGTTGGAGATGACTTCTATTCTTGCAAATTATGGCACACATGGAAATAGACTTGCAGAGATTGTCGCGATTGTCTACAAATCCTTGACTTTTTTAGCTACAAGAAAATCATAGGCATATTAAATTTTTTGGGTACTTTTTGTTGTACTAAACTTGTATGTATCTTTTGAAAAATATTGGTGTAAATTGTGTAAATGTCTTGCCGTTGATGTAAATTATGTAAATGCCTCACAATTGATGTAAATGCTACTAGGTTGATTTTTTGCTACACGTTGTATAGACAGTGCGTAACCTAACAAGTTTATCTAATTTATTAAAATTTTTACATTTGCTGTCCTAAGATATTCACATTAGTGTTGTCAGTTGGTGATGTGATTTGGACATAGAAATTAGATGTCATTTGTATTTCTATAATAGGTTGGTCATTTATACAAACAACTTGGGTATTTCTGTGTGAGACTTGGTGATTTGATTTGAAGTGACAAAATATATGCCATTTGACACTCTCTCTTTGAGACTCCTATTGTAATTATTGTTATTGAGTAAAATCTCATGTGCAACTCACTAATACAGACTAAAATTATTCAATGAGTATCAATTATTAAATGTACCTATAATAAAAGGAGAGTCAAAATGTACATTTGAACAAATAACAAAAGTACAAGGTCATGGAATGTTGAAATGACATCAAATTTACGAGTTTGCATTATTACCAACTCCCCACACAAATACCTAAGTTTTTCATTAAAAGACCAATCTATTATTTTCGTCATTTCCTTGTAAACTGACCATGAGACTACCATAAGGTACTAAAACGGTGGGTTGGCACCCAAAAATGTAAGAACAAGGTAATGTGGTGTTCAAATGGCATTTTTTTTGAGTTTGCATTAGATCACCAACACCGGTACACAAATACCCAAGTTTTTCATATAAATGACCAACCAGTTATTTTCATCATTTCATTATGAAACTGACCATGAAACTATAAAAGGGTACTAAATTAGTGGGTTGGGACTCATAAATGTAAATACAAGAGTTCAAATGGCATCTAATTTCTCAGTTTGAATCAGATAACCAACACCCCTACACAAATAGCCAAGTTTTTCATATAAATGACCAACATGCTATTTCATAATTTCCTTGTGAAACTGACCATGAGACTACAAGAGGGTACTAAATCAATGGGTTGGGACTCATAAATGTAAGCACAAGGTCATGGGGTGTTTAAATGACATCTAATTTTTCAGTTCTAATCAAAT
Source organism: Oxytropis ochrocephala (assembly GCA_020916435.1). Taxonomy (NCBI): domain Eukaryota; kingdom Viridiplantae; phylum Streptophyta; class Magnoliopsida; order Fabales; family Fabaceae; genus Oxytropis; species Oxytropis ochrocephala. Next base: position 22,850,743 of record CM037089.1, read on the forward strand.
CACCAACTACCCTACACAAATACCCAAGTTTTTCATCTAAATGTCCAAACTGTTATCTTCATCTTTTCATTGTGAAACTGACCATGAGACTACAAGAGGATGCTAAATCAGTGGGTTGGGACTCATAAATGTAAGCACAAGGTCATGAGGTGTTCAAATGACATGTAATTTCTCAATTCTGATTAGATCACCAACCCCCCTAAAACACCCAAGTTTTTCATATAATTGTCTGACCTGTAATTTTCATCATTTCTTTGTGAAATTGACCATCAAACTACAAGAGGATACTAATTCATTGTGATGGGACCCGTATATGGAAGAACAAAGCCATTGGGTATTTAAATGAATCAGATCACCTACTCCCCCACTGAAATACCCAAGTTTTTCAAATAAATGACCAACCTGTAATTTTCATCAGTTCTTTGTGAAATTGACCATGAGACTACAAGAGGACACTAAATCAGTGGATTAGGACCCATATGTAAGCACAACGTCATGGAGTGTTCAAATGAAATCTAATTTCTCATTTCTAATTAGATCACCAACTCCCCCACCAAAACACCTAAGTTTTTCATATAAATGACAAACTTGTAATTTTCAACATATCTTTGTGAAATTGACCATGAGACTACAATAGGGTACGAAATCAGTAGGTTGGGACCCATATATGTAAGAACAAAGTTATGGGGTGTTCAAATGACATGTTATTTTCATCATTTCTTTGTGAAATTGACAATCAACCTACAAGAGGATACTAAATCATTGTGTTGGGACACATATATGTAATTGGGTGTTTAAATGACATCTAATTTCTCAATTCAAATCAGATCACCAATTCCCACACAAAAATGCCCAAGTTTTTCAAATAAATGATCAACCTATTATTTTCATACAAATGGCATCTAATTTCTATGTCTGAATTTATTACCAACTAACAACACTAATATGAAAGCCTTAGGACACCAGATGTTATCCAAAATTTAATAACTTAGATAATCATATGAACACTTTTGTTATATTTACAATTAGCATTATCAATAGAAATTAGGAAAAAAATACATCTTGGTAATAGCTAAAGGAGACAAAGAAGACTCGATAGAAGAGACGTTTCAGAAACTGATTTCATTTATTATAAATATAAAATTTCTGTTACAATTGTGTTTATATAGTACATGACTTTGGTGTTCTAGAAGCAAATCGATTCAACTAATCTAACCGACTCAAAACCTTCTTCTAACCGCATAATGACTCGTTTCTTTCTTTGTGTTGAGGCACCACTTGCTTCATCTTTCTTGAGTTGATGATTATTCTCTATTAATAGCATCCTTCATACACAAAACAATGGCCTCGGACTTGTTAAGCTTTGACAAAAGTATCCTACAGAGCAAATTTGTTAAGCTTTGACCATCAAACTAATTGGTGACAAAATTTTGGCATACTTGCAACTAAATATAAATCTCTCGTTGCATTCCCTAGTCAATAAAAGAACAACAAGATCAAAAACTAAACTCAAGAGTATTTGATACTCTTGATATATAACACTGATAAATTGAAAAACAGAATTTTGAGGAAGCTTAGAATTATGCAAGAAATGACACGTGAATGTAATGTAATGTAAAGTAAAGTATAAAAGGGAAAGGAAACACCAAGCAGTTGGTATCCCAGTTCAGAACAAAGCTCCTAATCTGGGGGACATTTGATGATTATGAACTTATCCCAAAGAATCACATTTGATGATTATGAACCTTTTCTAAATTTGGAAAATTGCATCTAACAATCTTTATTTCTACCAAAGAATCACCTTTATACGATTGCTTCGAAAAATAATAGCATTTTCAAAAGAGCCCATCTAGGCTCATCTCATGATATAAACACTTGCCTAAGTGTTTGAAAAAACATATAAACATGACTTATAATATGCTCATTAATAGTTTCGGCTTATTTTAGTAGGTTTTCAAGAAAATTATGGAAACAACTTATGTATGGGGAGCTTATCCCCCATCCCCTCTTTGACATCCACTATGAATTCAATTTTTAAAATCAAGACAAATATATTTTCAAAACACACACACACACAAACACTATATCAAAACACAAGTAGGCCATTCATTATGTCCATAGCCTCACCAACTTGTGCTGTGTTTCTTCTGGTTTTTTCATGGGAACAAAAACAAATCATGTGGTGCTAGCCTAATTCAAAAATAATGTATGTCACTTGTTTTCTTAAGAGAAGCACATCCAGTTGATATTCACGATCATATGCATATCCAGTTGACCCTTCTTTTTTTTGTTATGATAACCCTTAGAAAGTATCATCAAAATTCTCAGCTTAAGCAACATATAAAAGTAGCTGCATACTACTAAGAAAGCTTCAAACAGTTATCAAATTCTTTCTGATATGCATAACATTTCCAAACATCACCCCATGGATACACACCAACCAAGATAAACATTGTTTAATAATGTTAGTTACATTTCTTAACACAATGGATTCATCGTATAAATTCCAAATTAGATAATAGACGTCATTGTGTATGATCAAATAACATACCTTCCCTAAAAAATTAACTCTTTTATACTAATAACAACATTGCATAACATTTCAAAGCAAACATCCACAAAACTTTGCAAACCAAAATCAACTTCAATAGAAATCAGAAATTCCTTTTTAACATAATCACAAAATTGTCATTCTAAAACTCTAATTGCTTACAATCCATATATGAAAAAATTTAGGGTTTCGTCTACTTAGTTGTTACCAAATATCCGGGGTTTCTCTCACAATTAATTTGGAGATTCTGCATTGTTTCTAGGATAATTTAATGAAAATAATAGAGAATACCTTAGTATAAGGAGTTTCAGAGGAAAATAGGGGCGCTTTCTGACGGATTAGCACGGCGATTGGCGGAACAACGAACAAACGATCGGTGGTTGATGAAGTAACGGGCCAAGAAACAGATTTAATCGAGGTTAGCTCCGTGACTGCATTTTAATTCTTCGTGGGTTTCAATCGTGACCTAGATTACTGAAGAAGAATAAAATGGGTTTCAATGTTGGTGATGTTTGTTTCAATCGTGACCTGAGGTTAGGTCCGATGACCTCAACGGAATTCGTGGTGACCGGCGATGAGAGCTGAGTGAAGAAGAATCAGGTGCGATGAGAGGTGAGTGAAGAAGAGGTTCGCTAAGTGAAGAAGATGGACGAATCCTTTCTATTCACGTTTTTAGTTTATTAATTTCAATTTAACCAATTTTCATTTAAAATAACTCATATACGGTCCCACACTTTTTTAATTTCTGAATCAGTAATGTTGTGGGACCCACCGTATAAAACAAGTACTTGTCCATAATTGTCACAACATTGTTGTCCAAATAGTATATCTGAAACAAGAAAGGAGGAACGTGAGGAAGATGAATACGACAAGAAAGGTGTAAATGGTGGACATTGTGTGAAACAGCGTATCTTACAATTCTTTCGAAGAGTGATATGATCATGGAGGTTAAGGAAATAATGACTCTTTTAGTTTATTCTAGAAGGGGTTTTTTAGGCATTGTCTTTGAATAGTTTGTTAGGTAGTAATGTTAGTGTGTGGGTGATGTATCATCATTTATGGTGTGTATCCACTAGCTTATATAAGCATTGTAGTGACTTCATAATTGGTATCAATGAAATATATCTTAAGAAAAATCTCTCTTCTTCTCTTTTCCCTTGCTTTAGGAGGTTTGCTCAGTTCCTTAAAAACTGAGTATCTAACAAAGACGCGGCTCCACTACTACACTACCATACTGTTCAAAATCGAGAGTGTTCACGGCCATCGAGGCATTCCAAAGAGATAGAATTTGTTTCACGAACTCAGTAAAACCCTCGAGTGTTGTAAAGTGATTCCAACTTAATGTAAGGGTGGGGAGATGCTTCCATAGATGTTTCCATCTTGTTGATAATATGCAAGTTTGAACGGCTTCTTTCGCGTTCAAAAAGGATAGTATGTGCAGGAGAATGCAATCTGGAAAGTCACTCAGCATGTCTTTGTTCTAACACGTGTGCCTTCGAAGCTTCAATTTCTGATAAGCAAGTTTCCGAAACTGAATCAAAGAGTGTGAGACTTGTAAGCAGTGATTTTGCATCGGAGTGAAAGCCCTAGTTTCATTGTGTCGTGGAACAGGGAAATATAAGGTTAGGGGTAAAGAGAATGGAACCCACACACTCTTCTCTCTGCAAGTGAAAACCAGCAAACTGAAGCGTTTTGGTCTCTAGGGCAATGTGTGAACCACAATTTCTAATTTGAAATAAAACCCCTAAATTAATAGTCCATTATATAATACAAACTTTATATAATTAATACACCATCTACTTTATTAACCAATTTGGGGAAAAAATTGGATGGGATTAGTTGTAAATAATGCAAACTTTTTGTCCATTATTAATCTAGCAAAAATTAAGGCTCCACTCATTTTTTTTTTTGTCCAACACTCATTGTATTTTATTATCAAAATGTACCCCTCATTGTTAAATACATATTATTTTGGATTTTTTTTTAACCCACTGTTTACCAATATACCACCACTCTATATTTTTGAACGGACATATACCTGACAAAAATTGAACCAATCGGATTTATGTTTGTAATAGGTAAGTACGATTTATGTTTTTTCAAGTCGTATTTACCTATATACGATTTCCCTGACAAAAAACAAAAAAATTAAAAAAAAATAAAAAAGGAATCCTATTTATCTCGGAATAAAGTAAATATAAGATACGATTTTTTAAGGAAACTCGGATTTATGTTTGATGAAGGTAAATACGACTTACTATTTTTGAAGCTTCTGGGAGGAAATCGTATCTAGATAAATACGATGTGAAATTTGTTGGAAATCGTATCTATCTCCTGAAAGGTAAATACGACGAGCTCTAAAATATTTCTGGTCAAATCGTATGTAAGTGAGAAATGGTAAACATTCTGTAAATTTGTAATTTTTTAGGAGTATTTTAGCCTTTTCACCGTATGCGTGGGGGTATGGAGTCAAATGGTGGGGTACAACAAAAAACCTTTATTTTTATGAGAAAGGTTGAGCCCATATAACATAACCGTTCGTTAGTTAATATCTACAAGAAAATTTCACAGCCATTTTTTTAACCAATAGTACACATATCCATTTTTTGTGAACTGTCTTACCCTCATTATTGTTAAAGAGTGTTTTTATCAAAGTTTTTATGAATTAAGTTTCTCACATTCTAAATCACCACCACACATTAGTACGTATCTTCGCAAATATATCATATATAAACACAACTCTGTTAACATAAAAATTCTATTCCATATTTGGTTGTAAATTATCAATTCGCATCAACACTAACTTTGCAATACATAATTTTTATAACATTTTTTACACAACTCCTTATAACCACGTCCTGTGCATCGCACATGTGTACGTCCTAGTTTTAGATATATAGCTGTATATCTTTTCGGTGGGAGAAAATGAAACTCAATCCATTCTCTTTTTTTCTTATTTTAAATATATATAGCTGTATATATATTCTACATTATAAATCATTTTCATTTAGATTTTCAAATATATAGAATAAAATAAAAATCAGTTTTCAATGTACACCCTTTTGTTTATACACAATTCTTATTATTGGGATATAAACACACTCACTATGTACCCAACAAAAAAAAATCACTCTCTTGTAGAAAGAAAACAAAACCATATTAAAATTAAAAAATTATATAATTAATATACCCATTTTTTAAATAAAGTTTAGATAGATAAAAAAAAACTTATCAAACTTAAAAAATGGACCTACATGTACAAAAATATTAAAAGAAATTAATTATATTAAATACTGGGTCCATCCTAAATAATACCCATTTATGATGCCTTTTTTTGATAAACTAAAAGGCATCATAAAATTTGACCCAGTATTTATCAAAAAAAAGAAGAAAGAAACGTCAGTATGTGACCTATCCCTTGTTCATCATCACAAGGAAAGCCATCAATGTCATCATTACTCGCTGAAGGCCTGAAGCTTGATATTGAAAATTAAAATGTTGTGCTTTTCTGTTTCAGTTTTCCCTTTATTAATGAATCAATCCTCATAGATTTTGATTACTTAATTAATTCTATTGAAGTTTTGGTTTGAACATTTCAATATTAATGTAAACTTTGATATTTATTCCATAATATTTTTTCTTACTTGAGGTTGTATTAAAACAATTAATTAATTTTGATATATACAACTTATAAAAAATAGGGCACCACATTCAAGTTTCAATGCAGAGCACTTTGAAATCTTCTGATACAGATTCTCTCTAATGTTATTTTGGATGTTCCTCTTGATGATATGGTACATCCTATATAACATGAGAGCTTCAATCTGTAGTGTCAAGTTTGGCAAAAAACTCAGCACAAAAATGTGCTTCCTAATATACATGATGAATCTTTTGTTGATGTCTTAAGTAATCATCATAAAATAAAATTCATATTATTTTTTTCTTAACAAATTTCAAATTAGTATATATATGACATTTTCCCGTAACTTCATCAAGTATGGATGAGTATTTTGGTTCCAGTTCTGCTTTAATTGTTTCTCGTAACTTGACATTTTCTTTCCATGATTTGTCACCCGCTAGCTCCAACTTTATATCTCCCCAGAACTTGCCACCTGCTAGCTCCAACTTTATATCTCTTTGCGTCATCACAGGAAAAACTATATGAAATGAATCCAAGTTCGTATTTAATTTGAGTGACTCCAAGTTATACAAGAAAGGGAGTTTGAGCTTCATATGAGTAACCAACGAGAGAACCTAAGCAATAAGGGATGAGAGGCAAATTAGTATCAGTTTAATGCAATACTTTTTGACAAAATTTAGTAATAAAGAAGTCAATGATAGAACCTGGAGAATTCTTGGACATACGATCAATGATTTAGTATCAGCTGTCATCTTTATCAACAAGTTGAGTAGACTCAAAGCAGATTCCATATAGTCCTTGAAATCATATACTACAATACTCACTTGTCTAATAGAAGAAATAGAGCTTCCATAGAGTTTATGGGGAAGAGAATGGGAATAAGAAAAGGTACAAAGATTTGGAGGAGATAGCTCAAGTTCCGAATAGCCTCCAAACACCATATAACCCAAATGTGTGGACAAAATGAGAAGTGTGGTATCTGATATGCAAAGGGTTTGTGCAACCTGAACGATGCAGTCACGAACGATCAAAGTATTCAACCCGTTGAAACTGGAAAGGGGCTCGACGCAATCGTCATCATTGTTTTTAGTGTAAAAAGAGAAGCGGTGTAGTTTCAAGCAGGTTAATGCTGAAAAATTTAGAGAATTTGGAAATCTTTCATGGTAATAATTTGGGACTTCAATGCCTTCAGAGGTCAAGGACGGACATGAAAACAACAAACGTGGAACGTGAGGAGGAGGACAAGAGAGGTGGAAATGGTTGACATTGTGTGAAACAGCGTATCTTACAATTCTTTTTAAGAGGCGAGGCTCTGCGTGCACGCTACCACAGTGTTCAATATCGAGAGCGTTTACCGCCATCGAGGCATCTCGAAGAGATAGAAACTGTTTCACAAACTGAGTAATTTGCATCATCTATTACTTTATATATATATATATATATATATACACACACCCCTAGAGTCAGTGGCGAGCCCATAGCCCTAGGCCAAGGGGTGAAAAAAATCATTATAAAATTTGTTAGTTTATAGGATTGTTTAATTTTGTTCTTAAATATCCTCACTTAATTTATTAAAATTAAATAATTAATTTATCTAACTCCAAATTTATTTAATAGTAAATCACCAAATTAGTCTCTAAGTTTACACATCATTTCCTATTAAGTCCTAAAGTATACGAAAAAAAAAGTAGTCCGTAAAAGTATGTGATATTTGTAAAATTACTTCCTAAAGTTTTATAAGTAGCCCCTTATGGAGATTAGTAAGACATGTTTTTTAAAAATCGGCCGCAAATTTAAGAATATTAAGTTTAACATCTCATGTGGATCCAAATTTTATTTACATAGGGGTACTAGTATAATTATTTTTTCCTAGGAGATTCAACTAAACTCATTGGGTTCTACATATGTCCGCTTATGCCTAGAGCTATCTTGGATGAGATGGTTGAGATCTCTTCCAACTTAACATATATGTGTGTGTGTGTGTACCGTAGATCACTTGGATGAGATGATTAAGGTATTATCCAACTTAACTAAGTCCTGAGTTAGAATCCAATCTCGATATTCAGCCCAGTATTATACCTATACCTATATATATATATCAACTTTACTTAACCAGTTTGTAAAAGAAAACTATACATTAACCACAAGAAAACAACTAATTTACCAAACATTATAATATACTAGCAGAAACATGGACAGACATTTCTCTATCCGTCTTTTCACTTTTTTTATTGCACTACTGTAGATACTTATTTAATCTTAGTTTTTAGTGTAACCATTTTTTAATTTAACTGTGTAGGCTTTAAAAAGTGTCTTAAAATGTATGGTCTATCATCATCTTCGAGGATGCCTTTAGTGGTTGAACAAATTGTGATTCAAAATCTAGAGATTTTTGCATCAAGAAACTGTGATCACGTTATTAACAACAAATGATGACAATTTCTTTTCTTAAAATGTAGGGACCGGGAAAGTTATTTGAACCCTACTCTTCTAAGTCCAAATTGAGCAACTCGCTAATAAGTAATATCAACATGCACTTGTAGAATAGATCACGTGAGTTGAAACATCAACCTTTGATTTTATAGTTGATATCACTTACTACTTTGCTTTCTAGAGGAGCCAAATTATGTTATCTACTCATTGAGTTAATTGCATTTGAAAACAAAACTAAAATAAAGACATAATGAGATCTAAGAGTAGAACTCAGGTTTTCATTTATTACAGGGTTCATGGAGATTATCAAAAGAAGAAAATCTAACACCACATCATATGCCTCTGTTAGCAAGCATCAATTGTGGACTATGTGTACAGCAACGATACGTTCAGACTGGTTCTCAACCTTGAAAACACACACATCTTCTGGTTTAATATCATTTGCTCTTTGGAAATCTACCCATCCATCTGTCAGTATATTCAACCAGGGTTTTTTATGGTAAAAGACTGGCCACAATCTGCTCAGTGGATCCTTAAGAAACACCACCATCCTTTGCTCTTTTCTGCGACTGCGAGACAAAGGCAAGCATTCCGGCAATTTCTGCAGTAATTATAAGTTCAAATGATGAACAATGGAGATAAATATAACAACATACCCCAAACAAAAATATAAGCTAAATGCAAGTAGTACAATTTTGGCTTTCAGATAAAGAAGAATTACTAGCATTCAAAAAAATAAAAATATCTCTACACAAGGTCAACCTTAATATTTGCTCCTAGAGTTTTAGATCTAAAACGTGCTCGGTGTTCGACATGTGTTTATGTTGGAGACTAACACGTCAGTAACTCATTCAATCAATTTTATTTTCTCAAATTATTACCGGTGTCGGTGTCTATGTGCTTCACCATTTGTTATACAAAATAAAATTATAGAAGAAATTAATATAACAACGTATAAAGTCAAACTCAAATAGGGTTCTTGAATTTCATACAAGACAATTATTATCTGTGAGTGCCACGCACGAGACAGTGGCTTCAGTTTCAAAGTGACTCCCATTGTCTTCATCAAACGTGTGACAACTGTGATCAAACTCTCCCTTGATAGCCTCTGGCAACCCTACAATCAAACAGAAAAGGTTTATCAATGATGAGACAGAATATGGAAGTAAGACTGGTCATGGTTCTGTTTCCGAAAGAAAACTACCAAATTGAACTGCTGAAACAGTTTGTTTGAACTGAACCGAACTGTGTTAATGTTTCACACAAACCGAACTTAACTATGTTAACATTTCAGTTCACAAGTTCTAGTTCTAAGTCGAAATGGCCCATAAAAGGAACAATTCTTAACTATGAATTGTTTTGTCTGAACCATTGGGCTCGAACTGAACCAAATTGTCCATCAAATCTAAACTTTTTATTTTTAGAACAGTCACTGTTTAGCAGTTTTTAAAACTGAACTACTAAAATAACCTTTGTGCAAAAAACCTGTATAACTATATATTGTTCATAAATCTCTATCTTGTCCTGCACATCAATTAAATTAAATAAGATCTGATATTTCACCATGTTCTTTACAAACCATGAACTGAACTGTTTTGTCTACTTTAATCACCCACTAAACAGCACCATATAACGTATTCTTACATCCATCAGTATCAACAGTTCGTAAAGAGAAATTAGATATTTCACCACCACCTATGACTACGTCAACTGTACCTACCACCGGCTACGATCAGAACACTAATACTATAACTAGCATTACTACAAGAGTATCTAAAATAAGAAGCACCGGAAACTTGATTCTGCAGCACAAGTAACTGTTGATATAGCTGAACAGTTAGCTGGACAGATGAAGCAAAAGCATTCAGCAGAAGCACAAGCGAGAGTGTGTTCGCACAAGTTAGAGCGTAGGCAGTTTGCAGAAGCAATAGCAGAGCGGTTTGTATAAACGAGAGTGTGTTTGCAAGTTTCATTCAGTTTGTTTGGTTCACTAACTGACCATGTTTAGTTAGTGAACTGTTTTTAACAAGGCCAATTTGATTCACAACTGCTAATAAAAGTTTGGTTGATTATAGTTCGGTTTGGTTCAGTTTTGCAGTTCAGTATGATTTTTTGGTTTAGATGAACAGCTGTGGAAGCACAAGTGCATGCTTAAACAATTAAACATAAAGGGGGATTCAAAGGGAGACCTGTTACATGCAAATTTTCATTGAAACTGCACAATTTGGGAGTCATGTCTATAGGCACTTTCTTCATTTCATCTGAAATCATAATAATGGATAGATTACTTTAGGTGAATCAAGTGAGTCCTCTGAGGAAAAATACACGAACTGAGAAGACTTACCAATGTGAATATGACAATCTAAGTTATCTGAGATAACATTGAACTCTTGTTTGATGTGAAAACCACCAATATCCAAAGCATGCTTATCTTTGTATATCTCCACCTCATCACTTCCTAAAAATGAGCCATAGTATTGAAAAATAGTAAAAAGATCACAGTTGGAAATCATTAAACATATTACAAGAAATAAACCAAAAACAAGAAACCTGAAGCATGCGATTTTTCATTGAAACTGCACGAGATGGGAGTCACATCTATAGGCACATTCTTCATTTGCTCTGAAATCATAATAATGGATTGATTTCTTCAGGTTCGATCCTATGAGAAAAAATGCATAAAGATAGAAGACGTACCGATGTGAACATGAGAATCTAAGATATCTGAGATAACATTGAACTCGTGTTTGGTGTTGTGAAAACCACCAATATCCGAAGCATGCTTCTCTTTGTGTATCTCCACCTCATCACTTCCTAAAAATGAGCCAGAGTATAAGTGTTTTATCCATGATGAGACAGAATATAAGTGCATGCATAAACCGAAAGGGGGATTCAAAGCTGAGACCTGCTGCATGCAATTTTTCATTGTCTATAGGCACATTCTTCATTTCATCTGAAATCATAATAATGGATTGATTTCATCAAGTTCGATCCTATGAGAGAAAATTCATAAACGTAGAAGACATACCGATGTGAGTATGAGAATCTAAGATATCTGAGATCGCACTGAACTCTTTGTGTATCTCAACCTCATCACTTCCTAAAAATGAGCCAGAGTATAAGTGTTTATTTATCCATTATGAGACAGAATATAAGTGCATGCATAAACCAAAAGGGGGATTCAAAACTGAGACTTCTGCATGCAATTTTTCATTGAAACGGCATAATTTGTGAGTCATGTCTATAGGCACATTATTCATTTCATCTGAAATCATAATAATGGATCGATTTCTTCAGGTTCGATAAAAAATTCATAATCGTAGAAGACGTACCGATGTGAACATGAGAATCTAAGATATCTGAGATCGCATTGAACTCTTTGTGTATCTCCCCATCATCACTTCCTAAAAATGAGCCAGAGTAATGAAAAAAAAAAAATCAATATAGGAAATAACTAAACATGTTCCAAGAAATTAACCAAGAACAAGAAGCCTGAAGCCCTACAAGTCAAAACAAACTAAGTGGTACAATATTCAATCAGCAGATTTTTAACTGCAGTACCTAAGCCCTCGTCAAACTGGTACTCTTCAACTTCCATTTTGGACATAGTAATGGGATTTTGCTCTAAGCTTTCTTCAAGTTTCAAAGTACAAATCTCATCATATGCTATTTTGTCCGTCTCGTTAAGCGAATTGTTTCTTATCGAGAGAATTCCGAGTTCGGACGCATATGAGGTATCCCCTGTACCCAACATTACCTCTTCAAGCATAGGATCTCTGTGACATAAGGCTGCATCATTTTGATACATATGAGTTGTCATGCAACATGTGTCTTCAGTGTGTTTTGTTATGCATATAGATTTAGCCTTTCCCTTCTTATTAACACGCTCTGAAGTATTCTCTATGCTATTTTGTGTTCCTCCTAAATCAACACTCATATGCTGGTTTTCCCGAATTCTTTTTTTGGGAAAATTGAGCCTTTCACACCCGGTTTCATCAAAAATCTTAACATCAAAGTGCAATTTGTTAATGTAATTGAATACCAAAAAATCTCCAATTTGAAGCTTGTGAGACAATGAGAAACCATTCCATCCTTCCTCGAAAGCTAAAGAACCATCAACATTTGATACTTTTATTAACCATCTCCGGCCACTTGAATCCTCCAGATTGATTTTCTTGTTAACCAAGGTTGATAAAGTACGATTTAGCATTGGAGGGATATACTGCATATTGAAAACATGTCAAAATGGAAACTTCAAATTGAAGAAAAGGAAAGTAGATTGAAGGGGGAAGATGATACCAAGATTGTGAAATCATTTGGACGAACGATGACCTTGAAGAAAGAGGTGGTTGTTGTTTGGTGAAACAAACGACAGTTGTGAGTGCAAGCCACACACACTTGTGGATTGCGACCCATTTACTCTCTATTCTTCTTCTCAATGTTGCAAATTGTGGCCTTGGTGAGAGGTAGAGGAAACCCTTGGAAAAGAAATGATGAGCTGAACTGGCTTGCTATGTTTGGAATTCTGCGTTAGCTGATAGATTGTTTTGCACGCTTTCTCTCTTATGGGAAGGAAGTAAGTAGTGTGGGACCATGTGAAGTGACGCATGTTTGCTCTGACCATTAATGGGACTTTTCCAAATTCGAATCTAGAGGGAAAGGACAGCAGGAGATACGATTAAGCACTGATGGCACATAAATGATAGCAACCACAATTAGTATATTACTATATTGTTGTGTCAAGCAGGAGAAAGAGTTATACAAACAATAAAATACTCTTTGTGATGCATAATATAAGAGAAAAATTATCTTCTTTACAAAATTGCATTTTTCATATAATGATGATTTACACTCATAATTAATGATAATATTATTAACTGCACCACTTAAATATGGATAAATTTGGCATTGATCATTTAATAGAACTCAAAAATTGTGTTTATTTCATCTATTGCGGACCACAAAAATTCAACTTTTTTCTCTTATACTGTGGACCGTAGGAAGTAATAAATATATTTAATAGGGTGTTTTCCTTGTTTTACCACCATGATAAATACGAGTGAATGTTTCAAGTGCTTATTTTTTAGGATTGTTTATTTGAGGGTTCGTTTGATTTGCAAACATGACAGTACTAGACAGGGCAGCACTGGACAAACTTTTGTACAGTAAATTGTTTGGTGAACAATGGACAACACAAGTAAAAAATATAAATTTTACTATAATTTTATATACCATATAATTATAAAGAAAAATGTATGATGGAGAAGATGGAAGAGAGAGAGAGATAGAGGGGAGAGAAAGAGATATTGTTTTTTTCAATTTCTTACACTTTGTTTGTCTTGCAGGTAGCAATAGCAATTGAATGAGGGTGCAAATTGTAAAGCTCAAGCTTCACAATTTGATCCAGCCCAATGACTTACTTGCACTGCCAAACAAATTTGTTTGGTGGGTCGTGCGCACCCAAGACCCGACCCAAACAATGAGACGCGGATCCAACCTGACCCGGAGTATATATGTGTGATCAAGAAACCCTAATCGGTTCTTGATCACTTGCGCAGCTTCACTCTCTCTCTCTCTAACTCTGGTTCTCTGGTTTCTCTCTTCTTCTTCTCTCTTCTTCTCTCTCGATGGAAACCCTAGTTCTGGAGCTCTCACTCTCTCTCGTGATTGAAGCTTGAGAACTATGGTTTCTTGATCGATGATGATGTTATAAATATGAAAGTATTGTTATTTCTTTTCAAGCGTAAATCTCTAAATATGGGGGTGATCCCTATTTATAGGATAGGGATGGACAAGTGAGTAGTCACTCATAAAATGCCACTTACAAGATAATGGTGAGTGGATAGGTGAAGGTCGGGCAATGGACATCCAAATAATAATATTTATAACACTCCCATTTGGATGTCCATCGAGGATATGCCTAATTAAAACATTACTAGAAAAAACCCAGTGGGAAAAAATCTAGTGAATAAAAAATAGTACAATATCCTGCCAGTGGGAACTGCCTTGTTAAAAACCTTTCCAGGAAAACCCAGTGGGACAAAACCTTGGCAAAGGAAAAAAGAGTGCAGCTTTTTTCCCCCTGATGAAGCATCACTTCGGAATATGAATTCAACATCTGGAGTTTTTCTCTCAGTGCATATAGAGCAATCCACTCCGCTTTCACTTGTGATGAATCCTCTTTTAATAGAGCTTTGCGGTCAGTATTATCTTCAGGACATCTTCCTTGAATTGTTGCCATTTGAGCTTTAAATGAAGAAGCATGAATCAACGATTGTTTTACAGATCATAAAGAAACTTCAATGTCACCACATGTAGATAATATCTTACTCGAGATCTCACTTGATCTTGACAAATAAAATACTTTGTATCTGCATGGTTAATTTGGGAAACATATATAAAATATTTTATTCATTAGGATAGTCAAAAATAAAATATGCATCCCACTTTGTTCTAATACATTTCAGTTTGGAATGAATTATATTACTACTCATTTTCACATGATATTATCATTTCAAGGGATATAACATTTGGTAATATGCATGCATGCTTTCATAGTCTTCGAGACTAAGATATTTTATATATATATATATATATATATATATATATATATATATATATATATATATATATATATATATTCTTACCACACAACTCATGTAGTCAATATGCATAATTTCTGTAGATCAATATGAATAATTTCTACAGATCAATATGAGTATTTATTCTTGAATCCTTCTAGGATTTTCCATGTAGAGCTCAACTACAGGTTCAACCTCAAAAATCCATCAGATATAATTTGAGGTCATTCACCTTGAGAATTCAAAAAGAGTGCACTGGAATATTAAATCATTTGGGGATCTTTAAATAATTATGACTATCAACAAATAAGTTGTAGCAATATTCAACTTGTGAAAATTGAGTTCTTCATGTGCTACAAGGCTAATTAAGTACTAAAAAGTACTCGCATCCACCCTTGAGCAATATGTCGAGCTTTGTATCTCACAATATCACCATTCTCATTCTGCTTCAATTTCATCTTTCAATTTTGGCCAATTCACATTGTCTCTAATTTTTAGTAGACTTTGGTTCACGATCCTCACTATTATTTATCACATTTAGCGTTATATTTAATAAAAACATCGTCAATGTTGACTTCATTGTGGTTCCATTGTATTTCATTCTTGACATAGTTCATTGAGATCTCTTTAATTTCATAACTTTTCAGGTACCTGATCAGTTCTTCTGGAACTGTAATGTCAATTATGTCTGAATACTCTTTTAGAGTTTCTATATCCTCGCTTGGACCATTTTTATTTTTAGCTCCTTTTGTTGTTCGAAGATTTTTATCTTTGGAACCGATTGGTCTAGCACGCTTCAGGTGCGGTTGAGACTCATTTGCAATATTAGATTGTCCAATAGGGACATCCATTCTATCGGAGCATTAGCAACTGACATATATGATTTGGTCACACCTTTTGGATCAGTGAGTGCATTTGGTAGATAATTTGCTAAACTTTGCAAATGAATTATCTTTTGAACTTCTAGTTCACATTGTTAGTTTGAGGATCGAGATGAGACAATGATAATTCATTCCAATTGATCTCTTTTTCCAACTGCTTATTCTCTCCCCCTAATGTTGGTAAATTTAACTCAAATGATAATCATCAAGCTGGACTATAAACAATACTCCAATTATTAGCTTAAGATACTATATTATACATGAAGATTTATATCCAATATATATTTCCAAAATTGTTTTAGGATCCATCACAGTGCATTGCGCATCCAAAAATTCTAAGATGAGAAATATTAAGTTTGTGACCAAAAACCAAATGTAAAGGGGAAGAAGAGTTATGATAACTTGTTGGCCTGATGCGAATCAATGTTGCATCGTGCAAAACTGCATGTTCCCAAGTAAAAATTGGAAGTTCTTTTCTCATAAGTATTGGTCATATAATTAACTTTAGACGTCTAAAGAATGGTTCTTCAAGACTATTTTATGAGTAAACATATACTAAGTGATGTGCAATATCATACAACACTTATGAGATGCTTTTAGGGTAATTCACATAATTACCTCTTACTCAAATTAGTTGAGAAAAAAATCACACAAACTTCCGGTTGTGAGTTAACGATATATATGTGGCCATATATTTGATGCATCAATTAAGATCACAAATATCTAAATGGTCCACATGATTAGTGTACTCGTTTACAAATATCACCTTATATAATTTCTAGAATTACGAGAGACTTATTCTCTCAAATTACCAATTTTTTTGGGAACTATTGAACACAAAAATTAGTAGATTGAAGAAACTAATGACTCTTCAATACAAGTTCACATTAAAAAAATTTAACCATTTTTCGCATCATCATATACTCGGGATGGTCCAACCGATCTTGCCAACAACAAAATCATCATGATAGGTAAACTTCTGGTTTACAACAACATGTGTTTCAATTGCACATATATAAGTGTAGTGCAAATCAGAGGAAAAGACAGACAACTTTTCCACTACACTTATTTTATATCCGAAGTATGTCTCGTTATCTGAAGGTATTCAACATATTCCTTTCTTGTTTCAATATGATATCCATTTGGACTGATAAACTTTTACGAGACTTTAGAGATTATAATATGGTACAATATTTAAAACAATTGGTTCTCTAGGTTATTAGCTATACACTTAGCTCTTCCGAAGCTTTAAATTACATTTTGCAAACTTCTGGTTGCAACTTGATAAGAATGACACATGTGATAACTCATATTTATATGAGTTATTTATACTTACTCACGAATAAATCATGCAAGTTCTCTAGCAATACAAGGTTTAATTAATTAGTTTTATAATGATTTCTGAGTTTTAAGTGAATAAGAGTTTAATTAGATAAATCTGTGCATTTAGGCACCAAGTGGTGCCCTTGAGAGCGTTTTGATGCTTTTTGTGCTTGTGCAGGAAATTCAGTGCTGAACGTTACCACGTCCCTCACCACGTCTACCAAAGTGCAGCAGAGAAAGGGTGAAAGATCTTAATTTTGGCGTGCTAAGCAATGATAGTCAAAGATATAAAGTCAGAAGATCTTTCTATTTCCCATGAGCTGACGTGCATCAACACTGTAGCGCTGAACAGTGTCAGGAAGAAACAGATCTGGTAGGTGGGCAAGTGACATCAGCACGTGTAAGCAAGGTGGCTATTTAATGAAGGCTCAGCTCTCTCTCAAGGCATCACCTACCACGACCACGATCATCATCTCTTCCATACACCTTCAGAAACACTTCATCTCCATCCCCCCATTAAACTCATAATTAGTTTTGTAAAGAAGATCTGGAAACAGGACTTACGTATTTTCTTGGTCCGAACTTAGTTTTATTTTACGCTTTGTTGTAAAAAGCTCGGACGTTGTAACGTCTATCAGACAGACATCTTTGAAGAGCTACTTAGTTGCATCTTGTGAACTTAGTTTCTTTTCTGTAATGTATGGTATTTGGATTCTAAATCCACTTCATTCTGTAAAGATGCTCAACATGAGCTAAGCACTTTGTAGTTGAGTTGTTGTTTGCTTATAATGAATTTCTAGTCAAATGTTATAAAGTATTGGCGTGCATGTTTTAAATCTTTGTGTGAAAATATTTCCAAACTTGTTTTGAGGTTGGCCTCTTAAAATAGGTAGATTCATAGGTACAGACATGGTCTATGAAAAGAAATCAAAGATTTATATGAACGAACGGTGCACTAAAGACATTTAGGCATTTTTTATCTAAGTCTAGACATAGAACGGATAAATAGTTCATAGAACATTCTTTGTGGGTGCTTAAAATACGTGAGTGGGCCTATTTAGAACCTAGACATAGGACCTCTTATACTTGAAACTCGGCGTTTTGTCTTTGAAAAGCATAGCTCTTTTGCAACAGCGTTCAGACGTGGCCACGTCTATACAACATAGCATTTGTACGTTATAACGTGTAGACGTTGTAACGTCTGACTAGAAAGGATTTATTCTGCATACAACAACTCAGCTCACCTCTCATTCCATACTCACAACCAACATTTGTTTACTTGCTTTAATCACATCTTTAGCTTTAAAAACAACTTTTATTGCCGATTTGTTACTTAATTCTCTTGTGCTTTGATCTTGAACTTTGAAAAGCAAACCAATCCTCGTGGGAACGATCTCTTACTTAAATCCACTTTATTACTTGCACTCTAATTGTGGAAAATCATACTATTACACAAACGCGAACAAGTTTTTGGCGCCGTTGCCGGGGATTGTAGTGATTTTCATTGTTCAAAGTATTAAAACACAAGTTGAAGGAATTTTACTGTGTTGTTTGCTGTTTCTGTGTTTGAACAGGTAGACGTTACAGCGTATGCTTAGTTCCGACTCAAGCTCTAGTTCAACGGAACCAAGTAGTGAATCTGAACTGAGTTTGATCCGAACTCGAAAGAACTTTCGATAACTAAGGAGACAACAAAGGTTAAGAAGAAGCAAAGAATAACAAGAACAACACCCAACCATGTCCGAACATAACACTGGTTCTAGAGGTGGACATACACCAAGAGGAGTCGAGAGGACAAGGTCTTGGACCACAAACGCATCTGAGACAATAGTTGTTGATGATGAACACTACCAAAGGCAAGAACTCATCAATGCAGACCACAAGATATGGTCAATGATAGCGGGATAGGCCTATGCGTGATTATCGCCGTGCTCAATCCTGCTCATTTACAAACAGGCATTGCAAGACCAACCCTTCATCTTTGGTCACTTTGAGTTCAAGCCCATGATGTTCCAAATGCCGCAAAGCTGCGCAGCCAATTTGGAGGTTTCCTCAAGAAGATCCATATTCTCACCGAGACAATTTACGGATGTGTGCAAAGAACTTTATCATCCCCGAGTTTCAGAGGATGCATTTAGATTGAAACTCTTCCCATACTCACTCAAGGATAAGGCTAAAAATTGGCTGAATTCCTTGGATCCAAATTCAATTCATACTTGGGATGAGTTAGCGAGAGAAGTTTACGGCCAAATATTTCCTCCCAACAAGAATGCTAAGCTAAGAAATGATATCACTTCCTTCAAACAAAGGGAAGGGAATCATTATTTGAAGCTTGGGAGAGGTGGAAGGAATTACTAAGAATGTGCCCTCACCATGGCATTCTGTGGTGATCCAAATGGAGACGTTTTATAATGGCCTAGATCAACCTACAAGATTGATACTTGATGCTTCATCGGTGGTGTCATTCTAAACATGTCCTTTTACGAGGCATGCAAGCTCATTGATGAAATAGCCACCCATAACTCTCATTGGCCATCGATAGATTTACCCCTGGAAAGAAAGCGGTGTGCATGAGATAAGTGAAGTAATCGCTCTTTTCTCGCTCAAGTGGCTACCCCGACCAACATGATCAAAACTTTGAGTACTTCAAACGTGGCCACGTCGAGAAGCGATCATCATTGCGAATTGAACCTACCCGATCTGGGAGTAGTGTGTGTTTATTGTGAAGAAGGGCATGTGTATGAGGAGTGTCCCTACAACCCTCAATCAGTAAACTTTGTCTCTCGTAACAAAGGAAATGGCCCTACTCCAACTCCTACAATTCAAATTGGAGAAATCATCCAAATTTCATTGGAGAAACAACAATGCTCCCGCAATACCTCCAGATTCCTCCTCAAAAAACAACAGAGGCATATGTGCGAATAACAACAATAGCGGTTTGGAAGCCATGATGAAGAACTTTATAAGTGATTGCAAGACAACCCTTCAAACTCATGAGTCCTCAATCAAAACTCGGAAAATCAAATTGGACAGATAAACTTTCACTTCTCACTCAAAGACAGAATGGATCTCTTCCTTCTACAACAGAAACACCATCATCATCAACCCCTAATGGTAATAATGGGGTAAATGGTCGAGTAAATGCAATTTCTTTAAGAAGTGGTACTGAATATCCCGAACCAACTATGCACGTGGAAGAAGAATTACAGGAGAAGCAAAAGAAGTGCGAGAGAAAGAGAAAAAGAAAGGGAAAGAAGCAAGCACAAGTGGTGTGAAGGATATTCCGGACGTTACAACGTCCTAATTTTGAACCAGAATCAAGATCGTACTTAGGCTTGTACACGAGTATCCTCCTCCACCATACCCTCAAAGATTGAAGAAGGCCCATGAAGATAAGCGATTCAAAGAAGTTCATGGAAATGTTAAAGCGATTACACATCAACCTTCCTTTGGTTGATGCTTTACAAAGCAGAATGCCAAATTATGCCAAGTTCTTGAAGGACATCATCACCAAAAGGAGAAGGCTAGGGGAGTTTGAAATCGTTGCTTTAATCAAGAATGTAGTTTAATTATGCGAATAAACTTCCTAGAAAACTCAAGGATCCCGGCGCCTTTACTATACCATGCTCCATTGGAGATTTTTACATTGGCAAAGCATTATGTGACTTGGGAGCAAGTATCAACTTGATGCCCAAGTCCATTTATGACAAACTTGGTATAGGAACTGCCGAAGCCTACCTCTTTAAGCTCAACTTTAGGTGATAAAAGTAGAGTTTATCCCAAGGCATACTAGAAGATGTTTTAATTAAGGTTGACAAGTTTGTGTTTCCAAAGTGGATTTTGTTATTTTAGATTTTGATGCGGATAAAGAAGTTCCCATCATTCTCAGGAAGACCTTCTTAGCTACGGGAAGGACAATCATTGATGTGCGAGAAAGGAGAATTAATCATGAGAGTCAATGACCAAGAAGTCAAGTTCAACGTCCCTCAATGCTCTCAAATATCCGGATCCAAGCACGAGGAATGTTCGTGCGTGGTTGCCATTGATCATATGGTTCGAAACAATTCAACAAGGATAATGATCATTTGGAGAAAATTCGGGCAACAATGAAATACAAGAATTATTGGCGTAAGAAGATGTTTCTCTGTGACGTCGTAACGTCATTTGCGGGCGTGGCCACGTCTGAGCCCCCGCACCAAAGTCTTGGACAAAGAAGTATGAATCTTTAGGGCAAGAGGAGTCAAATCAAGAAGAATGTGCCTCCATTAAAGAGCCACCTACTTTGGAATTAAAGGTGTTGCTCGATCATTTAAAGTATGTCTTCTTAGGGAAAATGATTCCTCGCTCATGATCATTTCTTCCAAGCTCACCCAAGAGCAGAAAATGATCTCATTAATACCCTCAAGAGACATAAAAGGCAATTGGTTGGCAAATGGCGGACATCAAAGGTATCAGTCCACAATCTGTATGCATAGAATTGTCCCGGAGGAGAATGCCAAGAATAACATTGAAGGACGAGAGGAGATCCGAACCCCATAATGAAGGAGGTGGTAAAGAAAGAGATCATCAAGTGGTTGGATGCAGGGAATCATTTACCCTATTAGTGATGTGACTCTCCGGGTGAGTCCAGTTCAATGTGTACCCAAAAAAGGAGGAGTTACTTGTGGTAACAAATGAGAAAAATGAGCTAATTCCAACAAGGACAATAATGAGTTGGAGGATATGCATGGATTACGAAAGTTAAACAAAACAACTAAGAAGGATCATTTCCTCTTCCATTCATTGATCAAATGCTAGACAGTGCTCGCAGTAATGATTTCTCTTGCTTCCTTGATGGTTATTCAGGCTACAACCGGATAGCTATAGCACTGAAGATCAAGAAAAGACAACATTCACTTGTCCCTATGGTACCTTTGCTTTGAAAGGATGCCATTTGGATCATGCAATGCTCCCGCAACATTTCAAAGGTGCATGATGGCCTTATTTTCCGATTTTATTGAAAATTCCATGGAAGTTTTTATGGACGATTTCTCGATCTATGGAGATTCGTACAAATGATGCCCGATAATTTGGAAGGAGTTCGATAAGGTGTGAAGAAACCAATCTAGTGCTCAATTGGGAAAAATGCCATTTCATGGTACAAGAAGGAATAGTATTGGGGCACGTAATATCAAAGAAAGGGTTAGAGGTGGACAGAGCAAAGATTGATGTTATTGACAAGCTACCTCCACCCACAACTATCAAAGGAGTCGAAGTTTCTTAGGACATGCGGGGTTTCTACAGAGATTCATCAAGGATTTCTCAAAGATTTCAAAACCCTTGTGTATGCATTGTTTACAACGTGACCACGTCTTCAATTTTGATGAGCAATGTCATGAAGCTTTCAACAAATCAAGATCGCCTTGTAATAATGACTCGATAATAGTCACTCCGCATTGGTCCAAACCATTTGAGTTGATGTGTGATGCAAGTGATTATGCCGTGGGAGTCAGATTGGGGCAAAGGTATGGAAAATTTTTTCATTCTATTTATTATGCCAAGAAACCTTAGATGATGCCCAATTGAATTATATCAGGATCAAAAAGAACTCTTGGTCATTGTGTTTGCATTTGATAAGTTTAGATCATACTTAGTGGGTGCAAAAGTTATTGTTTTCACTCGATCATTCACCCATTAAGTACTTAATTTCTAAAAAGATGCAAAGCCAAGACTTATTAGATGGGTTCTCCTCCTCCAAGAATTTGACTTGGAAATTCGTGACAAAAAGGGGGTGGAGAACCAAGTTGCCGATCATCTTTCTAGGCTTGAGAATGTTGATGCAGTGCAGTGAAAAGGATATACAAGAAAAATTTCCGATGAGAGACTATTGTTAGTAGCCTCGAGAGTCAAGACGTGGCCACGCCTCTATGACACTTTCGTCAAACGTCATAACGTCCGATACTCTCGCACCATGGTATCTTGACATAGTTAACTTCCTTGTTAGCAAGATTGTGCTCGTAGGATTCAACTATCGCCAGAAGAAGAGGTTCTTCCACACTATAAAGCATTATTTCGGGATGAACCATATTTGTACAAATTGTGTCCGTGATCGATTTACTAAGAAGATGCCTAGGCGAGGAAGAGCAACTCCATGTCTTTGCAACAAATGTCATTCAAAGACCTTATGGTGGACATTTTGGAGGTACTAAAACAAATGCAAAGGTCCTACAATCAAAGCTACTATTGGCCAACATTATTCAGAGATGCACATGAGCTGGTTAGGAGATGTGACAAGTGCCAAAGAACAAGAAACATATCAAGCAAGCAAGAGATGCCGCTTACAAACATTCTGGAAGTTGAATTGTTTGATGTATGGGGAATGGACTTCATGGGACCATTTCCTATGTCCCATGGAAATCTCTACATTCTCGTAGCTTTGTGGATTACGTGTCAAAGTGGGTTGAAGCGGTGGCATTACCAAACAATGAAGCTAAATCGCTTAGCAAGTTCCCGAAAAGAATATATTCACAAGGTTTGGTACTCCAAGGGCCATAATCGGTGATGAAGGCTCTCATTTCGCAACAAGTTAATTGAGAACCTCCGGCTAAGTATGGAGTGAAACACAGAATGCTACAACTTATCACCCCCAAACCAAAGGGCTGTGCGAGTAAATATCCAACCGAGAGATCAAAAGAATACTTGAAAAGATGATTGGTCCCAACAGAAAGGAGTGGTCGAGACACTTGGATGATGCACTTTGGGCCTGAGCAGCAGATACAAAACACCATTGGGCATGTCTCCTTACAAGCTAGTTTATGGTAAGGCTTGTCACCTACCAATTGAGCTCCAAAGACAAGGCTTATTGGGCAATAAAACAAATAAATCTAGATCATGCAAAGGTCGTTGAGGCAAGATTGTTACAATTGAATGAGCTAGAAGAGTTTAGACACCATGCCTATGAGAGCTCAAAGAATGTATAAAGAAAAGACCAAGAAGTGGCATGATCAAAGAATCCAAAGGAGAGAGCTAGCGAGGGACAACAGTGTTGCTATTCAATTCAAGGCTTAAGTTGTTTCCGGGAAAGTTGAAGTCAAGGTGGTCGTGTCCATTCAAACTAATGAAGATTTATCCTCATGGTGTCTTGTGGATTTATTTGATGAAAAGACAAACACCATATTCAAAGTTAATGGCCAACGTGTGAAACAATATCATGGAGAGCATGTGGAAAGGGATAAGATCCAAATGTCCTTCAACCATTTTTGAATGAAAGAAACAAAAGTCTGGCTGAAGACTCTTAAAGCAAGCGCTCTTGGGAGGCAACCCAATGATTTTTAATTAACAAATTTTTGTGTTTTTTTTTAATTTTTTGTTTTGCAGAATAAGTGTTGAAAGAAATGTGGAAGTGAAAGGTGGTAGACGCCGTAACGCCTCGATTCACTAGACGTGGCACGCGTCTGGGCGATCGTATGATTTAAGTTAAGTCAAAGGCGTAAGTGATGACATGACAGAAATGATTTCCCTCTGAGCACGAACGTGGTAACTGACCACGACGTCATCTCCCTTCCCTAACTTGTCTAATCAACGGTTACTTTTCTCCATTACTCCACTCTTCCATTTTTCAACTCCCCATAATCTCCCTTCCCTAACTTGTCTAACCACTTCCCCATAAAATCTAACCATTCACCATAAACCCACCACCTGCAACCTCTTTCTTCTCCTTATCTCTCTGAAACCAAAACCTCCCTTTCTTTCTCGTAAAACCTAAATTTCCGTAAATCCCCATTCCCTTCCAAGCAATTTTCTCACAAGAATTACCATGACAAAAGTGAAGCAATCAGCTACCAAATCCTCTGGGAAAAGCATGCCGAACTGAGTTCATCCTCAGCCCCCATTCCTGAAACACCTAACCCATCCAAGAAAAAAGCCCTACTTCCTGAAAGGGGCTTTAGTCAAGAAAGCCCCAATCCTGATTTTCGCATGAACCGCCACGCAGTTGGGGTGGCGTGGTTCGTGGTGCACAGAAAGGAATACATTGCTACTCTGGTTCACGATTTCTACAAGGGAATCGTTGAGAGGCCTGAAGGAGAGCCGTCCATTGTATCAAAGGTACGAGGTGAGGAAGTAAAGTTTGGAGTGAGAGTCATCAATGACTATTTTGGGTTAGGTACTATGGTAAAGTTTGTAGAGACCAAACAAAAGAATTATGGTCCGGTGAAATGGATGCTATTAAGGAGAGGATATGTGTTGAGGGTGCTTTGTCTGCGGAGAGGAGTGGAGAGCACGGTAGTGAATTCAAAATAATGAAGAAGTACCTATGTGATGAAGCCAACACTTGGTTTCATTTCATAAGGCACTGCTTAATCCCTACCTCTCACACATCCTGGGTGGACAAAGAGAGGCTGATTGTGATTGATGCAATCATGTCAAGAGACAAAGTGGAGGTTGGAAAGCTGATCAACCGTGAGCTCAACAAATGGAAGAATAGGAAGGATGGTTATTTGTATTTCCCATGTATGATTAATGACTTATGTATGGAGGCGGGAGTAGAGATTGAAGCTTCGAGCTTGGGAGCGACCTCAAGGCCCCTTTTCAACAAAGTTTAAGCCTAGGGTGAAGATCGCAGTCTTTGCAAGTTCTGTTGATACACGACGCTGCAACGCCCGGAGGAGAGGCGTAACTCCCCGCCAAGTTTGTCGAGGAACAATTGAGTGGCAAAAGAAGGTATTTGCCGAAGTGTCCAAGGGTAAGAAAGTGATTGAAGAGCTCTGTGTTGCCGAGCTGGATGCAGGAAGAAGATGAGGATGATGTCCCCCTGTCTACAATCCAAAGAAGGGCTGTGAAGAAGGAAAGGGCCAAACGAGCAAGAAGCCCACCAAAGAGGCAAAGCCCAGCAAAGAAACAAAAGAAGGTAAGTAGTGAAGAAGATTTTAATTCTGATGATTTGGATGATATTTCTGATTTTGATGCAGAGGAATCAAAGAAAGCAAGCATGGAAGTAATTAGTGAGGAGGAAGAGGAGGAAAGCCCTGAGGAGAAAGGAAGTTCAAGTGAGAAGACTGTGAGTGAATCCCCACCAAATCAAACAAACAAAGAGCAAGCCCAATCAAAATCCAAAGCAGCTAGCCACAAACCACCATCCCCACAAGCCACACAACCACCACCTTCACCAAAAGAAACCTCCACCCATGACCAAAACACACCAAAGACCCCACAATCCAAAGCTCAAGACCAACCAATCCCACAACCACCCCCACCCCAACCTGAACCTCAAAACAACCTCACCCTGAAAACCAGACGTGGCGACGTCTGAGCCAACAAACACAGAAAGCAACCCAGAGTCCCAACCCATTAGCCCACCCAAAAAGACAAGAGTGAAAAGTGCACTCACGTACAACCCCTTTGGAAGGAAGAAAAGGCAAGAGTTAGCAGCTGAGTCAAAACAAGCTCAAAGGAGTGAAGAAAAAGAGGAAGTTGTAGCCCCCACAACAATAAGGCCAAAGCTTCCCGTGAAGAGAAAAGCTCAAGTGCCGCAGGAAACTCACTATCGCTACTAGTGCAACATTTGTTGCCACTAGTGTTTCTGACACCCCATTCTCGCTATTCTTTGAAGAATCGCCTCTGCAGACGCCGTAACGTCTGCACAAAAAGAGGTTGCGACCAAACTTGCGTAAATGCAAGTCATTAATGAAAGAGAAGTCGCCATGGAGAGAGTAAGACATCAAGCAATGGAGGAGGCCACTCGTAAACCGGCGAGCACTGTTGAAGCAAGCCTGGGGGCGATTCTTTGGAATCGAGGATCATCCACGCACGTGGCAACGCTAAAAGAGCCGCAGGTGGAAAAAGCCGGTGATCCCCAACGATCCAATGCAATTTAACCTGCTGATTTGGCAATGAGAATGTGGGAGGAAGCTAAGAAGAGGGTTGCATGGCCAAGCGTCAATCAATTCTTTGATGCAAGTGTGGAGCCAGTTCAAAAGAGAAAGAGTCCGATGAGACAACAACAACTACCACAACCGAGCAAGGAGGAGTGAAGGTCAAGAAAGAGAAGAAGGAAAAGAAGAAAGGTGAAGGTCGTAGAGTATCCACTGCACAAAGCGGAAGGCTTAGGTCCAGTGCAAAGAAACAAGTAAGTCCCCATTTAATTTCAAAAGTAGTTGTAGTTTTTATTTTTTTGTGGTTTTTGTTCTTAGTTTTAATTTTAGTTGAAGTTTCAGTAATTTTATTTCATGTTCTGAATGAGACCCCTATACCCCAAAAAAAAACACACACAAAATCATGTTTGTTTATCTTTAAGCGGTGGGGACACCGCTTGCTCAACTTTAAGTGTGGGGATCTCAATGTTTTAAGATTGTTCTGTGTGTACATGTAATCAAATGCAAAAGCAATTTCTGTTTTACTCACAAGCATGAAAATAACTCTCTTTGGGCTAAAGACAAAGAAAATGTGTGTGTGAGTAGCCTATGCATGATTAGATGGAAAGAATTGATTCTTTGCTCCTACACAAGCTCTATTTTTAAGAAAGAATCTAGCTAGCTAGGGAATATTTTGTGCTAAAGTTAGTTTTGGTGAACTATGGTGAGAGTAAAACTTGATTAAAAACCTAGAATAGCAGTAGAGAAGCTAAGTTTGGGGGTGAATCAAGTCGCACTTCAAGGTTGGGGTGCAAAGACTATAGGATGGTTAAGTGCGGGTGTAGTGTGAGTGCAACGTTGTAACGCCTCTACCCGTAACGCTATAACGCCCTGCCGTGTGTGTTGAGTAGTGTGATCGACGTTGCAACGCCTCACCCATAAACGTGGTAACGCTTATTCCCAAAATTACCAAAAAGAGTGTGTTGTTACAAATAAGTGGAAAATCCACATGTATGCTATGTTCCTGTAATACCACAAACAAATGTCAAGCACTCCAATCCCTAAAAAAAAAAAAAAAAAAAAAAAAAAAAAAACTCCAAAATGGAGCTAATAAAGGAGAGTTGCTCAGTAATGAGGGGGTTACAGTCTTTTTGCGTGTGTGAGTCAATAAATTAGTTGCACTAACCTAGTCCTAGCACCCAATTAAGACCCTTTGTCATGCTTTAATTGAACCCCCATTTCTTATGTGAAAATGTTAGCCTATTCTTGGTTTTGAAAGATGTTTTGCTGTCACCATTTGGAAACCACTCTCTCAATAGCTAAGGTAGTTTCTGAACTAGCTAGAGGAAGAATTAATACAGAGGTCACACACTCACTTTGAGCTTTAATGAATCTGGAATTTAATTATGCATTGGTGCGTGAGTGTGTGAAGAAATAGCCCCTTGAGAGTGAATTTTGATCTGTTGATTGAGTAGAACAGAACCTGCTAGTGTAGTTGATTTCATGTAAGTGTTGTTTTTGTTGTCTTGATTGCTTGAGGACAAGCAATGATTTAAGTTTGGGGGTGTGATAACTCATATTTATATGAGTTATTTATACTTACTCACGAATAAATCATGCAAGTTCTCTAGCAATACAAGGTTTAATTAATTAGTTTTATAATGATTTCTGAGTTTTAAGTGAATAAGAGTTTAATTAGATAAATTTGTGCATTTAGGCACCAAGTGGTGCCCTTGAGAGCGTTTTGATGCTTTTTGTGCTTGTGCAGAAATTCGATCTTTGAACGTTACCACGCCCTCACCACGCCTACCAAAGTGCAAAGTGAGAGAAAGGGTGAAAGATCTTAATTTTGGCGTGCTAAGCAATGATAGTCAAAGATATAAAGTCAGAAGATCTTTCTATTTCCCATGAGCTGACGTGCATCAACATCAGAATAATGACAAAGGTCGGGAAGAAACAGATCCGGTAGGTGGGCAAGTGACATCGCGACGCGTGTAAGCAAGGTGGCTATTTAATGAAGGCTCAGCTCTCTCTCAAGGCATCACCTACCACGACCACGATCATCATCTCTTCCATACACCTTCAGAAACACTTCATCTCCATCCCCCCATTAAACTCGGAATTAGTTTTGTAAAGAAGATCTGGAAACAGACTTCTGTATTTTACTGGTCTGAACTTAGTTTTATTTTCTGCTTTGTTGTAAAGCTCGGGACGTTGTAACGCCTATACAGTATACATGCCAAGAGCTACTTAGTTGCATCTTGTGAACTTAGTTTCTTTTACGTAATGTATGGTATTTGGATTCTAAATCCACTTCATTCTCAGAAGATGCTCAACATGAGCTAAGCACTTTGTAGTTGAGTTGTTGTTTGCTTATAATGAATTTCTAGTCAAATGTTATAAAGTATTGGCGTGCATGTTTTAAATCTTTGTGTGAAAATATTTCCAAACTTGTTTTGAGGTTGGCCTCTTAAAATAGGTAGATTCATAGGTACAAACATGGTCTATGAAAAGAAATCAAAGATTTATATGAACGAACGGTGCACTAAAGACATTTAGGCATTTTTATCTAAGTCTAGACATAGAACGGATAAATAGTTCATAGAACATTCTTTGTGGTGCTTAAAATACGAGAGTGGGCCTATTTAGAACCTAGACATATGACCTCTTATACTTGAAACTCGACGTTTTGTCTTTGAAAAGCATAGCTCTTTTTGAATAAATGCGTTCGGACGTGGCCACGTCTATACAACATAGCATTTGTACGTTATAACGTGTAGACGTTGTAACGTCTGACTAGAAAGGATTTATTCTGCATACAACAACTTCACTCACCTCTCATTCCATACTCACAACCAACATTTGTTTACTTGCTTTAATCACATCTTTAGCTTTAAAAACAACTTTTATTGCCGATTTGTTACTTAATTCTCTTGTGCTTTGATCTTGAACTTTGAAAAGCAAACCAATCCTCGTGGGAACGATCTCTTACTTAAATCCACTTTATTACTTGTACGATGTGTATACTTGCACTCTAATTGCGGAAAATCATACTATTACACAAACGCGAACAACATGCTACTATATATATATATATATATATATATATATATATATATATATATATATATATATATATATATATATATATATGACTTCTGTCATAGCTAGATAATGTACACAATCTAATATAAAGTACACATATTTAATCTTAGTCATATTCTAAAAACTTAGAATAACTATCAAACTTAACTCTATTTTAAGATAGCTAATCAATAGCATTATAATTAAAAGGCATTGAGAGAAAATGACAGATACAACTTAATTATGTTGAAGAATATTTTACTCCTTCAAAACGCCAATATGGGATGTCATTGCTACTTCATTATAATCTTGCCAAACATATAAAACTATGCCGACTACTAAACATTAGGTTTGAAACAACACTTTATCATATCAAACTTTTTGGTTCACATAGCACAATCTTAACCAGACTCATATTTATTTAAGCAAAAATAATGTATATATATGACTTCTGGTCATAGCTAGATAATGTACACAATCTAATATAAAGTACACATATTTAATCTTAGTCATATTCTAAAAACTTAGAATAACTATCAAACTTAACTCTATTTTAAGATAGCTAATCAATAGCATTATAATTAAAAGGCATTGAGAGAAAATGACAGATAAAACTTAATTATGTTGAAGAATATTTTACTCCTTCAAAACGCCAATATAGGATGTCATTGCTACTTCATTATAATCTTGCCAAACATATAAAACTATGCCGACTACTAAACATTAGGTTTGAAACAACACTTTATCATATCAAACTTTTTTGGTTCACATAGCACAATCTTAACTAGACTCATATTTATTTAAGCAAAAATAATGTATTAACTTTGGTCATTCAAAAACTAAATTACGAAACTACTAAGTACACGTCTAACAAAAATTACCATATATATACAGTAAAATTAGGGACACACAATTTTCTTCAAGAAACAAAATTGTATAAACCACCATACTAATTTAACAAAAAATATCATTTATAGATAAAAAATTTGAAACACACAATTTAAAATGTTATTTCACATTAGCTATAATATTATGGTAATATGAAATTATAAGAGAGGTTATGATCGATGAGAAATAAAAACATAATCTAGTCATACAATTATCTCTTCTTATTAACCTTTTTTTCCTTCTTGCAACATGAAAATACCATTTTTATTTTACCCGAGAGAGAGGGACAAGCGCAAAAGCGAGGCAAAAAGTCAGTAAAAGGAAAAGAAAATTAGGCAACTACGGATTTGCTACGTCGCCGTTAGTGTTTTTCCTTGCCATCATCGATCCGCGTTTCTTCCGAAGGCAAGGAACCTTACTCATTAAGTAGTGTGTAAGAAAGAAAAACCTCGCCAATCTAAACCCTGATTCTGGTTCAACCGCGGGCGGGTATATTCGACAACACAGCACAAAACAGTTATCGAGTTCGTGAAAAGCACGCGCTTAGGGCTATCGATCGGTGGTGGAGCGAGCCATGGTTAGGCCTCGCGACAACTGGGAGAGGCTAGTTCGAGCGACGCTTAAGAGGGAACAGCTAAGGAATGCCGGCCAAGGCCATGCTAGAGCTCCGAGTGGAATCGCCGGCGCTGTTCCGCCTTCTATTGCTCAGACGACTAACGTTGATTTGATCTTACAGGCTGCCGATGACATTCAATCGGAGGACCCTAACGTCGCCAGGATCTGTAAGTTTCAGCATCAGAATATCTTGATCGAATTATAACTTTTTGTGGCGATTGCACTAGTATGCTTTGTTTCTAATTATAAGATATAGATAGGAGTGTCATTCTCTCTAGGTAGAAGCTTTGGAGTGTTCTCATGGATGCATAGTTGAGACTAGACAGTGTGGCAGTGGCCGGAGTTTGGAAATTTTGATTAGTTGTTGACTTTTTTATTTTTAATTTGCTAAATTATGGCACTGGTAGGGGAATGGGGATTTAGCGTTGGCTTTTGTACAGACTAGACAGTTTCTCAGGTGACCGAGCTGGTAGTCTATAATTTTCTTGTATGCTAAATTATGCTTAAGATGGCAGGCGGCAGTCTATAAAGCTCAGACAAGCACACAAGCAAACCACACAAAATTACAGAACACAGACACAGGCACATACGGCATATATCGTATAGTTGAGTACTGCAAGTCTTTAAATTTCGAAATCATGATACCATACTGCCATGTTACATCCTGTTATCATTGTTAGACTAAAATGAACGGAGGGACTAAATCAATGGGAATTTGAACTCTGAGGGACTAAAGTAGATTTATAATTGGTTTTTTTTTAAGCAAGTACCTGTAACCAATTACCCATGAGAGTAAATCTAATAGGCTTGCCGCTTGCCTTTTCGATCTCCAGCCTCATACTATCAAGCACCAGCCTGACGCTAACTCTCTATCGAATCTTTTCAGCCCAGACCTCTCATTTCCTGCAAACTGCCCCTTCATTGGTGACCACCCATATCTGGCGTCCTCCATTTTTTCTTTTTCCGTGAACAAGCATTTTTTTTCTTGTCTGCCAACCTCTCCTTCTCTACATTCTTTCTCTCTGTTATCTCCTTTTTCCATTATTCTGGTTTTTCCGTCCTTCCAACCATTTTCTTCTCTATTTTTTACATTTGGAGCATGTCACACATTTGTTCTATTACTTTGTTTCCCCCCTCCAATTCTCTTATACTCTATTCCATTTTCTGCCCTTTTCATTCTTTTTTGTCTTCCAATTTCCAATTCTCTTTCATTATTTGGTTCTCTAATTCTAATTCTATATTTTTATGCTGCTTTCATTTCAGCCCTTTTTTGGTGTAGTAGTGTCTGTATTATTTACTATCGATGCCATTCTTTTGCCTTAGGCTGCATCACCATCCACCATATTTTTTATGGTGGATTTTTGGCTTGTCGTTAGAAAATGTAATCCACTATTGTCAGCATTGAAATTTCTCAGTTTGTGTGTAAAATATAAGTATTTAAACTCATCCTCATGTTCATATCCTTGTCTTGTAAAAACTAAAGATATCACAATTCATTTCACAGTTATATTTTATATGAATATGTGTCTACTGTGAATCAGTTCGTAGTGTTCTTTTAGTATGAAAATGACCTCTTACTTTCGACCTTCAGTGTGTGAGCAGGCATATAGTATGGCTCAAAATCTTGATCCCAACAGTCATGGTAGGGGAGTTCTTCAATTCAAGACTGGTTTGATGTCTATTATTAAGGTAATGGTAGTGGATTTTGAGGGATACATTGAAAAGGAAAGCTTTTTGGTCATTTGTATATTTTAATTTTAGACTTATTATCCCACTTGCTAATGAGTTCCATTTAACTATATTCTATAGCAAAAACTTGCTAAAGATGGAGGGGTTCGAATTGATCGTAATCGCGACATTGAAAACCTGTGGGAGTTTTATCAACGCTACAAGCGAAAACATAGAGTGGACGACATCCAACGAGAAGAGCAGAGATTGCAAGAGTCTGGAACTTTTAGCTCTACACTGGGAGAGTATGCCCAACTCATGATTTTTTAGTTTCTTAAACCTCAAATATGTAGTTTGTTTATTCAGTGAAATTGATGAAGGTTATTTATTCATTTGTCTGTGACTAAAATCTTGATGCTTATTTTCAAGTATGGCATTGAATTATTTTTCTCAATGGATAAAATATCAACTTGTTTTATAGGATATGCTTGTGTATGTTTGCTTATGAAAATGAAAATTCAAGGCCTGGTCTTTACATTTTGATTCATAATTATCACCAAGTGAAACTAAATAGGAAGCCTTTGCTTGTTAGTGACCTTTAATCAGCTCTTGAAATATTCTTGCCTCCTTGGTTGGTAAAAAGCTGATTTGAGGTTAGCGTTTAGCCTTGCAATTTTTTATCTATAGGTAATTATAAAATAATAAGTTTGTCGCGATTAAGAAGTCGTTGTGTTGAAGGTGCACAATATAAAACATGTTAATATGCAAAATAATAAGCTAATACTAATGTAGAATTGCTGAAACTGGAAGATAAATTGTCCATAACTCGTTTGTTTTCTTAGAATACCCAGAAAGACTGTCTCACTTGCTTTTTCCATTTTATGTTGATCCAAAAGGTTAATTTATCTAGATTATGCCTCATTCTGGTATAATTTCCTTGTTTACTGTTTTCTTCTTCTAGGTTGGAGCTTAGATCATCAGAAATGAAAAAGATTATTTCCACACTACGTGCCTTAGTGGAGGTCATGGAGGCACTTAGCAAGGATGCAGATCCCAGTGGAGTTGGTGGGCTAATAACGGAGGAGGTACTCCTTTTTATATCATGTTAAGATGTTTACGAAAAAGCAAATTAACTTTGCTGATTATGCATAGCTCGTAGTTCGTTTTTCAGTTATTCAACAATTCATTTTTTAATTATTTTATTGATAATAAATTTGGCGGTGTTGCAAAATTGTAAGCTACTTTCAATCTTTTTGGGTTAGTAGTCGACTTCTACTTGAGAAATCAATAAATCTTGTTACTAGCTGTTGTCATTTGATTCTTAAAATCTGTACATGAACTTGCCAAACGTCTTATAGAATTTGTTTTAACAAACTGAGTGCAAACAAGTTGTCTTCTTTGTCTTCCTTGTTTTCTTAGTTGAGAAAACTAAAAAAGTCAAGTGCGACATTATCCGGAGAGCTGACGCCTTACAATATTGTTCCTCTAGAAGCACCATCATTAACAAATCCGATCAGAATATTCCCTGAGGTAAGTTCAACCATACTGAGTACTTGTTCTATCCTCTCTCTCTCTCTCTCCATTTCTGTTTTTTCAATTACCTGCATTTGATCTTTTTCCTTTTTTGATAATCTCTAAAGGTGAAGTTACAAACATCGAAAGACCCACTTATATTTGCCTGGATGATTTATGTAATATTATCCTGGATTTCATGTGCTCCACTTGGTAGTTTCTATGACTTATGAGGTTTGATTCTTAATCTCAGGTTAGAGGGGCAATATCTGCAATCAGATATTCCGAACAGTTCCCTAGACTTCCTCCTGGATTTAAAGTATCTGGAAAAAGGGATGCAGACATGTTTGATCTTTTGGAATTTGTGTTTGGTTTCCAGGTTTGTAATGATTGTAATTTTCTCTGTTATTGCTGTATATCATGGCTAATTATGTGGTAATTAAAGCTCTCTTCATAGGTTCCTGCTGGATTCATCGCCAAATGTTTTTAGCACTAATATTGATAAGTTGTTCCAAATATCAAGTTATGAACAATATGCCAATATTTACTACTGTAAATTCTAACTGAAAATTAGAGGAGAGAATAGAGTGAAACAGAGAGTGATTTTCATTTCTATCACTTGAATGCATGATTCTGTTACAGACTTGTTTTTATATCAGCTACTAACGTGTGCACCAGTGGCTCTTAAGCTGTGCGCACTTCTAACTGAACCTAACTGATTTATAGATCAGTTTCACAATAGGCATACGACTAATTACAAGAGGGAAAAATACAGTGACACAACACCACTAGAAAACAGATAAAGGAGAGATAGCTGAAGTGTGGTGCAGTTAGGGTGCACCATAAGACTACTAAAACCATACTCTTACACCCCCAAGCTCAAGGTGGGTGAGCCTGAGGATTTTGTTCGATCAAAAAGCTCTGATACCATGTAAATTCTAACTGAAATCTAGAGGAGAGAGAATAGGGTGAAACAGAGTGATTTTCATTTCAATCACTTGAATGCATAATTCTGGTACAGACTTGTTTTTATATCAGCTACTAATGTGTGCACCAGTGGTTCTTAAGCTGTGCACACTTCTAACTGAACCTAACTGATTTATAGATCAGTTTTACAATAGGCAAACAACTAATTACAAGTGGGAAAAATACAGTGACACAGTACCACTAGAAAACAGTTAGGTGAAGTGTGGTGCACTTAGGGTGCACCATACTCTTACAACTACTAACAAACAAGGAAAAATGTGCAGAATTGTCCAGTTCTGTTTTTTCTATGTACTGCTAGGAGTATATATTAACTCCATCCGTTTATCAAGGATACCTCTTAGCTCTTATCTGTAACTTCTTTGCCACCATTTTGGTGGATATTTCTGCCCTTTTTCGAGCCCTGGAATTGTGCACAGCTGTTATGTTACCCTAGTTCCCTATTCGGTTTGTCTTGTAACATTATCTGCACGTTAAACTGCAAAATTGGAGGTATTACTTGACGGGGCACCTTTTTGTGATCGCAAGTAACCATAGCTTGAAATTTTTGGCTGAACAATGGTTAGTGACTGAACCAGTTCAGGTGGCCGTCCGATTCAATTGGGTTTGACATAGAATTATCAGCATTGACCAGGGAGAGAAAACAGGTCTGCTGTTGCACTTTTCCAGAACGATGACCTTTATGGCCATCACCACACTGAAGGTCAATGTTATGGAAGACGGGATTGAGGAAATTCTCGAGGAATTTAGGACTTATTGGTAGACCTGGAATTTTGAGTATATCGAACTCTGTGGGTGTTGAATAGGTTCTAAGGTTTTAGAAGCTTGTTGGTTTGCTGTTTAGTATAAACAGATCTAGCTTACTGTTAGGATTCTGTTATAATTGTAAGCTTGGTTAGCCTTGGTATGACTATAAATACCTCCGTAGAAACTAAAGCTTTGAATACATTTTTCAGATTCAGATACAGAATCTCCTCCCCCTCCCTCCTCTCTATCAATACGGTAATAAGAACTTCTGATTGAGCATTGCTCATGGCCCGACCTGGCAAACTTAGCTGCAGCAACCTTGAGGCATGAAACAGTCTCACTCCATTCCGCTGCTGGCTAACAGTTTGAATGCTGATGAACCCAGAATATGGGTTATACAAGTCTGGATCAAATAAGACGGTCCTTTTCCATGAATTCTCTTGTTTACATGCTGTTATTGATTTGGTTTTACAGTACAATATATTTTATTCTGCAAGTGATTCATAGTTATGACTAAATAAGGTTATTATTGCATTATGAATATTCTGAGATTGGATGTTTTGTTTTCGACCATGTTTAATGTTTTTGGTTATTTCTCTTAATTTTCATATATGCAGAAAGATAATGTAAGGAACCAGCGTGAAAATGTTGTTTTGACGGTAGCAAATACACAGTCTCGACTTGGCATACCTACTGAAGCTGATCCAGTGAGTCCTTTTCATATCCAATATAATGCAGTTTCACGTCTGCTATTTATTTTCAGTTTGTGAGCATGCTATCTTGCTTAATTTCCCATCTTAACAAAATATTTAATTATTTTGAATGTATATTTCTAATCAGACTTTCAGGTTTTATGTGAGGGTTGGTGTAATACTTTTGCATGGAATTGCTTAAGCCTAAGAGATCCATACCAGTTTTTTGTCCTATCAGTGATCCACTAACTTGTTTTCTAAGGATATAATTTTGTTCTTTATGGTTGTACGTCTTGAATGGATTTATATTTTTCATCCATCATCGATAGCATTCATTCCTTCGATTGTCTGTGTTTGGTTTTGACCTTCATTGAGCATAACTCGCGTCATGCTTACTTATAGATATTTTGTTTGCCAGAGGGTTTGATTAGTTGATAGAATCAGTGAACGCTTTATGCATATAATTTATTCGTTGTTTTTATGCTTAGAAGCTTTTTAGTTTTTTTGCTGAAGTAGGGATTCACTAAAAGCTGTGGAATATGTGCCCATTTGGTAAGTTATGGTTTGATATGTACAAGATGTTTGTTCACCCTTTGAGCTCTTATGTAATAAGAGTGAAAATGGGTTTGAGGAAGTATGTTTCTAACACAACTAATCTGATGACTTATTAAATACATGATTAGTACATGAATGCAGTAATATCAGTAAGTACTTGTAGGAATAATAGCTGTTTCACATGAATATTGTACTTTATATGATTGTTTGCATGGATAATGGTAGGAACCGCCTTTTCTCTTATAGGGAATGGGAGTTAGGCTAGAATAAACAGGAAGAGAAATGTTAAAAAAAGGTAAAATGAAAAAGTTTGCCGGTGATCTAGGTTCCTCTTAAAATCATTCCAGTACTGAATTATTAGTACCTCCTCTCCTCTGTACCCTTTTCTTTTTATCCTACTTCTAACTTAATTTCCCTATGTGCCCCACTTGCCAGTGGACAGATTGTTCCAATGTTGACCCACATATTGCTTATCACACTTCTTTTCTGATAGGATATTAAATAATTAAATAAAATGTAAGGGGAGGGAAATGAGAGTTTGTTGTAACCACTTGCTTATGTGGCAAAGTGGAGGGAAAATGTGAGCATTAGTGAGTGCTATAAATAGTAGTGGGAGGGGAATTAGAAGGTAAGCAAGAATTGAGAATAGACCTAGAGTCTTTTGGGAGAGTTAGGCCTCTCGAAGAGCCTATTATCTTTACGCTTTCTCTGTAATTTTATGTTTTTTACCATCAATAGTTCAATACACACTTTCATATTTTTATTTGAGTCATGAGGAGTTCCATATATTCAGGTACCTATCATTTTCTCTCTCCCCCATTTCTCTCACATTATCCATATGAGCTGAAGTCCACTATAGTTGGTTCTAACAATGACTATATTGTATGTGTTTATGCCTGGCAATATTTTGGTTGCTTCCATACTTTTGTTGAATATTTTATGAAGTCAACATCCTTTAATATTTGTTTTCTTAAATTTATTAATTTTTTGCTTCTTTCTTATGTTTGATGGGATCTACAGAAAATAGATGAGAGAACAATCAATGAAGTCTTCTTGAAGGTTCTAGATAACTATATCAAGTGGTGCAGATACTTGCGAATTCGTGTTGCATGGAATAGGTCATTACTTGATCTGTCTCTTGCTTTAAACATGTTTTCCCCTTTAATAGCTTGCTTAATAGGACTTTTGATCCCTGCAGTTTAGAGGCAATTAACCGGGATAGGAAGCTCATTTTGGTTTCTCTGTATTTTCTTATTTGGGGTGAAGCTGCAAATGTCCGCTTTCTACCTGAGTGCATTTGCTATATATTCCACCATGTAAGTCTCTAATTACGCCCTTTAAAATTTGGGCCTTCTTTGCCTCTGTTAGCAACTTAGCATTGTTACCTCAAATCATCTAGATTTGCTTTTTTATACTTGATCTTTAATTGTGTATTTTAATCAACTAATTTGCTTTCAGAAAGACTTATAATCAGATTACTCCCGAGAGACCATTTATTTTCTTCATAAACTTGATGGTATCTTGTTGCTGTTTGTATATTTTTCTTAACTTTGTCTTCTTTTTTTAAAAACAGTACTTGCTTTTTTTAGTTGAAAAAACAACGGAACATAGTGTCTGTTTTTGTGCTTCAATTTTACGTAAGGTTATGGCCCTTTTTCATAATGTTAACTATTTGGCTAAATGGAAGCTGAAAGCCTGGGATGGATTCAGAAAGCATCTAGGGGGGAAATGTGAACGACATTGATATTGGATAGTGGGTCTGGACATGTATAATTGTATTGATGTATAAATA
This sequence comes from Oxytropis ochrocephala, assembly GCA_020916435.1. Lineage (NCBI taxonomy): Eukaryota > Viridiplantae > Streptophyta > Magnoliopsida > Fabales > Fabaceae > Oxytropis > Oxytropis ochrocephala. The sequence goes on from CM037089.1 coordinate 22,890,519, forward strand.
CATAAAAGTCAAACTAATTTGTCTGAGAATGATCACAATGACGACATGAAATGATTAATTTATTCCGGTTTTATGGATAAGATTCATGCGAACATTAATTCACTACTTATATGACTCCTCCTCTAAAGCTTGAGGGATAGTGGTCTTCGCCCCTGCTTTGATGCGCCCTGCTGAAGGTTAGTTGTTTCAAGTTACTTCAAAGAATTCTAATTTCCCCCACTTACTCTTTTTATTTAGATGGCAAAAGAATTGGACGCCATTTTGGATCATGGAGAAGCTGGACCTGCAGCTAGCTGCTTAATCGAAGATGGTTCTGTGAAGTTCCTCGAGAAAATTATTTGTCCTATATATGAAACGCTAGCTGCTGTGAGTTGCTTTATTCACAGTCTCAGTATGATGCAATTGTATAATTTAATTCTTTTTATCCATTAGTATTCTTTTATTTTATTTGACGTCTGTTTGTTGAAATGAGTGCAAATTGTCATTCTGTTGCTGAAAGTATTCACGTCATTATTCACTTTTTGTGCACGCCACCTGTTGTGGGATAAGAGCCCACCCCCCCGAAGGAACATCTAGTCTAGCTAAAAGAAGGGCTATTCCAAAATACTAATTGCAAATGTACAGCTTGAGAGTCTTATCATTCTTTTGGTATTATGGCGGGCTGATGGGATTGGGTTGGGGTTGTAGTAGTTAACCTATACTATTACTTGACCTAAACTATTGGTATACACAGTGTTAGAAGAGCAATTTCTCTTCCTTGATTTCTGTTTTACTGATCCAACTAACTCTAACTGTTTTGATTTCTCTGGAAAATTCATTTCTAATTTCTTCATTTCTAATGAATGTGAGATACAAAGGTGTATTTATAGACTTATAGTACACCAGAATGCAAGTGAAAAGGGGGCGGGAAAGTCTAACTGATTGTTTGAACACAATCAGTTAGTTATACAAGGGGGAGTGCTAGTGTGATATGTTTAAGTGTGGTGCATAGTAGACTAAACTAAGCTAAACTAGCTATTCCTCTAATACACAGGTATTTCTATTAGTGCATGTATTGTAACCATATGTATTCTGTATCTATAGTAAAATTGACTTGAATTTGGTATGCTCAATTATGACTTGAATATAATTATATGCTTATATGTGGTGCATTTGTTCTTTTGTATATCATTATCTTCAGTTTTCTTTCATTATACAATTACTTACATGCTATCCTCACCCTTGAAAAATGCAGGAAGCTAATATAAACAATAATGGGAAAGCGGCACATTCAGCATGGAGGAATTATGATGACTTCAATGAGTACTTTTGGTTAGCAACCATAATGACATGTAACATTTTTTACTAGTAGAGAATTTTCAATTCTAATTTACAGTTATTTGTAGGTCGCCTGCTTGTTTCGAATTAGGCTGGCCAATGAGGACTGGTTCACCGTTCTTACGGAAACCATTAAAATCAAAAAGGGTTAGTCAGGATCCTTTCTTTGCTCATCCTTTAAAAGTTTAGTTCGTCATTTTAATTTATTTTTTCTTTGCAAATATAATGTTAAATTGTTTATAGAATTTTTTCCCTTCAATTTGTCATATTACTTCTGAAGCCATCGTGATGATGAGTATAGTAAGTTATCATTGATAATTATGCTGTAGGTTTTCCCTTCCAAATATGGATGCTTTTTTATAGACCATTTTGGAAATTATTTGTCTCCTGCATTCAAGATTTGAAGTACTTTATAATCATTTGCTTGTTTTTTGATTTGATGTTTGTTTTGTTGATTGATGGTTAATTGTATTTCCTTTTTTGTAAAAAAAAAGGAAGAAAAACACAAAAGTTTTTCCCACTAGATTGGATCAACTACATAGATCAAAACAGGGCAGGGCCGTTGTTTTCTGTCCCCATTTCTACTAAAGTTTATTCTATACTTGTGACTGAAGGTCCTTTGGTTGGCCTGTAATACTTGTAGTTTATGGAGGCCTTATCACCAACTATTTTTCTTTAATTTGATATTTGGTTTTCTGGTCAATTTTGTTTTTGGAGTATATTCTTCCGTAGTTTGACTGTTTGTAATTCCTGGGTTGAGGTAGTGGGACTATCCGATTAACTTTTCTTGCTTGTATTTTGAACACATGATTTGCAGACTGGTAAAAGCAGTTTTGTTGAGCATAGAACGTTTCTTCACTTGTACCGGAGTTTCCATCGTCTTTGGATCTTCTTGGCATTAATGTTTCAGGTTCATTTTTTAATCCATCATTATTACTCCGAAGTCTGAACAATGGTTTGGGATGAATTCTAGCATAAAGTATGTCTACTTCTATTCCATGCAGGCTTTGACAATTATTGCTTTCAACCATGGACATATCAACTTGGATACTTTTAAAACAATACTTAGCATTGGGCCGTCTTTTGTAATCATGAATTTCATCAAGAGTAAGATGCTTGTTTTCTGCAGTTAATGCTCAATTGAATTGCCAGTAATTCTCAAAATACTATTTTTATGATGGATAGGTTGCTTAGACGTGTTGCTCACATTTGGGGCATACACAACTGCAAGGGGCATGGCTGTGTCAAGGCTAGTTATAAGATTTTTTTGGGGTGGCTTGAGTTCGGCATGTGTAACATATATTTACGTGTGAGTTTCCGATTTTCCCTTGGCTATTTTATTGGGCAAATTAGCAGTGTTGTTATGAGTTAAAGTGGGCTGTGGTAGTCTTCAACACATTCCTTTTTTTGATAATAGTCTTCATTGCTTTTATCCAATAAGGTGATGTGTTCATATCAATGAAGTAACTGCGATATTTTAAAAAATAATATAATTATTCACAATTTCTTATAATGTTGATCACAACTTAAATTAAGCCATGTCAGTACTTTTCAAATGTCAAGTAAACCAAATTCGAAATGCTAGAAACCTAATACTGTAAATATACAAGTGGATGTTCAACCAAATGCAACAGGCCAAGCGTGACTCACAGCAGCAAATGGTAGATTGTAAGGTGATACAATAGGATAATCAGTAGCTGCAGTCCATAATAATATTAATCAAGCATAAAATTTAAGAATAAGCGGCCTTCAACCTAGACTGCATGCAATGCAGGTGAGTTAAGTTTAGATCGTATTATCATGGTTTCTTCTTGTATTGTCTGGCTATTAAGTTTGTAAGGTTTTAGTAGACTGGAATCGAACATTACACCACTACCCATTGGCTTCTGAGCATTTGAAATAAGTTGGTTGAAAATGCATGATGTGATCACAGAAGCCACATCACCCTGATGTGGCCACATGATCAAACCTGCTTTTCCTCAAGCCATCTGGGTCAATAAGGCTGTTTTTTGCCAGGCCTCGGTTCCTAGGTGGCCAAATCAGCCAACTTTAGCAACACTGGTAATTAGGAGTGCATCTCAACTTCACTAATTTTAACAGCAATTATGCTACAATTGCAGGAAGGTTTTACAGGAGAGGAATAGTAATAACTCTGACAATTCATTCTATTTCCGGATATACCTGCTTATACTGGGTGTTTATGCTGGGCTACGTCTATTCCTTGCATTTCTGCTCAAATTTCCAGCCTGTCATAAACTTTCTGAAATGTCCGACCAATCATTCTTTCAGTTTTTTAAGTGGATTTATCAAGTGAGTTTTTTTATTAATTAATTCTAACAAGTTTACTATTCTGCGTGTTATGACCAAGTTGCTCCTTCAATGAAATATTTCAGGAACGGTACTATGTTGGACGGGGCCTTTATGAAAAAATGAGTGACTACTGCAGGTGGGTTCTAAGCAGAAAATAATATCTCATGTTTAAAAGTCGCTTATAGGAAGAGACTTCTATTTACTTTTTTATCCTTCTGGTTTGTAACTTCAATATACTTTCCCACGAAACAATTGCAGTTGAAAAAGGGCTTAGATGCTTAGAACCACCTTCAATTTTAATTTCGTTTCAGTTTTTATCTAAGCTTGGTTATTATTATAATATAGGCCATTCTGTTAGTTTTGGGTTCAACTCACAAACGGAGACAAATATAAATCCTTTATTGTTGTATAATTTAAACCATTTATTTTTTGTTTATTTATTTGTTTTTCAATTTGTTGAATTAAAAAGTGAAAACAATTTGAGGCTGTCTCAGATTTTGTCTTATTTATTTACTTTATATTTTTAGTTTAAAAAATATATAAAAATTAGATTATATAATTTTCAAACTAAAAAAGTAAGTACCAGTGTTTAGATTTAATAAGGATAAAAGATTTGGATTTTTTTTTAAGTATAAAGATTTGGATTTATTCCTTGCTATTGAGTTAAACAAATTACCTATTGTTAATTACTTATTGAAAGGAAGGAACTCAAAGCTCATAATGTTCAACCAGGCTTTATGTAGTTTCCTAAAAGGAGAAGACCACCCCTTTTAATTTAAAAAAAAAAGCGAAGACCTTTTTTTTTCGACTGCAAAAAAAAAGAGAAGACTTGTGAACTGCAACAATTGTTTGACCTTATTTATCTGTGAAAAAGAATTGATTTACCAACAGTGTTTAATTCAACTTGTAAACTACCGTCCTTGAGGCATGTCAGTTGTGAATGGTTTGATTGTCACTCTTTGCAAGGTCGATGATCTAGATAGGTTGTTAAAAATGTCAAAAATAGTTTTTTTTACTGCACAAGTTTGCCTTTCATGTTGTCAGCAGTGCTGCTCTGTGATATGGATTATTAACTTTTTTATTTTCACAATTATATTTTAACTTCTGCAGGTATGTGGGATACTGGTTGCTGGTACTTGCTTGCAAATTTACTTTTGCGTACTTTCTCCAGGCAAGTAGTTGCTCTCTATCTATATGAAATATAGAAAAATTTTGCATTCATAATTTACTATTTGCATTCTATCCTAAATCTTAATTACTGATTCTAATATTGCAGATAAAACCTCTTGTCAAACCTACCAATATCATCATGGAAATTCCATCTTTGACTTACTCCTGGCATGATTTCATCTCAAAGAGTACGTATATGTTATTTATTTTAGTTCGACGGTTCAATTATTTCTTGTATTGTTAATTAATTTTTGTTTGATCGTTCAATTGTTTAGGCTCTGGTGTTATCTCTACCGTTTTTGGCTGATATTGACACACACACATATTTGTTGTCTAATAAATAGTGTAATGTCTTGGGTTTGGATTGGATTCTTCTTTTTGATAAAATAATAGTTCAATGAAAAGGAAGTAAATGGGTAGTGGAACAGAAACTTCTTAAGAGTAAGATACAAGAGAAGTAACAAAAACCTTTTCCCATTGGGCGAGTGTTAAAATTGTAGATATGTAGAAAGAATATTAAAAAATAAAACGACACAACACAAAAGTTGAAACAAATAAGGGAATAAAACATATTTTTACAAATGTATAACATATTAAAGCTTGCCTTTGGTTTTTTCACACTTCTCACACTTCTCAAAGCTTACCTTTGTGTTTCTTCCTGTGATATCTTATTATCTTATCTTTGTAGGTGTTTATTTGAGCCACAATTGGATTTACCTTCTAATATTTGAGTTTGAATTCTCACTGTCTTTAGACTTCACTCGATTCGAAGCTAACCAATTTGAGATGGAGAGTTTAGGCTATTTCTAAATTGCAATGTTGTTGAAATTGGACTGGACCATTGAATCGGTTGGACAGAGACCTGGCCGTGTCTATGGTCCGGTCAGGCCTTAAAAAACCGTGTTCTCAAAGAAGTGGGGAAAACCTGGAAAAACTGGATCGAACTGTGAAGAAAAGCTGTAACCGGAGAACCAGGAACAACAGTTCTCTAAACTCGTCCGGTCCAAACGACATCCCTTTTTCCCTCTCTTCTCTCATTTCTCTGGTCGATTTTCTTCCAAGACAAAGTGAAAAACACCCAAAAAAACCTGAGATTTCCCAGTCCATGACTGCATGCCCTATGGCCACCACGTGCTCCGCCACCATACGCCTGAATCACAGCCTCTGGTTCTTTTGTATATCAATCTTTTTAATGTAATAGAAAGTAGAATTCATTAGTGAAACAAATTACAGAATGTGAAAACAAAGACAACAATTTGTCTTGTGCTGTTTTGCTTGTTTTGTTAGGTACTCGGCAATCGGGGACAAAAGAAGGCATTGTATTTTGTGTGGTAGTAAGCAATAAGAGTATTTATTACCCCAAAACTGAATTGTAACATGACCATGCTTTAAAGGGTCCTAATTGTTTCAGTGTGGTGTCATATTTGCACTCAAACTTCATTTTATTGAGGGATATGAGGACCTAAAGTGTTGAAAAGTATTATGTGAATCCATGAATCTTTGGAATTATTTAGATAGGTATTTACATTCATCCTCACTACACAAAGTACAAATTGGAGCCCCAACTTGAGTAATTGAGTTTTGATTTCATTATTAAAGGTTTTGAACTTAGAAATCAAGATTAGTAAAAACAATGTGTAGATTGAGGTAATCATAGATAAAGGTGACACTGTATATATACCCCACTGTAGATACAGTATGATTAGGGCACTAAACATTGGAGTGAATCAAAGCAACTGGAGACAGAGCACAATGTCTAACTTGATTAGGTAATGAACTACATGTATGTTTCTCTAACATACATGGCACACAAAGTTCACAATGAGGAGAGAGCTAACACCAAAATCTGTAGCTTGTCAAGGATGTTCTAACTGGGCATGGATGGGGCTTGATCCATGTGACTCATAAGTCATATCTATAGCCAATTGTCGTTCCTGAACTTTGGTCTTTGATAATGACAAAAAGCTTTAGTAAAAGAGATGATGCTTTGAAGAGAATGAGTATGTAGCAAGCTAAATGGAGAACTAGGGACTCATTAACAAGCTAATATGGGATGTTTTCAACTTTCCAACCATTTACAAATATCTTTCTAATTTGAGGTATCTAATACACAATGTCTTTTTCAACTGATAATTACCTTGTGAGAATAAGTAACCACTCATTAACAAGCTATAGCCATTTACTAATTACTAATTTATTAGACTTTATATGTCTCTCAATATTAATTTTTTTTTTTGCAGTACTTGACACACAAACACACACACTCCCCCTTCTCTGTGTGTGTGTCTCTCTCTGTTTCTACTGTATAGTGTTTGTTTGTGATTCATCCATTTGGTTTTGCAGAGAATAACAATGCCTTGACTATAGTTAGCTTGTGGGCTCCTGTTGTAGCTGTGAGTATTCTTCAATTCGGTTTTGTTCTCATTAGACTATTGCTAGATCATGCATTTATGTAAGTAATTTTTGGTGATCTTTCTCGAGGAGCACTCTGAAATAAAAAGCCAAATTTACTTCGCTGGTCCTTTATCTTAATTTTTAGTTTCAAATTAGTCCTTTATCTTTTTTTAGTCTCAATTTAGTCCTGCAGATTCTAAAATGTATCACTGTTGCCCTAATTGGTCTATTTTTAGCTTTATATGACCGCTTTTTTGTTTTTGATTCCAGTACGATTGATGCAGTAGATTAAGCCTATTGCCCTCATGTTTTTATCGTTGATAGTTCACCATTTGCCTCAAAATTAACATTTTGAAACATAGGGAATTAATTGAAAAAAGTAAAGGACTGACTTGAACACGAAAATTAAGACAAATGACCAATAGCGTAATTTTTCGAAATAAAAATGGAAAGTGACAGACAACATTTTTTATTCACCATGCTGTTGAAAGTATTAATGGATATATCATGGAAGATTAGCAAAAAATGGGAGAGCTGAGCAAGAAAATAGAGTGTTACTAGCCTGATTTTCTCTCACTGTTATAATATTGTTAATATTTCAGAGTCCCGTTCTTCTCTCTCTCTTTTCCTCGTTTTCTTTTTTTTTTTGATAATTTCATCAACTGTGTGGAGATTTAGGAATATTTGTTATCTCATTTATTTCACATTTAACTTTCATAATCTTCTATGTGTTTATTTGTATAATGTAATGTTTCTTTCTTTTGTCCTGGACTTGTAGTGTATTGCTATTTAGTTAAAGCCCTTGCTAATTATTTAGACAAAAAATGTGTTGCAGTTATTAGTTTAATAGTTCCTCATACTGTAAAACATGTGATATCTATCAAACAGTACATATAAAACTCACCATATAATAAACAATACATATTAATAATCAGATGACATGGATTCAAGAAACAATAAACAATAAACATGTGATATCTATCAAGCAGTTATTAGTTTATGATTCTTTTTTGTTGTGAGATACAATTTTGTGTATTCAAGAAAACTCTTATAGTGGGTTGATACATGCACAACGTATATTGGAAATTCGATAATAACTTATAATAGATGACATGGATTCTTCAATTGTTGAATATATCCCAAAAAAGTCTAAGTCCCGTCATTCTGGTGCGCATGATATTAAATGTGCATTCGTGTTGTACTATGATATGTCGGGTTGGGGAGAATGAAACAGTTACTGAGTAATACAATGCATCATTTATTCTGATGTTAGAGATATTTTATATCTTTGTGCATTTATTATCTTTACATTTAGTTGTAATTGTACATTTATTTAAATTTAAATTTCCATAGACTCTTGACAATTCTAAAGAACAATGTACTTGACACATTTCTAGCAGCTATGATTATTTCAGTAGTAGTTGACTTTCTTGTTTCAGTTGTACTTGACGGTGTTTTACTTTTCTAATGCTTGCACATTCTACACAGATTTATCTCATGGATATTCACATTTGGTACACTGTCATGTCAGCAATTGTTGGTGGTGTAAGTGGTGCACGGGCTCGGCTAGGCGAGGTATTTGGGTTTCATAGTGGCAACCTTTTGAGGTTTTTATTTTCTGTTTCCTTCCATTCCTTTATTTGTTATAAATTTTAATTGTTTGATAAAAAGTGAGGGTAGAAAAAGATTTCTGAATACTATTAGAATTGTGAATCGAGTACAAGCGTTAAAACATTTAAATATTAAATAAATAGAAGATTTGGAAGAGAAGGGCTCGAGCAACTTCAAGTATATGATGATTCTTTCTTTCCGTGACACCATTTTGTTGTGTGGTGTCGACACATGTAAATTCACGGAGTACTCCCTGTTTACTGGTAAAGTTTGAAAGATTATGGTTGGCATACTCCTTGCCATTCAGAACAAAACCTTTTAATACCTATTCCAAATTGTGTTTATTCCATCTGATGACATCGAATAAGCAGCTGCAGTACTTCTGGTTTGTCCTTCATTAAGAAAATCCAATTTACTCGAATACAATCATCAACTATGAAGCCCGGGTACGTGATACGACACGATACAAATATGTGGATATTAGAAAATTTTGAAAATCAAGATATGATACAACTAAGATACTTTAATAAAAAACTAAATTGAAATATATAAATATATAATATACAAACATAACTAAAAACAGAGACGAGAAAATACAAAAGCAAATTCAAAAGTAGAGATGAGAAAATACAGAGATGAGAAAAAGCAAGCAGAGAAAATGCGCAGCGAGAATAGAGATGAGCAAATGCAGGCAAAGAAATTATGTAGTAAATTGAATCTGAAGATGGTGCGTCAGGGCGACCCTTTGTGAACTTGGACCTCACTGTTTGCAAGTTGTGTTTATTCTATTTTAAAATTAGGTTTTAAATTTAAGAAATCTTATTTTAAAGTGCTGAAAGTGATCAAACGTATTCCAACCGTATCCCACCCGTATCCTGTGTCTTCTGAGTGTATCCTGCATCCTCTAACTGTATCCCGTGCGTATCTCAGCCGTATGCCTCCCGTAACTAATTTTTTTTTCAAAATAAATAAATAAATATTGAAGGATACTCCCTGGATACGTTGCCAGACGTATCAGACACGTATCAGTGTCATATACAGATCCTTTGTGCATTTTGAAGTATCGGAGTTTCACAAATCATCAATAAATGAAACAAATAGTTTTGCACTAAAAACATTAGAAAAGGGTGAGGTCCCCAAATATCATATTGTATCAGATCAAATGGCTCGACCCGTTTATTAAAACTATAGGAGTAAGGTAGACGGTAATGTTTAGCTAACTGACAAACACTTGTGCTGAAACCAAATTTTTTGCAGTTGAAGAAGACTCGGATTGAAAGTAGGAAGACAACACCTTCAAACCATCTTGTTCACCAGACAAATAGTATAACCCTCCCTTTTCCTCACACATTCCAGTCGTCCTCCCTGTAGTAAGATCCTGAAAAACACCATGAGAACTGAAAAAATGTTACTTTGCAGTTCTCATCAAGAGTGAGTTTCTGAATAGATATATTAGGTTGTCAGACAGTGTGGGAACATGCAACACAATGTGTAATGAGTTCCATCAAAACTCATAGGAACCATTTGCAACATTAATATAATGATTTCTCTCAGAGGAATATAAATGGAAAACAATGGAATCAAATGCCATGTGGTCGGTGGCAGTGGCACCAGAGTCAAGATTTCAAGCGTTCTTAGGGATTGTGCGACAAACACTAAAAGATCGAGAGCATGCACTTATACTGGTCATTGTTAGGGAACGAAAAGGCTTACTGAGAGAATCAAGTTGAGATTTCAAACAAATCACATCATCTTTAGTGAAGGTCTTAGAGTAATCAACATAGATTTTGCTAACCATATGTAACAACGACAAAGCATCAGCAACGGTGACAGAAACGTGCTCAAAGTGTAGGCCACAAATAACCCACGAACCAAAGTGTCCAGATCAAAAAATGAACCACCAAAATGGAAAGAGGAAGGTTCGATCTGTCTACTGCTGAAACACGGTGAAGAAGCGACTCTTGTATTGCGGCGTGTTCACGTGCTAGAAACCTCGCTGGAGAAGAGCCACCCTCGGAGAGGCTTTGGGGATGCATGTTCGTGGTCCGACCGGTTTCTCCAAGGTGTGACGGACAGTGGGGGATTGATGCGTTGAGAGCTGCCATGTATGGTGGTATTCTGGGATAAACAGTAAAACTGACAAGAATAACCCAGAAAAAAATACGCAGGCAGTGGTGGTTCCAAAAGAAAACAGGGTACTGTGCTGCTGCGAAAAACAGGGTAGTGTGCTCTCAGGTCTGAAAATGCTGCAATGAAGGCAGCAAGGGGGAGGTGGCTCAATGAAGGAGGCTGGGTGCTTTGAAGGCAAGCAAAAAGGAGACCACAATGTGAACTGCCGTGTATGGTGGTTTTCTCCGATGGTAAGTAAAACGGACAAGAATAACTGAAAAAAAAACACGCAGGCAGTGGTGGTTCCAAAAGTAAACAGACTACTGCTCTGCAAAAAACAGGGTAATGTGCTCTCTGGTCTGAAACTGCTGCAATGAAGACAACAAAGGGGCCACAAGTCCACAACGAAGGTGGCTGGGTTCTTTGAAAGCAGGAAAAAAAAGTAGACCACAATGAAAGTTGCTACGGTTTATGTGGAAGTGGCTCGTGATACCATGTAGAAAAATAGTTTTGAATATTATTAGAATTGTATATTGTATATCGAGTACAAGCCCCAAAACATTTAAATATTTAATAGACTATTCTATACCTAAAACATATTTACTATTTACAATGAATACACTATTTACAACGGTTAGAGTTTACAATGAATACACTATTTACAACGGTTAGAGTTTTTTCCAGTATTTAATAATGGAAAAAAGTTGAAAGCGTATGGCAAAGAGGAGAGGGTGATGAGAGAGTGAAAGAAACAGGTAACAAAAGAAGGGCTATAATTTGGTCTTATGTAGCGGATGTTTCCCTTGTTATTCCTCAACATATTTCTCACACTAGTAATGCTTTCCGCCACAACACACTGGGGGTTCTATCATTTTCTGTTAATATCAATAATATCCTTGTAGATAAGAAGCTTGCAACCAGTCGAAAACTATTATAGCAGATTAGATATACTTTAGGTCATATGCTTGTAGGTTAGCATCATCAGTCAATTTTCAATTTTTTAAATGTTGCAATTTCAACTCTCAATCAAGAGGGACTTCTATGATTGACTGGGAAATATGAGTAAGGAATCAAGAAAGTGGGCTATAACAAATTTGGAGGACCTTACTCGGGCAAAACAGGGTTTAATAATTACAAGTTAGTCGATTTAATTTGTTTAGATTTTGAGTTGAAAAAGATAACATGATTATTTGAGGGCTCAAAAAATTATCAGGGACGAAAATCATACATTAGCTGTGCAAGAGGCCCTACAATTCTTGGTGGGGCTATCTTTTTCTTGTTTGAGAACTTCTAGACGTCTACCTCTGTTTTAAGGAGCTAGTCTCCATGTTCCTATCAATATGCAAATCTGTTTTCTTTATGGATGTCCTGTTGCTTGTATGAATCGTTTTTTATAATAACTTCTTGCAGATACGTTCAATTGAAATGGTGCATAAACGTTTTGAGAGTTTCCCCGGGGCATTTGTAAAAAATTTGGTCTCTCCACAAGCAAAAAGGTGGGTTATTTAAGATATATCTGTTTTAACTGATACATTTGTATATGGCAAACTACACTTATCTTACTTTTCTGTACATTTGTAATTTTTATATCAAGTCACTTCTTTAATATAGATCTGGTGGAAGACATGTTAGTTGGTCCACTAATGACTATGATATTCTCTTAATCATGTTGTCCAGGTGCTAGATATTTCTAGTAAAAACTTTTTGATATTCTTTATTTATTTTTTTGACCGGAGATATTCTTTATTTATTGCGAATACTAAATTTGTGTAGAGAATTCTTTCGTCTTTTAGAGCTATTTAAGTAGACAGGGTTGTTTGATAAAGTGTCATGTATGTATTCTTTTTTGGTTGCCAAAACTTCCAAGGACAAAGTCAAATCACCTCCTTTTTGCTGCGGATAAGTTGGTCCGCTTAGTTTAGTTGTGGTGATATGTTGTTTATGGTGATTTCAAAGCTTCACTTGATCTATTTTTTTTCTGGACCCCTTTTCGAGGACTTAAAGAACTTAAGTATAGATTTATAAAAATTAGAACCTGTGTGAATTGTTGTCATGAGAGCACTGGACATTGTTGATATTTATATACATAAAGAAATAAGTATATTTTAGACTTACTAGAAGAATGGTGAGAGGTGAAACTATGAATATAATCTATTGATAGGTATAAGAGGCTTAGTTGGTTAATTGGGCCGAGTTAGTTAGAAGCAATAAAGAGAAATGTTTCCCATAAATAGGAATAGGGGTTGAGAGGGAGAGTTGTTCATTTGGTCAGAAGTAAAATTGGCAAATATCATGCCTTCTGTATATTCTTTTTAACCAATTCCTACAAATATGTATGGCAGCTGTGTGGGATTTGGTGTGAGAATGACTTCTAGATTGAGTCTAAGATTTGATGAAAGGGAGGCCTATTGGTGGGTGATCAATGCATAATAGTATTTTGAGGCCAATAGAGTATGCAAAGAGATGAAACTGTTTTGAGTTGTTGCGTTTGCATTGAGAGAAAGATCTCTCAAATGGCGTTTCTTGGAAGGAGAGCAATTGTAGTGTGACGTGGTGGACCTTTGAGAAGTAAGTTCTTTAAGCGGTTCGAGCCAGAAGTTTGTGGTTTCCCTTCATGAATCAGAATATTGGGGGCAAGAAAACATAATTGAAGACGAAGTTCTAGATATCAAGAACCGTGATGGTAGAAAAGAAGCATGTTGTGGGAAAAATGGAACCAATAAGAAAACCAAATACGAAGGTAGAAGCAAGAATAGAGGCAAAACCAAAATCTTTATTTCAGCTGATAAGATCAACCTCGTCCATGAAGAGCCAAATGAAATCTTTATGGAGAACAACATGAGGGAGAAAGAGATGTGTCCATGGACGCTGTTTGGATGGGAGCATTGAGGTTATGACGTCAAAAAGAGAAGTACCAGTGACAATTGGGGAAGGTTAGGCCTTGCAGTGTTGTCAATGGCGGAGGGCGGTTTATGGCGGAGAGCCAAAAATCCGCCATTTTAGGCCGCCATAACCGCCATAAACCGCCATCCTTCACAAATTGGCTATGGCGGTTGTCAAGAAATCCGCCACCGCAATCCGCCATGGCGCCGCCATGGCGGATATTTGACAACACTGAGGCCTTGAAAATGCCAAATGTCCTGTCGCCGGTGCTCGAACTGCCCGTCTCAAGTTTGCCACAGCAGGGTTTGAAATGCTGGTGGCGGCGATTTAGATGTTATGTCACTGTTAGTAGAGCTGGTTGACACTACTCCGGTGAAAAAGAAATGTCAGCTTTACATGGTGCATTTTCACAAGCTCGGGGTAGATACATAACTAGTGAGGCAAAGAAACCGGTAACACCATTTTCATCTCTCAAAGCACCCTCACTACAGAGGCCACCAATTTCGAGTTCCTCCATGGAGAGTGATGGGTTGTTAACCGGAACCAGACTCTGATCTACTCAAAGTGCTGCACCACCTTCTTGTAGTGGCTGCATCATATGGGAGGAGTAGCGAAAGATTGGGTCAGGAGCTAAGTTTCAGATATTGAGCCAAATTGCGGCTCTGATAAGTCACACCGATATTACTGAAAAATTGTCCAAATCCAGCACAAATGTATTATTGGCTTTATTCCTCTTAGATGTGGGATCTGTTCAGCATCTGTTCAAAAAACAAACAAGTTACCCAGTTAGAAAAGGTTGGTGGCAAAAGATTCTGCAATAGTTCAAGGAAACCATGCACTATTCCAAACATGATTGGGTCATTATCTTTTCAACAACCCATTGCAAGTGTTTTTGATGTCCGCAACTTTAGTCTTTTACATAATTCTTCACCTTGTGGACACGGTGAAACTTTAGGGGCAGACTATCGACAGGTATAATAGGCTTAGTTAGTTTTTTAAGTTGAGTTTAAGTAGAAAAAGTCAGTAAGGCATGTTGCCAATAAATAGGAGTAGGCGTCGAGAGGGGGGAGTTAGTCATTTGGTGAGATTAGAACTCGGAATAGGGAGAGTTCTGGATCTCTCTAGTAAACAGGGGTTTAACATACCCACTCTATATTCTTTTTGTTTATTCAACAAAAATACATACTCTGAACCATTTCCTATCATCTTTCCAATGATAAATTAACTCCAATAATTCCCAATAACATATTATTACTATATCCAATAAGGAAAATATTTTTGCTCGTGTCCTATTATATTTCTCTTCTCTGATAAATTTCTTTTAGATATCCGGAGTGTTGATGTTTGCTTGTGACCGTATATAACAAATGGTATTATTGTTTGATTCAGTTGGCTTGTAGTTTTATTTGGTGTTGTAGAAACCGGCTCGGACCGGCTGGTTGAACTGGTTCGACCAAGAACCAGTGGGTTAGCCTAGTCGAGCCACCGATCAGATCAGCCATGCATCTAAACTGGTGCTTATGTCATTAACTTGGTATGAAACTAGTTAAGCTTAGTGTAATTTTTCACGTGGCTCTGTTGATTCGAAATTTTGACAATTTTCATCCAACATGTTTTCTGCATGGTGCACAATCTCCCATGTTGGCTGGTCCCCAGCTGTCACCCATGCTACACTTTTCGCGTTGTCCTAAGCTGACTTGACAGACCTTTTTTGTCGTCCCATAGTGACAGTTTTTTGCCTTCAATGCGCATGGAATTTAAATTCCCATTTGCACAAGAAGTGTCTGGGTGATGTTCGAACCCAGAGCATGTGTATTATATCACACCCACTTACAACTGTGTTACTTATTTGTTTGATGTATTATATATTAGATATCCTTACTTTTTTATTTTAAGAAAATAGATAGATCGGTTCATGTGGTTCAACTAGTGACCCATCGGCCCGATCACTGATCCACTGTCCTAGTAGCATGACCGAGTGGATGGCCAGTCCAAGTTTTACAACACTGGTTTTAGTTGTTTCTTTTCATCATTTTAAATGATAATTTTGATTTTATGTGCTTTTTTCAGGATACCCTTCGCCGGACAATCAGCTCAGGTGATTGTCCTCTTCATCGTCATCATAATTATTTTTGTTGTTATTGTTGGAACGGAGTATGTTTTAGCTAGTTGAAATTTGTATGGTTCTCATTATTGATTGGTTTAGTTTTTTCAGATCCAATAGATCTGTGCAATTCTACATTGTGATAATTTTTCTTAATTTTTTTGTTGTTGAGCAAGGCAATTTTTTGTTGAGCAAGGCGATCAACATAGAGTGAATAACAATGTTTTTCTTGGTTGGGAAATTTCTTGATTTATAATCTTAGAGTTTTGGTTGGGCTTACCTCAACCCTACAAAACTGTTTGTAATGTGAGTGATACCTCATACTTATAAAACTCGTGGAATCTAGGTAATCTCGACTGGTACTAGTCTACAAAATATTAAAAATACTATTAAAATTACCTATACATGACGGGCATACTTAAACGGGGATTAAAATTGTATTATCCTCTAATATTTAAAATATGATTTTAGGATTCAATGTCAACTTTAGTCTTATTTGGTAAAATTATAATTATAAAGAAAAAGGTTATGATTCTTATTATTTTCGCCATATTAATGTATTGTTTTTTATGGGAATGTGGCATGCCGTTTGGTTAAATGAATGTGGTTGGTTTGGTACAGGATTCTCAGGATATGAACAAAGCATATGCTGCCATGTTTGCTCCATTTTGGAATGAGATAATTAAAAGCCTGCGTGAGGAAGATTTCATTAGCAATAGGTTGGTTAAAGGAAACTTGCTGCTTGACAATATGTCAAATAAACTTATAAACTGATACCCGAAGGTTTTACAATTTTCATTCTGTTGTTTGTGAAGGAACAAAAAAAGGTTAATTCTTCACTTTATTTAGGAAAAACTTGTGCAGAATGACTGGGTGCACTTTCTAAACATTTTTGGCATATGGATTTGCGTGTTTTGGCCTCTTTAACTTTTTTTTTCTTCCATTTTATTGAATATTTTTTGATGGTATTTTATCCTTATTTAATTATACATATAATTTTCTCTTCCCGTTTATGTTTCTTTTTCTGCAAGGAAATGTGAAAAAAGGATTTTTATTTTTTATTTTTTCTGGTTTTAAAATCCAGTGTATCTGGTGATAGCTTTTTATATGTTCCCTTTTCATTTGTTTTTAACCATTACAGGGAAATGGACCTACTTTCTATTCCTAGCAATGCAGGAAGTCTGAGATTGGTTCAATGGCCTTTGTTTCTTCTAAGCAGTAAGGTGGAATTTATTATGCAATACGAAAAACTCGGAATGGATTTGGAAGACTTCTATAGTTTACTGGGATTCCGTATGCTATCTGACTTAGTATCTTTCTGTTCAGATCTTGTTGGCAGTAGATTTGGCTTTGGACTGCAAAGATACACAGGCTGATCTGTGGAGTAGGATCTCTAGGGATGAATACATGGCATATGCAGTTAAGGAGGGCTATTCTGCTATTGAAAAAATATTATATTCCTTAGTGGATAGCGAAGGAAGACTATGGTATGAGTTTTACTGCTCTATCTTAGCGCATTTGCTTGTGTTACATCTGAGTTAGATATGGGTTATTTATCGATGAAAATATTGGGGATTTTAAGTTAATTAGTGCTATTAAGAGTTGTTAGATTATAAGAAAATATCTTGGTATTTTTTAAGAGTATCTAAGTTTATCTTTTAGTTTCTTTTCTTAGATTATCTCTTAGATATCTCTTAGATTGGTTTCCATATTTCTTTTCTAAAATCTTATTTGCAATGACTATTTCACTGCTGAATTCCTAAAGTTTGGAACTCTATTATAATATTGTTTTCTGCCTGTTGTCGTGACAGATGAGTGACGAGTGCTGTTAGGGTTTGAAAAACAGAATTTAGAAATTCTTAATTCTATATTATGATATCTAAGATCTCTGAACATGGAGATCTGTATTTATACTATGCTGAGATAGATGGAAGTTAGTAACTGCCTCTAACAGAATGGTACTGCTGGCATGACAGTTGTCACCAACTAACTAACTAACTTCTAAACACTTAGCTAATACAAGGCTGGCAGGAAATACAACAGATTCACATATACAGCAGCACAAACTTATGTTACACTGAGGTACATAACATGTACGCGCTAGTACCCGTGTTTCTATCTGGTTTTTGACTGGAATATTTGTGTGGACATTTTGAAGCTGAAGATGACTGGAATTATGGTTAAGGTTTCATATGTATGATATTGGGAAGCTGGTCTGTTGTAATCGTGAGAGAAGTTTAGGGGCCGTCCATAACTTTGTAAATGGCATCAACTTGAAGAGTGTCTTTTGAATAGGGACTGAGGAGGGGAAATGATGGATGGGAGGCAACAAATATACTAACTGCACAATTGAACTCTCAACTTTCCATTTCAGAGTTGATAACTGTGTCTTGGGATTAGATTATTTTGTGTTTAGAAAAGCTTTTGTTTGAAAAGATCTTTCATGTGACTTGTTTTTCCCGTCAAGACTTGCTTAGGTGAATATTCTTTCTTTTGTTTCTTAGTTTGAGTTTGATTCCCAAGGGAGGATAACATTTGCTCTTCTTTGTACGTGTCTACCATTCTGTTCTGTTAATAAATCTTCTTGTTTGTTTATGACTATAAATTTTCAGATAACACTAATATGACTGATATTGATTCCTTTGTTGAGGGATTGGATGTTTTCGTTCCATTGATGTTTTATTTTTAGCTGTTAATTTATTGCAATTTTTTCTCTTTGGCACAATTAAATTGCTTTAATTTCCAACAGAAAAGATGCCTAGCATTCTTCTGGATAAAAAACTTTGTAGTTTGTACCTTGGATAAGTTGACTATCATAGTGTTTAGTTAGGGGTGGATTTAACATTTTGATTGTTTGGTATAATTGTTTAGAGAGTTAAATCCCTTGTAGGTCAAATTTTTGCTCTCCTCCAATATTGGGGGATTTGAAGGGGAGGAGAGATGGGTTTATAAATAAAAAATAGATAGACTAAAATATCCTTACATTAAATATCACATGATAATATTTTATAAAGGTGTAAAAAGTAAACTAGCACTTTTCCTCCTTTAAAATATCTATCTTCCCCCCCGTGAATGAAATAAAAAGGGTTATGTCCCTTCACTCAACCAAACACACTATCTGATTGAATGTCTCCCATCCCTCCCTCCTTCACTAATCTATTTCCCCTCCCCTCATTTGAATGAAACATACCCTAAAAGCCTACCAAGACAATCATGTCATTTTTTTGATATTTTGACAAGATATTCTGTTGTAGTAATTATGCCAATGAAGTTAACTATACTTATGATCAGGACTATATGGATTACTGGATTATTACTAGATTACCTTATTAGTATATTTATTTGTTGAATTTTATCTGAGATAGAAGATGGGTTATCATTTTGGAATTTGTAATCAATTTTTTGCTTTAAAGGTTAAAGTTTTCTGTTCTCTCCATTAGTCAGTGCATTCTTTTTATTTTGGGTGACACACATGTTTGATGAAAGGTAAATATTCTCTTTGACAGGGTCGAAAGAATTTTTCGCGAGATCAATAACAGTATATTAGAGGGTTCACTTGTTATAACCTTGTCCCTTAAGAAGCTTCCACTTGTTTTATCTAGACTTACGGCATTGACAGGACTCCTGGTAATTCTTTAGTTTACTTTTTGAATTCTGAATTATATTTTTGGACACATAATATATTTTCTCTAATCTTATATTTTCATCCATTAAAAGTACTCCCCTGTGAACTTGGGAATATTTAAATAAATAATGTCGAAAATCACCAATAGGGAACTTCGGGAATTGTGTTTGCCATGAATGATATACAATCACAACTTGTTCCTTATTACATCCATTTTATCCAAACAGGTAAAACATAAATATTTATACGTTCTTCTTAGAATTTGGGTTGGGCCTAACTCAATATTATAGAACCGGTTTGTAGAGTGAGGAATGTCTCCCACTTATAAACTCTTTTTGAGGACTAACTCAACGAATATTGGATAGTCTTTGATACCATCTTAGAATCGGCTTATAGATTGAGGGATGTTTCTCACGTATAAACTCTTTTTCAAGCCATATCACATCCGGCGTGGGACACTGGACAGTTCTGTTTTTCACTTCATTGGAATAAATGCTATTTTGGAATATGTTAAGGTTATAATCTATTTGCTAATGAGGGAAGAAAAAAATAAAGACCGCAAATTATAAATATGGTTTGATATTAATGATGATCATGATTATGATGCAAAAAGGGGCAACAACTATCGTTTATTTGTACTGATACAATATTCTTTGAATTGTTATTAAATGTTGAAACAAATGATGATAATAACAAAGAAATATGAAATATTTTCTCAAGAGTTGGTCTAAGATGCTCCAAAATAAGAAACTGATTGTACGAGATAATCTAAGATAGTCCTAGATAATATCAAGACAATATAAGATATTCTCATATCTTCTAATAGAATACATGCTACTTTTTTGATGCTCTTCATCACGGTACATGTATATACACATACACCCACCCACCGTGATGATTGTTTCAATGAATCACATCACTGGTTGTTCTCTTAGAAAAAATTAAGTTTTTCCTTTCTAATAATGATATTAACAACCATTTCCACAGCCTAATTAATATTGTAAGAAGGTAGGACTATGTACCTAGTAATAACCTGAGAAATCAACCTTGGTGAGATGCTAAGTCTTTCGAGAAATATTAAAACAGCTAAATGTCAAAACCAAATAGGATATCTTATTATTTATCTGCATGTTCAAAGTTTCTTTTCTTATATTGGTTTTGGGTACATTTTGTGTTTGCTTAGATGTGAATTTTCTTACATGTCAGACTCGAAATGATCCTGCACTTGCTAAAGGTGCTGCAAATGCAGTTTATGAACTTTATGATGTTGTTACTCATGACCTGGTGTCTTCAGACTTGCGGTATATCGTCACATAAGTGCAATTTCCTAACTTTTGTAGATTATTTTTTTCTTTATCTTTCTCATTATATTTTAATTTTCAGGGAAAATCTTGACACATGGAACATTTTAGCTAGAGCTAGGGATGAGAGCGCCTTTTTTCCAGGATACAATGGCCTAATGATCCTGAAATTGTAAGTGACTTCTATTTTCATAAAAGTTATTCTTTTTTCTTTCTGTTTAGATAAATCATAGTAATTTTGAAGGTTTGTTGTA
Organism: Oxytropis ochrocephala; assembly: GCA_020916435.1. Classification (NCBI taxonomy): domain Eukaryota; kingdom Viridiplantae; phylum Streptophyta; class Magnoliopsida; order Fabales; family Fabaceae; genus Oxytropis; species Oxytropis ochrocephala. The sequence continues at coordinate 22,911,597 of CM037089.1, forward strand.
GAAAGAGCTTGTGAAGCGGTTGCATCTTCTGCTTACTGTAAAGGACTCTGCTGCTAATGTTCCAAAAAATCTAGAAGCCAGGAGAAGATTAGAGTTTTTCACAAACTCGTTATTTATGGATATGCCTTCGGCAAAGCCTGTTAGTGAAATGTTGTCATTCAGGTATATGAATGTGTATGCATGTTCTATTGTGGTGCTTTTTTTTTTCTTCTCTCTCTCCATACTAACTTTTTTGTTTTGTTTGTACTAGTGTTTTCACCCCATACTATAGTGAGACTGTGCTTTACAGTACATCTGAATTGCAAAAGGAAAATGAAGATGGAATATCCATTCTTTTCTATCTCCAAAAGATATTTCCAGGTAACATGTCTTCTCTCAGTTTCTCCCATTTCTTGAAGATAAAAACAAGTCAATGTTCAAAATTCTTGTTGGGTTCTCAATGCTCGATGTTATCTTTCTCAAGGATTGACTGATTTGAGGCTGATTCTTTCTAGAAATGTATTTACTTTTGCTTGTAAAAGTTTTATCTGTTTTTCATTATGTTTATTAACTTCAAAGCTTCATTACTGCCCCATTGTGTTTGCCGATCTTTGCCAATTTGAGGGGATTAAAAAACTTAAAAAACAAGAGGGGGAGTAAATTTGTCTTGCTTATGTGTTTCAAGAATGAATGGTCCTAAAAGCTGTAGCTTTTTTGGAGATCGGAGAAGGGCATGATCGGTTTTTGTCATATGAACCATCTCATTTTGGGATTATTAGATTATGTGCGTAACACAAGAACCCCAAAAAGCTGGTATGTAAGGTGAGGGTTGCCCGTGTTTTTTATGTACTACATTTAGACTATAACTCTAGCCAATGTGGTTCTTGAGTTTTACCCCAATACACCACTCATGCCCCACGTCATTGGGCCGGATGTGTGGATAATATGAGTGGCTTAACAACGTGGTTAGAATAGGCTCTGGTACAATCTATGATTTCGGCTTAACTCAGCCCTATAAAACTGGCTCGTAAAGTATACTTTGGCCAAGCTTTATAAAGTATATGGTAGGGCAAGAGGGATAAGGAATCTGAACAGAGCGCTCTCTGGCTCTGACAGAGGTATTTTATTGATTATGAAAAAAGAAAGTACACAGATGCTAACCTAAGCACCTCCACTAATCATCCAGATTAGCAAAACTCTAAAAAATGAACAAGATGATCTTAACTCTAGTCATGCCATCCCTTTATATACTAGGGAGAAAGTAGAGCACAAGTTAAGATAACTACTTGTTAGTTGTCCTAACTACCTAACTAACTTATAAAACTAACTAATAACAAACATAACAAATTAATAAAAGACTAACAGACACTTAAAAACAGACTGACAGAAACATTAAGAAACAGAGCAAAAACAGGGCAAAACCAACTCTGCTCACTGCTTTGCAGTAGCAGAGTTCTTTCTCTTCCTTTGGTATGTCAATAGGGGTCTAACAGTATACTTCAGCCATATCCTTAGCCAATGTGGGACTTGGGTTTTTCTCCAATAGGGATCTAGTATGAACTATTTTATATTGCAGATGAATGGGACAACTTTCTTGAAAGAATTGGTCGTGGAGAGTCTACTGAGGATGCAGAACTGCAAGAAAGTTCTAGTGACTCATTGGAGCTTCGTTTTTGGGCATCTTATCGAGGGCAGACCCTGGCTAGGACAGGTAATAAATTGTTGGCATATCTTATCTGTCTTGTTTTATGTTTTCACACGACATGAGTTGAGCGTAACTAGTGTATTTCCGGTAATATTGGTTTCATTGATGAACACTGCACTGATGTTTCTTCAATCCCTTACTCCTTGGGTTTGCAGTGCGTGGTATGATGTATTATAGAAGAGCTTTGATGCTGCAGAGCTACCTGGAGAGCAGATCACTGGGAGGTAGTTACCTAAGAATATTCTCTATTGCACTTTGTGATTTTTTGTTTTTTGCTTCTAGTTAAGCTTGGCCTGGATATTTTCCTGACATCTGCTCTATCTCTAGTGGACAATTATTCTCAGAACGACTTTATTACAAGTCAAGGTTTTGAATCATCACGTGAATCGCGGGCACAAGCAGATTTGAAGTTTACTTATGTTGTATCATGCCAAATTTATGGTCAACAAAAGCAGCGAAAGGCACCAGAAGCTGCTGATATTGCTCTGTTGTTACAAAGGTATGAAATTGCGTGCTCATTGTTTCCCGTGTGCTTTTCAGGTAAAGACTGACAGTTTGATAATGTATTTTATATGGACATCTGTATGATAGATAGCTCAGTAATTACAGTAGCTATGTATCAATGGTTTCCCGAATATTTATGGAATGCTTGAAGTGTGTATTTGATACGGTGTATTGAATGTGCTTGGAGTCTCTTATCTATTGAGTTGTTTTTGCATGTGCTAAAATTGTGAGTTGTCGAAAACTGTGACAGTCGCTATCTGTTCTGTTGGGAAATTGCTAACAGACCCTGTGTATAAATACTAGAACCTAGGAAGATCCAATAACCCGTGTATTATTAGTAGTTTGTTTTCTCATAATATGTTCTATTACTTTCCAATGTTATCTCATTTACCCTGGAAATCATATACAACTATTATTATTATTATTATTATTATTATTATTATTATTATTATTATCATCATCATCTTTCCTATGTTCAATTGAAAAATTGAAACGGTAGCATTAATTTGTTTGCTTAAGAACTTTGTGATGTAAAATGCTGTTATAATTGGGGAGGATGTTGATGAATGTCATGTCATTATCTTATTTGTGGCATTTTAGATGACAAAAGTTGTTATGGCGATACAAATTTTAAGTGGAGTTGCTTTCAGTAAATTTTCTGTTAATTTTTTTCAGTTATATGTGTTTGCAAAGAAAATTCTTCAAGTTTTTTAATTTTTTTAATGCAAGTAAGCTTTTGTTTTTGTTATCAGGAATGAGGGACTCCGAGTTGCTTTCATTCATGTTGATGAAAGTACAACCGATGCAAGCACCCCACGAGTGTTTTATTCAAAGCTTGTCAAAGCCGATATAAACGGAAAAGATCAGGTGGATAAAAGCTTTCACTGCTGCCTGTTTTACTTCAATAGATGGTCTCAACCTGTTTGGATATGTTTAAACATATTATTTAGCATTCACTTGCTTGTGCTGTTTCTGATTATTTATTTGTTTTTGATGTAAAAACTGTGTCAATATTTGTGCTTGAAAATATTTCAAATTTTGCAACTCCACAGTTGGCTTGGGTGATGTACTAAAATGTATTACTGTTTGCAAGATTAGCAGATTAATGCTACTGGCGACTGTTTTTTTGCCTTAATGTGATGAATTATTCTTTTACTGTTGAATTTTTCTATTGCTGTTGATTGTACTTTATCCATTCTTTATTTCCTTGATCTGATTTAATTTTCCTTAGATAGAATAGATTCATTGCTGTGATCTTTCTCAATCCCTTAGTTTTAGGATTCCATGCTTTGCCATTCATTATTAAAATAGTATTTTTGCGCTACTTTAGAATATCATATTCTTGGTTTGTCGACCACCGAGTTATTAAGTGTAACTGATGAGATACTGTCTTGGTTATTAATTTATGCCTTGACGGTTTCTTTATGTTCTTCTTGTAAATAGGAAATATATTCTATCAAACTTCCTGGGGATCCAAAACTTGGTGAAGGAAAGCCTGAAAACCAAAACCATGCTATAATTTTCACTCGTGGTGATGCCGTTCAAACTATCGATATGAATCAGGTGAGGACCTGTCTTAAGTGTTTATTTCCTCTTCTAATCTGGTCCAATTTTCATATATCTTTTATTACAGGACAAGATATCTACTTTTTTTATCGATGTGGTCATATTGTTATGTCTTGCAGTGTACTGCTCATTGCAGTATTATAGATCAGTTATGTTGGCTGGACTTAACTAATTCATAGTTTTTCTGTTAGTTTCTCTGTTAGCATATTCTATAAATAAATATTCGGAATCAATAGTCAAATTTTGTTTTCATTTATATTCACCAATTCTCTTTCTGAAATTTGTATGTATATATTGTACTGCAATGGATATTAAAATGAAAGGAAAAGAAGGTTCTCCTTGTTTTATCCCTTGTTAAGCTGGGTTCATGTTAAAAAAATAAGTTTTTGCTGTGGATCCTCTTTTTATCAGAATTTTCATACTACAATGCACATTTTGAGATAACTTGGGCTTCCATTTTCTAGCTTCTGCAGTTGTTGTGTTGAATAAGTTATCAATTTATTAGGTGCACATGGAAGATTAAATGTTTGAACTTTTTCATGTCTACTTTTATATGTATCTAAAATTTCTGTATTCATACAAAAACAGATGTTCAAGTCACTTAGGCACTGTATGTTGCAGTTATGATGTTTAGCATATTTTTATCCTTATTTATCTTAGGTTTATATGTGGTTCACCAGCCTATCGTAGGTGTTTGGGATTAAGCATATTTAGTGGAGAAATCTCTCTCCCTATTCCATAAAATATATTTGTGAATGAAAAAATGACTGGTAAACTTGTTATACATTAATTTGATGCATTTTGTTCGACAGGACAATTATCTTGAGGAGGCAGTGAAAATGAGAAATCTTCTTGAAGAGTTTCATGCAGATCACGGTCTTCGCCCTCCAAGCATTCTTGGAGTGAGGGAACATGTTTTTACTGGAAGGTTTGGCATTCACCCATTAAAATTCATCAACGAAGTGATACTATTGGGCTTTGCGCCTTTCAGCTGCTTACATATTTAATGCCCATACTTCTGCAGTGTCTCATCCTTGGCTTGGTTCATGTCCAATCAAGAAACTAGCTTTGTAACCTTGGCTCAACGCGTTTTAGCAAGTCCTCTCAAGTAAGTTGCGTTTAAGCTGATAATCTGTACCAGACATAATTAATGGAAGTGCTTGGTTAACCCATGAAGTTTATTTTTCTTTAATTTAACTTCATCCTCCAAGAATGTTGGTTTATCATCAGAATGACTTTAGATTAAATTAAAATAGTCTATCAGTAAACATGTTTTGTGGCCGGATATTATGGTGTCATTTGATCGATGTAGTTGATTCCACTTAGTTGGAAAAGGCTATGGTAGTAGTGGTAGCCAAAGTTTTAAAAACTGAACCTATCATCAACTCGGTAGGGGTACTGGGTTGGTGGGTCATGGTCGGACCGAAGGGGTCACTAGTTCAACCGCATAAACCGGTATATATTAAACTATTATAAAAATACCTTAACTATGCAAACTTCATACCTAATGAAATATAAAAATCCATATAATATAGTAATTTCCAAATTTATTTATGTGCAATATAAATATATTTTAGATCATGCAAATTCATATAAGTATTTTTTATATAAAATATAACAAAAATATTTCTAATTATTATATTACAAAATGTATGTACAATAAATCTATAATTAAAATATAAACTATGAAAACCTAATCTCCCTTTTGTAAGAAAGTATAATGGATGGTTAATATATAGAAATATACTGCCATCAGTGCCATGCGTTAGTATTAGAACAGTGGCGTGGTTTTTATTTTTATCAAATGTGATGCTATATATATATATATATATATACACACACACACACACACACACACATAGGATATGCGAAGATAACTCAAAAACAATTTCTGGTGCAGTGGTAGTGCTAGTATCTAATGGTACAAAGGCAGGGGTTTGAACCCTCCTGCCGGTCCAATCCGAGCCAAGACCAGTTTGATGATGTTTAAACTGAGTCATTGGCATTTCTGATTGAATAATCAGCTCGGACCGCCCGGAGGTCCAGTTCTCAGTTGGACCGGTCAAACCGGCCGGTCCAAACCAGTTTTTAAAGCACTGGTGGTCAAGGTTGTTAAACTCTAGTTTTAACTCGTGGAATCGCACGAGTTTTCAGCTCCCTAATTCGAGTTAACTCGCTTGTAGACTCATTTATAAGTAAACTCAAATTTCTAGCGATTTCACTCATCTAAAATTGCGAGTCAACTTGTAAACTCAGGTAAACTCGTCCGAGTTTAACGATTCTACTCATCACAAATATTTAGGAACTTATGAATTTATGATTTACAGTGATAATTTATGTAGTTTGATACAAGTCTATAATACATTATTATGGTGATTTACTATTTTGTTTTGTTGTAGAGTTGAAATTTTAAACTATTGGTGAATTAATGGTATTATCTAAGTATATATGTCACGTATATAATACTTTTGATATTAGGTAAACTCGTACGAGTCTACGAGTCGAGTTTACGTGACGAGTTCACCTAGGCAAAACGAGTTTACTTGAACTCTCGATTTTGACAACCTTGCTGGTGGTAGCTGTTAAGATTTTCTTCTTTCTTCTTGTGAACATTCACTGACTTAATTTGGGTTTGATTTTCCTTGAGAGACTGATGTGGTTTCTTTATTTTCTGCACCTGCCATCAATGACATTAGTGTTGAAAGCTGTCTCTAGCAGGATTCTATTTCTGCAAGCCTCAATTACTTTCAATATATGTCTGGTTGTTTGTCAGAGCGCCAATTTATATTTTACTGTTGTAAAGGTCATCTCAACTAGATGTTCTACGTGATACATATATATATATATATATATATATATATATATATATATATATATATATATATATATATATATATATGACCAAGAAAAGAGAAATACAGTTTGAAATGTATGTAAAGAGAGTTTAAAATTTCCCTTATTACTGTAGTTACTTAATTACGCTATTTGCATATTTTAACGGGCTCAAACACAAACACATGCAGACAAAGTTCATTCACTCCCCCCTTCTTTTTAATCTTACCTGCTTTAGGTATCTAACAATTGGAAATAAAGCAAACATGAGGTTTCAAACCTTTGATGATTGTACCTATTGAGTTCATACAACATTGGTTCTTATTTATTTTCTTGGTTCAAAAAAAATCTTGCAGAGTCCGTATGCACTATGGACACCCAGATGTATTTGACAGAATATTTCACATAACTCGGGGAGGCATTAGTAAAGCGTCACGTGTTATTAATATTAGTGAAGATATATATTCTGGTGAGTAAAGAATGATATCCATAATCCATTTTTTGTTTGTGATTAGTTTCTAGCTTAGTTGTGTTATTAGGAGTAGGTATCTTCAGTGCTTAGCTGGCAGCAGTTAGTGCAGATGTCAGATAGTTGTCAGTTAAGAGTTACTCTCTCCGTTCCTAATCTTTGGTACTTTTGGCCTTTTATTTTTGTTACAAAACAACGGTACTTTTAAAAACCAATGTACAATTCACCAAAATTTTCCAAATATACCCTTTATATTTATTGAGTCTCTTAGAGACCCAAGATAACTATTAACTCATTTATTTTGATTTCAATTATCCCAAGACAACCACAAAGAGGGTATTTTCGTATTTGGCTAACATTATAATTGTACCTTAATTTGTGTGTAACAAATCAAAAATACTACAAAAGATTAGGAACGGAGGGAGTAAGACCTTTCTGTTAATAATTGTTAGGCTAATTATAACTGTCACAAAGGTTTGCTTCTTTGACATGGTTATGGTTGTGATAACCCCTAACCTCTATATATATATATATATATATTAGGATGTACTTAGTTTTCAGTGATGGATTCAAAATTCAGTTACTCTCAAGTCTTTTGAAAATTCTCTCAACTACTGTTTCTTGATATGGGAATGGGAGGTGGTTCTTAATCCATTTCATTTGTGCCAGCCGTATGCGAATATGTCTGCTCATGCATGCATGACTCCTACACAAGAAGCTATTACATAGGGGTGGCAATTTCTACCCCACAAGAAGCCGTATGTGAATAGTATTACCTTTGTCCGTGCACTCTATCGCTTCTTATTTTGATTTTTGATTTTGTTATTGAGCCATCCAACAACGCTAGAGATATGGTCAGCGTAGTCCTTATTGGGCCTTGGCAATCCTCATTTTAGAGCTAGCTGACACCTCTAGAGCAGGAACAAAGCTCCAAGCAGAATCCACTTCCTCAGCACAGAGCTCCTACTCACTTGTAGATACAGCTGTCAGCTTCCTCCCTATTATTCTTTTTATTTTGTCTGACATACTTTGTTACAAGTGGTCTCCAAGTAGTTGTTTATGTTGACGATACTATGGTCACGGGTAACTCTACCACTCTTTTGACCAAGGGTAAGAATAGTTTTTGAACAACTTGGCAACCTGAACTATTTCTTTGGCACTGAAGTCAAACCTCTTCCTCACGCCTGTGTCACTCACTTAAAGCAATTAGAGTCTGGATCTTCTAGTTAAGACCAATATGACTAATGCCAGGAGTGTCTTGCACCAACGGTTGGTGGTCGTGAGCTCTCAAAGCAAAGCACAGAATATATTTCAGATCCCAGCTTCTATCCTAAGTTATCTAAATGCCGGTATAGCAGTGGCATTGCATTTTTTGACAAACTTCCACGTATTACTATGGTGTGGTGGATTTGCATAGCAGGACATAGCGGCTGTCACTCTCAAGGTGCTGCCAGTAGTAACAGCAGGAAAGAAACAAAGAAAAACTGTTCAAGACTTCCAGCAGAGAAACCTCAATCGGAAAAAGGCTCTTTTTTATATTTGAATAGACAAATATAAAAAAAATGCAGGGAAAGATGAGCAATGACTAGTCATTATCAACTATCATCAGAAGATGCATATTACAAACATTATTCCTTTAAATCATTACCCTATTAAATGCAGGTTTCAACTCTACATTGCGGCTTGGAAATATCACACACCATGAATACATTCAGGTTGAATATACAAGTACGCCGTGGATACTTACAGGTTTTAGCTCCACGTAGCTTTTTTCTAATTTGTTAATTGTTGCTTCCTTCTGAAGGTTGGAAAAGGAAGAGATGTTGGGTTAAACCAGATTGCCCTCTTTGAAGGGAAAGTAGCAGGTGGTAATGGAGAGCAAGTGCTTAGCAGGGATATTTACAGGCTTGGACAACTTTTTGATTTCTTCAGAATGCTTTCTTTCTACTTCACAACTGTTGGTTATTATGTCTGTACCATGGTATAGTTCGTATGCTCTCCTTTTTCCTGGAAAGTGTGATGACATTGACTGTTCTTGGAACTCCATTAATTTTATCCAAACTTTTAATGCAGATGACAGTCCTCACGGTTTATATTTTCTTATATGGAAGAGCATACCTGGTAAATTGACAACACTTGTTTAATTGTATTTGTATCTCTCACTGTTTTTGTTTGAGCCTCTGAGCTATATGTTTTATTAATTGTATTTTCCTATATGCAAATCCTTTTGCTATTTTTTTCGTATTGTACCTTTTTTATAAAAGACATCCTTTGAAGTAATGCACAAACCACCATATCTTGCTGGAGCATGCACTGGCTTGTATCTTGCTGCAAATATTAAAACATTTCCCATTTAGTCACTTTTTCAGCTGTCTGAAACATAATAATTAGGTGATTTTTTTGTTTCCCATTGGATTTGCATGTGATATCCTCAGTTGTGAAGCAAGCACTAATCCTGAAGAAAAATGATTTTGGTTGGTTTTTGTTTATAAACCAATGTATTTTTGAATTTATATTACTCTTTGCGACCTCATGAACTTGATATTCTTCCTCTCAGGCATTTTCTGGTCTTGATGAAGCTGTCTCGAAAGAGGCAAAACTGATGGGTAACTTAGCACTTGACGCAGCTTTAAATGCTCAATTTTTGGTTCAGATTGGTGTTTTCACCGCAGTACCAATGATAATGGGTTTTATACTCGAATTAGGATTGCTGAAGGTTAGTCCATATTGTCAGATAACTTTTCATATTTTTTATTATCTTAAAAGGTCTTTCATGATTTTTTTTCTTCCTTCACTTTTGTTTATAGTAACTCTAGTAGTTGGCCTAATTAGAAATATAAATAGCTGTTGGAGAATCTTATTGTTTTTTTATTTAGTTCAGGTATTTCTGTTTATTACTTCCCTCTCCTTAACTATTGGAAGAGAATCAATTGTGTTCTTCTATTTAAGCAGTGCTTGACTGATGAATAATACACAACACATTACCCTAATTATTATTTATCTCTAAATAGCATTAGCATTACTAGGTTAAGATATTGCGAAACAATATTTCATCTATCAATTATATTTTCAGTTTTGTATTTTTAGCTGTCTTTCCTTTTTTTTCTTAATCCATTCTATGTCTTCAATAGAAATGATTGTCAGGTCTTTTTGTAAATATCAACCAACATATTCTGTTCTTATTTAGACATAAATAGTGTCCTTTTCATGAAATGCTTGCAGGCTATTTTCAGTTTCATCACAATGCAACTTCAGTTGTGTTCTGTCTTCTTCACATTCTCGCTGGGAACTAGAACTCATTATTTTGGACGTACTATTCTCCACGGGGGTGCTAAAGTATGTTTATTATTATTATTATTATTACTACTTTGGTGGACAACTCAAAATATATTGTGGTTTATAACTTGGATATGTTTAACTTTTTTACTATAGTATCGTGCAACTGGTAGAGGGTTTGTCGTGCGTCACATAAAGTTTGCTGAAAATTACAGACTATATTCTCGAAGCCACTTTGTCAAAGCGTGAGTAATATTTGTATTGGTTTATGATTACTTTTCTTGTTTGTTTTGATTAAAGTTGAAGGAAATTGAGTTACATTGGTTTTACTAATTCCTTTTAATTCAACAGGCTTGAAGTAGCACTACTACTTATTGTTTACATCGCATATGGATATGCAGAGGGAGGTGCTCTTACATACGTTTTGCTTACTCTTAGCAGTTGGTTCCTTGTCATTTCTTGGCTTTTCGCTCCTTACATTTTCAACCCTTCTGGTTTTGAGTGGCAAAAGTAAGTTACCTGCAATTTTAATTACATCCTGTTAGAAATAACTTAAATAAGATAGTTACAGTTGTATAATATCATACGGTCGTTGTAAATAGAACATTATAATTAGGGTAACACATTGATTTATTCAAGGCCATGAAACCCAGCAAAATCGTGCCTAGTATGACAATTTTTTATATATAGAGGGCCGAAATGGCAGTTCTTGATTTCAACTTGGATGTTGTTTGATTTTATTTTATTTTTTCATCCTTTGGAATGATGATGGTGTCATTATATGTATTAAGGGAGCGCGTGTGTATTTTCTGATTACCTGGTGAGCAGGACTGTGGAAGATTTTGATGATTGGACAAGTTGGCTGCTTTACAAAGGAGGAGTAGGAGTGAAGGGAGACAATAGTTGGGAATCTTGGTGGGACGAAGAACAGGTTAACTTAATTTTTCATTTGATTTTTTGTATGATTATTTTGTTAAGATAGAGCCAAACTGAGGATTGATTCTGCTTGATTTATTTTACTCCAATGGAATTCACTTTTTCAGCCTAAGTTGTCTGAACAATTTTTCTTATCAGGTTCCACTTTTTTGCAAAAAATGCATTAGTGACATTGTGCAAGATTGTCTTATTTATATATCTTCTATTGTTCAGATAGTGTAAAAGCAACTCAAATGTTTACGTCGTATTAAAATTCTTCAGTGGGAAGTATCCTGAAAACAGAGCATGGGAAATCTTATTGAAAATAAGAATTAAATGAGTTCTCATTGTTTGTGTTTCTGATATATTAGTGAGCTATTTATAGATAACTCAAGGATTACAAACTGAGGTTTAGTGTAAATGAAGCTCTAACAGTAAACTTAACCAACTGATCTAGCTGTTACCAGTTTAAATAACTTCTGACAATGTTTGTTTACACACTGCATACACACATCTATAGTACTACCCCATCAAGCTCATGGTGTGATGAACCTAGCTTGACACATTCAGATTACCTTTTAATTCTTCAGATTGACCAGGAGACGATGCTTTTCTGACATCAGCAACCTGGAACTGGCAGGTCTGTGCTGGACTACATTAGACTTGTGGAGGACTTTCTCATGAACAAAGAGCAAGTCAAGTTCCACATGCTTTGTGTGGGCATTAACACTGGGTTGTGGGATAATGCTGCTCTGTTGCTTCAACAGCTAGGCTCTTGTACTCTCTGTAGAGGATCAACAACTGTGCACTTTTTGGACCACCATCAAGAACTAGCCTTTTTGATACAATATTAGGATTCTTCAGTGGGAAGAATCCTGAAAACAGTGCATGCTAAAAAATCAAATTAAAAAGAAAGAATGAAATGAATTCTCATTGATTGCGTTTCTGATACATCAGTGAGCTATTTATAGATAGCTCAAGCATTTCAAACTGAGGCTAACTGACTGAATCTCCAAGAGAAAACTAATTTATCTAGCTATTACAAGTTTAACTAACTTCCAACCGAGTTTGTTTACACATTGCACACATATATCTCAAATATAGCCTAGCACCGTAAAATACTATTTCTATTCGAATATCGAACTTGAATTAAGCCAAATAACTAATTGACACCTTACAATAAGTAATATTAAATCAGAAACCCTAATTATGGAATTAAGAACCCTAAGTAATAACAAAAACTAATATTAATGACCCAATCTACATCTATAGCCTTCTCTATTAAATTATAATGACAGTTACTCTTTCTGTAGATGCATATCCAAACTTTCAGGGGTCGTATCTTGGAGACAATTTTGAGTGCGAGGTTTTTCTTGTTTCAATATGGTGTTGTGTATAAGCTACATCTTACCGGAAATGATACATCACTTGCGGTAAACACTTGGGTCTTCCTCTTGTCAGTTTACATTATATATTTATGTATTTGGTCCTAACAAAAAGACTATAGTATAAAATAACCTCTTTGTGTATGTAAATTATACGCTTTAGTCGTGGGAAAAGGCTTTTGGCTTTTTATAGTATTTCGTTAGCATAAAACTGTTATTTAACTCTTACTTATGGCTTCTGACTATTTTCTATTCTGTAGATATATGGATTCTCATGGGCCGTATTAGTTGGACTTGTCTTGATATTTAAGGTTTGAACTTTTCCGCATAATTTTTCTTTTTATGGAGAGCATTTTTTCGCATTATTTATATGTGATATTAACTATTTTGGTTATCTGTCCCCTTTAAGCTTTTTGACAGAACCCTTTTCCTAGAATTCTGATATTTCCTTGCTTTGCAGATCTTTACCTACAGCCCAAAGAAATCTGCAGATTTCCAGCTAGTATTGCGATTTACACAGGGAGTTACAGCTATAGGTCTTGTTGCAGCTGTTTGTCTTGTTGTGGCTTTTACTGAACTGTCAATAGCTGATCTTTTTGCCAGCATCCTTGCATTTATCCCTACCGGATGGGGAATATTATCTGTAAGTTTGAGTTTTGATTAATTTTTGTATGAATTTTCTCTTGCCTTGAATCAATCTGGTGCTTGCCTTGAATCAATCTGGTGATTATCCCTGCCAACTAAGTAATTATCAGGCCTGAAGTTTCCAAATTCTTTTTGGTACCTCGGAAACCTCATCTATCGATAATTGTCCCGAATTCATCCAGAGTCCTTGATACTTCCAGCTGCATAAGAATAATAAAATTGAACAGTATAAGTTCCCATCAGGCATACATTATTTGTAGAGCCTTTATTTATGATAAAGCATGGTGCATTCGGTTATGGTATTATCATAACTTCAAGTTCAACTTAGTAGAGAATCAAAATGCTATGACTAGGATAATTTGTCCTTCATGATGCCTAAAACATAAAAGTTCATCTGCACATTGGGGTTAAGTAGTCTAACTATACATTTTGCTGTTTAATTATTATAATGTGGTCTCGGTCTCCATGTGCTGGTAATCTTTTCTTAATGATTCTTTCTGCACTGGTAGTATAATTTTGCTTGAAGCCCGTCTATCTCTAAAATAGTACTGCAGAACCCGTCACACGTGTGGGGTACTTATGGGATCCTTGTAATGCTTTTGTCAAATGTCCAAATAGAATTACTTATGTGAAACTGACTATTCATTACCACTTTTATTTTTTAAAGTGACATTGCTTTCATTCATAAATATTTCTGACGTCTAAGATTTGTATAACTTTCTACTTTTTTCAGTTGGCAATTACATGGAAGAGAATAGTATGGAGTCTTGGGTTGTGGGATTCTGTCCGTGAGTTTGCTAGAATGTATGATGCTGGAATGGGTATGATTATTTTCTCACCAATAGCATTTTTATCATGGTTTCCATTCATTTCCACTTTCCAGTCTCGCCTCCTCTTCAATCAAGCCTTCAGCCGTGGTCTTGAAATTTCCCTCATCCTTTCTGGAAATAAGGCTAATGTTGAGACATAACTCTTCCTCTTGAATATTGTGGCCCTGCGGGACTTGTATATTTGAGATGTATATTATTTTGTAGTATAGTCTTGTTTATTTATATCAAATAGTGTTGTTTACTTGGTTGTACCTTCAATTTAAAAATGAATGAAAATTCCTTTTTAATGGGTTTGTGTTAGTTTTGCACGGTTCAACAGCTCAGTTTCCGCCATTTCGTATGTTGTTTCATTATTTTTTGGCTTTTTGCTAGCATTCAAATTGAGGTCAGCGCCACTTGAATGCTATGAAGTCCGGATACGATATGGGATACGATACGGATACGGGGATACGGGAAAATTTTGAAAATCAAGATACGACACGACTGGAATCTTGCATTTTATAGAGATGAAAAAGATTGCACAATTAGATAAAAAAATCACAAAAATATATGGATGATCACATTGTTGAAATAAATACTTGTGATCATATCAAGTAGAGATGATTACGTATATTTATCTCATCCATATCACAATGTATTCTTTTTTCCATGATTGTTTACGAAAAACATATAATTTTGTCTTAGTTATTGATGTATTAAAATGTATCAATGACAATCATGTGCTTAGTTGGTAAGAGGTATCGAAAAAGTATCTGAGAAGTATTCTCAGTTGGTAAGAAGTATCTGAAAAGTATCGAGTGAAATATTTATTAAAAAGAATTAAAAATTATTGGATACTTTGGGTACGTATCGGGAAGTATCAGGTGCGTATCGGTATCAGATACGTATCCGACACGGGTACGTTGCCATTTTTGAAGTATCGGGCCTTCATAGCTCAAATGAGATATTGCCATGACTGGATCCAAAATGAGATATTGCCATTCAATCTTAAGGATTTATGCCATTCAGTTGATCGGGGTACTAATAACCCCTAAACGCTATTCACTGATCATAACTCAATATACACATCTCTTTACTCACTTGATAGTGACCCCTTATCCTAAACTGTAATGTAATCGTTTGTGAATGAACTGAACTGATATATAAAATTGTAATGTAATCGTTTGTAATGACAGTTACTCTTAGATGCATATCCTAAACAGTAACTCTCTCTCTCTCTCTATATATATATATATATTTGTGACTGTGTAACTAAATTGATTAAACTATTCAAACATGAATCAATAAATATCAATTGTCGTGACTGTAACTAAATTGATTCTATAAAAGTTCAATAAAAATAATTATCAAAAAAAAAAGTTCAATTAAAATATGTTTTCGTCATTGCAGAAGTAGACTCACACAAAATAGGAGTAAAAGAATTGATTTTAAAAGAATTGAGAATAAATAGTTGGTTCATTTGGTAATTATTAATTAGTTGGACAAATTACCAATTAATTAAAAATTAGAAAAACGTTGAATCTTTCAAATTTTGTTTTTATGCTTTATTGTCCCACAAATCTAATCTTTAAAATGTTAATTGTTTTTATGCTTTATTTTAGTTTTTACATTTTAAAATTGCAAATGCACTTTAACCGACAATACTCACATCACATGCCAGCCAATTTAAAATGTAAAACTTGTTCATTACTTGTGGTAGGCCACTATATGCATGCATGTATCAGGGTTCTTATTAATCTAATGGTATGTTTATCTTAAGCTTAATGTCACACTAGGACTCAGCTAGCTAGCAATGACTACTATGTTTAGCAATAGACACAAGCACATCACATGATTTTGAGGAAAATAGAATCAAAATATATAAGCAGCTTTTCTACAAGTTCAGTTGTTTCATAATATTACATTGCATTTCAAACAGATCAAGTTGCATTGTCCACATGGTTCTCATTAACCTCATCATCATCAGAGACGATAAATATATCATATTACACAACATTTTCGTTCATCTTACCATTTTTATTAAGTCAAGGGAAGCCAAACCATATACTACATATATAAAAACGCAAGATTCTAACAAAATTTCAATGGGAATTCTCTCAAATTTTTTAATGTTATTATGAATCATGTTTGCCAATGAAACTTACACACTATCTATCGTCATCATTTTTCACATCACTGATTGAGTTTGCAAGCATAACTTCAATTACATAAACAGGTTTTCAAGAAACCTATACGGTATGAGTTGAGTCAGTTGGTTGACACTTATCTCTACGATAATACTTTCAAACTTCACTAAGCCAATATTATTTCCACTTTCTTGCTAAATAAATATAATGTAAAGTATACCAAGTTATGTTGTGCAGTACCTTCCATCTCAAACATGGCATGGTTTTAATGTTGTAGGGTTTTGGTAATTCAACATTTCAAACTCTTCACAATAATGATATCGAACTACCCACATGGCCACATATGTCTATACTTTATTCAAGCACGCCTATGCAAGCAAGCCAGCCTCTCGACAGAAACAAATTGAAACACAAAATTACACTCTATAAAGAGGGCGAGAGTGAATATGAAGGGAGAGAGAAAGAGATAGAGAAATAAATCAGAGACAAAAGTAAAGAACACTCTACTTCACTTTTCACCGAGAGTGAAAAAACAAAGATAGCATTAGGAAGAAGCTTCCTCTATTTCCTCTCACCTATTTCCTTCTCATCCCGAACTCTCTCTCCATTGTGCCGCTGCCACCACCACTATGGCCTCACTCCCTCCTCACTCTCTTTCTCTCTTTCTTTCGTACAAAGGTATTTTTTCCTCTCTCTCTACTCATGTATGTTGCGCTAAATAATGAGGATGAATCTTACACTTTTTTGGAAAAAAAAATCTAAATTTACACTTAAACACATTTTTTATTTATTTTGTTTTATTTTATTTATTAGTAATCATTAATCAGTTCCCTAATCACACCTCTCATATTTGTAACATGTGCCCCTCTTCACTCGAAGTTATGGGCTTTTTAAATGCCATTTCTTTTAAAAAAATGTGGTACAAATTCTAGGATTCATGATGAATTTGATCAAATTTATAAGGTCTATTTAGTATTTCTTTTATATGAAGTTACAAATTCTCTAATAGATTCAAGAGTGATGCTTCAACACTTGATTCTTGAAATATCATTACTAGTTTGATAAAAAAAGGAATCAATCATAATGTCTAACTTATATATCTTATTGTTATGTTCAGCTTATTGTTGGCTTTGACAAAGTTCAACACAGATCTCTAGCAGCTATGATTTTTCAAATATTGAAAAAGGTAATATATGTGAAATTTATATATTTATATTTTGTGTGTTATAGTTAATTTATGATGTTGTTTTTGTGCGAAAGATGATTTTTAGATGATAGGTTATGTTTTAATCCGTGTTTTTTGACCCAAAAAAAAAACACCAGAGTTGTTTTCATTAACCTCATCATCAGAGGCAATATATATATATATATATATATATATATATATATATATATATATATATATATATATATATATATGTTTGCACTCCTAGAATCTTTATAAAAAGTATGTTTGCACTCCTAGAATGTCCCTGTCTGAGTGTTTAAGAGTTCCAACTTTCATGACATAATTTGTATGTTCAAAGTACAAAAAGGAGAATAAGATCAGTATGTATGTCCCTAGTTTACTTGGGAACTCATGTGTGATTTGTTGCTATTATTGGTTGTAAATAGATGTTTCTTATCAACTTATTTCTTACACATGGTGATGAATTGATTATAGTCGATTACCTGTAATTACTTCTATGATTTGCAATGCAGCATAGTTTTATAAATAATATAATTGTAAACCTGCAGAATTTAAGAATAGAGAACTGCTTAAGTATGCTTCATCAAAACCTAGCACATCAGGTTAGTTTTTGCTGGTCTCAAGTCTGATAGTTTATTTTAAGTCCACTATAAAGATTTCAGGTCCTTAATTTGTTGCTTATGTGTTTCTGGTGTCAGCTATAGCTTTAGTAACTATCACTAAAGGGTTACAATGGTAACTTTCTAATTAATAAATAACATATAATATTATTAGATTATATATGGTTCCTACAAATTAGGCATTTTAAATGGAATTTAATGAAATAGAAACGACTACCACAAAAGAAGGATCCACAATAACCACTCACTCACTATATATATATATATACATATATATATATATATATATATATATATATATATATATATATATATATATATATATATATATATATATATATATAAAACTATTGGGAAAACCCAAGTCCCACATTGACTAGAGATATATTCTCTAAAGAGCTTATAAGTGGGAGGCATCCTCACCTTACAAGCCGGTTTGTTTGTGGGGTTGAGTTAGGCCTTAAACCACATTCTAAGATGGTATCAAAGCCTATCCTAGATCCTTAATTCGGGCCACCCACCATTATTATCCACGCACCAAGCCTAATAGTGCTGGGCGTGAGGGGGTGTATTGGGAAAAACCCAAGTCCCACATTGACTAGAGATATGGTCTCTAAAGAGCTTATAAGTGGGAGGCATCCCTCACCTTACAAGCCGGTTTTGTGGGGTTGAGTTAGGCCTTAAACCACATTCTAAGACTAACCAACAATGTGCATGAGAGTGGGTAGGTGATTCTAACCACATGTGTCACGTTGCAACGGTTAGAGAGCCGTTAGCCATTGTCTCGCTATAGAGTGGTTAGATAATAGGAAAATGCAGCTTTTGGCCACCAATGACGAACAAATTGGTAAAAATTAATATGAATGTAATTTAGACGAAACAATTCAATAGTTAGAGATTTCTTATATATATATATATATATATATATATATATATATATATATATATATATATATATATATATATATATATTCATAAATCGATAACTAACGATGTGTATGATTGTGGTTGGGTGATTCTAACCACATATGTCACGTGACTATGGCTAGATAGACGCTAGCCACCATCTCGCTATGGTGTGGTTAGTCGTTGTGCAGCGTCAATAGTATATACTAGCTAGCCAAGGAGTCAAAGAACTGTGGGTATCTCCTAATTATAGATCATCGAAAACCACAAAAACAATTGAAAAAGGTTAGTGAGCAAATTTAATTAGTATACACAAACGCTCCGAGTTGTGATGGAGAGTGTGGACATATTACCAACGAGAAGGAAGAGACTTATGAGGTAAAGCTAATTCCTTCCTTCCACTCTTCAAATGATTTCTTGAGCGGTAATACGTTACACGTAGGATAAAAATAGTTCTACAAATTGTCAATAACGGGTAGGGCATTCCCTTAGATAGTTTTTAAGTTTGGTATTAATAAAAATACACAGAAACCATATTACTCTGACGTTTTCGTCTCGTATCAACAAGTATTTCTCTATAAAAATAATTTTTTCTAGTAACCGAGTTCGAGATAATTTAGGAACAAGATAAACAAACATATAAAGAAAACAAAAGTTAAAAATATAATTTTAATTTGAGTACGTAGTATATAACGGGGTGTTCAAAACCGAACCAAACCGATAGAAAACCGCAAATCGAACCAAACCAAACCGAAAACCGCAAAAAACCGCTTTCTATTGGTTTTGTTCGGTTTTTTTATTAGTGAACCGCAAGGTTCGGTTTGGACCGCGGTTTTGATTATAGAAACCAAACCAAACCGCAAAATCCTATATATAAAAAAAAATTAGACAAAACAATATATATATGAGAATAAGGAAAGCTGTTTATTTAAGAGGCCGTTTGGATTAGCTTATTTTTGAGCTTATGAAAATCAACTTATGAAGATAAGTAAGTTTTTATGTTAATTCACAAGTTCTCACTAACAAAAATTGTATCTCCCTAAGTTATTTTTTCAGAAACTACCTTTACATCAGTGGCGGATCCAGGACCCTGAGGTCAGGGGTGTCAAATTTTTTAAATACACAATTTACTAAAAATATAATTAAAAACGACTATAATATATTTAAATAAATAAATTATACATTTCATAATTCTCCTCTACGTGATTTCATATTCTGAAATCGTTGAATAATAAGCTCAGAGTCAATTTTATTGAATACATCACTCTCAATGTATGTCACCAAACAATCGTTCATCCATGTATCCCACATCCGATCACACAACCTTTCTTCACAATATTCATAGCAGAGAAGTTATTTCTACAGTTACGGTTGCAACAGGAAAAACTAGTGTCAGCTTCAAAAGAAGACTTTATCAGGTTCAACTTGTGTTGCACTAGACCAATACAAATTAAATAGCACAAATTAGTTCCTAAATACAAATTAAATAGCACTAAAAAATCAATATTGGCACTCCCCTTCCAACTGAGTTTTTGTCACACCCAAAATCCGAACCTGAGACATTGCGATGGGATCCAAGTTCCCTAAGGTATCCGTGCTAATTTTATTATTTGAGGGGGTTCACTTGAACCCCCTCAAATATATGTAGGTCCGCCACTGCTTTACATGCTTATGAATAATACGTAAAAATTAATTTATTTGCATAAGTAGTTTTTCATAAGTTCAAAATAAGCTCTATCCAAACGGGTTCTAAATTGTGTTTTGTCTCACAAAAAACCGAACAAACCGAACCAATCCAAACCGCATTGGTTTGGTTTGTTTTTTTTTTAAAAAGCCAACCGAACCAAACCAAACCGCATCTATTTTTACCTTGCGGTTCGGTTCACTTTTTTACTCAAAACCGAACCAAACCGCACCTCGAACACCCCTAGTATATACTTATAATATAAAGAATCCAATTAGTCCATGACAATTTCCTTGTGGGACAAATTGGTCCTTGACAATTTCAGAATAGGACATGTTAGTCCCTCCGAGGAACTTTTCTACGTCTCTGCATTGCTCTTTCTCCTCCTCGTACCAGATTCCTCCTTTTTATTTTGTTGTGTTTGATATTTTGATATTATATATATTGGATACTCCTATATATATTGCAGTTACGACTTTGTCAACTTTTCTGTAGCCTTCTTATGGGATTTTATTTTTTTGTTTAAATTTAAAGAATGAATTTGATATCAAATAGCTTAGTGATCATTTTTTTTTGATTGAAATAAAAATTGACAGTTTCGTGACCTGCAAAGCTGGACTAGAGAGGTCGCTCCACCTAATTTATCCATGGCTCCACACTCTGCTCACAAGGTTTTGTGTTTTCCAATCTATAAATACTAACTTTTAAATTACGGTTGTGGTAGCAGACTGTGTAATTGCGTCATCTATCATTAGAAAAATGTTAGGAACACTCTTCAATACTCCCGTTATGATTAGATAGAATATAGATCACACTAAATTAATTAGTATGATACTTTAGTAACTCCTTTTGTTTTCACAGCTGAATGATTCAGATTATGAGAAACTATGGAAGCCTCCACCAAGTCATGGATTTTCTACCCTGCACAAAACCTACAACTTACTACACAAGTCAGAAAATTGAACTTAATTATGTTGCAAGTTAAATGTGTATTTTATTCTAATTGTAATGCACTTACGTGAAGTCTTAAATGTTCATCCAGCTCCTTCAAAATCTCAAGGTTATCTTTTAGTGCAGACAAATGGTGGGCTCAATCAAATGCGCGCCAGGGTATGATTTCTCTCTCTCTCTCTCTCTAAATTGCTTTCATTTCATATGATCAAACATTTGATTGTTGTTAATGTTACAAAGTTGTCCATTTTGTCACTTTTGAATGTTGTTTAGTTGTTGTATTGCTAGAAGCTGAAAATTAGTTGCTTTTACAACAGATATGTGATATGGTAGCTATAGCTCGAATCCTAAAGGCCACTCTTGTAATTCCAGAAAGAACTCTTTTTGGAAAGATACTAGGTAACTTTTTAATTATGTTTCAACTCTTCTTTGTATATATTTTTTAAATTATAGTTCTCTCTTATTGATAATTTTGGTTTGATTGGCAGCAATTTCTCTGATGTATTCGATGAAGAGTTCTTTGTTAGTTCTCTAGCTAATGATGTAAAAATCATTAAGAAGCTTCCAGAGAATCTGGTTAATGCAAATAAAATAGTGAAGCAATTCAAGAGCTGGTCTGGTATGGATTACTATGAGAATCAGATTGCTGCTAATTGGGAAAATTTCAAAGTATGTAAATCTAGTTGAGTTATAAACTGTCGTGTTATTATTGATTTATTGACCTTAACTTCTAACATATTGTGCAATCATCTTAATCTAAAGGTTATTCAAGCTTCCAAATCTGATTCTCGATTAGCAAATAACAATCTACCTCAAGATATTCAAAAACTTCGCTGTTGCGCTTGTTATCAAGCTCTTCGATTCTCTCCTCGCATCAAACAAATGGGAAAAGTATGTAACTAAAAGTTAACTCTTATCGGCTTCCTTAGTTGTTTTCTAAATCTCTGGCAATCGACATTATACATCGATACTTCAATCGCTTTCCATTTTTCAAATTAAAACCAAGCATACACATCATAAGTGTCGATGCTTCATAGTTTTCTATTACTCTTGGATTCTTTTCATTTTAAATATATATATATATATATATATATATATATATATATATATATATATATATATATATATATATATATATATATATATATTGGTTCCTTGCAGCTGTTGGTGGAGAGAATGAGATCATTTGGTCCTTATATTGCATTACATTTACGTTATGAGAAGGATATGCTTGCATTTAGTGGATGCACACATGATTTATCTACTTCTGAGGCTAAAGAGCTACGAATTATCAGGTATATATTGATGCTTAAAAATAGTAATTTGTTTGAATCTTCTGTCTTTTTATTTTCTGATATCTCATGTTTGAAAATTACTATCATGAACAGAGAGAATACTAGTTATTGGAAGAGAAAGTACATTGATCCTAAAGAAGAGAGATCTAGAGGGTTTTGTCCCTTGACACCAAAGGAAGTTGGAATTTTTCTAACTGCTCTTGGATACCCTACAAATACTCCAATATATATTGCAGCTGGGGAGATACATGGAGGTGAATCTCATATGACTGAATTGCGATCCCGCTATCCTTTGTTAATGAGCAAGGTTGGTAATTACAACAAATCAGTTATTCAATAAACTTAAAACTGCAAATTTTCTTTATAAATAGGACCAAAGTACTTTTTTGTATTGGTATTTGGTATTATGTTGACTATAAATTGTATATAGGAAAAATTGGCATCAGTTGAAGAACTTGAACCATTTTCTAAGCATGCATCTCAAATGGCTGCTCTTGACTATATTGTATCTGTTGAGAGTGACATATTTGTACATTCTTACCCGGAAACATGGCACGAGCTGTTGAAGGTCATCGTCGGTTTTCTTGGGAGAGGAAGAACTATATCTCCAGATAGGTACATCTCTCACTTATAGATTTGTAGTTTTCTCTTTAAAATTTTCATATAATTTTATTATCCTTTCTAATTCATCTTGATGACATAAAGCCTTTTTATAAACAGGAAAGCACTTGTTCGTTTGTTTGATAAACTTGTCGTTGGAACAATGACTGAGGGGGAAAAACTGTCCAATAAAATCATTGATCTTCACAAAGGACGGTATGTGATTAAAAAAATATATTAATATATATATAAGGGACAACTCAGGTGAGAACACTTGGTTATTATAAGAACATGGCAACATTAAATTAAATAATAAACGTCAGATTAAAACTAACGTGTCAAATTATTCTCGATTTTTATTAATTTTCTTTTTGTGTTGGCAGGCTTGGTTTATTTAGAAAGAGAAGAGGGCCAATTCCTGGAACAAGAGGATCAGATAGATTTCGATCAGAAGAAACATTTTATGCAAATCCATTACCTGATTGTCTATGTCAGAAAGACCTATAAAATAATCAAAGGATGACATGCACATATCATTGTCCTTTTTGTAATGTTTTAACACAATCTACTTCCAGAAGGAATTAGGAATTGGTTGAGTGTATATATTGGAAGGAAAATTCATTCATTCATTCATTGAATGAGCATCACTCATTTTTATAGAGTAGAGCTTTAGAGTATACTTATTGTAATTCCTTTTTGTAAGTTACATTGTTGTAATTATACTTTTTTATTACTCCTACTAGCTAATCTTTGCCACCTTCCTTGTAATGAAATTGCTTCAACTCACATATCACAATAATTTAATGCCGCAACAGCATCCTTCTAATATACAAAACAAAATGTTATGATACATTATAATATATATCAATCATGATTTTCTTGTGATTACACTAAGCCCACCCATGAAGGGCCTCAAGGGCTCGGGAATAAGGACAGATCCATCTTCTTGTTGGTAATTCTCGAGTAGACATATAATCATTCGCGGTACAGCACATGCCGTTGCATTCAACGTGTGAACAAACTGTGGTGGAGTAAGATTGCCTTTGGATTTTTTTGCATCCGCCACAGGCGGTGCTTCTGATGGGCGATACCGGATTCCCAAACGGCGGCTCTGATAGTCTGTGCAATTTGATGCGCTTGAGATCTGTGGTTATATCAAACATGAAGAGGAAACAAGACTCAGCAGATTTATATACAAAGCCAGTGACTTTTGCAGAAGGGAATAGCAGGAAGCTGTTTTTTCAAGTGTGGTTAAGCTAAGCTTCAAAGCTTCAATAATCATTAACATAGTGTCATGTCAGCCTAAGAGGCATGACAAGCTTACCTCACCAAACCGTTCCAAACCAGGCATCCATGCCTCTACATCAAATTTACGATATGCAGGTGCGCCTAAATCTTCAGAGGCCATATCCAAAGTTCTGCAGAAAAGCTCAAAGTTGTATTAAACATAATAATGAGTAATGGGATCTTGTTATAAAATGAAGAAAGGATGTACTGAGTAGTAAGTCTTACTTAAAATGTAACCCTAGAGATGAGAATATGTCTTCTTCAATTTTAATAAGCTCTTCATGGTAATATCCACTCTCTTCTGGCCGGCAGAAAATAAACATTTCAATTTTGCTGAACTGGTGAACTCGATATAGACCCCTGCGCAATATTAACCCATATCAGAAAATTTAGAAAAACTAAATACTCATAAACATTAACATTGCCATGTAGGATGAGACTTGATAATAGGAACTTCAATCCCCCATGTATCGAAGGTTGATTATTATTGACATTTAAATCTGCGGTCAAATCAATACCTAGGAACATGAAAGGAACAAATAAGTTCTACAACTAATTACCTTGTTGCAGCGCCAGCAGCACCTGCCTCAGTACGGAAGCAATGAGAAAATGCCGCATATTTTAGGGGTAACAATGAGTCGGGAAGTATAGAATCCATATGAAGGCCCCCGACAGGAATCTCTGCAGTGCCGATAAGGCATTGGTCACTATCTTCGATAGAATAAACCTGTTCAATGTTGCCATTAAACATCAATAGAAGCTATGAACTTCAATCATCAAACTAAAAACATGAAACAGAAGTGTTTTTAGGGAAAATCTAAGTGTTGCGATGCTTTGTGTTGTGAATATAAAACAAGATGAAGATGGCATGACTTAAAAGCACGCATTTTCTTCAGAGAGTAGGTAAATTCTCTGACAAAATGGTTGCCATAGCATGATCATGCTACATAAAGCCCAAGAATAGATTAATATTACATGTTGAGAAAGAAATAAACGCCTAAGAAATATATACACACGAACCTGAGTATTATTTCCACGAGGCTGAAACCCACATTTTTCAACAATAGAGGAGCGTACAATTTCAGGCGTCGTTAGTGGAGTAAAACCTCTCTTCATCACTTCTGAGAGGGTCCAATTGACAAGAGCCATCTCTAATAAAACTGCTTCATTTTTCAGGTAGAAGAACTTTGACCCACTGACCTGTGAAACATCATGTTAGATGCATCTGAGACAGAACTGCTGTATTCAAAGGTCAATTATGTTCTATCTTTTGAGAATCCAAGCTTTAAATTAATGTTTAAAATAAAAAATAAGGAATAAGTTAGCACTTAGAATAAGGACTTCCGACAATATCATACACAAAAACAGTCATAGACACAAAGCAAATCATTTAACTGTCGAAATGTTCAAGACTTCTTCAATCTAATATCATAACACAAAACATCACTGGATACTTTCATGTAAGATGCTACATCCAAGGCCCCTCTGCATGTCTTAGAAAATATTAAAATAATTATAAGAGTACTAAGAAAATTAATTCCAACACTGACTCGTGTTCACAATGCATCGTTTCACCTTCACCCGTTTCCACACACTATTAACCTACACCTCAGATTGATACTAATGATAGCCAGGTTTCAAATAAACGATGCTTTAATGCATTAAATTAATAGCGCACCTCAGCAGCTGCATCAAAATCAAAAAGATCAAGTTCCTTTCCTAGTTGAAGATGATCCTTGACAGGAAAGCTAAATTTGGGAGAGCTGCCAACCTAAAAAGTCAGACAACACATTATTATTATTATTAATATTTGAGGAAAAGAATTTGGTGCCTGAGCAAGATCAGAAACCAACCATTTTACACATGAGAAAAAAAAAGGAAGGGAATTGTAACAATTGAAATACCATCTTCCTTATAGAAGAACAATCCTCCCCTCCTATTGGAACATCTGGATGAGTCATGTTTGGTATAGACTGTGCCTCCTGTTGAAGCTTAACGTTAAGCTTTGCTAAGTCTTCTTCCAAAGCAATAAGTCCCTCCTTCAAATTCTTCCCTGCATGCACAATGTGACAGTTAGAAGAAAATTACTTAAACACAGAGAGGAAAACCAGCTGGGTGAAAACTAGTGCCAAGAGCAAGCACCTTCTTCAATTAGTCTTTGGCGCTCAGATGGTTCTAATTTTCCTTTCATCTTGTTAGCCACTGCATTTCTCTCTCCGCGAACCCTCTCAACTTCCTGCTATCTATAAGAAACAAGTTAGCTAAGCCATTATAAGAACAATGAGTTTTGTGCATTACTACTCAGTACTTGTCTTTTTATCAAGGGCATAGTCCCCATCAAGAAGTTCATTGGTGATAAATTACATTCGATACAATTTAGAACCTTCACTAAAAAATAAGTAAGAGGTAAATTGATATGCAGGCTCAATGTAAACCATTTTTACACCATCAACCAATCAGAAATCATTAGGTATGTGTGCGTCCTTCAAAATGATTAGGTAAAAGTAAAGACTTTAATTGATACGCACTACCGACGTAAAATTTTTTACAACCACAGCCAATAACAATTCATGGGTATGGATGACACATATGATGGTTACTAATTGACTAACTTCTTTTTAATGACATGTCAACTTGTAATTGGTAGATCGTGTAAAACATTTGTACACCTACTACTACCACTACTGTGTATATAAACGAAATCCAAAACTAAAACATTTTTATGATGTGCCGCTATCTAATTGATTGATGGTGTAAAACATTTTTACACTCACACTACATATTAATTAAACTCAAGAAGTATTCAAGATATTATTCTTCAGAAGTCGTTCAGGGTACCTTGAATTTATAGGGAATTGATAATAAAAAAAAAGAGGAAAAGATAAAAGAGAAGCATAACCTTTTGAAGATTAAAGACTTGATGGTATAGGTGGAGGACGAGGTCCAAATTAGCATTAGAATTGCGGTTCCTTATATTGACAGCAACAGCTTCTTTGTTATCTTTTATCCACTTGAAGTCTATAGCGGCTTTCCATTGAGGTTTCCCATCGTGCTCGTTCGTTGTGGACGGGGACGGAGATGCTTGGACGGTGGTGGAGAGAGCTTTGACGAGGCGTGGGAATGGAGATTTATGGGTTGAGTGAAGAAGTGAAGGGAAAACGAAACGTGGGGAAGAACAAAGTTTGAGAGTTTGGAATTGGAAGGTTGTTCCGTTCAAACAAGTCGTCATCTCTGGGGAGCAGAGTAGAACTAGTGGTTAATTTATCCTCAATTTCTGTTACCCTCACTCCAGTTCATGCGAACGAACCAAATACAAACATATATATATATATATATATATATATATATATATATATGAGTCCGGTTTACGTCACTAAAGGGATACACCAATTAATAAAAAAAAAAAAAAAAAATAGACATAATATATATATATATATATATATCAGTTCAAACACAATTTACTCTATGATATAAATTCATATCATACGGTTATTCTTATGAACTTGCATAACCAGTCCAGACACCAAATTTTGTTCTTAAAACAATTGTTCCCACACGATACTCTAAGTTTTCGATTTTTCAAGTGTTTTATAAATTCAACTATATATGATATAAGTGGTTAGGAAAAAGGATTTGAAAGAAGTTTGAAGCCGAACGGAGCGTCGAAACGAAACATCGAATTTTGAGGACATAAGAAACTTCTCAACTTTTGTGCCCAATTTCCGTTCCGTTTCGTTCTCCGATCGATCCCAAACTGTGTTTCGATCCAATTTCAACCACGCAGCTACAACATACACATATTCCAGTACAACAACATCAATCGCAAGCAATTACATCAAGGAGTTCACTTCGAGATTTGTAATGACACGGACCGACATTTTTGCACACAACATAAATGCAGAATTTTCCTACAGCAATGCACCTGTTTCGACCAATGATTTAAAATAGCAAACGACATCGGATTTCAACAAACGAACACTCTTTAGAAAGCTCTCCGAGTGGAGTTTCTGCCTATGATTTTCATTTTTCAAAATAAGCATCTAGTTTGTACAGTTTTTCAAAATACTTCACAGAGGTACCAACATTGGACAGAACTATTTTCCCAACTTGCAACCCAATTTTCTTTCTCATTTCTTAATGAAATTTGATGAAACCAGTGCCTACTTCGTAAGGAATTCAGTCTAGTTTCCAACGAAACAAGAATCATTTAAAACAGAGTTCAATTGAGAACTCAAGACCTGAAAAACTGAACCTATACACAGTTTAATTTCAGAAATTTGACCTAACTTTGGAGACTCATAACTTGAGCTACGCAACTCCAAATTGAACGAAACCGGTGCCAAAACAACCGGCGTTAAGTCTATTTTCAAAAACAGTCAGCCACAAAATTTTTGGATTAACCAAACAGTCCCAGTTCTAAAGAAACCGAAGCTGTGTCCAGATTTTCTAAAACAGCGAGTTCGAGACCAAATTTGCAGTTTTCGCGATTCAAAATTTACGAAACGCAAACAATTTCAACGATCACAGAAATCAACCCGTCAACACAACATAAAACAAAACCCTAAGCGAGTAAAACTCACCAATCGTGATGAGAATCACGAGAAACCGAGTCTTTGACAAAGCTCAATCGTTCCGAAACGTTCCGAAAACGACCCGAACTCGTTCCAACTCTTCCAAATATCTCCCAATTGAAAAAACCAGCAGTTCAACCCTCTCCCCCTACTGTTCCACGAACCAAACAGCAAGGTGAAACACTCCTAAGCTTCCAAATTCGAAATCCAAGCATTCAAAACCCTAACTTGAGCTTCCCAAACCTTAAGCTAGCTTCAAGTATGCTCAAACTTCATCTCCTCCACTTAGAGCTCCAATGGGTCAACAATGGCAAAAAGAGATTGAGGAGGAATGAGTTTATGAAACTTGTACCAATGGAAAGAGAATTGAAAATGGAGTGGAATGGTGGAGAGATTACTTACTAACATGGAGATCCCTTCACCTCTTCTTCTTCCTCGTTTCTTCCTCTCTCTCTCGGGTCCTCTCTTTCTCTCTCTCTCCGTTTCTTTCTTTCTCTCTATTTCTTTCCTTCGGTTCCTTCTCTCTCTCTTTATCTTTATTACTTTCTCTTTCTTTATTCACTCAATTGAGGAAAGAGAGACTATTTGGATATTTTTAGGTCTTGGATCTCATTTAATGTGAGTGGTATAAAGATTAAAATATCCCTAGTGTTCTAATTTCCACTCAATTATGTATTTTAAATTATATACTCTAGCAATTATAAATTTCTTTCGCGACAATCTCACATCCGTGACTTGATTTATTAACCACTCGAGTGATAAATCACTCGTTAATTTCTTAATTCAAAATTAACGAAATTAGGGATGTTACAAACATGGCAGTGATCAATAGAGATTTTCACAATCTCAGTTTTTCCATTTGAAAAATAAAATAAATCAAAGTCACCTTTATAAATTATAACTTGCATATACTGACAAAATTAGCTCTCTTGGAAAATGAAAACTGGGCTACTATGAAAATAATTAAAATACGCACACTATAAAAATTATATTAGACTTGGACACCCTACCAACATAAAAATCTGCTTTGCACATTCCAGTTTATATTATGAACTACACACTTAAGAATGAAGTAAGTGCATTAATTAACGTTGTTTAAAATCTTAATTCTTATTCAAAATTTATTTCAACTCTTAATATAGTTAGTTAAAGCAATCACTCAATTTTTGTCTTTTATTTTTGAAAAAAGTATAGAGGGCATCTTCTAATTTGAGCTAAAAGTTTATAGCTCTTTTATCATATTTTCTATTCTTTCCCCAAAATGAGCCACTGAAACCGATTTAGTACAGTGTCTTTTCTCAGGGCATGTTGTTTTTCGGTCAATAATACACCACGTGACTCTTTTTTATTTTAAAAAATAATCTTTGAGGAGTCTCAAAAGTTAAATATTCATTTATAATAACTAAAGATATTGAAAAAATATATATTATTCCAACAATATATAATATCTTCTGTTGGGAGTTTAAAATAATAAAACTATACTAATAACATGCAATAATTATAAAGGAAAATTTTGGTAAAAAAAATATAAAATGACAAGGATTTTTTTGTCCATTAGAACTAAAACAAAATATTCGCTTGTAAAAAATAAATGCACCGAACTGCAAGGTCTAAATAGATGCGGTTTGATTTGATTCGGTTGACTTCCAAATAAAAAACCAAACCAAACCCATGCGTTTGGAATGCTTCGGTTTTTAGCAAGGCGAAACATAATTTAAAAATATGTAAATTCTTTAACGAATTGTCAAGGCAGGAGGTGGATGAAATAATCAGTATGTATACCAGTTAAATTGGAAGGTAGCATTATATTGTTGAAATTATGTTGGCCTAAATAATTTGACAGATTGCATAAATGCTACTACTGCTGACTTGGTTTGCATTAGATTTTAGAGTAGTTAATTCTTATGAGGTTCTTCTTTTGGAATATAACTTTTAACTTATAACCTTGCTATGCAGATTGCTGAGGCTTTTTTTTTTAGTCTTACTAGAGTTCGTTCTTTAGGTCTTGTACCTCGTGGAATTATAGGATGTTTTTGATTCAACAGCTATCTTGCTTACATGATTATTGGGTTTTTATATGCAAGATAAATAGTTTCTTCTGGGTGTACTTTTGCTGCTTTGTTCGAAGGAAGGATCCATGTGTTGTGTGGTTATCTAATGAACTATATAGGATACAATTATTTTCATGTACAAAGCTACTTAAAATCTCTGTTATAGAGAAATGAGCTTTGTGGTGGTTGCTCTTACCATGCTAACTTCAACTACAGAGAACTGAGACATTCACTCTATTTGAAGCTTTGGGCTATTTGTGAGTGCCGCAGCCCATAAGTAAATAAGTAGGCGCTGAAAATAAAATAAAAAAAGGTATTGTATATTGATTTTTGCGGTTTGGTTTGGTTCAGTTCCTGTAATCGAAACCGTGAATCAAACCGAACCGCACTGTGCAGTGAAAAAAAAACAAAACCAATAAAAAGCGATTTGTTGCGGTTTTCGGTTTGGTTTAGTTCCCTAAAAGTAGCACTCTTTGGTTTAATCTCTAAATAAACTATGAATTAGGGAGTAAACTGATGGATGAAGATAAAATTTAGAGACTATTTAATAGGTTTTCATAATTTTGAGACTAAATTGAGGATTTATTTTTAAACTTTTGATGCAAAGGTGACGAAACATACCAACAGCAAGGAATAAGTTAAAACTCAACATTCACAATAATTCAAAAGAAACAACATCCCTATTCAGCACCAGCCCCCCCCCATTAATAGCGAAAGAAAACAAGCCAGAAACAAAAGACAATCAACAAAACATGATATTACTTGTAATAAAACTTCTATTTGTCATATACTAGTATGTATTACTCTACAAAGACGGTATACATTCTTTTAAGCGTAATATTTGGTTCATGGGTTGGAATGTAAAAAATAACACGATTACCATCGAGATTATTTAGTTTGTGAATGCGTTTTTGTTTATAAAATAATGTTAGTCATGTTGATTGTCCTCTCTATGCCTTTGTAATTGGTTTTGTTTACATCTAAAATTTCGACTTATTAATTATTATGGCCGGTTTAGTTATATGCTTAGAGAGAGAGTAAATTTGCAAAAGATGGAATTTAAGTTTTACAAATAAACATTTAATATGACTGTAATTTATAGTATTCTTAGATGATTGGTAATTTATGGATAAAACATTGTATTTCATAGCATGTGTGCATGACTATTCATAGTATTGCATTTTACTTAATTTTTCACAAAATTATTTGTTTTCCACCAAATTCATCGATGATGACAAAGTTTGGGTATTTAAAATTTCTTGTGAACTCTAAAAGTACATAAAAACATACTTTTGACATCTCAATTTATGTATTTTGTGACTAAATTACTATATTTTTCACCAAACACGTAATTGAGGACTAAAATACAATTTGTACATGTGAGTAAAAAAAAAAGGCCATTGTCTAATCAAATTGAGGACTTTGAATTATGTAATGATCATATTTATTGGAATATAACATAATGAGTTGAAAAGTAATTACGAAGATACCCAAGTATCTACACATTTATAGCACAGGGTTTACTAAATTTCTTTGTGTAAATGACTAATAACTTTTTACGCATTTATTAGGAAACCTCTTTATAAACATTCATGACCAGTTTCTTTTTATAATGTGTATTTAGCTTGTTCATCATGCGAGAATCGAACTCAAAGTCTTGATTCCCCATGTCTCGGGAGGCTTATGCCAATAGACCTCGTTCTCGGAGCTTGCATAAAATGAAATAAAGCATAAATATAACTTTATCATTCAACAAATTAAGTTAATATTCAACGATCGCAGAATACTAACTTTGATGCGTACCTATAATCTAAACATATTAAACATCATCGACAACATAAAAAAGAAAATATGCATATATTAAGAAAAACTTATTGAAGAAGTTTGCAAGTGGGCACTTTCAACACAATATTGATGTTTGGAACAATCTTGCACTTAAGCCCATAAGTAGGCGCTGAAAATAAAATAAAAAGTTAAAAATTAGGTATTGTATATTGATTTTCCTCCAATGAAATCTCGACCTTTCACATGCCACTTTGCTCAATACAATTATATCAAGGACAACTCTTGTATTATGGCCTTTTTAATTATAAATTGTAGTCATCTCAATAAATTGTTTAGCAAGGAAAACAATTAACTTTTCCAACCATAAAACAATATTCTAGAAATGAAGAGGTTTAGGACTCATAAGGGAAAGGAAAAAATAAGAGATAGAAAAGTTAACATAAAGAAATTCATGTTGTTTAGGTAATAGTTTGATGGGACCAGATATCAAAGGTTTGCAAAACATTGCATCAAGAATTGTCACATAAATTTCTAGTCAAAAATAGCGTGAATCAAACCAGTTGCTAATGAACAACATCGCGTACATGATGAAAAAAAAAACAAAGGCCATTGAAAAATTGAGGACTTTGAATTATGTAATGATCATATTTATTGAATATAACATAATGAGTTGAAAAGTAATTCTGAAGAAACACAAAAAAAAGTGTATTTACATTGCTCAATCGCGAGAATCGAACTGAGTATTGAGTTGACCCCATGTCTCAGGGGAGGCTTATGCCAATAGACCTCGATCTCTGAGCTTATGCATAAAATGAAATAAAGCATAAATATAACTTTATCATTCAACAAATTAAAAAAAAAAAAAATTAGAGAGTTCCCATTATTCTTCTCTTCAAACTCTTCTTCTATTCTATTCTTCTACTTCAACATGATTCTAAATCTCTATCGATCCTTCCATTTCATTGGCTTGCCAACACCTTGTACAATTATATCAAGGACAACTGCGGTTTTCATCTCAATAAATTGAAATTTGGAATAGGGAAAACAATTTGGTTTAGTTCCTAAAGTAGCACTCTTTTGCATCAAAGAATTGTCACATAAATTTCTAGTTTTTAAGCATTTATCTCTAAAAAATAGCAAAACTATGAATTAGTGTTAGAGTCAAATTGAGAAAAAATTGGTTCTGATGGATGAAGATAAAATTGTTTGGTGACTTGCAAATGAGATCCTCCAGAGACGATATTTAATAGGTTTGATAACGTTCCCAAAGAAGATTGTCTCTTCTATAATTTTTATTTTAAAAATACAAAGAAATTATTAATGATACATAGCACAACACCTACTAAATTGAATCTTAACATGTTTATTCAGTTAATATGAAGATGACAATTTTAAAGCATTTATCAGTAGTGAATGTTTTCTTTAAAATAAACTAATGGGAAAACATTTTAGATCCTAACGGTTTTACACCATGATTTGTGTTTTGTAAAATTAAAGCTCTTCAATTTTTTGTTATGCCATTAAAACACCAACTAGCCGCAATTTTAAATCAACCTCCACCGTTGATCGCTTTTATTAGCCCCGCAACGATAACCCATGAACACAAATACATCTCAAGCGTAATAATCAACCATTTTATTCAAGGTGATTTGAATTCTCTTGAATTTGTTTGGTGTAAACTCATACAACACAATCAATAGAAATAATTCGTTTTAAATTCTATCATTCATTATTGGAGATTAAATGTGTAATTCAATTCAAGTTAAATTCAAATATCATTCCTTATTGGAGCACCAGCCCCAATAGAAATAATTCATTTTAAATTCGAGCATTATTGAATTAAATGTGTAAGCCAGAATATTCAAGTTAAATTCAAATATCACAATCAACAATATAATTCATTTAAATTCGAAATATCATTCATTATTGGAGATTAAATGTGAACCGTTAGATTAAATTCTATTTAGATCATAATTATATATATATATATATTTTTCAAGAGATGTGTGTGTATTTTTGATTGGTGTGAGCTTAGCTCGCGCCGCATGATATATATATATATATTGCTATTCTGCAGAGCTCGCGCCGCATTAGACATAACATGCAAAGTTAAATGAATATACCATGTTCAAGAAGAAAATTACAAAATATGGGTGGCAAGTAAGCATGCTCAAAGCCAGAAGATCCTTGACAGAGAATGTATTACACAGTACTAAATTGTTGCATCACTGGAATCTCCAATTCCGGCCACCTCAGCA
Organism: Oxytropis ochrocephala; assembly: GCA_020916435.1. Classification (NCBI taxonomy): domain Eukaryota; kingdom Viridiplantae; phylum Streptophyta; class Magnoliopsida; order Fabales; family Fabaceae; genus Oxytropis; species Oxytropis ochrocephala. Next base: position 22,947,026 of record CM037089.1, read on the forward strand.
GTAGCTGCGCTTGTGTAGGAGTAGGATGGTTGTTGATCAAATCCAGGCATGGTTATCGGGTGGTCGAATCTACAAGCTGGTCCAAATTTGCAAATTCCATATCGACTATAATGCGTGCACACAATCTGGTCCTGAAATTCATGGTTTATTTAAAGCTTATTGGATCAGAAAAACAAGCAAAGGTCTGTTTGGATAAACAACTAAGCACTTATGGCATAAGTGCTTATGCATAAGTTGTTTATATAATAAAGGATATAATAATATTAAACTATTTTTCTATAAGTCATAAGTTGTTTTCATTAACTATCCCAGAGAGCTTATGAAAATAAGCTATTTTCATAAGCTCTCTCAAACAATCTCACAAATGCTTATACCAGTAGATAAGCCCAAACAAGTCGATCTAAACATCCCCGAGTCTATGTTATAGTCTAATGAAGAAGATTAATATAGACCTAATGTATCGTCTTTCCAAAATCCAAAACACAATCATTTCTAGATTACAAAATGTTAGTTCCATTTTAGAGAATTAAGATTTGCACTTAACTAAGACACATTCTTAGAAAAATAACTTACCGGTCTCAATGGAAGACCCTTGTCACTGAGGTTGCAGGGAGGTAAACTTGTATCCCGATGTTTTGGATGTTTTGGATGGTGAAATTTGCAATTATATTTAAATTTGCAATCTCCTGTTTTTAAGAAGTAGCTGCATTCCGGCTCGCCAGGTCTTTCTGGAAACTCTTCGACAGACATCGGCTTTTGATGGTGCATATAAGATTTCGTTTCAGTAGCTGGGTTGTTCACCACGTATCTTGAAGGTGGATAGATATGTGCCTTTACAAACCACAAATTGGTCAGATTGCTGAGAAAACACAGTTATGATTCGATAGGCAATATAGCCTGCTCGATAAGAATCACGACATGCAATAAAATAATGAATAATAGAGAGGCTGACGAATGAGTATGAAATTTCAAAAATATAAGCTAGAGAGCATTTAACACCCTCTGTGAAATGTTATTAATTACTCACGAACTCTGTAGCACCGACACTTTAAGTTGAAGACGTGTCTGGTGTCCGACAAGACGGACATCGACACTTAAATTACGCCCATTTTTCAAATTATTACCAGTGTGTACGTGTCCAGTGTCGGTGCTTCATAGCTTACGACATGCAATACATAAAATCAGCAGACTAATTTTTCATAATGTACAGATAATACAATAGAATGTACCTCGGTACATAGTTATTAACATAAAATCTATTGATTTACCTGATATCCATTCCAGTCAGAACTTCGTGGAGAAACCCCTGGAGTCGGTGACATTACGATTGGCACATAAGGAGAAGAAGTTTCATTTAAAGTTCTGGTAGAAGACCGTGAGGGTATAGATGATTTTGAAACACCTTGTAATGAAATAGAATCTCCATTACCATACCCTGAAGTGCCTCCAATAGATGTAGGATCAGGATGATTAAACTTGCAGGTTGCTCCAAACTTACAAGAGCCGTTGCGCATGTAATAGAGGCATTCTTTCTCTCCCTGTCATGGAAAACAACCTCTCTAAAATTTCCGGGACTCATATTTCAGACAGCAGAAAGAGATACTACCTCCTGTCTACGTTAGAAACAAGGCAGTTTTAGGTTCATTAAATAACTTCCAGATGCATCAGTTATTCAATGAACCTAAAATTACATTGTTTCTTATAAAGTGGACCAGAGGTAGTAAAAAATAGTATACACAAACTTTCAGGGTAACTTAAATAAGGAAGTATGGCTATACCGAACGAATAGGCAGGCCAAGGAAGTTAAGCTCTGTAACTGGGGATGCTGAAAACTTTCCTCTTGTGTGGTTAAATTTACATGCTTTTCCAAACTTACAACCCCCGGACCTTGAATAATACTGTCATAACATCAGGAAACAAAGAAAGAGATTGTTATAATCCTGTAACATATAGTAGGACATGTTTAAGACATGTCTCGAGGAAGACATTAAACTTGATCTATATAGTAGGACATGTAGTAGGACATGCCATATGCAAGCATATTTCATCTATATTAGAATTAGTTGAGATTCAACATTTTTTAATATAGCATCGCTAGGCCAGGGCACAACACCGAGTCTTTCCCCGAAGGCCAACATCATATTGATCAAAGGTTTCATTTAAAACCTTTCCTGTAATTGAACTGCGTACGTGTGATATGTGATATATTAACGATAGAAACATGTTAGGGGTCCGCAAAGGACTCACTGAGATTTTATCTCACCCCGCTATTGTGGATTATTTTCAGAGTTAGCAGAGACAAAAGACATTGCAATAAGGCTCTAAGATTCAGCTTGATCATAAAGACTTCATCTTAGATAATTAGTAGTCTCTGTATAAATTAAGATTTGTACGGATGAGACAAGTTCATTGTAATCCATTTTGAATTGTAATTGACTACTTGTATGTAGCGGACTTAACTTGAATTCTAATATACAATAAGTTTTCTAATATCCTTTGCTTGGTCAAACTCAAGCATAGGTGATTGTGTATATTATCCAGTCAAATCCAGTCCCTCTTTGTGGCACAAGTACTACAATGTGGTATAATATGAAAGTACCAAAAATTCAGCACAAGACATACACATGATTCATGATCTCAATGTAACCAAAGGAATGAAGAATATAAAATACATGGTATTGGTTACACCTCCTAGAAATAACCCCTTACACAATCTTCCATGAAAATCCAATGGCCAGGGGAGCTTGCATTTCAATGACTATATGTGATCAACATAAAAGCCAAAGCTAAGGCATTCATACAATACAACACTCAATCCAAAATTTAACGCCATAATTTTGATAATACCTTGCATTCTGGCTGGGATGATCTTTCCTCCAGTTCATCTCTTTCTCCCACCTTCTCTATAACAACCTTCATTTAGTATTAAAACATGAAAAAAGTCAAAAAACACAGAAGCAGCTTTTAGAAAATGAACATGATATAAGATGTGTCCAGTCATAAAATGTCGAAGAGATACAAATTAGCTCCAATCCTTAAAGAAATGCTACTTAGGGCCCATTTGGTTGAACTACTTAATTCAGTGCTTATGGCATAAGCCCTTAAAGAAATCCTTATAAGTGCTTATGCATAAGCTGTTTATATAATAAAGGATAAAATAATATTAAACTATTTTTCTATAAGCGGTAAGCTGTTTTTATAAGCTATCTTGTGGAGCTTATGAAATTACTAAATACAGCTAATGAACATATCATAAGTTATTTCCATAATCTTTCCCAAACAGTCTCGCAAGCAAGTAGATAAGCCCAAATAAGTCGATACTAATGGACCCTAGTAGTTAGTACCGGAACGGATGCATTATTATTAAACACTTAATTTAGTGCAAGCATACATATTAATTGGTAACATTGTGCTAGAGAGAGTAAGAGAAGAAAGTGATACCTGATTTTTCCTCCTAACAGGGTGATTAAACTTGCAACTGGATCCAAATTTACAAGCCCCAGTTTTCAGATAAAAAGCACAATCTTCAGCTTCAGGCCTCAATGGGTACTGTTGGTGAGCTCTATCACTGTTTCTTTCACCATTGTTCCCCACTTCATCAACATATCCACCCACATTCTCATTCACATTCTCATTCCACTCATAGCCCTCATCACCACCATTCCACCCATCATCATTCCATCCATCGCCACCATGAACATCATCACCATGATTATCATCATTCCATCCATCAACACCATGATCATTAACATCATCACTCTTTTGGCTCTTACTTTGTTCTGGGGAGGCATCTTCATCACTCAAATGTTGACTACCAACTTCAAAGTTTGAACCTTTATTCTCAGTTTCATCCTCATCTTCCAAATCCAACTTATTCCAACCATCATCCCCACCATGAACATCATCATTACATCCATCATCACCATGAGGATGATCATCATTACTCCTTTGGCTCTTACCATGTTCTGGGGAAGCATCTCCATCACCCAGTTCTTCACTACCAACTTCAAAGTTTGAACCTCCTTTATTCTCAGTTTCATCCTCATCTTTCAAATCCAACTTATTCCATCCATCATCACCATGATGATGATTATCATTACTCCTTTGGCTCTTACCATGTTCTGGGGAGGCATCTCCATCACCCAGTTGTTCACCACCAGCTTCAAAGTTTGAACCTTTATTCTCAGTTTCATCCTCGTCTTTCAAATCCAACTTATTCCATTCAACATCACCACCATGAACATCATCATTCCATCCACCATCATCATGATTACCATCATTCAATCCATCACCACCATGAGGATGATCATCATTACTCCTTTGGCTCTTACCATGTTCTGGGGAGGCATCTCCATCACCCAGTTGTTCATTAACAACTTCAAAGTTTGAACCTTTATTCTCAGTTTCATCCTCATCTTTCAAACCCAACTTATTCTGAAACTCCTCATCAAGGTGATTGGGATCTGAGTCACGAGGATCGTTGTGATCATGGTGAGGAATAGGGGAAATAGGTTCACTTTGAGAAGCCAATTGGGGTTCTTCTTTGGTAGAAGAAGCAATTGATTGGGATTGTTCAATGGGTTCCATTGGTGTCACTCTACTACATTTCAATAAACCCTAGGAATGGAAATCGATTGTTTGTTGAAATAAAGGTTTTGCCTTTTTATTGGGAAAAATGGGGAAACCAGAAGGAACAAGTGTGAAATGAAGGTGGGTGTTACTTTTTTGTTGGTGAATGTTTATAGTGTGTGTGTGTGTGTACTACTGTTAAGGGTGCCGCTACGTATTCTAATACGGTGTGTAGTAGCTGTACACGTATTATACGACCGCCATGGCACATTTGGGACCAAAATAAGCCAAAAATGTTTTTCTTTAATAAGTAAAAATTGGGGCTTTTTAACTTGTAGTAACAAAATATAAGTAAAAATTGACTTTTTAAATCTTATTTAATGATAGTGTGAAAAAATAACCTTTATTTAATGTTAATATCTAATGGCAAAAAAGAATATCTAATGTTGAAAATAAAAAGTTAGAAACTTTATTTTTAACAATTAAATGAGATGAGAGCTAATTTAGGTAATGAAATTAAATTTTAATGAGAATGACTAGCAACACTCTCTTAAAGAGAAGTGCTACTAACAATGGTTGGTCCAAGTGGTAACTGGACTTGGATCCCACCCCAAGGTCTTGGATTCGAATCTTGGGTGTGGCAAAAACTCTGTTAGGAGGAGAGAACCAAGTTTCCAGACGTAGATTAGTAATCGGCAAATTCGGTGGAAACTGTGCACCAAAACCATGGTAACAAAAAAAACACTCTCTTAAACACACATTCTATGATTGGCCGAAATTCACGTGAGTATCATCACTTTGAAAATGGAACCCATTAATTTAGTGGGAACACGTGAATTTTAACCAATCATAGAGTGGGTGTTGAAAAGAGTGCCTACAAGAAAGTGTTGCTAGCACTTCTAATTTTTATATGAGAAATGATGTTCGGTACGAAACGTGTTTGACGAAATGTCAGAATTACACCCATTTATACAAAGTGCCCACCTGCATAACACTACACTGGCAGGTTCCCAATATTACTATAATTGTTTCTTATGTTTCGCTTCGCATTATAAAGTATTTCTCTTTTTATATTTATCGTCTTTCATCTGCTATTTTTATGCAACCATAGTTTAGTAGTTCAACTTTATACGCTAGACACACTTTGGAGTAGTGTAGGAAGTTATAGCTGAGAAACAAAATCACTTTTTAGCGTAATCGTCTTGATAAAAAATGAGAACCACTATTATCCATGCGAGTTAACTGACATATCATCTAATTAGTAAATAGTTGAGCAAACATCTAATTAACTAAGTATCAAATTCGCCCGACACCCATTGTAAAAGAGTCAAAGATATTGGGGACGAAATTTTTTAGAAAAAATACTTTAGCTACCAAAACCAAATATTTTTCGCAATTGAAGGGTTAAAAAGTAAAAAATAAGTAATCCCAAAATTATTTTAAAGTTTAAACCCCCTCTTTCATTAAAGTTCACTAACCAAAACATTTTATTTAGTTTAGCCTTAAAACAAAACACTCCAAATTTCCCTCTTTTGAAACCCTAACCTCACTTTTTAAAATTTTCAAATTCAAAATTGATATTCACTAAATTTATAAGTTTTAATTTTTTTTAATCATTTTCAATCAATTATTCAAGTAGACATTTGATAATCACATGAGTAGAAAATTTATTAATTTTATGCCGATTGGGTATATTGGTGTTTTTAGTTTATTTATTTTAAAATGTCACGTCATTTTCAATCATTATCAATTCCAATGTTATAAATTCATTAAAATTCAAACTAAAAATCTTGATTGTAAAAGTCATTTTAAAAAAATCTTTTAAAATCCTTAAAAAAAAATTAGATTTCTACATTGTTTATTTAAAACCCATAAGACATTTTTATGAAAAGTAGTCTTAGTTATTATAACAATTAAAGGAAATATTGGATGGATCAAAACCATACACTGATCAATTACAACTAATCAATTTATATTTCAAAAAATACTTTTATCTAACTTTCACTTAAATATGTACACAAAATAACTGACGTTTATGAAAATACAACCTCCTCATCACTTAACCAGAAACACAATTAGTGCATGTCATGAGTCATAATTTCTGTACCGTACCAGACTACCAGGCTGGGGAGATGGGGGATGGGGAAGTGCGTAGAAATATTATTACGATTCACCAAACGTAAAATTTGAAGAGCATTTGCATGTAATGTGATATATGAATATTAACTGGAGGAGAATCAAGCAATTGCTCAAATTGTAATGAACAAATGGGTTGAAGACCCAAAGCAAACAGAATTAATAGTTGCTAGTTGCTACAAATGGCAATTGCAGGGATATCCTAAAATGTTAGTCCTACTAACTCGGTCAATTAAAGCAATGGATTCATAATTTCTAAGAACATGTTAAGTAACAATAACATCTACTCCGCTTACTATTGACGACTCCTTGCTAAATGACCAGTCTTTCGCTTATGACGACTGAAATCAGACACAAATCTGAAAGTTTGCCCACAATCCGGCTCGCCACAAACATAAGGACGGGCACCAGTATGGACTCGAATATGCTCCGTTCGAGCCCATGCCCACTTGAAAGTCATCTTGCACCCCTTCCATGGGCACTTCAGGGGGCGATCATCTTCATGAACTCTCCGGTGTTGCACCAGATATTTGTGTGAGAAAAACGTTTTACCACAACCTTTTACTGGACAGATATTTCTCTTATGATGCCCCAGCTCTTGTTTTGACCCAAAACTCATGGTGCATCCCTCAATGTCACACTGGTATTCTGCTTCCTTATCCTTCGTTTTGGTGTTGCCAGCTGAAAACTTTGCAGCTGCAGCATTCTTCATCCTTTTCCCTTTGGTTTGTTTGTCTTTTAACTTTTCTTCAGACTCCTTAGATTTTGGGATTCTCTTTCTTAGGCGTGTGCTAGGTCCACCTTCATCCTCCTCTTCTGTATGTAAACTGAACTCTCCAGAGTTACCGGATTGTTTACCATTTTGTAAAGACTGCTTTATTTGCTGAGAAGCCTTTGATTTCATCGGCACCCGAGCCCCTCGTTTCACTGGCGGAGGTGTCTGGTTTTTCACCTGGGGACAATTGGATTGTTTCATCTGTTTAAGTGTCTTTGGCTTAGATTGTTTATTTTGAAGACTTCTCACGTGCTGCTGTAGAGAATCATCTTCCATTTCATTATCTGAATTCATATCATCATCATCATCATCCATACATTCAGCTTTCTTCCTTTTAGGAGTTCTACGCAGCAGATGAGCATTAGTTTCGGGCGAGTTATCCATAACATCCTTATCAATTCGTTTGTTGGTCTTTCTCCGAGGAATTCTCCTCTGCTGCTTCTGAAAGGGGTCCTCCAATTGGTCATCAAACATTACGTTTTCAACTTCTCTATCAATGCCGTTGTTTTTCCTTCTAGAAAAACTTGTTTTCTGCTTCTGAAAGGGGTCCTTCAATTGGTCGTCGGACATTACATCTTCCCCTGTAACACATTTGGCCTGCCTAACTCTAGCTGTCCTTCTTTGGTACTTGCGACAAAATCCCTCCATTTTGTCATCTGATACCATATCCTCTTTAGCGAGGTATTTGGCTTTCCTACTTTTAGGATTCCTTGGTCTTTGCTTCTGCATATTCAGCTCTAGTTGGTCATCTGATATGACTGTATCTTTTTCAGCAAGGTATTTGCCTTGCCTGCTTTTAGGAATTCTATTTTGCTGCTTCTGACAACTATTCTCCATTTGGTCATCGGAAATAGCATCTTCTTCATGAATGTAGTTGGCATGCTTGCTTGTAGAAGTCTCCATGTGCAACTGAAGAGAACCAACATCCAAAGAACCCTCTGAAACTGAATCTCTCTCTGAATCTTCAACTTGCTCGCTTCTAAGTTCTCCCATCCGATGGCAATCAGAATCATGGTCCACTGAATCATCTGAAACCACATCATTGTAAATAAATTTAGCCTTTCTGGCATCAAAGTTCTTCCTATGTTGCGTGTGACATTCATCAGTAACTGGATCATCAGAAAGTGCATCACTGTCAGTGCAATTTGTTTGCTTGCTTATAGGTTTTTTATGACGAAATGGAGAATAATCCCCTTGAACAGCTGCAGCATCTTTTTTAACATGCTTAGGTTGCTTGCTTCTATGAATCTTCCTTGGCCGAGGATTGGGTTCATCTTCAGTGGAATTATCCAAAACAACATCTTTGCCAGCAAAACTTCCTTTCCCAGTTTGTCCACTCTCTATAGTCGTTTTCCTTTTCCTACCTGATTTTGTAATAACATTTTCAAATTTCAGGGTACTTTTTGATATCTCAATTTTCTCATCAGGCAACATCCATCCATGTAAGCTTTTCCCATCCTCAACATCTTCAGAATCCCTTTTTGCTAAAAGGGGATGGACCTGATAGGACATCCAAACTTTACCACACCATTTCCCAGCAACTACTTTTTTCTGCCTGTTGGTCCTTCTGTGATAAACCTTTGGTTCTATGGGTGAGCTTGCTGGAGAGAAACAACCAAATGCATAATATATTACAGAATTGTAAGACATCTGCTTACTATACAGAGGAGACCGGCTAAGATTTGCACTATAAAAGAGATTTATTCCTAGCTTTACAGCCCAGTCCCCATTCCCAGGAATCACTTCCTCACTATCCAGAGCTGATTGGATCCTCTCTTCGTCGTCATTGGTGCCATGCCTGTAGGCAACATTCTTCCACATGTAATCAATCCCCAAATCTTCTGCCATCAACTTTGCTTCAGCTTCTATCTTGGGATAATCTATACATTTAAAATAAAACATGAATTTTTTGCAAATACGAAAAATAGTAAACTCTAAATGTAACTATACAATACAAATATTAGTACTCATAATGCAATGAGAAGCGGAAAAAGATAAGTTAATCATTAGCTATGTGGTAAGATATACCAACAATTATCGAGCCATGAAACCTAAACAGAAAATACTTTTTCAATTCAGAAAGATACATATTATAGATGTTCTCGCTTGTATAACTCATCATAGCTAGACAAACATAAACAAAATGAATTTAGCGAGGATGAGATATTAGAACGAGTGAAGAGTCGGTTTATTACAACGTTCATCACATTTATAAAAATCACAAAATAGCTTTACACAAGTCTATGGCTTTAATAAGTAAAAAGACAACTACTTCAGAAAGTAAATGAAAAAACAAAATCAGAGTCACAATCTTTTATAAGGTCATGCTAAGGGCATTGGCTAAGAACCCAAAAATAGATCAATTTGATCGAAAATCATAAAATACAATGCATCAGTTATTTCAAGAACTTCAGTATGGGATAACCAATACAGCATAAAATGAGTAGTGAATAAATCAACCACCAGACCTGGATGACATAAGAGCAATATGTGGGCTCCGCCTATTGGTCGAAGTTTCTGCTCTGCCTCTGCAGCATGCTCTAGACAAAATATATGCATTCTAGATGAGTCTTCATCATACTGAGGCACCATCGAAGCATTTTTATTATTGACAGGAACCATAGCCTTGACTGACAACGACTTTTCAGCACCGTGAGTATCTCGAGAATTATATGTGGTGGAATAAGGCACTGCCCTTGTATTTTCAAATGCAATCCCAGAAGTGAGTTTATAATCCTCTTTTTTGACAGATTGGTCAAAAGACTGGTGACTCAAATTATGCCCATCCCTATCTACTCTAGCCAAGGGGTTAGCGGGAGAATCTTGAAAATTAGAAGGTAATTTTCCCGATGTAGAGTTTAACACATTTGATTCATGACCTTCAACTGTATCTTCCTCAGAGTCAGAAGAATTTCCATATGCTGAAGCCAATAATGCAAGAGCTGTATTGTCATTTCCTCTTTCAGCATTTAAAGCCTCCTCTTGGGAATTGCTTTCTGTACACCCTGCATAATGAAACAAAATGGATCAATACTTTTACCAATTGAAGCTAAGATTTTATATATTTCAAAGCCATTTTTTTAAGAGATACAGCAAAGAGTGTATAAAACACATTTGGCTAATTAAATACCCAAGTCACGTTTTCATTTGTACACCACAGGGATTAAGGAAAGTTCATCTTCTCATATTTTCCCAACTAAAACCCTTTCATATCATAATGACATTTGCTCTTATGTAAAAAATGACCAGTTCAGTCACTGATGGCAGGATAACTCAAAGCCTCTTCAACTATCATGAAAGGCAAGATAATCATATATCTTCCGGAGTACAGGATTTGAATATTGCAACCAATTAACTCAACCATCTCAGGGTTTACACAAGCACAAAAGGATACAAACCAACCTTCTGGACTCCAAATAAGTCCAAATGGATAATAAGAGAAAACTGACCAGAGAAGATAGATTGATAAATAAGTAGACTAAAGCCCAGTTTGCCACTAGCTAATTTATAGACAATCAATTCTTTCACAAAAGGAAGTATTTAGAAAAGAAGAAGAAAGATAACTGTTTCCAAACAGAACAAAGTTGTAAAAGACAACATATTAGCAAGAAACAACGAGGGCAGGAGCCCAAACTGAATAGTCCCAGTACAGGCCAATGCAGAGAGTCGTAACCTAAAGATACTACATCTGCGCTTCTGCTCTACAGTAAGAAATAATCAGGATAGGCTGGTCGTGCAGTTTGGGTATTACACACAGAAGGAAGCTGATAAAATAAATAGACATTTCCTAATGAGCAAATGACGCCGGCCCTAAAAATAACTATAATGTGTAGTCATTATTGATAAAGGAGCCATCAACTCTTTAGGATACAATATAATATGCAATATGAAATACTAGAAAAGGAACTTATAACACCTGCCTGTATACATATTTGAGTCAGGAATATTTGCATCTTCATGGGCAACAGTAAATTTATTGCTAGATGCTCCAGAACCAGCAACCCAATCTTTAAAGAAGCTACAATCAGCTGACATTAGATATCTAGCTGCTGGTTCTCTAGGCTGCACAATAGCAACACAGGAAAAGCTTAATAGTCCACACGTGACACAAGAAAATAGTCTCTGATCTGACAATACATCTCCTTGACTAGCTTTATTCTCACTGTCTCTTTGAAGTGACTTAGAACTTGAAGTGTGTGTGTTACCATTTTCATAAAATGACGAAAGCTCGCTCCCTTCGCACAACATACTGAACTTGTCTTTCACAGAATAGAAACATTTTTCTTGCATGATTCCACGATTCCTGTTGAACACTAGATCATCGGAAAGAAAACCCTTTGAGGAACTCATTCCCTCAGAATTGCATACATTGATGGAAAACCCAGGGTCCACTTTTAGTTGCTGGCATCCAACACGTAATTTGGAGCAAGTTGAAATGTCAACCGAACTGCGAGGAAGAAGTACTACAGCAGATCCTTTTCCGAGTACATGAAGCAGATCATTGTTCTGTAACACATCCTGGACAAATAGTTCTTTAATTACAGCTTCTCCTTCACCCTTCTTCTTATCTTTAAGACGAGAACTCCGAGGTTCGCCACTGATTCCCCCAGGGATTCTGTATGGAAAAATAAGAACATTTACAGGAGTATGGTTTATAACAGCCTCATATAGTATTCACAAACATTGTATTTGTTCCATGATCAAATCATATTATATGAACAGGGAAAACTTTAAAAAGCAAATTGCCACTATTGGAAAAGTCAATATACACACACACACACGAGTTTATGTTTAGAATGATTCATCCAAAGATTTTTAAAATTAGGGAAGTACATTTTGAAACCCCATAAAGTTAATGAGAAATTTCTAAATATTGCACACAACTCAAACGAAAATAAAATTAAAAGATACTGGCAGCACACTCTTAGAGCCAATTACAAAAGGCTAGAATAGGAAAAGACAAACCTAGAACACAAAGCTAAGGCAAGGTCATAAAGCAACTGGAAATGCGAAACCATGGGAGGATAATTTATTGAAGCCCTCCGAATAGCAGCATCTTTAGCAACCCTCAACCACTCAGGTGTTGCAATGTTTGCTGCCTCTCCACAGTTAAAACCTACACAATATACATTCAAAGCATTAGTAACATTCAACTATTGGCGGAAACAATATTAACAATGTTAATCCCATTCCCTCCCAGGGAGAGGTATAGAGTGAGAGCCATCGAGCCTATAAGTACCATTCTTAAATTGTTAAGTGTCATACCGTGACTAAACCCTGTGTGATAGGCTCTTGGAAATGTCACAACAAATTCCCCAGCATTTTGTACTAACCTGATTCGAAGCAATTGAAAGTTAAAGACAAGATTCATATAAACCACCATACAGGGTCACTGAAAAAATGGCTTCTACTGATTGCAGCGATGATGATTAACAACATCCATAATTTCGTAATTTAAAAAAAAAAAAAAAAACCATTGATCCCAATGCCACACCATTATGGATTGATTTTCATGCTTCTAGAAAAAAGAAAAACATCCAAACCATCTGAAACTGCTTCCAAGTTCCAAATGAAGGCCACTCTAGATTTATCAAGTACACCAAATAAATAATTTCAGAGGTGTGTACTTTGAATTGGCACACGATTTGAACACTAAAAACAAACTATTCCAAACAAAAATAGAAATTGAATTGGTGAATTCAAAATCTAATTAATGAGATAAATTAACAGGTTAATATTTTGAGTACTAGGGATGCATTTCCAGCAAGATTGTATTTGCCATTGCTGAACTTCAGCTTTGAAGTTGAAATTGATTTGTGGCGGCCAATATCAAGCAGTAATTCAAAGTAAATGGCTGGCACTACCCACAGGCCACAGCAAACTGGCAGTGTATGTCATTAACGCTTCAGATTTTATCATGAGGATTTACCAAATAAGATCAGCACAAAATATAGTATGACATTCGTAAAAAATTAGTACCTGCAGCATGGAACACCTGCATTAATAAGTACTTCAGGCGACATGACTGTGTTTTTCTCACCAAGAATAGCAAAAGTAACTGTTCACAGGAAACAAGACCCGTATAAGGTATATAACATGTGGATCCATGTATAAACACAAAAGTGACCAGTCATCATATGGAAATTACTATGAGTTCCTCACAGTAGTGCGAGAGACAAGACCAACCAAAATTCCTCATAGATTGAAAATAAAACATGATATATCAAAACTGAACGAAATGAAGACAACAAAAATCAAGTGAAGATAGCCTGCAGAGGAAGAAACCTAGAGAGGTGAAGGTTATAATAAGCTGAAGAGTTTGTCGTGACGGGTGCGTGGGTGTGCTCAAATGGGGGTAAATTTTTAAACCCCAAATAGTAAGGTTTCATTCAAATTATGTTCAATCATTAGACCCATTCATTTCCTCCTAGAGCAATGAACTGGGATCCTAAATCAACAACACGAACCCTAAGTTTGTCATATTTCATTATTACAATTAGAGTTCACTAATTTTTAACAGGCTGAGATTAAAAACGAGAATTGAAACTGAAAAGGTAAACTCAGGAATTTCATTAGTGAATTTTGTTTTAACAAACATGCCTTGGCTTGATCTGAAACTCAGTGATTTTGGGAGTAAGTCACAAAATATGCATGCATATTCAATTTACAGGTAAAATACGCCCATCATGCAGAGAAAGAATGAAACAAACTATATACTCATTAACTAGTAAAAGTGAAAGATTACAGAAAGAAATCAAATCCCATGATCATGAATAACACCACCCCACATTGTCTGACCCAAGAGACAACAATTTTCCAAACAATGAAAATTCTGTCCTAAACAATATTTAACAAAGTTTCACATGTATACATAATCCTTCTGTAATCCTCTGAAGAAGGCAATATCAATCTTAAAAAAAATAACAGAACATCATAAACCTTAAATCAGAGAAAAAGCAAACAATGCAGGCAGATGCAGAACATAAAACCAGTGGCAATCATCATATTTCACTAGTCTAAAAACCAAGCACCTAACCTAACCAAAAACTTCCAAAGCTCCAACATTCTATAAATTTGCAAGACAATGCATATGCACAGATATATTTAACAATGTAGGGGAAAAAATAAATAAGAGGTTGACTAGACTCTGACCAAGAGGGTTTATCTCTCCACCATAGCCATGAACCCTAACAACTTCCTCAAACGCAACAGCAGCATCCCTAGGAACACCATACCAGGTCTTAGCAGCACCCATATGATGGTAATTCAAGCTATGAAGGTCGTGATCCTCCACATGCCAAGCGAACCAACTGAAGAGCATGGCAACATAAACCATAGGAGAAGTAACCCCTGGAATCTCTTCCTTCATAAACCTCAACAGAGAAGCATTCGCTCTCGAAACCACTCTCATGTTCCAAGCACTGTGAGCCACCGAAGCACCCTCACCAGCTTTACGACATTTCTGCGAAAACGCAGAACCTGGCATGTCGTTTGCATACTCAACCGAAAAGGGTTTATCCACTGTCGCTTTCCAGAACAGTGTCTCTGTTTCAAGCGCATTTGCCACACCGTTCTTCTTGTTCTGTTTCTTCAGGTAACTTTTCTCGAACGCTTTCGCTTTCGCTTCGAATTCCTGGAACGTGTAGTGACCACCGCTTTGCCAAACGGGTCGCTGAACGGGTCGGGGCTTACGTGGACAAAACCCGATCTGTTGCTGACGTGTCGTGAATGTAGAATTCGGTAGTGTGCGGTTTAGGTTGGCTATGACGGTTTTCTTCGGCGACGGTGGAAACGGTGGAATGATTTTGCAGATTCCGTACTTTGATGCTTCCTTCTCGATCTTGAAAATGTAACCGATCGGATCTTCGAACTCCGCCGCGGTTGGCCTGTACTCTGGCGCCACTGGCATCGATTTCAGCCATGGGAAAACGTCGCCGTTTGCTTCTGAACCCGTCATTAATCAGTAATCACGACACAGCAACAGATTTGTGCTTCTCATTGAAGTTATTCAGAGTCCATTACGAGTCGTAACCTTTTGATTTTATTTTTTCCAATTTATTTTCCCTCTGACTCTGTTTTTTCTTTTCTATTTCCTATATGGTTCCTCTGTTTTCAATGCTACAGACAGAGGAGGAGAGAAATGAATGAAATGAAGGAATATAAAAATGGGTGAAAATGAATGAAGTAGTAGTATATAGGTAGCTAAGCAGGTGCAGGGTAAGGGGTTAGTAGAGTAGAGTAGAGTTGAGTTTAGTGAGCAGCAGTGAATGTGTGAGACTGAGGTTTTATTGTGTTGTAGATTTTAGGAGGCGTGCTTTGTGCCACTGTTTTCTCCTCTTATTTACTCAAATTACCATTTTTATTATTTTCTCTTTCTTTTTCTTTTTATATATATTAATTAATAACTATTTTTTTACCAAAATAAATTAATAAATATTTAATTTTAATCCCTTTTGGCGTTTTTATTTATTTTCTGGATATTATGATGCGCTACTTTTGCAGACGTACCCTTTTTATTTTCTGCCACTTGCTTCTGCTGCTCCTATACTTTGTGGTTATTCTAATTTACCCCTATTACTACAAAGTTTGGATGTTTTCTGAATGAATCCGTATTTACGGGCTCGGTGCTCACAGTTGATGACACGGTACGGTGGTCCATCTATAGTTTCTGTTCCAGGAGATGGGAGTCAAAGGCGATTCCACAGATTGATGACACGTCAGAGGAGTAGGTCGCTTAAAGCGGTACACGTGTCTCTGTTTGATTGGCAGTTTGGTGGGGTTACTAATGTGGGGGCCCCCTCCCCTCCCCTGCAACTGCAAGTAGTTCCTATCTGCTGCCTGCATGAAATAACTAAATTGTGCGGATGAAAATATCATGCAAAGCAGCCCTCGCCCGTGTAATAATCGACTAGGACACACACTCGTGCTCTGCATGGGTCTAATCGGTTATGAAATTTTCTTATAGATATTAACTAATTAATGGTTATGTTATATGAGCTCAACCATTCTCGTAAAAATAAAAGATTTTTTTGGTGCCCCACCATTTGACTCCATACCCCCACGCATACGATGAAAAGACTAAAATACCCCTAAAAAATTACAAATTTACAGAATATTGACCATTTCTCACTTACATAAGATTTGACCAGAAATATTTTAAAACTCATCGTATTTACCTTCCAGGGTTTAGGGGGGAATAAAAATGATGAAGCGTGAGATTCTTAATATCGTGGGGTTAATTCAATCAACTCCAATTCACTTGACCTAAAAAAAAAGTAAGTTGTTCTCTAGCATTTGCTGAAGCTGAAACAATGTCAGAGTACTGTGTGTGATTGGGCATTTGAGTCATGTGATCGTGTCGTATAAATTATTCCAAGATTCTCACATCTGATGTGATATGACCTAAAAAAGAGTTTATAAGTAGGAGACATCTCTCAGCTTACAAGTCGGTTTGGTGGGATTGAGTTAGGCTCAAACCACATTTTAAGATGGTATCAGAGTCAATCCAAGATTCGTTGGGCCGCCCGCTATCAGGCCACTCGGGTCACGCTCCAGTTGTCCGGTCATGGGCGTGAGGGGGGGTGTTAAGAGTCCCGCATCGGATATCTCCAGTTGTCCAGTCCTGGGCGTGAGGGGGTGTGTTATGAGTCCCACATCGGATGTGATATGACCTGAAAAAGAGTTTATAAGTGAGAGACATCTCTCACCTTACAAGCCGGTTTTTTGGGATTGAGTTACGCCCAAACCACATTCTAAGACTTATCTAGATACGATTTTCTCCCAGAAGCTTCAAAAATAGTAAGTCGTATTTACCTTCATAAAACATAAATTCGATTTTCCTTAAAAAATCGCATCGTATTTACCATATTCTGAGATAAATAGGATTCTTTTTTTTAAAATTTATTTGGTTTTCGTCAGTGAAATCGTATATAGGTATATACGACCTGAAAAAATATAAATTGTATTTACCTATTACAAACATAAATCAGATTGGTTCGATTTTTGTCAGGGGTATGTCGATCCAAAAATATAGAGTGGGGTTATATTGGTAAACAGTGGAGTACAAAAAAACCCAAAATAATATGTGCTTAACAATGAGGGGTGCATTTTGATAATAAAAAAAAGAGTGTTGGACAAAAAAACAATGAATGGGCCTTAATTTTTGCAAGATTAATAATGAACATAAAGTTTACATTATTTACAACTATGTCATCAAGAATTTTTCCCACCAAAAATAACTTATAAAGTAGATATGCTTATTATAACGATGGAATTATACTCCCGTCACAGTAACCAACGCTGTATGTGTGTTTAACTGTTTATATTTAATAATTATGGTTAAGTACTTGCTTGATTTTTTTTTTCTTTTTCAAGAGTACTAGTACTTGCTTTGATGTGATTGCCGTACTCAAATTACCTATCTTTACCTTTTTCTTTTTCTTTTTCTCTTGTCTAAGCATTCACAAAAATATTGATAACAACAACCTTCAAGCTAGTTCTGATAAAAAAGAAACAGCCTTCATACTTGGGGTTCCGTTTCACCTACGTTTTTCTTTTTGATCATATAGGCATTAGACCCTTTCTCTAATGGGTTTGCTAATTCTCTTTCACTTGTGCCTACTATTACTGTTGCCTTAATTAAATTACGTCTGTTTCATTAACAAAAATAACACGATTCGACACAACAACCTCAATGAAACGTTCATACTTGGGGTTCCGTTTCAGCCATAAATTAGACCCTTTCTCTAATGGGTTTGCTAATTCTCTTTCACTTGTGCCTACTATTACTGTTGCCTAGATTCGACACAAATCAATGAAACGTTCTCAGCCTAAAAAAATACTTGTTTGCTCTTAGAATGTAGTTTTAGCCCTAACTCAACCCCACAAAACTGGCTTGTAAAGTGAGGGTTGTCTTTTCATTATAAACTCTCTAGAGACCTTATCACTAGTCAATGTGGGACTTGGGATTTTCCCTAATACACCCTCACGCGCAGCACCTTTTTATTTTTGGGCTTGTAGCGTGTCTTTTTTTTTTTTATGGTAGGTGGCCCAATAGATCTATGATAGACTCTGATACCATCTTAGAATGTGGTTTTAGGCCTAACTCAACCCCACAAAACCGACTTGTAAGGTGAGGGTTGCCTCTTCATTATAAACCCTCTAGAGACCTTATCACTAGTCAATGTAGGACTTGGGATTTTCCCTAATACTTGCCAATCACTTTTTTTGGCAATTACATTACATCATTACATTTCTAAATTAGAAAGTATAGACAGTTTCCTAAGGAATCAAATTTTTGGAAGTGAATGTAGTGGTGTTTTGAAATTTTGATTCTATAATTATTATTTTTGTATTCTAGATTTAAAATCCCCAATCACTTCTCGAGTACAATAAATTGTACATCAAAATCAATTTTTAAAAAGCTCATAAAACTTTGAAAAGTAAAAAATTGTATAGTCAATATTTTGCAAACATTAAGACAATGTGACTTCTAGGGTGAAAGATCAACTAAATCTCTTATTAATGTATGAGTCAAATTGATCATAGATAGTATATACTTTAAAATGTTTTGAATTGTTGGGATTTCATGATGGTTGATTCAATCTCAATCACTCAAAGTGTTTTATATGACGATCAATTTAAATGGTACACTAGTAAGGGAGTTAGTTGATATCTCATCCTAGATAGCACCCTAGAACAATAGCAATATTATTTGTACGAACACTAGAACAGGTATAGCCAATCTCGAGGTAATTTATTAGCAAGCCTCACTCAGACACTAAATAAACAAAAGTCACATAACAAGGAGATCGTTTGCGAGAAGTGAGAGTTTTTTTTGATAAGTCAAGTGGTTAGTAATTAGTGTGTTAGTTGTTAGGGGAGGGGAGGGGGCGTCTTTTGTAAGTGGTACAACAGTTTCTTCATACTCGACAAAGGCCTTAAAACATTAAGCCAGGTGCAAGCTAACAACACACGGCAAAAAAACCATGTTGTCCCAAAAAAATAAAATAAAAAATCCAAAATAACCCACTTTCTATATTATATACCAAAGTGACCCACTTTTTTTTTAAGTGGAGAACTCGCCCCCTACCAAACCGAGTTCTAAACTATAATTTTGCAAAAAAAAAATTATTTGTAGGTCAAGACTCGCCCCCCACCAGGGAGAGTTCTGCACTGCGTTTTTTTATTTTTTTTTAATTTCTTATATTTAATTTGATTAAATTGTAAATTAATTTAATTTAATTTCAATAATTAATTTAAATTACATAATTTATTTAAATTAATTATATTGTTCAATCAAAATTAGTAATTAAATTTAAGTGTCACAATAAAATATTAAAAGACATGAATTGATTTAAAAGACTAATACGAAAAGTACAGTAGTAGTAAATGTGACTAATTGACATTGCGGTTAGGGCAGTTATTTTTGTTGTGACCCTCATTTCTACAAATTCCACATCTTTTGGTGCGAGTACTCGTTTCTCTTTGATCCATCTTTGTACAAATACGGGTAGACTGTAGACGGCCCTTTTTATCTCTCTGTTTAGTTGGATCATGTTGTAGTTCAATAGTATTGAAATCAGGCCATGAGGTCTCAGTTGGCAAGGGTGGGAACTCCACAATGTAAGTATTGAAAACATTATGCATTGTGTACGGTGGATCCACGAATTTCATGTGGTCGAAATTGCATTTTGTGCATGCTGTGATGGCATGTGAACAGGGGTAATGAAGTGCCCCGAATTCCCACACTCTCACGTGTTTTTTTCTAAAGTCCACCACAAATGTGGTCGCAGGTCTACCAGTTTGTGGTCGTGCAAGTTCGTGAACTCGGAACAATTGGGTGGCACGATCGTGAATTGCGACGCCATGCGTTTTTGAGACTTGAACGTTTTCGGCAATATTTTCTAACAATTTTTCATAGAACATTGTTCCGGATGTCATCATCGCCTGTGCCTGCATGTGTTCCTCGTTTGACAAATATCTCGTTCATCCTGAAATATGTTGCATCTATCAATGAACGGATAGGGAGATTCCACACCCCCTTAAGGACATTGTTGATGCACTCTGCAAGGTTGGTTGTCATGTGCCCCCAACGGGAACCTCCATCGCACCACAGCAACAATTGTTCTGGGTTAATGTCTTCAACCCAAGCCACCCCATCAGGACCTAGTTCGTCAGCAATTTTATTTTTGTAGTGAATGGCAGATATTATTGAATATGCTGAAGCAAGAAAAGTAAGATGTTGGTAATTATGGAATGGAAAATAGAGAATAAAAAATTAAAAAAGTTTGAAAGATACTGACCCATATTGATGAGATGTTTCCTGGCTGGAGTGCTTTTGAAGTGTCTCATAAAGTTCTGTGCTATGTGGCGAATACAAAAGACGTGTTTCCAATTGGTGTTTAGACCCTCCTGTGGTGTCACAAACTCTCTTAAACGAGACAGGAAGAAATACCAAGCCTCCGCTGTCTCACCCTCGACAACTGCATATGCAATTGGGAAGGTGTCGTTTCTTCCATCTTGTGCGATTGCCAAAAGAAGAAGCCCTTTGTACCTACCATACAACCATGTTCCATCAACAAAGACCACTGGTTTGTAGAATTTAAAGCCTTTTATGCACGGGCCAAAACTCCAAAAGATGCGGTGGAATACACCTTTGTTGGTAACTTGTTGTCCATTCTCATAGAATGGTTTGGACTGCCAGTCGTAAACTATGCCTGGAATATAGCAAGAGAAAGCATGTAGGCATCTGGTTACTTCATTGTAAGAGAGTTCCCAATTACCGTAGACTTTTTCGATTGCTTTTTGTTCGGCAATCCAAGTCTTCCTGTAGGAACTCTGGTACGTTAACCGCTCTCTGATGTGTGCAATCAACACAGCCACTGATATTGTTGGGTCCTCCCTTACAAGTGGAAGGATACGAGAACATTTGTAGGAGGAGGTCAGCTGGAGGTGATCTTGGGAAATAGTGGTTGTTGTACATGTGTGTGGGTGAGTCAACTGTGTAATCCCCCACAACCCAGA
Source organism: Oxytropis ochrocephala (assembly GCA_020916435.1). Taxonomy (NCBI): domain Eukaryota; kingdom Viridiplantae; phylum Streptophyta; class Magnoliopsida; order Fabales; family Fabaceae; genus Oxytropis; species Oxytropis ochrocephala. Next base: position 22,968,531 of record CM037089.1, read on the forward strand.
TTTTGCTCCGAGCCTCAGAACACACCTCCACAAACACGTATCGTGAACACAAGAAACTGTCCAAACTGTACTACTAGATTTGTTCACTTGGTATGCAATAGAATTGTTTAGGTGATATGTTTGGATGAATTGTATGGCTATTTCTTTTGTCGGAAATTTCATTTTCAGTTTGAGGTCGTTTGGGTCTTGATTGGAGAAAACTCGGTTCCTGTCCATGGCATGGCCAAACTCTAAATCATAAGGTTCTGGGTTATCAGCTGTGACGTTTTGAAAGTGTGTGACAGGCTCGCGGAATGCAACACCTATGTTGGGGTTAGTTTTAATTGGTTCCTGAGCGTCTTCACGCTGAAGAATTTCATCTTCATCATCGCTATAATCCCCAACGTCCTCATTATGGACACCAACAAACATTGTAAACGGTGGAGTATTAGTTCACTACAAGAAAAACTGAAAATCCAAGGCAAAACTTTCTGGCGGATTTTAATCCCCCACAAACTTTCCGGCGGATTTTTGACATTTGTGGGGGATTTAATCCACCAGAAAAGTTTTAATGATTTTTGACATTTGTGGGGGATTTTGATGTTTGCGGCGGATTTTTAAAAAAAAAAAAAAAAAATTTTGGGGGAAATTAGGGTATTTGCGGCGGATTTCAAAAAAAAAAAAAAAAAAATTTTTTGGCGGATTTTTATGTGTTTTAGTGATTTTTTTTAAAAAAAAAAAAAAATTTTTTTTTTTTAAAAATCATACGCAAAAATGACTAATTTCCCCAAATTTTTTTTTTTTTTTTTTTTTTTTCAAACCAAACAAAATCACCTGACCTCGGTCAAAACAATCTTAATTCGCTAAAAATGACCTCGAAATCACTAAAATGACTACCTCCGGTCAAAGCAATCTTGATTCCGCTAAAAACCAAGGAATCACTAAAAATGACCTCGATTCCAACGGCTCTCTTCATCCTCCCTTAATAAATCGATTTCAACAATTCACTCTCAACACTCTCTCAACATTTCACTCTCTCAACACTTCACTCTCTCAACATTTCACTCTCTCAACACTTCACTCTCTCACCATTTCACTCTCTTAACAATCCTCACATTAAATCTTTACTTTTTCTCAACACTTCTCTCAAATTTGTTTTGAATGTATGTTTTAATTTAAACTTTGTTTTAAGTTATATTTTGTTTTAACTTATACTTTGTTACTAATTGTGGTGTTGTTTGTTTAAGATTTGTTTGAGTTTGGTGATTTTTGTTTCTTTGTTACTATTTATATTTTTAATTTAAACTTATTTATTTTTAAAAAACATTTTATTTCGTTATCACTATTTGAGTTTTTAATTTAAATATGTTATCTATATTTTTTTTTAAATTTATTAAAACGTTTATAAAAAAAAATTTAAATGTTTTTAAATTTTTTTTTTTAAAAAAAAAAAAAATTTTGTGGCGAAAAATCCACTTGAAAAGTGCAAAATTCCGCTTGAAAATACGGGAAATCCACGCAAATTCCCCATAAAAATCCACGGAAATGACTTAAAATCCGCCGAAAAGTACGCGGAAATTCCACGAAAATACGTTGCCACCAACCTTTTTTGGGCTGGAAAAATCCGCCAAAAAACTCAGATTTGCGGCGGATTTGGGTGTTTTTTGGCGGAAAAATCCGCCAAAAAAACCCATTTTTCTTGTAGTGGTTTGAGTATGTAGAGGATTAGTTGTATTAAGGTCAATGGGGTTTTGCGAGGATGACGGTGCAGACTGATGGTGAGGTGTAGTAGGACTATAATGCATGTCAGTTTGGGATGATGAAGGATTGAAGTGAGGGTAAACAGGTGGAATGAAATCAGTGTATGGTTGAAATGTTTGTTGAGAAGAAGGCATGTTGTGTGGTGATGGAGATGGAATAGAGTGGGGGTGACTTAGCTGGGTATAGTTTGAAGCAGCATCAACCAAATCTGCGTATATTTCTGGTGTACATATACCTTGACCTCTACATTGTTGGTGATGCTCCATCATCATTTCAACATCTTCATCGCATGTAATTTCGAAGCCCGCATAAAAGTCATTGCCAGCCGTGAGAGTTGTGGGGTACCGATATGTAATACTAGATACCATTTTGGAATGGTCAGGAGAGATTTTTTTTTTCGATGGCTTGTTTAACTTGATGTAGTTTGAATTTAGAGTTGAGTTTGACAAGGGTGTAGTTATCACATCTAAACAAAAAACCCTGAGTATTTGATTTTTCGACATAACCATTGTAAAACACCGTGATAAAAACTGGACTTGGAGTTGGAGTCATTGATGAAGTTGGGAGTAGGAGGATTTGTAAATGTGTGGTTAGTGGTGAGAGATGTTGTGGCTATTTATTGAATTTATGACGATCTAGATTGCACCGAGGGGATATGGTTTTGAAGGTCATGATTTCACCGTGACTTTTGAAGGCTACGATTGCACCGACAGTTTTAACGGTCAGGATTCCACCGACGGTTTTGAAATTTTCAATGTGCATTGTTCAGAGTGAATTGTTCAACGTGCGTTGTGCAGACTTAACTGTGCATTATTCATAGTGTACTGTACAGTGTAACACCCCCCTCTATTTAATATTAATTAAACTAATAAAAATCAGAGTTTTTTCAAAAATCTTTCCACGCACCTCAAAGAGAGTGCTACATTTAATAAAAACATCGTCAAAACATATTTAAAAATTCAAACGCATCTAGTGCGTGAAATGCATAACATAGCCACGTGGTTAAATCCTCAAAACCTGTTTAATGTTTACAGTAATCCTAAAATAGTTCACAGCAGCGGAAAAACAAAATTGAGTTCAACACACTCAATACATAGTGTAATTCAGTTTAATCCATGACATAAGATAATAAATACTAAAACTCAAATCCCCGGTGTTACTAGATCAGAGCTGACACATAATCCCAATGGAGCCTAGACATCCTCACTCAGTATCACCTGCATGTCGCCACGAGAGCAGGCAACGTAAAATGCTAGGGTGAGTCTCTTTACATAAATAATAACAAGTAAGACAAGCATTATAAGCAGAAAAGCATCTAGCAGTAATAACCCTTCACAATCAAGACATTTACCATTTCAAGTATATTACTAGAACAACCATCACCAATTAATTAAGTATCAACAGGCATTCCACGAATGTATGAGTTTATGCATGTATGCAATATGCATGTGGATCCATCACTCTTCGCTTTTTGCCCAATGGGCACTTTCTTCGCTTTAGCCAAGCCCTCTTAGCTTTTTGGCGAAGCCTCTTCGCTTATGCATATGCTTTATGCGACACTATGACAATGCAACATACACAATCAATTACCACCACATTCATTGTCACATCACTCAAAACATCACCACAACACAACTCGTCACTTTTGGCCGAGGCCCTCTTCGCTTTTTAACTCTTCGCTTTGGCCGAAGCCCACATCATTTACTAATTCAACACATCAAGTATTAACCCACCACTTTGGCCGAAGTCCACATCACCCCTTTGTCATCACCTCACCAACACAACTTATTTATTAAATTAAATCTCACCCATGGACCAAATCCCACCTAAGGACCATTTTAACACACCAAGGATTAAACCGACACCCACAAGGACTAAACAGTCACCTAAGGGACTAAACAGTCACATAGGGACCAAAACAACATTTTGGGAGGACCAATAGTGCATAGGGACCAAAATAGTATTTTTAAGGACTAAGAAGTTCAGAGGGACCAAAACAGTATTTTCGACACTTTGGGCAACATTGGCAACAAGTGCTGGATTCCTACAAAGAAGATTCTCCTACTTGGCGTTTTATTTAAAATACCAAACGACATCGAAAAATTACAAAAGACCACTCATTGGAAATCCCTCTGAGTGTAGTTTCTACCTATGATTTTAGTTTCTCAAAATCAGTGTCCAGTTGTTACAGTTTTTCAAAACACTACGCTGAGGTGCCAAAATCGGACAGAACGTTTTACCCAACTTGCAACCAAATTTTCTTTCTCATTTCTTAATGAAATTCAGTGAAATCGGTGCCTATTTCGTAGAGAATTAAGTCTATTTTTCAATGAAATAAGAATCATTCAAAACGGAGTTCAATTGAGCACACAAAACCTGCAAAAACTGAACCTACTCCCAGTTTGACTCGGAAAATTGACCTAACTTTAGAGACTCATAACTGGAGCTACACAACTCCGAATTTAATGAAACTAGTGCCAAAACGACCGGCCTTAAGTCTATTTTCAAAAACAATTAGCCACATAATTTTTGGATCAACCAAACAATACCAGTTTGAGAAAACCGAAACAGTGTCCAGAAAATACACAAAAACCATAAACAAGAAAGACTCATCATCAACCCCCAATAAATTCAACAACACTTAAAACACCATTTAATCCAACAAATACATGAACATCAATTTAATTTCCACAACACTTAGGCATTTAATCAACATCATTAAATTCACATATTCTCATATTTCATCACATTGAAACATTTTATCAAACACGTGGCATGCATTCTAACAACTCATATATTTCCAACATCAAGCATCATGATATCATAAAATTAATTACAAATACAACAACAAACATATAATCAACACAAAACTCAACCAATCAAACTATTCCTAGAGCTATTCCACACATAACACATATCTTACAACTTATTATAAATGTAAATGAGAGTCCCCTAACCTTAGAAATTGAAGAACTCTAGTGTTCTCTCCTTCACAACCTCAAGAACCACCATAACTAGCTTCTCTACCACTTTGAGCCAAGCCAAGATGAATTTTTTTCTCTTCCTCCCTCCTCCAATAGCTGCTGCCAACGCCCCCTCCCCCTCTCTACCTCTCTTTTTTTTTTCTTTTCTTTCTTCAAATGAGAAGGAAACCCTACACCCCTAAGGTTATTTCCTTCAATTTGGGCCTACTTATGGGTTTGGGCCCCTTATTTACACCCCCTAGCTACTTCAACCACTCCCTATTTTAATTAATACCCCACTCCCTTATTTACTACCCAACACCCCTTAATTATATTAAATACTCTATTTTTAATATAACTAATCAATATAACACCTTATATTTACTTTAATATACACAACTAAAATATTACTTAATTAAATTAGTCAAATAATCACATTAATTAAATTAGTTAAACAATCACCTAATCAAATTAGTTAAATAATTCACCTAATTAATTTTGGGGCGTTACAACTCTCCCCCACTTAGAATATTTTCGTCCTCGAAAATCTAACTATAATGGACATGTAACTTAAACACTCACCACAACAAACAATAGATTTCTAGTAAAGCACCCTAAATGAAACGCTAACCTCTAAATGCAACTATCACTCCTCCGCAGGCTCCGAACCCGCCAGCACAAACACTCTCCTGCTATACTTCTCCTTCTTAGGTTTTGGACACTTGGTACTAACGTGCCCCAATTCCCCACAGTAGTAACATACCACATCTTTCTTCTTACACTTAGCAGCTATATGACCTTACTCATCACACTTGAAACACTTGCTGACCATGCAATCTAGACTCTTATGCCTCGGCTTTCCACATTTGTGACACACAATACCTGCAGCAGCGTCTCCCCCACTTGGCTTTTTGCCCGAACTCTCCTCTCCCTTGCCCTCCTGAAACATCATACGACTTTCCACGAAACTGAGAACTCCTCTTCTCCTTCACTATCTTATATGAACGATTGCTATCTTCCTCGAAAATCTACGCTAAACTCATGAAATCAACATCCACTCTTCTTATCTCCGTTAACCGTTATCATCCGAGTCCTATCGTACACGCAACAGATCACACACTCTTCCCTACACTCTTACTCCCCAATTAGGTATTCTAACCTGTAGGTCGTCAAAGTCCTACCCGACCACCCAACACAAGGGACAACAACAATTATGGCCAGGGGCCCAACAACCCTAACAACCGTAATTAACACAACAATACCAATCTCAACAAGTTATCATATGTCTAACATCATTCACATCAACAATTAACATGATCATATCAACAAAATTCAAGTTCAACCTATTGCACAATTAATCATTCTATTCAACATTCAAATTAGTCCACCTAACTCGGTGCGAGAAAAATTTCAGAACTTTGCGCCTACTTTGGCGAATTAATTAAAATAGTAAACGACCTCGGATTTCGACAAATAAATACTTGTTGGAAAGCCCTATGGGTCTATTTCTTATCCCTAAGTTCAGTTTTTGAAGGAGAGTGTTCAATAGGTACAGTTTTCAAAAATACGCATACTAGTTTCAAAAGATGCAGTTTCTATCCTTCAAATTCAAGCAGTTCTATAATGACCAAAATTCAATCAAATTGCATGAAACTTGTGCATAAAGTGAGGCAAATTCTGTCAAGTTTTCAAATAAATTGGATTCGTTCGAAAATGAGCTCTTTCAAAACGCGCATAACCAAAACACTCGACCCTATGTCCAGATTGTTTTCCAGAATTTTAACCTAACTTGTTTCACCTATAACTCGAGTTCTACAACTCCAAATGCAACCCAATCAGTGGCAAATTAACAAGCATTCAATCAAGTTTTCGAAAAGACAACCCACATAATTTTTCAATTAGTAAAACGTTCTCAGTCCCTAAACTACTGGACTCATGTTAGAACATCTCAAAATAGTGAACTCAACAACACAATCAAACATCATAATTCAGCCACCATTACTAATAATCCTACACCGAGCTTTATAAAAACAGCATTTTCAGAAAGTTCGCAAAAGTATGCATAGCTTTACCGGTCCCCATGATTCCCAACCTAAGACATTGATTCTGACACCATTACTACTCCTAGGTTGTATAACAATCATGCTTTCATTCTAAGCACAAAACCTTAAGCAAGTAAAACTCATCATGATCAATTACCAAAACCATTTATAATCATCACATACTTTTGCATTTCATCAAACGCAAACAAGCATAACCAATCATGCAACTAATTACACACACAATTCCGAAAAGATTAAACATATAGGCATATTCTTCGGTTTCCTCTATTCCTAGGGATTGGCTAGCATGCAATTTTTACAACTTCCCTGAAAATATCACGGGTACATAATTCTACCAAATTGAATTGAATTCATATCACAAATAATACAACCAACACATGTTTTATAATACAATTGTTTTGGTACAAGTCTAGATATTAGTTTAAACCATGAATTAAATACTCTCGTCAATTCTTAGCAAGGAAAACTAATCAAGTAATAGAAGTGCACAAAGTCTCATGGCACAGTTTTCGCCATTAGATTTATAAGCCTCGTAAAACAATGTCCAAAACAATACTGATATCAACAACAAAGGCCACAGTTAAATCATAAATCGAACAAATTTTCACAATTGTAATTCCTAGTTAGAAGGTACTCAAAATTGTATATGTTTGCTTTCAAAACTTTGATAGTCATTATTGGACTCACCTTCACGTATCATAAAAATTCTACTTTTTCTAACCATGCATTTAGTGTACGACTTCCTCATTTTCAAACAACACCTAACCACAACCTAATTGGTGCAAAAACCGAAATCATGTCTCATTTTGAAATAAAATCTTAGAACCACTTGGAAATAAATTCAACACTATTTTGACATCCCATTCATTCCCAATAGCACAAAATTTTCCAAGTACCGTTTCTTTTTGAAAATCATAGAACTCACAATTTTGTCCCAAAAAGGGAAAACATATGCAAACCCCAAATCCTACTATCACACGTACATGCAACCACATAAACAACTACTTATTAGTTCAAAATTTAGTTTCCGACATAAACCCTAACGGTAAGAAAAATTAATCATTTAATTTTGACAAATCACATCATGCTCACGTCACACGTCAAATTGAAACACCGAAAGTGTCAAAACTTCAAGTTATGCAACTTTAATTGAATGAATGAAAATATATTCTTACACAACATTTCATTTTAGCACACTAACTTCGAAACAATTAAGCACAAATCAATTTTAACTCATATGCATCACAAAACAATCAACTTATGGCAAGGATGTCATTCAATGCAACAATTTTCAACAAACAATCTTCCAATATTGTTCAGTGTATACTTACCACGGTTAGGTCATATAAAAGTACTCCCTATATTCTAGCAAGCTAATCAAGCACTCAATTAAATTAAAATTAGTGCATGCATCCAAATGTAATATTAACCATGAGTTATTGTCGCCTCGTTCATTGGGGATGAGTGATTGGGGTGATCAGTCCCTCCTACTCATACAACCAACTAATTAAGGTCACAAAAACTACTTCTTTCAAATTTATATCTACCACATTAAAAGATTTTTAACGTAGTCCGGAGTGCGAAGGCGTCGTCACGACTTTCACTCCTTTGACATCGTTAGAATTCTTTTAATCACACATATCTTAATGATACAACAACAGTCACAAATAATCAAAATCAATGATACAATCAACAGTCACATATTTCAATCACACCTACCTCCATAAATCAATATAATCTTTCAATCGCTATCCATCAAATAAATTGCAAGGCATGTCAAGGAAGAACAAACCAACAAAGGCAACAGTAATAAACAGCAACATAATTATGATTTAGAACGAGTACTAAGACTCGAGGGTTAACAGACTCGACAACTTGGCCGGACGGACCGAACTGCTCTGATACCACTATTGTAACACCCCCCTCTATTTAATATTAATTAAACTAACAAAAATCAGAGTTTTTTCAAAAATCTTTCCACGCACCTCAAAGAGAGTGCTACATTTAACAAAAACATCGTCAAAACATATTTAAAAATTCAAACGCATCTAGTGCGTGAAATGCATAACATAGCCACGTGGTTAAATCCTCAAAACCTGTTTAATGTTTACAGTAATCCTAAAATAGTTCACAGCAGCGGAAAAACAAAATTGAGTTCAACACACTCAATACATAGTGTAATTCAGTTTAATCCATGACATAAGATAATAAATACTAAAACCCAAATCCCCGGTGTTACTAGATCAGAGCTGACACATAATCCCAATGGAGCCTAGACATCCTCACTCAGTATCACCTGCATGTCGCCACGAGAGCAGGCAACGTAAAATGCTAGGGTGAGTCTCTTTACATAAATAATAACAAGTAAGACAAGCATTATAAGCAGAAAAGCATCTAGCAGTAATAACCCTTCACAATCAAGACATTTACCATTTCAAGTATATTACTAGAACAACCATCACCAATTAATTAAGTATCAACAGGCATTCCACGAATGTATGAGTTTATGCATGTATGCAATATGCATGTGGATCCATCACTCTTCGCTTTTTGCCCAATGGGCACTCTTCGCTTTAGTCAAGCCTCTTCGCTTTTTTTGGCGAAGCCCTCTTCGCTTATGCATATGCTTTATGCGACACTATGACAATGCAACATACACAATCAATTACCACCACATTCATTGTCACATCACTCAAAACATCACCACAACACAACTCGTCACTTTTGGCCGAGGCCCTCTTCGCTTTTTAACTCTTCGCTTTGGCCGAAGCCCACATCATTTACTAATTCAACACATCAAGTATTAACCCACCACTTTGGCCGAAGTCCACATCACCCCTTTGTCATCACCTCACCAACACAACTTATTTATTAAATTAAATCTCACCCATGGACCAAATCCCACCTAAGGACCATTTTAACACACCAAGGATTAAACCGACACCCACAAGGACTAAATAGTCACCTAAGGTACTAAACAGTCACATAGGGACCAAAACAACATTTTGGGAGGACCAATAGTGCATAGGGACCAAAATAGTATTTTTAAGGACTAAGAAGTTCGGAGAGGGACCAAAACAATATTTTTTCGACACTTTGGGCAACATTGGCAACAAGTGCTGGATTCCTACAAAGAAGACTCCTACTTCAAGCGCTTTATTTAAAATACCAAACGACATCGAAAAATTACAAAAGACCACTCATTGGAAATCCCTCTGAGTGTAGTTTCTACCTATGATTTTAGTTTCTCAAAATCAGTGTCCAGTTGTTACAGTTTTTCAAAACACTACGCTGAGGTGCCAAAATCGGACAGAACGTTTTACCCAACTTGCAACCAAATTTTCTTTCTCATTTCTTAATGAAATTCAGTGAAATCGGTGCCTATTTCGTAGAGAATTAAGTCTATTTTTCAATGAAATAAGAATCATTCAAAACGGAGTTCAATTGAGCACACAAAACCTGCAAAAACTGAACCTACTCCCAGTTTGACTCCAGAAAATTGACCTAACTTTAGAGACTCATAACTGGAGCTACACAACTCCGAATTTAATGAAACCAGTGCCAAAACGACCGGCCTTAAGTCTATTTTCAAAAACAATTAGCCACATAATTTTTGGATCAACCAAACAGTACCAGTTTGAGAAAACCGAAACAGTGTCCAGAAAATACACAAAAACCATAAACAAGAAAGACTCATCATCAACCCCCAATAAATTCAACAACACTTAAAACACCATTTAATCCAACAAATACATGAACATCAATTTAATTTCCACAACACTTAGGCATTTAATCAACATCATTAAATTCACATATTCTCATATTTCATCACATTGAAACATTTTATCAAACACGTGGCATGCATTCTAACAACTCATATATTTCCAACATCAAGCATCATGATATCATCAAATTAATTACAAATACAACAACAAACATGTAATCAACACAAAACTCAACCAATCAAACTATTCCTAGAGCTATTCCACACATAACACATATCTTACAACTTATTATAAATGTAAATGAGAGTCCCCTAACCTTAGAAATTGAAGAACTCTAGTGTTCTCTCCTTCACAACCTCAAGAACCACCATAACTAGCTTCTCTACCACTTTGAGCCAAGCCAAGATGAATTTTTTTCTCTTCCTCCCTCCTCCAATAGCTGCTGCCAACGCCCCCTCCCCCTCTCTACCTCTCTTTTTTTTTTTCTTTTCTTTCTTCAAATGAGAAGGAAACCCTACACCCCTAAGGTTATTTCCTTCAATTTGGGCCTACTAATGGGCTTGGGCCCCTTATTTACACCCCCTAGCTACTTCAACCACTCCCTATTTTAATTAATACCCCACTCCCTTATTTACTACCCAACACCCCTTAATTATATTAAATACTCTATTTTTAATATAACTAATCAATATAACACCTTATATTTACTTTAATATACACAACTAAAATATTACTTAATTAAATTAGTCAAATAATCACATTAATTAAATTAGTTAAACAATCACCTAATCAAATTAGTTAAATAATTCACCTAATTAATTTTGGGGCGTTACATACAGCGTGCATTGTTTAGAGTGATCAGAGAACATTGTTTACTGTTGAAGAGGTCCTACACCCATTGAAGTCGTGGCATTGAAAAATAAAAAATTTAACGGCCAGGAAAAAATGAACAAAAAAATGGGTGCGAAACCATTTTAAGTTTAGGTGAAAAATGATTTTTATCACACTTTCTAGTAAATAAATTTTTATATTTTTTTCCCAACACAAGACTTTAGTATTCTACTTTGTCTACGACGTATAATATTTAAAAAATTTTAAAAAAATTAAATTCGTGGGAAAAATGGACAAAAAATTGGGCAAAAAACCATTTTAAGTTAGTTGGAAAAATGATTTTTAACACACTTTATAGTAAATAAAATACTTATTAAAACATTTTTTAAAATTTTTTCCCAACACTACACTTTAGTATTATACTTTGTCTACAAGGTATAATATTTAAAAAATAAAAATAAAAATTAAATATGTGGGAAAAATTGTCCTAAAGTTAAACTTTGGTGCAATTTACACTGTTTAAATTGTCGGTGCAATCTGGACCATTCAAGTTGCTTAAAAATCTATAAATATCAGTTTTAAACTTCGGTGCAATCTAGACCGTTTAAACTGTCGGTGCAATCTGGGTCATTTAAACTTTGGTGCAATCTACACCGTTTAAACTGTCGGTGCAATCTGGACCATCCAAGTTGCTTATAAATAGGGACACCTCCTCCATCATCTCCTCCATCATACAAACACTAACTAATCCCAAACCAGATACCAAAGGTTTTCCAACCCTCTTCACCTTCTTTTTGCAAAAATGTCTTCCCTACTAGACCAATCTAATCACATTTCCAAGTCTCTCAAAAATTACCCCATGGACGTTCACCACAAATTTACACTTCCCACACCAAATGACTCTATACTACCTTTGATAGAAAGAGCTGGGTTTGGTAAAATTGCTTCAATTGGCTCCTTCAAAATCGAACCATCCTTGGTGGCAGCAATGATCGAACACTGGAGACCAGAAACACACACGTTTCATCTTCCAGTAGGGGAGTGCACAATAACTCTCCAAGACGTCCAGTTGCAGTTGGGGCTTTCTGTTGACGGAAATGCCATAACTGGAAATTGTTCAAAAAGTTGGCATGAAGTATGCGAACAACTATTGGGTAAAGTTGTCCCACCAAATGGAATAGAAGGCAACTGTATTAAGTTGACGTGGCTACAACGTGAATTTAACAAGGTTCCAGAGGGGGCTTCCATGACAGTACGTAAACAATACTGTAGGGCTTGGTTGATGCTGTTGATAGGGGGATACATACTCCCAGACAAAACATCAATTAGAGTCAGCATGAAATACCTACTCGTATTGAAAAATTTCGACGAAATTTCAAAATATAGTTGGGGATCAGCATGTTTAACAAACTTATACCGAATGTTGTGTACGACATCTACATTGCACGCAAAGGCTATGGGTGGATGTACTCTTTTGTTACAGTCTTGGGTTTGGTACCGCATGTCTTTCCTAGCACCGTCTTGCACCTGTTCTTATCATTGGCCACTAGCAAAGAGGTAAAAATTTTACACTATTTTAAAAATACTAACAATTATATTTGATCTTTATGTTAACCGTTCCTTTTTTTTACTAGATGGGTAAATACGCCATTTAACCACACAAGATGTCCAAGAGACCTTGTTTCATACAGAACAAGGATCGACCACATGACAACTGAAGATTTTAAGTGGTTGCCTTATGATGATTTTACACTTCCACCAGACGCATATGAGGGCTCCGCCATATGGACTACAAACACAGCTATGGTGTGTTTCCATATGGTAGAATGGCACCAGGCGGATGGAGTAAAATTTCAATATTGACTTGTCCAAGAGATACCAGCAGAACCACACGATTTGACTAACATGCACTCAATCACCATGCAGGGACAACATGATGTCGATTGGGCTCGATATCACAGTAGTTGGATCGACTTATGGAATGATAGAGAAAATCGATGTGTTGTGGGTCAACCGTGCTATGGAACACCAAAGCAGTCTGATAGATACATGCGCTGGTTTCTGACAAATTCAAGTCCATACATTTCCGTCGACCAACAGCTAAGGGATCCACGTGCTGGTGGTGTTGTTGCTGATGTGGACGAATAGAACAGGTACAGGTCCCCCAAGAACTCAAACTGTACATCGAGAACGTAACTATAATCGTAATCGATGTCCGGCAGAAACTGAAGACAGGAACCAAACTTTTACTCAGACAGAAGAATATGTGCCCCACCGCCACTCTATCTCCCACACACCAACATCTCAGGATTACTGATAACTCTATTTTATATAGAGTATTTCATATGTTTAAACTTAGTATTTGCTCTCTTTCAAGTAATAATAAAGAGTTTATATAGTATTTAGTGTGATATATGATATCTTGAGTGATTTGAATGGTTATAGTTATTATTAGGCCATTTTGGATATATTGTGGTATGTTTGATGTTTTTATTCAAAGGCGCCTCAATGCTAATCGCATCAATGCTCTCGCACCGATCCTCGCATCAAAATCACACTACTTGGTGAATAAGCGATCTGTTTCATATGCATCCACCTTGCAATTGATGACCTCCCCGCTTGGTTCTCTCGATGCCATCCAACCTTGTATAGTAGGCGCTACCATTCACACATAGCTATAGGCATAGCTTTGAAGAGTCACCAACATAGGGACACATGTTCACACATCAATGAACCGCCCTATGTCATTAGTCAAAGATTTCAACATGGATAAAGCTCAAAAGCAACTACAAATATGATCCACTCAAGATGACTTCAACATGAAGGAAGGAAGCACCTCACTTGAAGGCTATAAAACGACCTCACATCTTCATTTGGAAATATATCACAATCCATAAGTTAGATCAAAATTTCAATATACATAGTTAGTTTTTATATTTTTAGAGGAAGAGGAAGGAATTCATAAATCCTCCTTTACTCGTTTTCATAGTGTTTGTATAGTGCTAATGAGTAATGCTAGTGCATTGCTAGAAGATTTCATACAAATGTTTTCAACATTTGTAACTTTACTCTTGTTGTTTCTCTTTTGTGATTTCTATATATATAAACATGGTCTATTCAGTTTATATATATCTTGCAATGTCTCTTGTTAGCTAAACCTTTCTTAGTTGGAATGTTCTAATCATTTAATGAGCTTTTAAGTAAGTATGTTGCATGTATGTATGTTTGTACTTTAGTTCTTGCTTGATAATATTTTCATTACTTATTTTGAACTTGATCACTTAGAATAAGTAAGAATTGTAAATGACCAGAAATTGCTTACAATTAAGAACTCAAGAACTAATATGGGTGAGTGTTTTACATAAAGAAAACTTTGTGAAAACCATGCTAAGTCCTAGACATAGGATAGTATAGTCCATAGGATAATTGTGGGTACTTAAAATACAAGAGTGAATTTATTTAGCAAATTGGATAATTGACAAGGAGGCGAGAAAGGCACTAACACCCCTTTCTTTACTGCAGAGAAGCAAGGATCATAAGAGCTTATAATGATACTCTGAAGAAAGTGACCGAAAGGCACATAGCTAATGCAACAAAGATTCAAGCAAGTACCGCATCACATACTGCATCATACACTTATAAGTAAATTACTTGATGAAGACATTCCAACTAGCTTTTCTCTTTTACACTATCAACATTTTTTACTTTGCTTTCTAACTTAGTTGTGATCATCAAACAAAATCCAAAATTATTTTGTTACTTAGTTACTTTACACTTTATTACTTTATATTGATTTTAAAAGTGAGTTTTTCAATCTCTGTGGGTTCGATCTTTTTTACTACTTGTTTTTGGACAGTGTATACTTGCACACAAGTGTATGTGTTTTCCATGCACCAACTACCAACCATACAACCAGTTAGTAGAACATACTCAGTTTCAACATACATATCGACATTCTACGGCTGACAGTGACCCTGATATGTTCTTTAATCTGTTTGGTTTCCACGCCGGTACGCCCGAATCTATGATTTATGCTCCTAGCCTTCGAGAGAGGGCCGCCGGTGCTAGTTCTTCATCAGTGCCCCAATTTTTTCCAGACCCACCTCCCCCTGAGGCCGGCCGTGCTAGTTTTTCATCAATGCCCCAATATTTTCCAGACCCACCTGCCCCTGAGGCCGGCCGTGCTAGTTTTTCATCAGTGCCACAATTTTTTCCAGACCCACCTCCCCCTGCCTCGACTGAGGAAGAACCGGTACAACCACAACGGCGTCAACGTCCACAGCGTCATCCTCGTCCTCGACGGTGTGGAACTGGGTCTCATCTTCTTCGTTAATATTTTACTTTAATCTATTATTATTTTCAGAAGTTGTATTTCATAATTAAGAAGTTGTATTTTTATCACTTATTAAATTTAAGGTTTTAATGTTAAGTCACATTTTATTCAGTTGGATCAATAATTAAATATTTAATCTTTAATAATGCATTGTGCAGAGTGTGCATTGTGTAGAGTGTGCATTGTGCAGAGTGTGCATAGTGCTGAGGTCTTATTTTATTTAACGGTCTAGATTTTGCCGACACTAAACCCTAAAATCAACGGTTATGATCATCCTAAATCAACGGCTCACACACGATCCCCTCTATTATAAATACATTCTCAAATTACACTAACATTCACACCAAGAGTTTACCCTCAACCTACCATTGCCTTCTGAGTCATCTTCTCTTCTCTGCTTCTTCCCAAAAACCATCGCCCCACCCGCTAAAATGGAATGGCAGTCGTGCCAAACCCAATACTCAAATAACAAATTCCTAACCGCCCTTCATCACAGTGGAACTGTAACCACCGATGAACATGGTGTTGTCTTTCAGTGTCCTAATCATATCTTCTGTAGGATGAATAAAGACATCACATTCCCCCAACTGAAGGAGAAGGCTGAGAGGAAGATACGGCCAGAGGAAGGGTGACGTAAAGACGTGAGCCGTATACGTTACCGAAAGTACGAACGTGGAGAAGACGAGACTGACTATTTTTCAGTTATGGAGATCCGCAGCGACGACGACGTCCGCACAATGATGGAATATCATGCTACACTTCCCATGGGGCGACAAATCTTAGAGTTGTACGTGGACACAATATGCACTCCAGAAGAAGTCATTCATCTTCTGCAACAAAGACCACCCGCACCACAACAACCCATACCAAAAAGAGTCGTTACGCACACCTGTAGAATTCCCTATCAGGGCACTGTCATGGACACTGAAAAAGATGGTGTGTATTTTGAGGGTCCCAACACACAATATTCCACGCTTAAGAACAACATCACCTTCGCCGAAATGAAAGAAAAACTAACGGAAAACGCGCACGTAGAGGGTGTGGAGCAAGAAATCACTAATATCGTTTATCGCTGCCCCTACATCGGCCGACGTAATCCTATTCAGTGGTACCCCCTGCCTATCAAGAAAGACAATGACGTTCGAGAAATGTTTCAGGAACATGAGAGGTTCCAACGTTGGATTGAAACTTATCTCGAATTGTGCGTCGAAACTAGAGAGTCTGCCAACACATCGTCCGTAGGCTTATCCTTCCAGTCATCCGATGACCACTACCTAAGAATCCATGGTGGAAGTAGAAGTATTACATCATGTTTGCCTCTTCTTGTATTATGTTTTCCTGTCGTTTCGTTTTAAATTTCCTATCCTTGTATTTCTGCAATTTGTGTTTTTTTATTTCTGTCCTTATCCTATATTAAATTCTGTTCCAAATTTTAATATCTTCATTTTTACCGTAATTATTACCGTAATTACTTTATAAATAAGTTTACTAATTATTCAAATTATTTAAATTAATTATTGAAATTAAATTAAATTAATTTACAATTTAATCAAATTAAATATAAGAAATTAAAAAAATAAAAAAACGTAGTGCAGAACTCTCCCTGGTGGGGGCGAGTTCTGATCTACAAATAAAAAAAATTTGCAAAATTATAGTTTAGAACTCGGTTTGGTGGGGGGCGAGTTCTCCACTTAAAAAAATCGGTCACTTTGGTATATAATGTAGAAAGTGGGTTATTTTGGAATTTTTAATTTTTTTTTTTGAACAACATGGTTTTTTTTGCCACAATAGGACACCGTATAGGATTAATTTTTACTCTTAGGGTCTACATGTGTTGAAAGACAGAGGAGATATCATTGGGTTGAAGGTTGTGAGATTGGTTGGGTGGCTTAGGTGAGGGCGATAAGCTATTGCGTAGGGTGTGGGTGACCGACAACAATGAAAGATTTTGCATTTGAAGTGGGTGTAATTCGTCTACTGCTTAACCTTGGGCTATGGATGTCACTAAAGTGGGTTGTGAAATTTTGTCAACAGAGAATGTGATGTCTTTGAATAAGAATGATTATGTGTCTCAATTTTCTATCAATGACCTCTCTCATCGGGGCGGTCCTCTGCAATAGTGTCTTTCTCTGTTGTAGGGTGTTTCGCAGTGTGTATCTCTGCCACTGAGTGTTCCGCACCAAGGTGTTGTTTTGCATTCTCCACATTAAAATATTTGTATCCAGACAAAATCAACATTATTGAGGATAATGAAACTCCTACATATGTTTAATAGGACTTGCGAGTCTTGTCCAAATTTTGGAGTGCTCAAAATGATGAGGATTGTAATTTGGAGGGCTCTTCCACCGTCGGTGCTAAGGGTAGTGATTTTGAAAGAGTCATCTAAAAGTCTCAGGAAGAAAATGAAGCAAAAATCAAATAGAGGTGCTAACAAAGGAAACTATCGACATTAAGTGTTTATCTTGGAATGC
The DNA here is from genome assembly GCA_020916435.1 of Oxytropis ochrocephala. Lineage (NCBI taxonomy): Eukaryota > Viridiplantae > Streptophyta > Magnoliopsida > Fabales > Fabaceae > Oxytropis > Oxytropis ochrocephala. The sequence goes on from CM037089.1 coordinate 22,986,657, forward strand.
TAGAAGGCTTGTCAATCCTAAAACAAAGTTGTATTCTATTGAGTCTATTGTTAATAAGGGCTGGAGTTCTCTGTGGTCTGAAACAAGTTCTCAACTGGTAGTCTTAGCTTTTAAATCTTAAAAGCATATTCCTTGACAGCTTAAGCTCAAATGGATTAATTGTATGAAGCTTGCATCTAATATGCAGTTTGTTGTTTCCCACATTTTTAGGGAGGGTAACCAGTGTGCCGATAATCTAGCTTCCCATGATATTTTAGTTCCTAGTCTTAGTTGGTGGGATTACATCCCTAGCTTTATTTTTGAATTGATTTACCTCAATAGAATTGATTTACCTCAATATCATTTTAATAATGCTTGAAGGGTTTTGGTTCATGTCCACCTTCTTATTTGTATCTTTTCCTTTTCTATCGATAAAATTGTCAAGTGCTACAGATAACTGTTGTTAGGAGGAGTGTCAACCTAATTGGGATGTCTTCTATCATTGCAACACTCTCTCAAACACTCACTTTATAGAGTGCAAGATGGGAGAAGAGTATAAAAGAGTGTTACTAACACTTCACCTAAAACTATGCTAAAACTAACATCATATCCCAATTAATCTGAGTTATCTTAATATCTATTCGTCCCATCCACAAAATTCTCGTTTGGGGTCTTAATAAAAATCAAATTTATCACCACCTAAACCAATAAACACCAATAGTTTATGCTTTACTAATAGAATACTAGTGACAGAAAATTCGTTGGACATCATGCAAGTTAGAATTCATGCGGGCTACCATACACCAGATCATTTCAATTTTTGATATAACGACTGAATTGATGACCCCAACCCCGAGTACTTATTTTGTTTTCTTTCTAATGCTACTACTGTGAATACCATTTGCTTTGCTGCAATGAAAGACTGAAAGTACTGTAGCATTGGAGGCAGTGTCTCAGTTCCTAGAATTGTTTTTTACAGAACACTCTCCACCCACTCATAATGACAGCCTCAAGTGTGTTGATTTCAAGTTACTATTTATTAAAAAATAAAAGGAGAAAACTAACCATGCATGTCAGGTATTATGATTTAAAAGGAAGTAATATGTACTGCTAAAGCAGTTGCCAGTTCATTGGAAAATTATCCAGAGATGAGCCGTGATGACTGATGAAGCACCTAATCAATATACCTAAACAACAACCATTTCTGTGCTTACACAGCTAGTCCATGCCAGCGCCAGAGAAACAGTGAAAAATGGCATCTAATTGACGGAACATTCAGCATCCATACAATAAGAGAAATAAATAATAAAAGTAAAATGATGACAGTGGCTTTCTAACATAAACAGCGAAGTACTTGTCATATTGGATCCTCATTTTGAGAGTCAGAAGAACTAGGAGAGAGCTCCAAGGTAACTGGACAATGATCACTACCATAGAAACCTGCAGACAGAAGAACATGGTCATGCTTACGATAACCTAAGCTAAGCAGTTTACGGGTGATTAACAACAACGATGGTGATGATAATAATAAAAATAATAGTAATAATAATTAGCCTAAAAAGTGAAAACTACAAACGAAAAACGATTCTAGTCGTTCAACCATCACATATTTAAACCCTGGGGAGATATGCACACCACCTCGTGATATGAAAATCACAGCAAAGCTAATTTTAGGAAAGCCGTTAAACATGTTAGATATAACCTAGCAGCAGTTACAAGTTGCTCTCTGGTTTCTGACTTTTAACTTGGCAAATGCGCTAGAGGAGAGTTAGCTACCAAAATGATATCTATATCATGGATTTCAAATCTTGTTGAATAAGTAACCAAAGAGGAGTCTCAATCGCACGAACAGAAACTTACCTTGTAACTCGATCCCTTGTCCATGCATTTCACATGCAACAATCCTTTCTTTAAGTTTTTCTGAGACTATAAAATAGTCTATTCTCATCCGTTTTCCACGGTACCTTCAAAGAAAACACTCATAAGAACTAAAAAGGTTGTCAATTCATCAACCAATTGCTGAGTCGCCAAACATATAAACAGCTATTACAGATATGCCTTTCTAGTTCTAGAGGTAAAAGGAAAACTTGCACAAAGAAAATTGGTTAGAGGAAAAACCAATAATATATTGTTATTTTTTCAAGTGCATTACCTCAACATGATAGTTAATCAACATTAATATTGAAAATCAATCCCCAAGGGTTGAAGCTCAAAATACAACCAAAATCTTACCTCCCAACTGGGTTTCCAGACCATGAGAACCCTCGCTCCATGTCCTTATCCTTATGCAGAAATCTGTAGGCATCTACCAGCTTTCCCCTAAAACATGCTCCATATTATCAGTTATCAAGATTTTTAAGTAACTAAATAAGTATTAAAATAAAGGTAAAAGGAGCTGATGGGTAGAGTAGACACTACAACAAGAATTAGTCGACTACGGAGGAACAAAAATGAATAATGAAATAACTCACTCTCTTAAGATGGTACCAAATCGTTTTCTTTCAGCCAAGGTAAATCCAGGCTGCCCGCAATCCTGCATAAAGCCAAATCGTTGGGTGCTTAATTACTATTTTGACGATATACTACACTACTAGATGTGAATTGTTAGATATATAAAACCTTTCTCAGGCCTCTACCTAACAACCTAAGCTTTTAAGATAATTGGTACTGACAAGGTATCAAAGCCTCTATGAAAAAGCATTTAACATTCGATTATTGCATCTACTCTTCATAAGCATGGGCATTTTAAAGTCTTAAAGATATAAAAAAATCATTATTGGCCTCTGCCTAATAGCTTAAGGTTTTTATGAGATAAATTGATTTTAGAGGAACTTTGAGAGTAAATTGCTTAGACCTCTTCATTTGGAGGAACATAACCATTGAGTTTTGCAGTACTGAAAAACTCTGGATGACTCACATCGATCTCTTCATGGCTGCACAAGATGAATATTTAAAGTCAGAAGACAAAATTAGTCAGAAAACAAGATGAAGCACCGACACAGACATGACACGGATACACAGACACCGATTTTAATTAGGAAAATACAAGTAATTGAAGTGTTGGTGCCGATGTCGGTGTCCGACAAATATCGTGTCGGACACTGGACGCATCTTCAACCGGAAGAGTCAGTGCTAAGAGCTATAGAAATGCTTTAGAACTAAGTAAAACTAAAATAAAAGCAAATGACAAGCAAAGTGTAACCTCAATAAATAAGTTTCAAATAATGCATATAGTTGCACCAAATAAGAAAAAAAAACATAAATCTTAGTGGTCCTTTCCATCTGTTGGTTTTTTGTCTTCTTCGAGGCATGGCTAGAAACAAAACTAGATGTATCCAAAGGCTGAGCTTGACTCATAGCTAGAATTTATTTACTGACAAATAGGTAAAAATAAGATGCTAAATACAGTGTCACCCGTGTGGATGCACGGGTAAAGTATCAGTGAAGTAATAAATGCTATACACCCCCAAAGCCAAAAGAAAAAAGGAGACTAATCACCTGACATTCAGATCCCCACACCATATCAAAGGCTTGTCTGAATTTTGTGTAACGAATTCCAGAATCCTTTTGTCCCATTTTCTTCTTCTTTGAAATGCGTTTGCCTCCTCTTTCCATCCATTATTTGGCACATATGTATTCAATAAACGAAGTGTTTCGAATTCAACTAAAATTACTCGGCCATCTGGTTCATGCTTTGAAGCTAACAACAAAAATAGGAAAAAGGATCCATTAGCAGTAAACTAAACAATGAATAGAATGCAATGCAAATATTTAAAAAAAAAAAAATTGCCCAGATTAAAGTCTCCAAGTGGAATGCCTTTAGGACATCTAACTTTCATATAAGAATAAGAATTGAACTGTAATATTGAATAGATGTATCATTAATTTTAATAGTAAAATAAAAAAATTCAAGAACCAAAATACTATAATTATTAGGAGAATTCTGGATACTCCTCCAAGCACATTTTTTATAAGAACATGATTCTTTTAAAGTCATTCATGAGCATTCTCAACTTGCGGAAAATTATAAATTAAGATCATTAGTGTTGATATTCTTTTCAGGAAAAAACATAACAACATTAAAATCTGACATTTCAATGCGAAGAGTATTTATATGTAAAAGAATAAAAAAAAATGTGAAGCAGGATACCTGTTTTATCAAGATTGAAAACAACACTTTTTGGCTTGAAGCATTTTTTCACAAATAATGCTGTCCCTGCATACTTTGAATCTGCGAGAGACCACCAAACACGATAGTTCCCAAAAGGTGGACTTGAAAGTGCACGCATTAATATCTGTAAGTTTGACCAAATATGTTTTCTAAAATATCAGAAGTATTATGACTGGTTGATATAATGTTAATGCATGTTAGAGATGCCGGTTATGATACCAATAGAAAGAAATGGCAAATTGCAACGAAAGGAAAATAATCACAAGAGATATAGTCCACATCAGCAGGGTAATTGAAGCGAAGTTGTTACAACTAATGGGCATATATATCAGAATATAGAATGGAAAAAGGGTGTGTAGAATTTGGATTATGTACTCTCTCTCACTCACTCTCTCTCTCTCTCTCTCTCTTATTCCCTTCTTCTTCCTCAAACTCTCCTCCTCTAAACTATTCTCTTATTTTGTATTTCTTGTTCTTACCAGTAACTACCTCTCTAGGCTAGTTGAAGTACAATATTGAAATTGCTTCATAATCAAGTTCTGTTATTTGAATTTACTTTTTCATCAATTCAACACCCATTACATTAGTTGTTCCAGCAATGCCTTACCAGCTGGTTTATTACAGCCATTACAATTCCATAAAGCCATTGATGAATGATGAGCTTTCACCTAATAGCTAAGTTTGTTATTTAAGAGTTGGCAATCGATATGGTATCAAAGCCTCCATGACTAAGTAGTATGGATTTTGATCACTGCCACCCTTTTCATATAAAGGTTCAAAATTAGCAAATAGTAATAACAAAGCACTGTGTGAGGGAACGTGTTGGAGATTTAATAAAGTTAATCATTAGTTTTCACATAATAGTTTAAGATTTAGTTGAGTTGGCCATTGACCAATAATACCATTACATAAAGAGTAAAGTAATTCAAAGACCAACCAAAGAACTTCAAGTGTTGTCCCAAAAGCACAACCTAGTAGTAAAACACAAGTGTTATGTGGACACCAAGAGCGCCGCAACACCCCACTTTTCCCTCCCTATCCCCCTACTAAGCTCAAAAAACAGAAATTCAAGTGCTACATTGAAGTTATAAGTATCACACAACACAACATACTTTAATTTGATAGCATAATGAGCTCATAATCATAAATTAACATGTCAAGTAACCTGATCATGCATTTCTAGCTGTTTGTGTACAATTGCTAGCAACACAGTTAGAGAGGCTCCGCTCAATATTTACAACAAAATTTTTATTATTGGGTAAAATTCAAATGAAGGTACATTGTTAGCATAGCATTGGTCGTTGAGTTAATTAACATAAGAAAAAATTGAAGTTAGGAAACATACCCTTTTTTCTTCCCTAGCGGAGTTTGTATCGTCTTTGAGTTCTGCTTGATTTTTAGGTGCGGCTTTGGAACCAGCAGCAGGCATTCGAACTTCTTGTATAACAATGACATCGGGATCGAAAGTGGTGATGAAATTGGTGAATTCGGACCAATTGTTTTTCACGCGAAGGAAAAAGCTGTTGGCATTCCAAGTCATGAACTTCAATGGCTCTTTCTTCGTCTCTTCTTCTTCTTTTTCTTGTTCTTGTTCTTCCTTCTCGTTTTCTTTCGCCTTCTTCAAACATCCCTCTGAATCTTTCTCCACTGGCTTGAAAAATCGTTTCATCCTCCTTCCCTTCAATCTTCGATTTCCCTCTTTACTGTCACAGTGTCACTCGTGAGTAGTGTGCCTTCTTTTCTTTCGCAGTTTTCCCAATAAACACTCTAACGTTACGAATACTCTTTTCTTTTGGTTAATTTCTTTACCATTAACCCTCAATCTTCGAATTATCACTATATTTTTTTTATCAGTAATTATCACTATATTTCACTAGCGGAGTGTATTGTGTCTTAGTGGGTGGTTATGTCTATTAAAAAATTAGAAAATTTTACTTACATTAATAAGTATTTAGTGATTACAAAAAAAAAGCTTTTTTTGGTACATCATAAATAATAAATAATCTTTAACTCCACCTTCTAAAAACCAAAAAAATAGTGAAATAATAGAGAATATTACGATTTTTACAAAAAAGAAAGTCAAAAGCCCAATACAAAACACAAAACTAGCTAGCTATAAATTTTATTATTTTATTTTGCTTTAAAAAAAATTAATTCTTTTATGAAACATATATTTATTTTTTTTGAGGGAATGAAACATATATTTATTAAAAAAATTATATTACCTCATATTAGATTATTGTAACCAAAAAAATTATTATTTTGCTTCAAAAAAATATATATTTTATTATTGGTATATAAAAGTCAACACATCACTCTTGTAAGCTATAACCAAAGTTGTTCTTTCTAAGTGTTCACTACGGAGTTTAGTTCAATTTTGAAGTAAAAAGTTATTTGATTAGAATAGGAAAAATAAAATCCAATTTTGTTTTTTTGTAAGCAAAAATACATTGAATTGGAGCACGTGTGATACTCCAACCCAATACAAGCTAGCGAGACAACTAATTACAAATTCTTCAGCCACACTAGTGGATCGGCCCACCACTCAGACAATGTATGACTCAACAATCTACCTACTTTGCTAATATACCAACCCCGATAATATATTTAATATAATTCGTGCTAATCTCAAAAAAGAAAAAATATACACCACGTGTTCGCCATCCAAATCAAGTTATTAACCCTCTTAGTTGTTTTCCCTGACACCTTCCGACGCTACGCCTTAAAATGAAACACTTCATCCAAGTGATCATCCACATACAACCCGAGATTCGACGATGATAAAATATATATGGGACATCTATCTATCAAATAAATCGTTGGTAGTCTAAAAAGGAAACTTGATGATGCAAAGGGCAATTGGGCGGAGATGCTACACCAAGTACTATGGTCCTATCATACAACCCCTCATTCGACGACGGCGCGAGACTCCTTTTAAGCTCGTCTTGGGTGCGATGCCATGGTACTTATGGAACTTGGAGAGCCCAACTTCAAAAGGGAACAATTCAACGAAGCAATGAATGACACACCTCAGAAAGCCAACCTAGATTTTCTCGATGAAACCAAAGAGATTGTTCGTCTCTGTGAGGCCGCTACTAAGCAACGACCTGCTAGAAGATAGACCTTGAAAGTGTTTCTCAGAAAGATGAAAACCAAGAGACCTGGTGTTACACAAAATGACCTCACAGAGAGCAAGATTTTTTTTATCCCTTTTTTTTCAAATTCTTCTCTCTCTCTCTCTCTCTTTTTTTCAAAAGTTCTCCAGAGTTTATTTTTTATTTTATTTTTTCAATTCTTCTCTCTCACTTTCCTTTTTTTTAGAATATTTTTATTTTTATTTTTTTTATAATTTCTTTTTTATAATTAGCACATTTTTATTAACAGAGATTTAACTTATAGCTCCCTCATAGGTCTTGGGCTTGATCCTACTTCTTTTACTGTTTTCATCACTTTAAAAATGATTTATATTTGCATTTTTTCCTCTTTATTTTTTAAAACACCTTTTTGTTACCAAAATATCTACTCATCGATTTACATAAATGTTAGTAGTATTCACGCTAAATTGATGTTTAGTATGATTGCTACACAAATTACAAAGTCGATAACTACGCGAGATCTACTTTTGCGTTGGATGTACTTTTGGTTTTGACGCTACGCAAACTTAAAAAACTCACAAATAAACCATGGCTTGAAAAATATCGTACGACAGGTGATTGGGAGCATGGGGAACTAATTGTGCATCTTAATTATATGATTATTTATTTACATCTAGTTTTGACTACTTTTTGCTTTGTTGTTTTTTAATTACATCTTTTATATATTTTTGTCTCACTATTTGATGATCTATACGTTCATTCAATATAACCACAAATTGGTTATCAAGCAAATCAGGCGATAGATTTCCCTGATTTGTCCTCAAGGCTTTTCTAATTTCCTATACGTTTCAGTTTTTTGCTTTCCATGACGAGAATTCATTTAACATTCATGAACAAGTTGCATCTAAAACAATGATTTGAATTAGAAAATTAATATTTAATTGTCTTATGATTTTCATTTCAAGTGATATGTTTTTGTTTATGAAAAAATTATGGAAGAAAATATTGTAAACAATATCTTAGGATTGTAAAGTTACTCCTGGGTATCAATTTTTGTACCACATCAATATGACTTTTACTTGCTTGTTCTCAATAGTAATAATATCGAACATCGATACAAATTTTCTTTGCATGCAATTTCCAAATTTATCAATAATCACGCTATTCAAAATGCAACTCAACTTCCAGAGTTATTCCAATTTTGTGTCATGATCAACTTAGTCATGAATTGGAGAAATTCTTGAAATGAATTTGGAAAATATCAACAGGGCCTTGTAGACACCCTAGGCAAATTAGGTTGTTTCTGTACACCCCAACCCAATTTCTATTAGTAACTTTACACAAGAAACCAAAAGATAATTTTGTGTGTTCTCACGTAATTGTGGCTCATTTAGTCATTAAGAAGAAGCTTATGAATATTTTTAAAATATTCTATTTACCTTTACTTTTATGTCAAAACAAATTAAATTTGCATTTAAATAATTAATCTGTTAAACAATAAAATATTTAAAACTGTTATAAATGAGGAATTGTTTTTATTGAACTACTCTAGCATTTTTGCCTTAGGCCTCAAAAGTTCTCTACACAACCTTAAAATTATAAATGAGGAATTGTTTTTATTGAACTACTCTAGCATTTTTGCCTTAGGCCTCAAAAGTTCTCTACACAACCTTAAATATGAAAAGCTAAGAAGACATAATTATCTTTTAATCAACTTATTGTTATTCATATTTGAAATTTATTATTTTTACTACCATACATATTGTAACATTAAAATTTTAGTAACATATATTAAAAAATAATTACAATAAAACTAGTCAAAAAGGGCTTCCCTTGTGAGACGGCGCGCGCTCCCCTTCCCCTCCGTTGTGAGGTGTTTGTTTGGACCTCCCTGGTGGATGAGGTAACTGTGTCAAGATCCCCCTTGGTCACTAGCTCTCATCTGATGTCTCTCAAGTGTTGATTAGCAAAGGAACCGAGATCGCAGGAACCAACTCGGCTGCTCCATGGCTGATTGAGGAAATGTTACTCCTGGGTATCAATTTTTGTACCACATCAATATGACTTTTACTTGCTTGTTCTCAATAGTAATAATATCGAACATCGATACAAATTTTCTTTGCATGCAATTTCCAAATTTATCAATAATCACGCTATTCAAAATGCAACTCAACTTTCAGAGTTATTCCAATTTTGTGTCATGATCAACTTAGTCATGAATTGGAGAAATTCTAGAAATGAATTTGGAAAATATGAACAGGGCATTGTAGACACCCTAGGCAGATTAGGCTATTTCTGTACGCCCCAATCCAATTTCTATTAGTAACTTTACACAAGAAACCAAAAGATAATTTTGTGTGTTCTCACGTAATTGTGGCTCATTTAGTCATTAAGAAGAAGCTTATGAATATTTTTAAAATATTCTATTTACCTTTACTTTTATGTCAAAACAAATTAAATTTACATTTAAATAATTAATCTGTTAAACAATAAAATATTTAAAACTGTTATAAATGAGGAATTGTTTTTATTGAACTACTCTAGCATTTTTGCCTTAGGCCTCAAAAGTTCTCTACACGACCTTAAATATGAAAAGTTAAGAAGACATAATTATCTTTTAATCAACTTATTGTTATTCATATTTGAAATTTATTATTTTTACTACCATACATATTGTAACATTAAAATTTTAATAACATATATTAAAAAATAATTACAATAAATTACTATAACTCCGTGCAACTGCAGTTAAGCCCTTTATTGTTTTAACTTTTTGACTAGTTTTTCATATCCTCACAAGAAAAATAGTGAGACATTAAATACACTTACTAATATTAAAGAGACAAATATTACCAAAAGAGTATTTTAAATGAAGGTAAGAAAGTAATCTATTTTTGACTAAAAGTAAACAGTAGTCTTTTTTTTTTGTGTAAACCGGGTATCCTCTGCGCACAACTACAGAGACTAATTCCTCGAGTCGGGTAAGACCACAATTGGCGGCAAAACTCTCCCTCAAGAGATTTAACACTATTGCAGGCCCAAGGCTGGATTCGATCCCAGTAGTCTAAACAATAAAAGTGTAACCTTTTTTTTTTTTTTCATAAATAGGACCAAAAATTTCTACAAAAATGCACTTATAATTAAGACCGGAGTGAGTATTAAATAAATTAAATGACTTTTATATTTCATGAATATAGTCATATGATATGTAAAATATTTTATCTCTAAATATAATTATAAATAGAGTGAATAAAAACTGTCAAAAATTATTACAATAATAACCCATTAATTAACTGTATTTTTTGCTTAAAAAAACTGTATTTTTGTGTTACTGTAAAAAATGTCATGTACTTTAATTTTTTATATATATAAGATGTAGAAAATATAATAACGATTTGAGTTTTGTGTGTTTTTCTTTTGTTATTGCTATATACTATTTTTTTTGGTCAATAAATATACTATTTTGTTATATACACCTCTTTGGCAAAGCATGAGATAGATCGGCAAAGTAGAAGAAGGCCTAGGGCCGAACCTAATTAAATAGCGGATATTGCTTTTCCCACACCCCTTCCTACTCAAAACACACCCCTCACCCTACACATTTACCAAACTAACCCCACTTACAATTGAATTCCCCTCTCTACCCCTATCACTCTTCTTCTCCTACAACACACCACACTCCCTCTAAAACCCCAAACCTCCCCCTCTCTCCACTCCCACTCATCCTAACCTTCATCATTCACTCTCATTCAACTACCCAACATCGACAACTAGCTCAAGGTAATAACCCTACCAAACTTTTTTGCATTTTGGTTCTATTTTGAGTTTTTTACGCCATTTTTTTTCTACAATCGCGCTCAGTTCAAACAGGGTCGTTCGAACATGTTCGCATGAACGTGTTCGAACGGGTGTTAAATGGGGTGTGACTTTGCTTTGTTCGAACAATGTCATTCGAACTGTGTTCGCTTAAGTCCGTGCGAACAGGCGCATGACAGCAACTGATAAGTTGCAGTTTCTGTGCAGGTTTTTGTTGGTTAAATGGATGAAAATGAGGGAACATCTAGAGCAGTTGAGTTGTCAACTATAGCAGTTGATCTGTCAACTGTACCAGTTGACATGTCAACTGACGTCGTAGAATCTCAAGATTTTACTAGTTCGTTCAAAACGGATACGGTAAGAATGAATTAGTTGTTTTTATTTTAGCGAACTATTCAAATTATGTAACTGACACTTAGTAATTGAATTTCAGTTATTTCCTACTCGTGAGGAGCTGCTGACTTGGGTGCGTGCGGTTGGAAAATCTCTTGGGATGGTGATTGTTATAGGAAGATCTGACACCGGGCGACGATCAGGTAAACAATACTACATGTTGATTTGTGATAAAGCTGGATCTTACAAGACAAATGTTGAGGAAGGCACAAACACTAGAAAATGTTGTTGTCCGTTCAGACTGAAAGGGAAATTTATTAAGAAGCTTGGAGGATGGATTTTGAGGGTTATGAATGGAACTCATAACCATGGTTTGGCTACTTATCATGAAGGACGTCCGTACAATGGTAGGTTAACTTCAGAAGAGAAGGAAGTAGTGGCTAGAATGACTAGGAATCATATTCGGCCTAAATTGATCCTTAATGAACTCAAATTGATGAAGCCTGATGATAACTATACGGTTGTGAAACAAATATACAACTGTCGTCAAAGGCAACGGTCGGCTATGCGTGAGGGTAGGACTGAACTCCAACAACTGATTATTTGCAACGCGATAATTATGTTTACTGGACTCGACTTGCAGAGGGAATTACTGTTGTGAAAGACATCTTTTGGGCACATCCAGATTTCATTGAGCTTCTAAACACCTTCCCAATTGTTTTGTTGATTGATTCCACCTATAAAACCAACCGGTACAGGTATCCGTTGGTTGAGATCGTTGGTGTAACATCAACAGAGAAGATTTACTCTGCTGCATTTGCTTATGTCAATTGGGAGAGGATGGATAACTTTGCATGTTTCTTGAGAAATTGAGGGGTTTATTTAGGAGACAGGATGAAGTACCACAAGTCATACTTACTGACAGAGACACGGGTATGATGAATGCTCTGGTAGGAGTATTTCCAACATCTACAAACTTGTTGTGCCAATTTCACATTAAGAAAAATGTGAGGGCCAAAGCAAGGCTCGTTGTGAAAGACCAAGCTATTGTTAATGACATTATGGGTGCATTTCAATCTGTTGTGCATGTGAAGACTATGGAAGAGTATGATTATGAGTTGGGTCTGTTTAACGACTTGGCAGGACCTTATCCCAGTTTCATAGAGTATGTCAAGACCACCTGGTTAGACCCCTTCAAGAAAAAATTTATTGATGCATGGATAAATAAGCATATGCACCTTGGCAACACTACCACCAGCAGAGTTGAGTCTGCACACTCTCACTTGAAGCAAATATTACGAGACAAGAGGGAGATTTGTGTGTTGCCTTTGGATGGAATGCACTCATGCTTAGGATACAACATTTTGACCTTAAACTGCACTTCGAGCATAGTTTGAGTAGAGTGAAAGTTCACCACTTGAAGAAGAAGATTTTTGATGAAATTAAGGGTTTAGTTTCATCTAATGCTATAGACTATATTTTGGATGAGATGCAGCAGACTGGATCCGTTTCACTTAACCCATCATTATGTCGATGCACGCTCAGGACCACACACGGACTACCATGTGCATGTGAGCTTTCTAGGGTTATGATGGACTACACTCCAATTCCGTTGAGCCTGATTCACCAACATTGGCAGAGGTTGAATTTCAAAATACAGTCAGAGGTAGTTGATGATGAGTTGAGTCTTGACATCGAACTTGAAGCTATCAAAAGAAGTTTGAGGCCTCTGATCACACCGGTAGAGTTATGATGAAGGCAAAAGCACGTGAATTGACATTCCCAGACACAACTTCCATGTGTCCACCTCCGGATACGATCATTACAAAGGGAGCACCAAAAAAAGATAAGAAAGGGAAAGTTGATTACTGTTATACCCCAATTTTGTCCGTCTTCTTTTCTTGTCTTAGTCGCTTATTTTTAGTAAGGGCGTGTTTCGAGTCGCACGACACGAGAATTATACTCCTGTAGAGTCTCGCACCAACCTGCAAGCGCCTCAATCACTCGCTCAAACTAACTCAAAATACCGCTTTTTAATTAGGCACGCGCGAATGATCGATCTTTTCGCATGCGTTCTTCGATTTAATGTCTATGTTCGAGTTTAGTTGTGCGTGAACAGTCTACCAAAATTCATTTTTGCCGTAAGTTGGTTTAAATTCGACTTAAGAATGCGATTCGAGTTAATTTGTTTTTTAACGCGCCTGCTTTCTTCTATTTTTAGTCTAGTCGTAGCTGCAGCTTGTCGAGTCCGATCCGCTCTCGTCTTTACATTTGGCTCCTTTTCCTATTATTGTTTTTATTCTTATTTTGTTCACTTAATTTATTTAAACACTTAATAGTTCAAAAATGTCAAAAATTCTATTTATTTACAATTTAAAAATGTTTAAGAGTCAAATAAGTCCAAAATGTCAAAAATGCTATTTAGTTAATTTTACAATTTTAAAGCCCTTAAGAGTCCAAAAAGTCCAAAAATACAAAAATAGTAATACAAGATATATAAAAAATACACAAACTAAAAATAACAAATTAAACAAAATGGGGTTCCAAGCAAGTTCAGCTCAAGCAGCAGTGTTGATAGGGCTTGGACCAATACCAAAATTATTCAAAACCCACAAAAAACAATAAATGCCCTAACCTAATTTTCCACTATAAATAAACAAATTTTCAGATACACCCAAAACACACACAGAATTCAAAGATAGAAAAGCTACGAAAATCACTAGAAAAAATAAGGATTAGAGTTTCACATCGAAACCCTAATCCACAAAACACCGTTTTTGAGTTTCTAAGTTTTAAGGGAGGAATAACAGCAACCAAAGGAGCAGATATAGGAGCAGTTGCAGCGGGTTACAGTCACAAAAAGCATTCACAAGGATCCTAAACAGAGGCTGGAATTCTAGGTTGGTGGTATTCAAAACCTGAGTTTTTTTTTTTTATGTACATATGGTTTTTATAAAATAAGATTCATTCAAAAATATGAGGGTAGTTTTCAGATCACGTTGTCTAAGATGCTATTTTGTTCCTAAAAAAAAAATGTTCAGAGATGTAGTTTTGCTTGTCAGAAAGTTCAGTTCAAAGTTTTTTTGTAAAAACTATACTTAGAGACTAGAGAACATAAAAACGGGCCAAAAACAGAATAAAGAGAGGAGCAAAATGAGTAGAAAAGAACCAGACCCAGAGAAAGCTTAAAATAAAATAGACAGAACCAAAAACTAACCTCTGTTCACCTTCCCCCGGCGACGGTGACTCTCCGGTCACCTTCTCCGGCGAGCTTCCCGGCGAGCTCACCTACAAATCACCCGTATAACCATCATTCCACGAAACCCACGAGCTTCACCATTGAAACCGAGCCAGCATCGCAAAAACCTCCTCTTTCCATCGCTGTTCCCATCATCTCTTCTCCTCCCAAAACAAACCCAAAAAAAAAAAAATAATAATAATACCGATCAGAAACGTTTTGAACAAAAAACGAAAAACCAGAAAAGAGATGGAGAAGAGAACAGAGAAAGAGTGAAGCTTACCCAGTCCTCGCCGGCGTTTGCGTCGCCGGAACTCCCTCCATCACCGCCCAACACCGCCGCCAGATCTCCCTCCTCACCTTTAAAGAAACCGAACCGATCCCCATGGAACCTGCGCAAAACATCGCCGGATTTTTCTCTCTCACTCCCGAGGTCGCGCCGAGGATGTCGCTAGAGATTCCTCTCTCTCTACTGCACTGCAATGCAAAGAAGTTGAAAGGATGAATGGAAGTCTTTTAGGGTTCTCATTATAAGGTAGGGCTACGATTGGGCCTCTCCTTTTTTATTTCAAACACTAATCTCACCCTCTCACTCATGCGTGCACCCTCCCCACTTAAGCCCTGGTTTAGCATCACTGGCCCCCAGATGCTGAACCGGGCTTCCATTTTTTGCACCCTTATTATTCATACAGCACTCGCGACTAATAAAATCCCCAATTTACTATGTTCACCCCCTGTTTCGTTTTTTTTAATTCTTTTCCAATAATAATATAAATAATTTTTCTCGCAAAATAAAATAAACGACTAAGTCGGTTGTACAACCGGGTTAGTCATTATTTTAGGGCCAATGAGTCAGATAGATTCAAGAACCCTACCAACTTAACAAATACACTTTTCTAAAAAATAAATGGCTAAGTCGGTTGTACAATCGGGTTAGTCATTTTAGGCCAATGAGTAAGTATATGCTGCCAAAGAACCCTACAAACTTAATAAATACTGAATAAACCATTTTCCTAAAAAAATAGGGATTAAGTCTACCAGATAATGGGTTAGTCAATGTTTAGAACTAATGAGTCAGATGCAGTTCAGAGTTCTAGAATACCTATTCTAAAACGAACCCACCTCACACCAAACCAATTTCTTTCAAAAACTCTCAAACCATTTTCAAAAGTAGGGGCTAAGTCGGTTGTACAACCGGTTAGCCAAAGATTCTAGGAATCAAAGGAGGTAGATAGCCAAAGGAATCCTAGGATCCCTACACTAAAAAACACCAACCCACAAACATTTTCAGGAAGAACTACGTAGCTTTGATTCCTCCATTGCATCTGGAGGTACGTAGGAGCAAGACTCAACCCTTGTCAAGCACTAAAAAACAAAAATCTAAATAAGTCATATTTTTTACAAATAAAAGGGTAATTATTCAATAAATCCTAAATTAATTAGACAATAGGATGTCGTGGGGTGCTAATACCTTCCCCACACATAACGACTCCCGAACCCTAACAATGCCTTATCTTAAAACCTAAAGGGATTTTCCGAATTTGCCCTTAAACTAAAATTTGGTGGCGGCTTCCTTAAGAACCTTTCGAAGGATCCTTTCCCGGATTTTTCGGTCGCTACAGCTGGCGACTTCACTGGGGACTTAACTTTTTAGAGAGTCAAAACCTAGTCTATTTATTTAGGATTAATTTAATTTTTACCCTTCCTTTATTTATTTATTTATTTATTTACTTTTTGTGATTTATGAACCCTAGGATAGAGGACGATATTTGTATATATGTTTGTTTGTCTGTTTGCAGCTTTTGGGTTGTTTTTAATTTGCTCCTACACACACTTCACAATTACACTTCGCACACACACATGTGAGAAAGGTCCTCTACCCGACTCTCGAGCATAAACCTAAGTTAGAACGAGATTGCGTAGTGATGGCCTGCGGGACGTACGTCTCGTTGGGTGGTCACGAAAATCTCACCTAGAGTTTGATTCCTTTTGAGGATGCTATCCCTTCTAATAGCTTGCCTATTCATTGGGTCGTTGTTCTTGACTCGAGTCCTTGGCTCTAGGGACCATGTGTAGGATTCTTTAGAACTATCCCCGTGAGGTTCACTATAAAAGAAACCTTAGACCCACTCAGAAGATACATTTCTAGTGGTCACAAAGGAGCTTTATACCCTCGCATTCAAACAAATATTTATGCATACCGCCTTCTAAAAAAAAAAAAAAATAAACCAAAAATCATTTTTTTACTACTTTTTAGAAAATATACCACATGCATACAAAGAAATAAACATCTATCACGTTGCATGCACTTTTATGACCGTCAAGGAATTTAAATCTTTACCTTGGAGAGAAGCTCGCACGCTGAAGTCAAAATTAAATTTTGTACTTTACTCTCCAATGAAAAGTTTATAATTCCCCGACGCGATAAATAAAATCATACATTATCATCCACATACATTATCATTACATTCGCATTTCACATACATTCATTCGCATTCTCATTTCATGTACATTCATTCATTCACATACTTACATCATGCATCAAAAAGTAAGCATAATTCTTATTCCAAAAAAACTTTGATGAGAGATGAGGCGTTTGTGAGAAATAAATCATTCTTCTTTGGGAAATTTAGCCATACTTAGTTGCAAGCTCAAGGTGTTTCAAGACACTCAATTTTTTTAAATTAGCAGCTCGTTCACATTTTTTCTAACAAAGTGTTGCATCCCATGATGAATGACCAAAATGGTCTATCAAAAATTTCTATCATGTTTTAAATGTTAACTCTCTACGAAACATTTGTGTAGTGACTTGGGTAACATGTGTGTTTATTTTTGTTTGAGTCAGTTAGCGTCCCTACCTTACCATATCCCCTGTCAAAGTCTAATCCCACCCCGACCACCCATAAAGTACATACTCCCCACATCAAGACATAGTTGACGTTTCGGTTGGTTCCCTAGTGAAATAACACTTGAGGCCCTCACACTGGGCAAATTTGTGATCTCTAAAATACCTTGTCGACGTTGTATTCCCTTGGTGCAAGTCCTTTACAAAAATTCAAAAGGCCCAGTTAGGTTGAAAACTCGTAAGAGCGGCCTAAGCAAAAATTAGGGGCATAAAAAAATAATAAAGAAAAGAGCAAATATTTTGTAAATAAGTAAATTATTGTCCTTAAGTTAATTTTTGAGAAAACTAGTAATCATGTTCTCAAATGAAGTTGAACCATCTTCCCATATCCTCAAAAATCCTTTGCCACCCACCTTAAGCCAAAAATCCCAAAAATCTCTCAATCACCCTAGACAAGGATCAATTCCACATAAAAATGGTGTATCATTTTTATTAAGTCACTCAAATTTCGAAAGAAAGAAAAGAAAAGAAAAATCAAAAAAAAAAAAAGTGAAATCCAAAATGAGGATCGAAAAACCACGAAAAAGCAAAAGTGGTACAATTATGAGCTGATACTTCTTACCATTAAATGCATAAGAAATCCTTGTCTAAAATAAATCCTCAAATACTTCCTTTAACCTCAATATCCTCCATAAACCCTTAGCCACGTTAAAATCCTAAACAAGTCCATCCAACCATGAGGCACATCAATTACTCAATAAAATCTCAAACACTCCTTTGAGCCTAAAAACCATTTCCTTCATAAATCATCACCCATTAGCCAAGTTACATCACCAAATCATTTGTCCCATCAATCATCAAACACCTCTTTGAGCCCAATTATCCCTTCCTTCATAAATCATTAACCACCGGCCACATTACAACCCTCTAGAGTTCATTCCGATCATTGACTGATTGCTTTTGTTTTCTCAAAGTTTTAATTTCAGGACAAGTAAGTTTATTTATTTATAATATGTTTGCTCAAAAAAAAAAAAATATATCTCAAAAAAAAAAAACTCAAAAGAAAAGAAAAATCAAAAGGCTTGCACCACAAGATTCATTCAAGTTACAGTTATACTAAGACAAGGTCTAGTGATCACCAAGTGTAGTTTTCATCATAACAAACTCAAGATTATTGTAGTCTGAGAGTCATAACCAAAAGTTTATACTAGGATCGTCGCCTAGATTCTAAAGTGGGGCATCCCTTTCGCCATCTATTCCATTTGAACTTGGGGAAATTTGTACAAAGGTCATACCACACCCAACCTATTGCCATACCGCATAAACTCCAAAACCCATTACCCTAACTCCGCACTTTCCACAACCTCACCAAAACAACCGCCCGAATTCCGTTATCAAGTGGGGCAACCTCTGTCACCCTTCACTCCACCTACAAATGGGGAAATTCACCCGACACCCATCTCATCCCCTTGTTATATCCACATCAACAAAACCATACCGTGGCAATTTCTCAACTCATTATCCTATATGTTGCTACTCTAGTCGGGGCAATTCTGTCCTTACCATAAATGGGGCAACACCAAACTCTACGGGTTGAGATAATATCTATTGCTGTCCACCTTTCATTCCAAAGCCAATGCATTCCCCATTCATCATTTTCTACACCTCTAGCTTGTTAGCACTAGACAGGGGCAAGTTATTCATTCACAATCATCAAATCTAAATTGGGGCAATCTCGGCTTGAAAAACCTACCATTCATGACATTGACCACCATTCATCCTTTCATGCGTCGCGATTCGTCCCATACCCTTGAACCAAGTTAACTGACTCATTCATCTATGTTTGCACTACTATACATGTTTTCTTAACAATGCTTCAGAGAGATAGAACACAAGTTGATAATGTGATACTGAAAATCCACTTATCATGGGGCATCAAAATGGAAGAGAAAAATGAGCGAGTTAGCAAGTTCTTTTCACATCGTTGTCTATAAATAACAACCTTGAGATTGCCGAATTTTGAATCGAATCTAATCTTCCAAAGAATGGATCAATATTCATCTCCGCCTCTCGCATCCAAAGCCTCACATCTCATCATCACAAAAAATGTTTCTACACCCAATCAATCATTTCATATCATCACGCCATGCACCATAGCATTTGCATTCAAACATTTCATTTGCATCATATTAACATTCATACTTCATGCATACATCGATAAATACATAAAAAAAAAGCAAAAAAAAAGCAAAAAGCAAAAAAAAAAAAAAAAAAAAAAAAAACCAAAAACAAAAGAGAAAGGAATCACCTATTTCATCCATCACCCCACCAAAAATCACTTGTTGCATGTGCGCAGTATTATTGGCGTTGCATGTCCATTACATCAGATATGCATTACATGAATTGACTTCAAGTGTCGATCCCTATAGTTTGTTCCTCTAATATCGCTTTTTAAGCGTTGATCTCATATCATATCACGTATCACTAGGTTGATCCTTCGCACTCGAGTGGTCCTTCGAGCACTACGCTCCTTCAATGCCCTAAGTGGCCCGTGTCGCAAACGTCGAGTCGAGCCCGGCGGACCTTCCGCACTCGCGCGTGGTCCTTCGGGACTAGTTGTGGTCACCGAGACACGCAGTGTACGCCCTTCATGGTCAACATATCGCCTAGACCGATCTTGACCCATCATGGCCGCCGAGTATAAAGGCCCCCTCGCATCGCTTAATTAGTACCGTAGCTAGTTGCGCTCCTTCGCACTACGATGGTCCTTCAATTAAGGCTTAGGCAGCCTTCCGCACCTCGAGTGGTCCTTCAGAGCCTTAGTGCTCCTTCGAGCCTTAGTGCTCTTCCGTGTCCTTGTTGACCCTTCATTCAAATCTCTTAATGCGCCAAGTATTAACCACTCCTCTTATCTCCCAAACCTTTCACTCCCCTTTAAACGGACAAAATTAGCGTCTATCTTATCTTTATTCCTATTTCTACTACGAAAGTTCTAGAGCTCAAAGACTTTCTAGTAAAATATTAATAAAGAGGGGCAAATTGTTATACCCCAATTTTGTCCGTCTTCTTTTCTTGTCTTAGTCGTTTATTTTTAGTAAGGCGTGTTTCGAGTCGCACGATTACGAGAATTATACTCTGTAGAGTCTCGCTTACCAACCCAAGCCGCCTCAGTCCACTCCGCTCAAACTAACTCAAAATACCGCTTTTAATTAGGCACGCCGCTAATGATCGATCTTTTCGCATGCGCTTCTTCGATTTAATGTCTATGTTCGAGTTTAGTTGTGCGTGAACAGTCTACCAAAATTCATTTTTGCCGGAAGTTGGTTTAAATTCGACTTAAGAATGCGATTCCGAGTTAATTTGTTTTTAACGCGCTCGCTTTCTTCTATTTTTAGTCTAGTCGTAGCGCAGCTTGTCGAGTCCGATCCGTTCGCGCCTTTACATTTGGCTCCTTTTCCTATTATTGTTTTTATTCTTATTTTGTTCACTTAATTTATTTAAACACTTAATAGTTCAAAATGTCAAAAATTCTATTTATTTACAATTTAAAAATGTTTAAGAGTCAAATAAGTCCAAAATGTCAAAAATGCTATTTAGTTAATTTTACAATTTTAAAGCCCTTAAGAGTCCAAAAAGTCCAAAAATACAAAAATAGTAATACAAGATATATAAAAAATACACAAATCCAAAATAACAAATTAAACAAAATGGGGTTCCAAGCAAAGATTCAAGTCTGCCGCAGTGTTGATAGGCTTGGACCAATACACGAAAATTATTCAAAACCCAGTCAAAAACAATAAATGCCCTAACCTAATTTTCCACTATAAATAAACAGCCCAGATACAGTCCAAAACACACAGAATTCAGCATAGAAAAGCTACGAAAATCACTAGAAAAAATAAGGATTAGAGTTTCACATCGAAACCCTAATCCACAAAACACCGCTTTTGAGTTTCTAAGTTTTAAGGGAGGAATAATAAAGAACCAAAGGAGCAGATATAGGAGCGATTCTTGCAATGGTTACACCACAAAAAGCATTCACAAGGATCCTAAACAGAGGCTGGAATTCTAGGTTGGTGGTATTCAAAACCTGAGTTTTTTTTTTTATGTACATATGGTTTTTATAAAATAAGATTCATTCAAAAATATGAGGGTAGTTTTCAGATCACGTTGTCTAAGATGCTATTTTGTTCCTAAAAAAATGTTCAGAGATGTAGTTTTGCTTGTCAGTAAAGTTCAGGTTCAAAGTTTTTTGTAAAAACTATACTTAGAGACTAGAGAACATAAAAACGGGCCAAAAGCAGAATAAAGAGAGGAGCAAAATGAGTAGAAAAGAACTGCACCCAGAAAGCTTAAAATAAAATAGACAGAACCAAAAACTAACCTCTGCTTCACCTTCCCCGGCGACGGTGACTCTCCTGGTCACCTTCTCCCATGAGCTTCTGTGGCGAGCTCACCTACAAATCACCCGTATAACCATCATTCCACGAAACCCACGAGCTTCACCATTGAAACCGAGCCAGCATCGCAAAAACCTCCTCTTTCCATCGCTGTTCCCATCATCTCTTCTCCTCCCAAAACAAACCCAAAAAAAAAAAAAAAATAATAATAATCGATCAGAAACGTTTTGAACAAAAAACGAAAAACCAGAAAAGAGATGGAGAAGAGAACAGAGAAAGAGTGAAGCTTACCCAGTCCTCGCCGGCGTTATCGCGCGGAACTCCCTCCATCACCGCCCAACACCGCCGCCAGATCTCCCTCCTCACCTTTAAAGAAACCGAACCGATCCCCATGGAACCGGCGCAAACATCGCCGGATTTTTCTCTCTCACTCCCTGAGGTCGCGCCGAGGATGTCGCTAGAGATTCCCTCTCTCTACTGCTGCAAGCCTTGCAAAGCAAGTTGAAAGGATGAATGGAAGTCTTTTAGGGTTCTGTTATAAGGTAGGGCTACGTATTGGGCCTCTCCTTTTTTTTATTTCTGAACACTAATCTCACCCCTCTCACTCATGCACACCCTCCCCACTTAAGCCCTGCCGCATACCGGGCCCCCAGATCTGAACCAGGCTTCCATTTTTGCACCCTTTATTATTCATACTGCACCCTGCGACTAATAAAATCCCCAATTTACTATGTTCACCCCTGCTTTCGTTTTTAATTCTTTTCCAATAATAATATAAATAATTTTTCTCATGAAAATAAAATAAACGACTAAGTCGGTTGTACAACCTAAGTTAGTCATTATTTTAGGGCCAATGAGTCATCTGATTCAAGAACCCTACCAACTTAACAAATACACTTTTCTAAAAATAAATGGCTAAGTCGGTTGTACAATCGGGTTAGTCATTTTAGGCCAATGAAATTTATGCAGATTCAAGAAACCCTACAAACTTAATAAATACGAATAAACCATTTTCCTAAAAAAATAGGGATTAAGTCTACTGTGATACTGATCGGGTTAGTCAATGCTTCTAGAACTAATGAGTCAGATGATTCAGAGTTCTAGAATACCTATTCTAAAACGAACCCACCTCACACCAAACCAATTTCTTTCAAAACTCTCAAACCATTTTCAAAAAGTAGGGGCTAAGTCGGTTGTACAACCCAAGTTAGCCAAAGATTCTAGGAATCGGTGAGTCAGATGCCAAGGAATCCTAGGATCCCTACACTAAAAACACCAACCCACAAACATTTTCGGGAAGAACTACGTAGCTTTGATTCCTCCATTGCATCCGGAGGTACGTAGGAGCAAGACTCAACCTTCACAAGCACTAAAAACAAAAATCTAAATAAGTCATATTTTTTACAAATAAAAGGGTAATTATTCAATAAATCCTAAATTAATTAGACAATAGGATGTCGTGGGGTGCTAATACCTTCCCCACACATAACGACTCCCGAACCCTAACAATGCCTTATCTTAAAACCTAAAGGGATTTTCCGAATTTGCCCTTAAACTAAAATTTGGTGGCGGCTTCCTTAAGAACCTTTCGAAGGATCCTTTCCCGGATTTTTCGGTCGCTACAATTACTCAACAAAGCGAGACAAATCATTTTGGGAGCATGTAGATGACAAATTTGACTCCTCCCAGGGTTCATCTAGTGGATGTTTTGCTCAGTCTTGTAAACGACCTACTCCCCCCCAAAGTAGGAGTGGAACGCCTACAAACCCACACAGTTCTGGTTCAACTCCTACTTTGTCAACGTGTCCAACACCTAATCCATCACAAAGCAAAAAGAGAACTCAAGCTGACAGTGCTACTACAATCCCTACTCCTCCACTACATAAGAAACCAACACCCACACCTATTGTTACAGAAGCTGCTACTGCTACTGTTTCAACAGCTCTTACTTTTACACCAACTCAGACTTTGACACCAGCTACTGCTCTTACACCAAACCCTATTATTGCAGATATAGGTGCTGCAGTTATGGATGTTTTTAATACATACATAATAGGGATGCCAGAGTACATGCGTCCCTATGTTGAAAAAATTGTTAATGTGGTTGGTGATGGTAATTGTGGATTCCGGTGTATTGCAGCATTTCTTGGAAGGGGTGAGGAGGCTTGGCAGTCAGTCAGAACTGATCTGATGGAGGAGCTTAACCAATACAATGACTTCTACAGTCGACTGTATGGTGGTATTGGTAAGGTCACATTTTTGATGAAGACGTTGTTGAGGGCACATCATGGGAATAATATTGAAGATAATTGGATGACTACACCAGATATGGGGTATCTAATTAGTAGCAAGTACAAAGTCGTTCTGACTTGTTGGTCACCTAATTGTTGTTACACAATTTTTCCTTTCAATGTTGCACCATTCAGAAGTGGCCGACAGTTCAACATCCTTTTGGTACCAGAACACAAACACTTTGTACAGGTAAAGTGTCTTCTATTTAGATTCAATGTAGTTATTCCAAAACATTACATAACATTCTGTTTTTTTGTTGTCTTTATGAAGGTCTTTATGAAGCCTGGAAGTCCAATGCCTGTGCCGGATTTGATATGGAATACTAATAGGGCACCCATAGCAAAATGTTGAGACTCGCTTTTTATTAACCAGATGCAAAAGTGGAAGTGTTTGCTCCTACAATCACAACCTCCCGATCCCCCTCCTTGTGTATATTTAAGTAAAGATAGTGATGGTAGTCAATGTTAAGTTAGGTTTATACACTACATAGAAACGAAGGAACGACGGCGGTTAAAATTGAGAGCGGCGGCGGTTCTAACCGCCATGGATTTATGCTGGTGACGGTTTCTGCAGCGCCGTTATTTCTAGCGTCGTCAGGTTGTTTTGGCGGCGGTTCCAAGAACTGTCGCACAAACCGCCGCAAGTTTGGTGGTTACGTTCGCAAATCGCCAACAAGCATTTTGAATTTTCTTCAAAGTTCGCGCGCGCGGTTCATAATCGCCGCCAATGTGCGCGCCAAAAATTCCCACCAACACTAGCGGCGGTTATTAATCGCGCAAAAGCTACGCGCCAAAATTTTCCCACCAACACTAGCGGCGGTGCAAAATCACCAAGTTAAAAATAATTTTTTTAAATTTTAAACTCGATTTTTGTTTCTCAGACTTTCTAACCCAACTTGTACCTATTAAAGAAACTACAATTATGCCAAAATCACATACACCTTCTAGAAACCAAATTTAGTTCATAATAACAAGAACTTAGTTCATACATCCAAATCTAGTTGTTCATGACACCAAAATACAACCAACTAAATTAGTTCATAACATCAAAGTACAACCGACTTAATTAGTTCATAAAATCAAAGTACAACCAACTAGCAAAACTAGTTCATAACATCAAAATACAACCAAATAGAATCATCTATCTAGATGTCCTACGGGATGGGCTTGCTTCATTTTGTCCTGTGTGGTGCACCGTAAGAGCGTCTCAAATCATCTTGTGATTCCAAGTTAAGCGACTGAAAAAAAGAGCCATAAATTAAGTTAGAATCAATATTGTAGCCAAAACTAAAACCCAAGTAATGAACAATTATTGTTGACTTCACAACCTCCCAATAAGACAATTAATAATATGAATAATTAATTAAAATCTCTTAATTATCTTAACCTCCCTGACATATATGTTTTCTCCATTTCACATTACAAATCCAAACCACAAACTCTCCCATACTTTGACCACTACCACCTCCCATAGCTACCCCACTCCGATATTTTCCAGATTAAACCACAAACAGAAACAGAGACTCTCTTTAAAGAAGAAAAAGGCTACACAACCATCTTAGGTGAATTCCTGCAACTGCAAGTAATAAATATTGGATTTCCTTTTCTATGTTTTACGTATATCATTTTGAGAACTTCACTAAAGTCCAATTCCATATAATTCAGCATATCATCACACAAACTGAATTCGTCTAAGAGAAGAAACAACTCTGCTACCAGTCATTCAAAAACCAGAAATTCGCATGATACCATTCGAACGCCTGTTCGCACGCATTATATAATTTTGGTACACAACGTTGTATAACTATTGGTAGACAACTTTTGAAATCACCAAAACTCTCTTTCTGGTTTATTAACTTTCTGTTTCTGCATAACAGTAATTTGCATGATACCATTCGAACGCCTGTTCGCACGCATCCCTTCGAACAGGTTCGAATAACGCCATTTGAGGCAGCAAAAACACACCCTCACACCATCAGTTTGCAATATTCCTTAACACGAATGAGTTTATTTGAACACGTTCGAACGATGTTATGCGAACAACATAAATTCCTTAACACGGATAACGTCGTTCGAACTAGTTCGCACAACGTCATGCGAACAGTCACTTAACCCGTGCTTCACGAGTGTCTCACGCGAGGTCAATTTTGGAAAAAAGAAGTTAAAGGGCGTGCGAAGAGTAAGAGGGGGTGTGGGAAAAACAATATCCTTAAATAGCCCAAACAAGAGTTCACTGTCTATCACTACTCCATAAGGCAAAACACGAGGGAGCACCGGATAAACGCAACGGTAACATAAAAAAGTTATAAATATTATTATCTGATTTGGAGAAATTGCGAAGAAATCTTGATTATTTCAATCAAGCCTTTATAACCCTTAAAATTGAACTGTTGCTATATATACATGCCTTATATTCAGTGTCAAAAATGGGGATGTCTTATTCGAAATTGTGAGGTTATGTCTTGATGACTGAAAATTTAAAAGCAAGATCAATTCTTTTTTTAGAATATGATATTTGTTGTGGGAATTCGGTTTTGTTATTCTGAAAATGGGCCGCTATCCACAAAAATTCATGACCCTAAACACAGCTTTTATATGTCGGAAAAATGAATGGCTTCTATATTTGGATGCCTTAATCAATGTCGGAAATCGTGATGCCTTATTCATTGTCGAAAATTGGGTTGCCTTAATCATTGTCGGAAATCGTGATACCTTATTCATCGTTGGAAATCAGGTTGCCTTACTCGTTGTCAGAAATTGGGCTGCCTTACTCGTTGTCGGAAATCGGGTTGCCTTTATCATTGTCGGAAATCGAGTTTGCTATGTCTTGATGACTGAAAATTTAATAGCAAGGTCAATTCTTTATTGACAGTGGGAATTCGTTGTTGGTATTGTGAAATCGGGGGATGCTATGCACAAAATTTCACGACCTTAGACTTGACACCGCTTTTGTATGAATATTATTCGTTCATGTCTACGCACCGCTTTTATATGAATATTATTCATTCATGCCTAGAAGACTGACTTGGACCCTAAAATATTATAGCAAGCTCTGATGCTTTCTTAGGTTATGGAAGTGAAATTTCATGTATGGGTTCTTTTGGTACTATTGGATCTCTTTGGAGTACCTCCCTTGGTACTAATCAAGCTGCTCTGGATATGGTAAGGGAAGTTTTAATTATAGGTCTGGAGATGTGATTTTAGGGTCAAAAGCAGTAGGATATGGAAAAAACAGTGAATGCATTGTTGAATCAGCTACATCATATGCTTTATCTAATGGCGGTTATGATGAGGCATTCAAAGATACTTATGAAGCTGGGCCATTTTATCCGGACCATTCTTGGAGATCATCAGCCTCTCAGCACTAGAGGATTTTGGCCTTGAAAATGTTGCTTCAGATTTGACACATTGGGGCTTATGCTGTTGCTAATAGACAATCAAATAGAGGAATTGCTGCCTAGGAAGGTTATGCCATATATGCTCTGATGTTTCACTGAGGTTTGTCTGGGTTGGTCGGGTGCAAAAGGTGAATGAATGTGGAAAGCATAAATCTTCTTGTTTCGAGATACTTTGATGCTTCTAGGTTGGCATGTTATGCATGAGAATATGGGTTCAATCTCCCTCTAACTCACTAACCATTAGACGAATAAAACAAACAAAACACTATGAAGAAGGAGGGATTTTTATCATTACCATTTAGCATTACAAACTGTTAATATGCAATTCCATATCTGTCTCTTTAATTCATTCGGAATTCATGAAACTACAGTTAGAATCAAATGCTTAATTCATAAAATATCTGATCTGATATGCACAATATAAGTAGCCTCCAATTACAATACATCTACGATCAATACATTCTTAGTTATTAGGAAAATAATAAAGAAAATTGAAAAGAAATGAAGCTTAACAAGATATAAGCTTCTTTATACAACTCATATTGATCTTTTCAT
The DNA here is from genome assembly GCA_020916435.1 of Oxytropis ochrocephala. Taxonomy (NCBI): domain Eukaryota; kingdom Viridiplantae; phylum Streptophyta; class Magnoliopsida; order Fabales; family Fabaceae; genus Oxytropis; species Oxytropis ochrocephala. Next base: position 23,014,778 of record CM037089.1, read on the forward strand.
CATTGACTACTTATATAAGGGTGTGGTAGGCTTGAAAACAAATGAGGAGGAATTTGGGCACTAGCTGACATATTGCTTCTCAAGAAGGCTACCACAGAATGCCAAATCAAATCTCTCCTCAGGAGGATCACCAATGAAGTCAAATACCGCATCCGCATTCAAGAAATCTTCATCTGCTGTATAGCTGCAGTTGGGAGAAAGTAAAGCTATTGTATTAAATTACACTGCTGCATATTAATTTACGTGTAATGAACAAAATATACCCATACCCGCTCTTTGTTATTATACATTTCATCCCAGCTCCTTTAGCAGCTGCTAGGCCTATAGCACTGTCCTCCACCACAACACATCTGCAGAATGCATCATAATATCAACTCATTTTAAATTCTTGTAAAGTAACCATTAAATCACCTGCTGAGCTGTATCAAACCTAACCAGAAGACCATAATTTTTTAGATTATCAATTAGGAATGACACTATACTATCTATATTCATGAGATAGATACCTAGAAGGTTCAACACCCAGAGTGCTGGCAGCTAGTAGATAGATGGCCTGTCACAAAGAGCATAACATAATTAGTTGCTAAAATTCCAGAACACCAAAACAGATAAACTTGACAGGAGGAGGAGTTCACAAGGGAGGGACTTTTACTGAGTGTATGAAAGTCAACTGCAAAATAGCACTTTAAATGTGTCCTCCTGAGAAATGAATAATATCTTACTGGATCAGGCTTTTTTTTGGGAACCACATCTCCTGCAAATATCTTGATTTTTTCTGCTCGCTCTGGTCCCAGCAAACAAGATACTATCGCGGAGACCTAAAATCAACTCAAAATAATTAGTACCCTATGATTTACTTGCTGATAATTGATAGATAGATAGTTAATCTATTGACAATTTGAAGGTTGGTTGATCTATTAACAACTGAGAATGTTTTCCTATAGTCAGAAAAGTTTCATGTAAAAGAATTAGTGTATACCGCTTTCTCATTGGAAGTGCTGCAAACAGCAACATTGACTCCTTGAGTTAAAGCCTGATCAACAAGCCTATATATATATATATATATATATCATAAATAATGAGTTTGGATATCATCATCATATCATAACATATAAGATAAAGAAACAGATAGTATATGTATAGTAACGAACTTTGCAACACCTGGGCGAAGAGGCAACAGTTTCTTCTCAATAAGGACCATAAATAGTTCTGTCTTTCGCTTGTGAAGTGAAGCTATGAAATCTTTTCTTTCTTCCTCACCTGCCGGCGCATTCGCCGGCCAACCTGTCTTGTTAAAGTAAGCTGTCATCCTACAAAACAAAGATATTCAACAGCAACAACAATAATTGAATCATGAGTTTTTGAATTGAAGAAAGAAAGATATATTACTATTACCTTTCTTTTCCACCTCCAATTTTGAGTAATTCCCCATACAATTCCACGTCCCAAGTAACACCTAGTTCTTTCTGCACACGTGTTATTGTTAAAGTATAAAATGTGAAGAAATAAAGAGAAAGTATCAAGTGTGTGTGTAGGTACCTCTTGGAAGGTTTCGTTGAAAGATATGCGATGGCCATCTTTTTCGGTGTCAACGAGGACACCATCACAATCAAAAAGAAGAGCAGAAGGAAGCGATGAAGAGGAAGAAGAGGCTGAAGCTGAGCAACACAACCTGCGCCTTCTGGAAACTCCCAACGTTGTTGTTGATATGTTAAGAGCATCGAGTTTTGAGGATAGTGGAGTAGTAGTAGTAGTTCGGATATGCGTTTTGAGTTGAGAAGGTGTTTGTGTTGGATTCAACAATGAAGCAGAGGAAATAGAGATGATGCTACTTGCTGCTGATGCTGTTGCTAATGCCATCTCCCTTCTTCACTTGCTTGCAATGCACATCACACACTTTAACAACTTATCTGCTTTTGTGAGAGTGAGTGGTCCTACTTCTTCTACCTACGGTTATCAACTTCCAATACTGCTTTTTAATTGATTAGGTTCAGTCTCTTCATCACCCATTTTTCCTTCTTTTTTTTTTTTTTTGGCTTAAATAACATTTTGTTCTTCTTTTCCCTTTCAAAATTATTTTTACTTTACTGGGTACTTATTGTAATAACTTTTCATGTTTGCTTTTATCTTATCTTATATCTCAATCGAATAAGTTTCCTGCACTTAAAATATGTTGTGATTACATACCATATCAGTCAATCCTTCTCCTTCTACACTCATGTGGTAGGCCCTCTATGCAAGTTGCAATTTTCTAATAATTACAAACCACACACAAACGTCACCATACGAGTCTACAGTCGCGGTTCCGCGCCAAGTTCCCACATGCTGCTTCTTTTTTATTATACTATTTTATTCTTTTTTTATTCTATATATTTTATGTAGCATGACTTTTCTGAGCAAATTTTTTGCAGGTCCCACCAAAATCTTTAAGGGTCCTACTTTGTTAAATATTTTAATATAGACTTTCGTTTATTTCTATTTCATTTATCAGATTGTAGGCCATGTAGAAAAATATTCCACTCTCATTCTCAAATGCATATTGCACATAGAAATACATTAAAAATATGACTAAAATTGAAGGATTAAAAATTGTAACAAAAATTAACTGTCTAATCTTTAAAAAAAACAATATATACAACTTGGTTCAAACATCATCGAAAATGTATTAAGCTAAAATTAATTGGAAAAACTGAAGGAAAAAATGGGAAAATAAACCGAAACAAGATCAACCCAAAACAACAAGATGAACAATAACCAAATCAGATCAAAATACAAATACTTTGAGAGTAAAAAAAAAATATCAAATCAAAAATCCAGAACATGATCAAATCAACAGATCAAGAAACAAAAATCTAGAACATAATCAAATCAACAGATCAAGAAAAACAAATTACATCTCTCTTTCAGAATAAAAAATTTGATTGAAAATACAAAGAAAAATTTAGAACCCTTCATCATCATGACCATATCTGATAGAAGAGGAAGAATAGACATATTCTTCAAGACCATTGATGTCGAGCTGTAGTTGTTCCTTTGTCAGACCAACACCATTGCTCCCTTGAGCAGTATAGATCTGGTTGATTAGGAAGAATAAAAATGACGTTTAAGTCCACTACCAAGTAGATCCAGTGCAAATCTATCATTATTGCTCTGTTGGTTCACACTCGTTGCTCCGTTGAGGTGAATGTAGTGACAGGACATGCATGCAAGTTGTGAGAGAGACATGAAAGCAATGAATGAAGGTTACCTCTACTGCATGTATAGATCTGGTTTACTAGAAGCATATCTATAAAACCAGAGAGTGAGGAATGACACCATGCAAGTTGAGAGAGATGAAGACCGACAACACAAATAAAGACTGAGAGGGAGAAGCTCAGAGATGAAGGTCATAGTGAGAATAGGAAGAGGCGTGGAAGATGGGGTAGAGAGGAAAAGAATAAATGAGTGTTATTGGAAAGTGAAGAAGATGAATATTTAAGTCATGAGTGAGAGAGTGTGAGAATAAAAAATGAATGTGTGAAGTCTCTAGAAAATCAGAATTTCTTTCCCAATTTTTTTGTTAAACGATCCGTGAATGGCACCTAATCACCTAGGTCAAAAATGCAGGCCCTTTATCTTCCCTTTTTTTCTTATGTAAAAAATGCAACAATAAATGAGTGTGAGAAAGGGTTGTACATGTACTTCAACAATCTCCCCTCTACTCACTAGACACCCTTTTATGGGGTGAAAAGACCAAAAACCCTTATTGAAAATTGGATTTTATATTTTTTTAAACATAAAATACGGTTCGGCGCACGCTTGGCCGAACCGGTTCAGATTTCACTGCACCGAGTGTGTTATTTTCAAAGACAACCCCCCTAAAACTATTTTTATTAGGTTCGAGCACGGCCGACCGAACCGGTTCGGAGCACGGCCGGCCGAACCTCACTGTTTTATGTTTTATTATATTTTCTATTGTTTTCCTGATGAGCTGTCACATTCAAAAGTTAGAAGCATTTTGCATTTGACATTTACTTGAGCAACTTAATTCTCTTTTATTTCAAGACGAAGGTACCAGATTATACGAACACATTCTAAAAATTAATATCAAATGTTTAATAAAAATCATCCTAAAAGTTAGACAAAATTAAGGTAGGCAAAATTAAGGTAGGCAAAATCATTCTAAAAATCATATTGTACACAGTAGTACAACTTTTAAGGCTAAAATAAAATATTTAGTATGAAATGCTCAGTTTTAAATTTTACAGCATGAGGGGGTTTTGAGGGGGTTCGGTACTCAAACGACCGAACTGGTTCGGAGCACCGTGCTTCGAACCAGTTAAAATATAACGTTTAGGGGTTTTTGATGTGAGGGTATTTTGGTAATATTTAAGGGTTAGGGTGTCCAGTGAGTAGCTAGGGGGTTGGAAATAAGGTTAATAGTAAAATAATAGCGCGAAGTGTGTTCCTTAATAATTAATTTGGTAAAAAAAATATAGTAGTTTTATGACAGAATACATAAAGTGAAATGATAAACGGTGTGTTTTAAGTTAGCACGTTAAAAAAAAAAATTATACTTATATTTATATTTTTTAGGACATATTTTTCTAAACCTTTAAAAAAATTATTTATTTTTATACTTCTTCTTCTCATGGGGTTCTTTAGACTCTAGAAAAATATTCAATTATTCAAATACGCGAAGTTCATTCTTCAGTAATTAATTGATAACAAAAAATAATTTCGTTAGAAAATACGTAAAGAGCGACGTTAAACAGTGTGTTTTGCGGGTATCTAAGAGTCAATAAAAAAAATTATATGTTCAATCACATTAATTTCCTTTCTCGCTATCCAGTTTGGTGAAAAAACTAATAATTTCAAAATCAAATATGTAAAGTTTGACACTAAGCAATGTGTTTTTGGGGTACTTTAAAGTCCTGAAAAAAATTAGATGTTCAAATATATGAAGCTCATTCCTCAATAAACAGTTTGTGACAGAAAAAAAATTTGTGACAAAATATGTAAAGTGTTATATTTTTTTCTTCAATACGTAAAGTGTGGTGTTATTTAAATATATCCATTTTAAATAGGTTATTACTGTCAGTTCGGGACAAATTCCTGTTGCCTTTCCTTTCCTTTCAATTGTTATCGCATCCAACCTTACATGGAAACTTTCTCTATTCATTTTCAATAATAATATGAGTAATTTCATAAAAATTTAGTAATAACAAAATAATTTAGCAATAGTAGTATTAAAATAGGGTGAGCCCGTGCGGAGCACGGGACATAAAACTAGTTAATTTTAAAATTAGAGACCATTTTCATTTTAATATGTGAAATGAAATATAGACTGTATAAGGATTAATTCCCAAAATGTATATTTAATTTAAATAGCTAATGCTCTTTCTAAAAGACAAGTCTAAAGAGTACTTCATATCAATGCTTGGAATATTCAATAAAAATCTCAAACAGTGTCAAAATTGATATTTTTCTAACATATTAATTATTTTATTTTTTCTTATTACATACTATATCATCAGACCGATGCATGTAACAACCAACAACGTTGTCCGTGGATTAATCTACCTTTGGGACACTGAGTCAATTTGGTGCTATTGGATTTGATTTTGGCAGTGAACAAATTCAATGTTGATTAGTGGGCATTTGATACTATTATGGAGTAAATATGTGGTTGTTGCTTTTCCCACACCTCCTCCTACTCAAAACACACCACATAAGGGTGTGAAAAGGCAAAAAGCACTGAAATGAAAATCTTTTTTTTCACAAATTTTCACCGTTCGAACACGGGGCTTGAGCGAGTTGAACAAAAAGACTGCTTCGCGTGTTAAATATTTGACACACACCCTCGTTGGATGAAAATTAAGCTGTTCGGATGGAGTCATCCAACCAATTCGACAATACCATCCGAACCAATTCGGACAATACCATCCGAATAATTGGTGACATTTTACTTTGGTAAAAGTCTAAGACTTTCATCTTGTTCAAATTCACTTCAACAAACAGAACAATCAGTTCCATCAATCAAGCCTTCACCTTTCTTATACTTACAAACAGTAATAGCATTAATAATTGATTGTTGAAGACCAGGAGTTCGAATATACCAGATAGGGTGATCCACAACATGATGATCATTATTAACAACAAAATCATCATGATCTTGTTGTGTTTGTTGTCTTGTGAATAAGGCTCTGATTCTTCTTGTTGATGTGTTGTTGGTAGTGGAAGGAGAGAAGAATTTGACGTAGATGGCGTAACAGCAGAGAAGAATGAAAACGGAAGCAGCAATAGAAAAACTGATGATTAAGTAGGTGGAGATGTTGTGATTGGTGGTGTTATTGAGAGGTGGTGGAGGTGGTGGTGGTGATGATGGAGGGTAATAGCAACGTGTGATGAAAGGAAGTTGGTGGGGATTGGATGGATGAATAGTTTGGTTAGTTAGGTTGAAAGTTTGACTTTGGTTATAGGTAAAGAAGAAGAAGAAGACACGGTGATGAAAATGAAACTGATGGTGTTCGGATGGTGGTGTCCGAACGGGTTCGGTTGCCCTCATCCGAACCCGTTAAAAACACTGCGTAGGGGAGGTTTCCACGTGAGGGTAATTTTGGAATATTTTAGGTTTGAGGGTGTGTTTGAGTAGGAGGGGGTGTGGGAAAAGTAAACGCCAAATATGTTATGGCTGTTTACACCCCCGTTCTTCAAAACAAAGTTATTGGGCCACCAACCAACTAAGACTCAGGTTCGCTTATCTAAAAAAAAAAAAACTAAGGCCCAGGTTCATTCATCAATGACTCACAATGACACCTCCTAACTGAACGGTTCAGATCACTTCACTCATGTACCCTTTGACTCTATAAATACATCACTTATTACTAACAAGAAGGTACGTATTTATTACCCACTAATACTTGCAATTAACTATCCAACACCTGACTTTAGCATCAGAGTGACTTTGTAGGTACACCCCATCTCGGGATCGGATCATCCAAATTGGACGTGACTATTATTGATCAAACATTATCTCCTACCTACTGTCTAGGATCGACTGACTCATAGACACGATACAGAACATATACTAAGCACGAACGGAGATCGATCTTTCATTGAAAACGTTGGGGAGCTAGCAATGTCTGAACCAAAAAGAGGCTGGTGCATGTAACATATCAATGCTTCGGTTCAATCCATGTTGTAACCATTTCTTCGATTTTTTTGCCAAAAAGCGACCGATGGATGTAAAATTAGTAGAGTAGACAAAAAGTATTGATGGTACAATTTTAAATTTTTAATGCTGATTTACTATAGATTTTATTTCAATCCAACAAACAAGCTTGTAGTTCTCTACTTCTCTTTATATTTTGTATTCTACTTACTTACAGCTCGTATAATGTATTATGAACCATTTTTTTCTACTACTTTTCTGCTGCTATTTTTTTATCCTTCTTTTTCTGCTTTTCTCCAATACTTCTCTGCCGTTTCTTTTTTCTTACACAAAGTCAATTCTTATTCATTTTCCACCAAGAGCACCTCTCATGAACTCAAGGTAAGTTAATTCATTGAGCACCCGGTAAATGTCATAGAAGTAGGACCATATCATGGTGTAAATAATAGGGATTATTCGAATCTCGGGAAGGCTAAAATAAATTACCATATTTCACCGATTTATTATGAAAAAAATTACATTGTAGTCATAAAGGCTAAAATGTTTACAAGACAAATCTAGTAAGGGGTTTACTTTTCTCACTCCCCCTCTTTCACACCCCTTAACAAATTTTATTCCGAAAATAACCTCGCGTGAAACGCTGGGAGAACGTGTTTAATGATGGTTCGAACATCATGCGAACGCAATAAAATTGATGAATGTGGTGTGAAGGTCAATTTTTTGTAATAAAATAGGGTGTTCGAACAAGGTTATGCGAACTAGTTCGAGTGACCCCATTCGAACAGGTGAAATTACGCACAAGATGGTGTGAAGTCAAGATTTAACACACTCGAACGATGTCGTTCGAACCTGTTCGAAGCCCCGTGTTCGAACACGTGAAATTTCTTGAAAAAAAATATGTTTTGACTGGCCTTTTAATCATTTCACACCCTTATGGGGTGTGTTTTGAGTAGGAGGGGCGTGGAAAAAGCAACATCCTCTAGTAATTGTAGTATTTGACAAACTTAACACATTAAAAAAGCAAAGACCAGGCCGTTTTAGTCCACGGGAATCAAGAGGGAACGGTATGGGGCTTTGGCTCCATGGTCATCCGTTGATTCGATAAGAAAGGAGCTTGGTGTATATAATTACAAGATGAACTAGAAAAGAAAAAGGAAACTATAACCTCAATTGCTCATATTCAAAGCACGTAAAGTAAAGATACAAGTTCATTCCTCTTTGATTTGATCATTATAAATGGATGTTCAGAAGAGAAGAACTACATACAATATATCATTCTTTAGGGCATGAGGCGAGGCCTTTGCAAAACTTGGACAATGTATCCACCTTAACCATGTTAGACTTGGCTGCATCCAGCAATGGATCTGATTGAAGGGCCTTGTCGAAACAATATTTAGCCTCTTCTAACATGCCCTCAGCAACAAAAACAAGACCCAAGTTGTTGAATGCAGGGGCATACCCAGGCTGTAGTTCAAGTGACTTCGTAAACATAGCCTTTGCTTGTTGATAATTTTTCTGATAGCGATAGAGAATTCCCAAATTGGATAGTATAGCATGTGCTTGTTGTGTTGATGCCATGGACAAAGCCCGCTTATATACTTCTTCAGCTTGTGATCGCTCTTCCGATAGTTGAAGCGAAACACCTACACGTGCATTTTTAACCCATATGAACAGCTATTCAGGAAATAATTTGTTGCAGGGGAAAAAGGACTGGAAGAGGCCAAGTGCCACACTACAGTTGGCAATACCAAAGGCATACAACATTGAACTTAGAGAAAATGCATATATATATATATATATATATATATATATAGAGAGAGAGAGAGAGAGAGAGAGTATACCTAGGTTAGACCATGCATAGCTGCAATCCTTATCGTAGGCAATAGCAGCTTTGAGGTATTTTTGTGATGTTTTGAATTGCCGAGCACAAAGACTATGAACACCAAGTTGGTGCCACTTGGCAGCATCGTCTGGATTTTCTGCTATGGCCTAGGAGGAAAAGAATGACACACCAAAAGGATGTGAGAAATTATATCCATCATAGAGACACCAGACGACACGAGTTAAAACACCTCAGATCAGATAAGCTGTGTATACAACAAAATAAGCATGGTAAAAGCTCAAGTAGCAAGTGAAATCTTAAGATAATGCACGAAAACTTTTCCCTCTGCATGATCATTGCACCTCATTCTACTGATAATATCTACAAGAAAGCAATAAATTACCTGCTTTAGACTGGAAACAGCACGCTCTTCAATTTCTGTCAGCTCATGCTGTTCACCTTCATATGCTGCTGATATCTCATGTTGAGCCTTGTGAACCATGGCAAGCCCCGTCCATGCTATTGGAAGCTCAACCAGGGATGAATCACCATCTCTTAGTATAGAAGCCATCTCATTTCCAGCACATGAAAGCAGTTCACTAGGATCTTGAGATCTTTCTGCCTCCTTTATTCGATGCAAAGCAACAGCATATCGAGTAGACATGCAATTGGGTTCCAGTTTTGCAGCCTAAAATGCATGGCAACAGAGGTTAGGAAAGAAAATTAGATAATCACAGTCCTCATAGCCACAACACTTCCACACAAGAAGGCTTAATAAAAACAAGGGAGAAACATCAAAAGTGACACTAACAGAAAATGACTCTATCAAGGATCCATGAGCACCTTCTCCAAGCACTTGCTGGAACTTCGATGATCACCAGTAATAGAAAACGCATAGGCAAGATTTGCCCAGATATGAGCTGATTTGGCATCTGCTCTAATTGCAGCCAACAAACATTCCTTAGCAACATTAGCAGCGATGACCTGTTCAGAAAAAGCACCTTCAGCAGCATTTGCACCAGCACCTGCAATTGGAGAATCCATGTGATGTGACTAAAAATGATAACCATATTTCAAAAATTTCTTTAACCACTTAAAAAAAAGGACAAGTCAAAGTAATGTCCAATATATGTAAGCCCATAGTGCATATAACATAGTACCTGCTACAACTGAAGCATATTTACACAAAAGAAGGGCAGCATAATTGACCAAAGCTGCAGGATGGCCTTGATCTTTCAAGATCAACTCTTGGAAACATTTTGCAGATAATTCCAAATTGCCACTGCAGGGAAATTTTAGTTAATAAACACGGAGGAAAGACAATATTTAGAAAATATATGAATGGAAATAAACCCCTTAGCCGCAAAAATATTCGTATTTCCCAAATAACTCAATGCAAAAATTTAGTATTTCTTTTTTTTTTCATCTTTACTTGTCTTTTTTCGTATTTCACTGTCGTACTGCTATGTTGGCCCCGTCAAAAAAAAATTCCAAGCTCCGCCACTGTTGCTAGGATTTTGATACAGTGTCTATTTTTAATTGTTGTTTAGGATTTTGATTTGATACATGGTCTATCTTTAATTGTTTTTTTAGTCTTTCCTTCAAGGTCTCTTCAATTATTTGAGGCACAATTAGAAAAAGGAAATATCATGTTATATCAGAGAAGTTTCTTTCTCTGCATGATTTCTTTAAGTATTTAAAGATGATTTCCAAATCTCTATGTTTAAGGATTGTATCTTTGTTTCCTATGCAACTTTCTTTAGTCATGGTGCTACAAAATAATATATACAACGCCAAAAATGAAAGACAATATCAGCACACATTGCATGGGAAGGAATCTCACATTTGGTACAGACTGAAAAGTGCTACTTCATATGGAAAAGTTAAATGAAATACAATAAGCCTTTTATATCCAAAAAAAGAGGTAATTACCATTCGAACTTACATTTGAAGATAAGCTATCCCAAGATTAACTAGGCAATCATAGCTGTCTGGTACAATGGCCAACAAGGATGACAAAACTGATATAGCACTCTACACCAGGGGTTGAAGTTCATATTGGTTCAGGAAAGGGAAAAATAAAGGTAGCCACGTCAAATACAGAAACTGAAGTTGAAACATCATATATGCTTGAGAACTTTAAAGCGCGTGGAAGAAAGAAAAAAAATGTACTTATACCTGCACACGACCAGTTTTAAGAAGGATAAAACCCATTGTATTCCATACAGCTGCCTGCCTGATATCTGATTGCACTGATTCTTTAAGTTTAGAAAGAATTTCCTCAAGTTCATGAGGCTCAAGTTCTTTGTCTGAACTATTTTCTGATGAACTTTCTAGTATCAGGCACTATAAGGATTATACAACATGTCAATGAACTTAAAGACTAGAATCGTTGATCTATCAAACTAAGATTATTGTACCTGTGCATGGTGAGTCTGAACTAAAGAAAGAAACTCTGGCCTGTCAAGCTCAGCCTCAGGCCTGAGTAAGATCTCTTCTGCCTTCTCATAAGCCAATACAGCCTGCAAAATTTTAATGACCTTATGAGCACACTACATGTATCAAATATAACAGGTAAATTCAAAAGCACTACCTTTTGAGGTTGGTTTAATCTTTGGTACATCAAGCCAAGTATAAAATGAGCATGAGCATTTTTGGGCATCTTCCTTGCAACATGAACCAAGCCCTACGAGCATAACAATTTTTGTCAGTAAAAAACCAAAATCAACAACAATGACCACAACCATAAAAAATAGTTACTACTATCTCAAAACTAAGTGCCGGCTTTCTAACCTCCCAATTTTTCACAAAAACAATTGATCTGGTGACAGAAAGATGGTGATAAGAAAACAGGGATCAAAAAATCAATTATGGTTAGTTCAATATTGAGTGAACAGATTTTATACATGCTTCATGGTCATAGATCCTTATAGTCATCGAATAAATCCTACTGTAAGCTACAAATAAGAAAAATAATAAATGTAATTAAGAGACAATCATTAAGCATAAATAAATCATCCGAGGTGAGTTACGATTTGAATCAAGTCAATACTAGAAATGAAGGACAGAGAGGCATGATATGTTAGAATATTGGTGCATCGTTAGGTTACTTTGTCCTAAGAAATACAATATTTTTAAATTCAGTGCCATGCATAACAGTCACATAATCTATTCATGTTAAAAAGTTGAGAAGAGAAAAAAAAACATTTGAAGTTTTTTTTTAATTAGGAACAAGAAAAATGTCCCCATCTTCAACAGGTATCCATCACATGATTCACATCTCACGTTGGACGGCTAGAAATATTTCACTGAATGAAGAGAAGCATGGCAGGAAAAAACTCCATCTGCATGACTATACATCATCCATCTACTATTATTTTTTACTTAAGAAAACAGGGGAAAGTTATTCCTGATTTCTCAGGAAAAAAGTTTTGTTGTTTAAATACTTCAACAAACAGAAAGCCAATCCATGAAAGACATTCCGAGCAAGGTTATCAAAATTGAGATTCTACGTAAGATCAAGAGGGGGATAGCAAAATCGTAACCTGTAAAGTCGCAAGTAGAATCGTAAGCTTCTACCGAAGAAATTTCATAGGATCGGGAGGGAGGGTAGCAAGTCGTAAAGTCGCAAGTAGAATTGTATGATCCTACCAAAACGGGAAAATAACAAATATATATGTTGTTCTGAAAATATTTATATTGTTATTGTTATATTAAAAAAAAAAATTGTTGTTATATTAAATTGAATGTAACTTATCCCACGTAACCAAAAAAAAGTAACTTACGTCTCAGTTAGGAAAATGTTACTGCTGTTAGAAAAAAAAAAGTAAGATACTGCTGTTAGAAGAAAAAAAAAGTAAGAGAAAGCATTAAAAACACTTAAGAAAGGAGAAATAATACATAAAAAATGCCTGGGCCACACACAGCCCACATTGCATGAACGTGCAATTCTAGGAGTTAAATCGCGATTTTGATTACCTTGATTCTATGTTTCCTAGGCATTCTTTGGGGTAGCAAAAGATAGCTAAAAGACTAACTGAAATCCTCAAGCACCGCCAACTGATTAACTAACATATTTGGAGTTTAAAATATAGATAACTTAAATAAAAAGGAAAACAATATATTAAACTCACAGTCTTCATGCTGCTAACTTTTTCCTCCCGAGATGAAGGAGCACATTGGACATGTTGATCACCATCCACATCAGCTCCACAATCAATAGAAGAATCTGTCTTGCTAGGTCTGGAACGGCATTTCCCCGGCTTGTTCAACTTTTTACCTTCGCCTTCAATGCTGTCTATGTCTTTGGACAACAAACTCCTGTCTTGACTGTTTTCGTCATTCGTCAACCTATATAGTAAGCAGAAACATTATCAAACTAATCAAAGACAGTTTGAGCTACTTTGGATAGACTTTTCCACAAGCACTTACAGAAAAGAAAAAGTTAGTATGATATGATATTGCAATAACCATGAATATTCAAACTAATAGCTTCTCTCATAAGTTGAAATTAATTTTTGCACCTTCATTTTCTCAAAATATCTCTCAATTTTTCATAAACACTTTTTAACTTATAACGAGTTTTTAATGATATAGAAAGGGACAAGGATCACAAATTCACAACAACAGCATATGCATAAGCCTAAATTAAATTACAAGTTATAAACCCCTGTGCTCCTTCCCCATCCTATTATAATTGATAAGTTAGTTAGTTAGTTAGTTAACAGTTGATTGTATCAGTTACCGTTGAGTTAATTGGTTCAGAATTTCGTGTACAACTCAATTCTCTGTTCCTCACACGGTTCAGTGAGTTTTTAAGTTCGATATTTCAATTTGTCCTCTGTGACAATGAATGTAGCATCGGAAATCAGAAGAAGAAAAATACAGAACTAAAATTGAGATGATAATGAGTAATACAAAAAAAAAACCTGGTAATTTGTGGAGGAGGAAGAAGTGAAGATTCGTCGTCTTCGGTTTCAGGAGGATCGACGTTGAGGTCCGCCAAAACGACGAGTTTGGTAGTGGTAGAGTTAAGACCCTTCGAGCTCGAGCTCTCTTCTGCTCCCATCCTCTCCGCCATTTCTCGCTTAGGTATCCGTATAACATTTCCCATTTGCTGTAGCCTGTATGTAATATATAGTTTTTTATGCAATAAAATATTACGAATATTTTTATTGTATTTTTTTTTTTTGTGAAACAAATTGTAGTATTTTGATAAATAAAAGCATGAAAATATTAAAAACAAGTAGTACATGTTACAACAAACACCCAAAAGAATAAACTAGCGTTGGATATAATGTCTATTAGACAAATAACTTTTTTTTTGACAAAGACAAATAATTTTTTTAAAAGTTGAATATAGTTATAAAATTTTAATTATAATATTAGTAATAAGTAATATAAATCATATAACAGAGCATATTTGTAATTCATGCGCATTGTGACACGGTTTTGATTATAATTATAATATTAGTAATAAGTAATATAAATCATGTAACACGGTTTGACTGTTTGCTTGGGATAACAAATAAGAAGATGAGATCGACTATGATGAAACATTTGCACTTGTGGCAAAGATGACCGCTATGAGAACGATGCATCTATTATAACCTCTAAAGGTCGATATGCCCGCCAAATGTATGTGAAACGACGTATTTCTTCACAATGACATTGCAATAGATATTTACATGATTCCTCCTCAAGGACCATTTTCCTCATCTAAGGGTGTTTCCAAGCTCAAACATTCTTTATATGGCCTACAACAATCTCACTACATATGTTATGGGAATTCTCGGAATTGTCTTTTACCTATAGTCAACATGACTCAATTTGTTTATCCATTGTATAAATGACAATATTTTCTTCTTTTCATTTATGTTAAGGACATGGTCATTACTTTATCTTATTATGCATCCATACACCAACTTAGACAACATCTACAAGTCTCATTTCAACTATCTTTTAGGTCTTGAGGTTCATTCCAACTCAAAGAGACTTTACACCAGCCTAACTATACTAATGATTTGATTCCATTAAGTTACTTAGGTGACTCTTCTAGAGGTTAATATTAGCATGATAAGAGTGATCTTTTCGCCGATCCTTTGTTGTATTGTCAACTAGTGGATAGTCTTATTACATGTTCTGACATTTCATTTGTTGTAAAATAGGTCAGTCAATTCATGTACATGCCTTGCCAACTTCATTTGGCAGTTGTTTGCCGCATCATTGGATACTTGAAAGGCACGTCTCAATTGGATACTTGAAAGGCACGGTTTATTTGTTTACTTGCAGTGACGCTGATTGGGCTGAGTTTCTGGACGCTCAACTGAATCTGGCTTCAAAGGGGATTACATATGTAGCTTCTGATTTTTTTTATAAGTAGCTTTGGATCTCTCTTACCATATATTTAAAAAATTCTGTGTTTAGCATCTAATCGAATGGCTTGAAAACGTATATAATGAAAATGAAAATGAAAATGGCGTCAAATTCTACCTTCCCAAGTTCGAAATACCATGTGCCCGTATTGTATGGCCGGAATTTTTTAGTTAGTCACAGAAAGCCAATTGCAGAACATCACTAACCCAACAACAAAAGGCAACGACTTAATTCAACCCAACAACAAAAGTTCTGCAAAATATTCAACTGGTCAACTAAGCCAGGGATGACTAAACCAGAAACTGCGTCTCTCAGTGGAAGCTCCTTGGAAGAATAGCAGAGCACATCTAGCCTAATATCCACAACAACTAGTCTGGCTTCTTCCAGGACTGAAAGCAATAATTCAACTTCAATTGAGAATGCTGAAAACACCAGAATTAAAGTCATTCAACATCAAGTATGACCCTCAAATCCTGACCTGGAAGATACTCTGCAACAGGTGCAGTAGATACTGATGGTGGCCCTAAGCTATTAAAGAGAACAGTCACTTGAAAAATATCTGCATTCTAACCAAAAGAAAATCTCACAAAATGAATGACAGTAGTCATTTGACTATTCAAAAAGCATACAGCAGAAGGGAACAAATAAAGACCAGGTAAAAACAAACACAAATACTATTATCATATAATATAGCAAAAACTAAACAGCTAAAAAGAATTTGTGAGAAAGATAAAAAAGAATATCATAATCTTTTATGTTACCTCCATGGAAAAATCTGGTGAGCCGGCTTTACTGTAAACGGAAAAGTGAGAACAGGATAGTGAGCTTGCACCAAAGCCATCATCACCCTTAGCATACGGTTTGATCTTGGAGAGGTCTGTCTGTGTGAAAGTCTAGTTGGACACCGCAAACTATGGCTGGTGGAGGTTGCTCCAGAGAGGATTTTTTCAATGCTTCTAACATGTACACAGCCTGAGGGTGTCTTAACTTGGCAATAACAGCTTCGGTTGCCTGCACATATGCTTTCTCAACATCTGGGGAACAAAATTTGTCCAGAGTTTACTGCATTTAGAACATATGTAAAAAGCGTCCAAACATTCCTACTTGTCCTGTGTGGAGACATACATCAACAATTTCTATATAATCATTGAAACAATTTTAAACTGAGTCAAGTAATACGAAAATAATTGACAAGCATATACACCAAATGAATATAAACACCAGCTCACTCCACAGGGTATATGACAAGTTTCAAACATTTATCTTCTATGATGCAGCATTTCATTCTATCATAGCACATGTGGAAAAAACTCAAGTAGCATATATGAATAATTTGATATTTTACAGTGTGCAAGAACCAAGAAACAACAATATTACTGACTTATGAAAGGCTTACTACCTTCACCACTTATGTTACAACTCCAAAGAAGTCATTTCATTGCGAAGCTGAAGAGCCCTTGTTTTGTTGCCCTTCTGTACATGACTGGCAATCAATGTCTCATATATATCCATACTTGGAGTCAACAAACGACCTTTCATAATCCTTAGATACTTCTCCGCATCTTCAACCTTTCCAAAACGACACAAACACTGAATCATCGATGCAAAAACAGACAACCCAGGACACATAGACTTGTACTCCATTTCATAATATATTTTAAGAACTTCCTGAATCTCATCCTTTCTAGCATAACCATTTATTAAATGAGAATAAGTAACCTCACTGGGCAAAAACCCTTTATCCAACAATAAAGTCAACATCACATTTGCCTTCTCCACATCCCCATTCTCACATAGCTTCTCTGCAACTTCATTAAATGACAAACAACTAGGAACAAATCCAGCACTCAACATTTCTTCAAAAACACTTGAACACTCATTCACCCGTCTCGAATTCGCACACCCAACGATAACATACTCGAAAGTCTCGCCATAAGGCTTCAAACCCTTTCCTTCCATTTCCCGCATCAATCCAATCGCTTCTTCAATTCGTCCCTTCTCACAAACCGCTCCTATAAACGAAGTATAAACAAAAGAATTTTCCTTAAACCCTCTTCTTACCATCTCATTATAAACCTCCCAAGCAGAATCAAAATTCCCCAACCTAACTTTAACATGAACAATCAAAGAGTAAACAACCAAATCAGGAATCAAATTCTTCTGCAACATTCTCTTCAACAATGTAACTAACTCAAATTCTTCTTCCACGTGTCCATTTTCCAAAATTCTAAAAATCAAACTAGAATTAACAATCGATGAAGGAGAATGTGAATTCCGCTTACCTACAATTCGATCCAACGTCTCGACATTCTTCTGAAGCAACCCTTCCTTGCACAGAGCATCAATCAAAATCTTCAATGTCACTACATTAGGGTAAATTCTTTTCCCTATCATATGCTCGTAAACGTCCCAAACGGTGGAACACTCGTTACACTTGTGAGCAACGTGAAGCAAAGCATTGAAACTCGCGAGACTAACACAAAACCCGCGTTCCTCAATGTAACGGCAAGCGTGGAAGACAACGTCCGTTAATCTTGTTTTAGTATAAGCTTTTATCAGTAAGTCGAAAACTGGAGAGTGAGAACCGGAGAGAAACTCACAGGTGTTGATTAGCGAATCAATAACTGTACGAACCGTATGCGTTTCGGTGTTTTTGATTGCGAGAGATTCGAGTAATGCTCGAGCGTCGGTGATTAACCCAGCTTGGACTAAGACGTTGATTGTTATGCAGTAAGAGCGAACATCGTGTTTGAAACGGTGCGTTTTGGATGACCAGTGGAAGAAACCTAGTGCGGTTTTTGCGTCTGTTGGGTCTTTCAGCTCTAACAGTACACGCTCTACTAATGAATTGCTGAATTCGATGGAAGCGAACTCGCGGCTCACGGCGTCCCAGTTCCGTCTACTTCTAAAGGATTGACAGATGGCGGTAACGATGTTGTCGTCGTGTTTTGACGTTGACATAAACTCCGTCTTGGAATGGAGTTTGCGGAAACTGAGTCTACTTAACAGCTTCATGGGTTTGGAACTGGAACTCATTTTTCTGAACTTCCTCCCGCTGCTATGGTGCCTTTGTACTCTCCTTCTGTATCCATGCAAAAACACAAACACTAATATTATCTAACGGGTCTTAATTTCGGTACCCCCCTCTTTCCCTCCCACACCCCCATAATGTCCCAAATGGACAAAAATACCCCTGGAAATTTACAAAATCACATTTCACATTTCACAAAACATAATTTCGAAAAAAGTAAGTAAATTGAAGGATTTTCGAATTACTAGGTAATTCGAAAAAATTTGAATACTGTATGAGAGGTAATTAATTAGGTTGTAGAATTTCAACCTAATTACCTCCTTCGAAGGTATTTCAAATTCTTTTCTAATTACCTAATAATTCAAAATCCCAATTTTTTTTAATTTTAAATATTTTCTAATTACATTTATTTTTTTAACGATGGCGAGTAGACGATCGGACAACGTAGAGCGCGAGCGAGTCTTCCTGAGCAAAGACCACGCAAATTGACGCGAGCACAAGATTCTGGGAGGCGAGTAGTAGTGATCTCTTCTCCGGACACTTTACGAGAGGCTCGTAGTCATTGGGCATGCTTCGAGCGTCGAGGCGCGAGAGAGCGTGCGTGCAGTGGTAGAGATGGTTGAGCACGAGCCTCGGCCTCGGCACCTCGGCCCGGTATGAGCGGCGGATAGAAGACCACCACGATTATGAGTACCATATGCGGCACCAACAGAGCACCCGAGAGATGTATCATGACGGTTGGGAGGCTTGGGAGGAGCAGGAGGATGAGGGGTCGGCATCGGGAGGAGGAGGAGGAGGAGGAGGAGGAGGTTCGGGAGGAGGTTGAGGAGGAGGAGGTTCACCGCCTCACTGTGGATCACCCACCATTGATTATACATCGGGATACGCATGCAAGGCGTCGGATAGATAACGTATGGTTTAATTTTAATTTTTTTTTTTTTTTACTTAACAACAATTAATTACTTATTTTTAATAACGTATGGTTTAATTTTAATTTTTTCAAATTTCTGAAATCAAGGTTGTATCTCACGGCGTAAGTTTTCTAGATTAGACTCTACTCTGAGCACCACCCACGGGTAGAGCAGCCGGTTGCGTGTGGCTAAGCTTTCTCGAGTTGGACATCACACCTGCGAGGAATCAACCATGAGTTGATATCTCGCTTTTGGGAGAGGTGGCATCCCGAGACCTGCTCATTCCACATGCCCTTTGGGAGATGGCACAATCACCTTGATGATGTGGCCGTCTTTGCTCACTTGCCACCGGATGGCACCCCATTGGACCACAGGCGATTTTAATTGGCTGAGGCTCTTCACATGGCCGTGGATCGTTTGGGCATGGATCGTGCCACCGTCATCCGAGGAGCTTAGGGATAACGAGGCGATGATCTCGAGGATCTCTCAGTAGAGGTGAGGACGCCACAAGGCGAACATGGCACGGGGTGCTTATGAAAGCAGTACGCACGCGGTGCTACATGCTCTTCCTCGATAGGCACCACCATTCTCGGTGACAAGAGTCACACATTAGTGCCAAGTGAGGTGGATGTATCTCGCTTGAGATCTTCATCATTGTTAAACATTTTGGACCCATAGTAGTTGTATTTGTACATTATATTATTTTTTTATGTTGCTCATTTTATATATTTTGACTTATTGTTATTTAAATCGTAAACTGTTAGTATCATAGTTCCAAAATATAACGCGCTTTAAATATTAATTCAATATACAAAGTTTAAATAAATTAATAAAAAACTAAAAATTTGAATTACCTTTTTAGAGGTAATTCAAAATTTTATGTTTTATGAACCTAAATACATTGCTTAAAAGGTAATTCCAAATTATCAATTATTTTTGAACCGAATTACCTTATTTTGAGGTAATTCAAAAAATTAATTTTTTTTTTTAAAAAGGCAGGGGTATTATTGGAATTTTTTGGATTATGGGGGTGTGGGAGGGAATGAGGGGGGTACGAAAACAAAAGGCCTTATCTAACCATTTGAAACTTTGTTCTTTGGAAATAAGAGTGAGTAATGAAATTTTATCGGAGAACTCTTTGGCAAATTGGCAACAAGAGTGAGCATTGAAATTTATATTATCTAACCCCTTCATCATATAAATAAAGATACTTATAAGAAAATAAGCAAAGTATTATCGGAAAACTCTTTGGAAAGCTTTTTATTTTTACCAAAAAAAAAAAGATAACAGATAAAAACTTGCAAGGATGGTTGGTGAGGTAGGCTTCAATCAATATTATGAATAGAATGTAAAAGAAAGAGTGACGAGGGGTTGAATTGAATTACCTGCATCTTATGGAAGATAGTGTTCCCCGGTAGGAAATTAGGTTTTTGGAAGCAGGTGACGGAGATAGAAACGGGACGATGATGGTGCAAGAGGCTTAGAGAGTGGTGGCTGACGGCAATGATAAGCCAATGCAAAGCAAGAAGGGTAGCACATAGGGTGAGCAAAGGGGACGGATTTTTATAGGGTCGTTTTTTAAACTTTAATAATCGGTCATTAGACCCGAACAAATTTGATGTTTTTAGTATCAAAGTAAAATCGTGTCTCTTTAGGACGAAATCGGGTTGACCTGAAGAACAATTAAAGTAAAATTATAAGGTGATCACTCAATAATAACTAAAAGTTAGAAGTCATAAATTGAATTTTATTTTTTATTATTTTTTTCATGTATTTTTTCATGATGGTTGAGGTGTCCACTTCGTTAGAATTTCAATTAAATCATAGTGATACTTTTGTACCAATATTTGTTAGAGAAAACATTTTGGTCCCATAATTTTATTTTAGTTCCTTTAATAAATTCCATGGTAGCTAAAAAGCACAAGGGAAGCATTGGTTAGGGTAATTGTGATGCCCATTTTGTGAAATTGGTTGGGGCCTTTGGTAGAGGATGATGAAGATCTATTTTTAATCTTTGATGAGTTTGGTTCATCGGAATAAGACTCGTATAGGTAAAAATTTGGCGATAACCAATGAGTTGCACCGGTGGAGGTGGTGTTGTGTTGGTTGCATGAACATTTCTAAAGTGTATATATGGGTGACATGATGCATGGTGGCAATTCTATTTTTATTTCTAAATTAAATGGAGGTATTTTATATGGTATTGAGGGCATGTTATATAATTATCATTTTCTATGTTTTTCTCTGATTTAAAATTATTAATTATATATAAAAAAGTTAACACTATCAACACTATAGAAGATTTGTTTATTTGATGGCATACTGATGGTCGAGTTTTCTATATCTTTTCAGTTGCTTTCTATGAAATCCCATTGTGGTTAAAAGTAATAAGATATTAAGAGAAGAGGTGGTGATTTTTGCATCCCCATATTAGGCACTGTGGCGACTGAAAAATTCGGATGAGAATTCTTCGAAAGTTAAAAAATGAACCCGTCGTCAAAGTTTAGTTTAAGGGCAAATATTGAAAAATCCTATTGAATGGATAAGGGTCTTATAGGTATTTATTGAAAGATATGATTTATCGCGAACTTCTCTAGTCACCACTCCATATAGCATTCCTACTCCTACATGTTACTCACAACCCGTTAACTATATGTTTTGGGTTAAGCAATGCAAGATAATCTATAGAAGATTTTTACCAAAACGTGTGTGTTGCCCACCCGATGTTAAACCTAGAGGGTATTGGATGTAAGTAAATGCATTCTGCAAAGTTGGATTTTTATGGTTCCCTCAATTGTTACAGGGTTTGACTGTTTGCCTTGGATAACAAATAAGAAGATGAGATCGACTATGATGAAACGTTTGCACTTGTGGCAAAGATGACCACTATGAGAACGATACATCTATTATTACCTCTAAAGGTTGATACGTCCGCCAAATGTATGTGAAACGGCGTATTTCTTCACATTGACTTTGCATTAGATATTTACATGATTCCTCCTCAAGGATTGTTTTCCTCATCTAAGGGAGTTTCCAAACTCAAACATTCTTTATATGGCTTGCAACAATCTCACTACACATGGTATGAGAAATATGGGTCTACTCATCGAGAATTATCTTCTACATATAGTCAATATCACTTGTAGATGTTGTCTTATTACGCATCCATACACCAACTTAGACGACATCTACAAGTCTCATTTCACATAAAATACCTTGCAGTCTTCACTATCTTTTAGGTCTTGAGGTTCATTCCAACTCATTAGTATAGTTAGACTGGTGTAAATCATTACTATCTTTTAGGTCTTGAAAGGCACGTACTCAAAGAGACTTTACACCAGCCTAACTATACTAATGATTTGATTCCATTAAGTTACTTAGGTGACTCTTCTAGAGGTTAATATTAGCATGATAAGAGTGATATTTTTGCCGATCCTTTGTTGTGGAGTATTGTCAACTAGTGGATAGTCTTATTTCATGTCCTGACATTCCATTTGTTGTACAATAGGTCAGTCAATTCATGTACATGCCTTGCCAACTTCATTTGGCAGTTGTTTGCCGCATCATTGGATACTTGAAAGGCACGTCTCAATTGGATACTTGAAAGGCACTGTTAATTTATTTTCTTGCAGTGACGCTGATTGGGCTGAGTTTCTGGACACTCAACTGAATCTAGCTTCAAAGGGGACATATGTAGCTTCTGATTTATTTTTTTCAACAGCTTTGGATCTCTCTTACAATAATTTTAAAAAATTATGTGTTTAGCAACGAATCGAATGGCTTGAAAACGTATATAATGAAAATGTAAATGAATGGCGTCAAATTCTACCTTCCCCAAGTTCGAAATACCATGTGCCCGTATTGTATGGCCGAATTTTTTAGTTAGTCACAGAAAGCCAATTGCAGAACATCTAACCCAACAACAAAAGGCAGACGACTTAACTGAACCTTTCAGTCCCAACCACATGTAACTAAGAACAAATATTCTTCCACTGTAAGAAATTGGGTCTCAACTGGGAGTTAGTTCCCTTCGTAAAATCGGAGTTGATCAAACCATGTTGGGCCTCTGTGGTAGCAGTAGATTATAAAACTTATCATGCAAGAAGAAATGCTTTCCCTTGTTATCAACAGCCTTTTTCCACCCACACCATCCCCCGTTGATTATTTTCTTCAGATCTTCCGTACCTGTATAGTGTGGATCAAGTATTAAAAATGCGCAATCTCCACTTGCTTCATTGTAATCCACTCCCAAGAGTGTATATGCAAGTACACCACCACCTGCATTTAGAATCCAAAGTGTCATCACTATTTATACCCACCTACCAATAATTTAACTGAACAATACTGGCAAATTTTACACAATTCCATCAAAGCGAACATGCAATGCAACTGAAAACTATACCGTGGAGTTTCAAGCGACCCCATATTGGGAGACGCCAATGCCATAGATAAATGGCAGACAAAAAAAGAGGAAAAATAGTATAGCAGCTACTAACCGATCATAACAGGTGTACTTTGGGTCTCAAAGTGCAATGCTAGCTCTCGACATTTTTCTGGAAGCTCAGCTCCAGATCTAACATTCATGACTTTGCAAGTAACCTGTTAAGAAAGCAAACAACCAAGTCAAGTCATTAATAAACCAAATATGTTCACAAGCATGGTAGGTTTCAATTTTCATGCACCTTGTCTGAATCAGATCAAGTATCTAGGTTTCTACGCAGGCACAACGTCCAGTTGATCCAAAACCCAACTAGAACAATAATATACAATTTATCTATAAATCTAAAGTTCAACATCAACAATTATTAAAATGAGCAGAACACTTACACCCATAAGTTTGTCCAAAACAAAGCTCAACTCAATGGCACCAATCCATTCTCGTGACCCAAGAAAAGTAGGGTCTTTATCACCAATCTCGACAAGTGACTGCTGTATTTCTCTGAGACATTTGTAGGTTTGTCAGGTAGAAAATATACGTGAAAATGACAAGCAATAACTTGTTTATATAAGTAACGTTGGCCAATTTGTTTCAATTTTTCCCATTCAATTTAAAAGCCAACAATTATTTAAAAGACCAATTTAATAACCCATTACATGGGAAAAATCAAATACGGGACAACTTATAAACCTGATGACAGTTCAAAGATATAAAAGAAGAAATGATTTCCCCTTGAAACAAAATCCATCATTAGAGAAGGTAATACCTATGAGAAGGAACTTCTATGGACGAGTAGTTTTGGAGTTTGAACCATGAAATGATAGTCTGGAGAGAGCGATAAGCACAACCCCATCCCTAGAAAACCAATATAAGTAATTAGTTTCTGATACTACAAGAAATTGAGCCATTTCGTTTTAAGATATGCTCTTGAAGCAGGGACCTAACAGATGAAACAGCGTTTAAGCTTGGAAACAAGAGGTTGAATTTGTTTAGTGATGGAAGGTCAAAAGCTAGACTACAAGGTTAACAACTCATCCAAGAAGTAATATATTAGCAAGGACAACATATAAAGAAGCTTCAAGTGAAAGCAGATAAAATGTGATTGGCCTGAATTTGATGCCCTCAAATTGGTTTTTAGTGCAAAATAAAGTCATTGATAATGTAATTGTAAAAGCTCAAACATCAGCTTGATAAAAAATGAACATGCTAACATATATGCGGTGTTTTAAAGCCAGGATGGTATCCAACTCTAAGGAGCACTGGAGTATTTCATTAAGTAATATAAAAAAATTAATCTTATTGCGAAACACATCTGTGCAACAGTAGCCGGGATATACAATTTTTAAAAAGCCATGAAGTTTCAAGATCAGGAAAAAACATGTAGTTTCAAGAACAGCCAACATAAAGCATGAGAGCTGTAATCACCGAATCATTGAAACCCTCCTGAAGATAATGATAGTATTCATAAGAACCTTGAACAAGGGAAACTGCTCCCCCAGTAACTGCATAAACCACAACACTGTCAAATGAGACAAGAGATAATTACATTAATGGAAAGAATGAGCAAAGGCCATAATGACAACTTACCCCCACTACTTGGAATCCCAATGTGTACATCTCTCAGCAAAGTTGAACCTAATATTACACCAAATATTAAACTATGTACATATGATATAAAAATTGTGAAGGAGTTATATTGGAAATACAAAATGGAAAGAAGCAGATACAATCATGAATTTTTGCACCTAAAGAACACCAAGTTTCTAGTTAGATGTATATACTACCTTTCTGTAGAGAGACAGTACCACCATTTTTCAGTTTTGAAAAATCCAAGGCATTAGCAATTCTTAGAAGGGGACGATCATAAGGTAACCCCAACCTTGAGTGCAGGGACTTCCTAACTTCAACTGCAGAAAGCATGAAGGATTCATAAATCACTGACATATTCTGAGATCAATATGATAAAGCAGATTGAAAAAACCAACAGATTCAATAGAGACACTCCTCTCTGAAATTTAGCAACAGTACACAATATAAAAGAAGAATCCTATCCATTCCAAAGTTCAGCACTATACCTTGCCTCATTTCTGTCTCCCCAAAACGCAGTTCATAGAAAACAGTGATTGGATGCAAAATCCCAGGAGGACTAAAGTGATAAGATTTTAGCTGGCAATTAAAGAAACTGTTATGCACTAAAAGAACGAGTATTAAATGCACGGGTCAAAATAATACTTTAAAATGCAATATAAAAGGCTAAAAAAATAAAACAGAAACTATTGTATATTATTTGCACACAAAAAATCATTTCTTTTCATAAATTTCACCTAATCGATCACATCTAATAAACATTGGGGTATTTTGAAAAAGAAAGAATAGTGGCTTTCTCCATATCAATTTTACTATGAGACAATACGCAGCATAGATCTCCAAGTGAAATATATTTGAAATTTCTGATGAATTGGACATTGTCACTATCATCTATGAACTATTGTACACGGAGAAATAATGTATAGATAAGATAGTAATAGAGTATTGTATTTGCTGGACAAATACCAAAAAGCCATCTGAAATTGTGCAATACGGTAAAATTGAAGAATGAGAATATTTAACTATACATGCATTAACTATAGAAAAGTGATCTTCATGTGAATTGGAATCATGGTGGAATAGTAGAACCTTAGCAAACTTACATAACTAAAAAGATCAAAGCACCGACTCACCTGAGGATGTTGTGCCAAAAGGTTAGGCAGCATAAAGTTCTGCAAAGTATTCAACTGGTCAACTAAGCCAGGGATGACTAAACCAGAAACTGCGTCTTTCAGTGGAAGCTCCCTGGAAGAATAGCAGAGCACATCTAGCCTAATATCCACAACAACTAGTCTGGCTTCTTCCAGGACTGAAAGCAATAATTCAACTTCAATTGAGAATGCTGAAAACACCAGTATTAAAGTCATTCAACATCAAGTATGACCCTCAAAACCTGACCTGGAACATACTCTGCAATAGGTGCAGTAGATGCTGATGGTGGCCCTAAGCTATTAAAGAGAACAGTCACTTGAAAAATATCTGCATTCTAACCAAAAGAAAATCTCACAAAATGGATGACAGTAGTCATTTGACTATTCAAAAAGCATACAGCAGAAGGGAACAAATAAAGACCAGGTAAAAACAAAATCACAAATACTATTATCATATAATATAGCAAAAAAAACTAAACAGCTAAAAAGAATTTGTGAGAGATAAAAAAGAATATCATAATCTTTTATGTTACCTCCATGGAAAAATCTGGTGAGCCGGCTTTACTGTTAACGGAAAAGTGAGAACAGGATAGTGAGCTTGCACCAAAGCCATCATCACCCTTAGCAAACGGTTTGATCTTGGAGAGGTCTGTGTGAAAGTTTAGTTGGACACCGCGAACTATGGCTGGTGGAGGTTGCTCCAGAGAGGTTTTTTTCAATGCTTCTACCATGTACACAGCCTGAGGGTGTCTTAACTTGGCAATAACAGCTTCGGTTGCCTGCACATATGCTTTCTCAACATCTGCGGAACAAAATTTTTCCAGAGTTTACTGCATTTAGAACATATGAAATATGCATCTTAGATAATTCTCAGACATCCTGATATCATCCTGTGCTGCAGCACGCTAAGACACCCACAGCTTATTCAAAATTGAAATTGAATAAATGAATTTAATCTAATTATTGACCACAAAATTTATTATCAAATCCAAAATTTGCATTGTGGGTGTCAATTTACTGTCCACTACCCTCCATGACACATTTTTTATGTCTATCCCATGTAATATTTCGTAAGTATCTTGAACTCATGTTAAAGTACTTTCAGCTAGGTTTTCATTGTAACTCATGACTCGATGCACGTGCTCATCGCTATCAACTAAGGTACTATTCAATCATCACAACACAGAGAGGGGAACTAGAACTTTATCCTGCTCAATCACTACTTTTTGCACTTCCAATGTATTGCCTTATTTTGATTAAATACAGGGCAGTGGGAAATTGAATGCAAACAAACATAAAAGTAACTTAACTGTAAATGCAAACCTAAAGTGATTGATGTGTGTAACCTACATAAGAATAATCATGCGAATTACGATTTACATTTGGCGATTAGAATACAACAAAAGTTAAAAAACTTAAATAAATAATAAAACCTACCAGTTGGATTATTAAGAGGGTAATAGAGTGGCAGCTTAATCGGAAGCTCACAACGAAGCAAGCAACCATTCTCCCACACAAACTTCTCGGGATGTTGTTCCTGTATGATCGACGTAACAGGTTCAACTCCTTTCGCATCTCCACCTTCAGACACAAAAAATCGAAGGTCACCGGATTCCGAACCGGAAACTGCTCCGATCAGCGGTTGATCTTCCCCAATTCCTTCACCGTAGAGAAGCTTCCTCAATCCACGGGCAGCATCAATGGCCGTACGAGCACCGGTTTCGTCTCCGAAAGCTAGGGCTCCAATTACTTCAAAGCCTTTAGGAATCAAGGTCCGAAGGTCCTGTGATTCTTTGAGTAAATCGGGAGAAGAGGAAGAGGGGATGGTGTTGGTGCATCGGAGAATGGAGATGATTGTCAGTGGCGACAAGAATGGGGATCCGATAAACCAGTAGTGGATTCCCGGGTCGGATCCTTTATTGAGTTGCTTTGGACGGCATAGCAGTCTGACGCTACGGTTGCTATCACCCGCCATCAAATGATAAAATTCCTCTTCTTCCTCTATTTGATCTTTTCAAATCAATTCAACACACAATGCAACCAAAGTGAGGGTAACCAGCTCTTTCTCAGTAGTGTTTTAATAACCAAAATTTTAATAACCAAAATTCTTTCTCAGTTCACTGTTTCAATTCCCGACAGTTTTAAATCGACAAATCAACCATTTAATTTAGGGGGCGTTTGTTTCAAGTTATGTAAAATTACTTCCAGGAATAACATTCTCAGGAACATGATGATAGGAATAATAATCCTAGATATCTTCTCAAAAAAGTGTTTTTCAGTAAATTTTAAACATTCGCTTAAGGTAGTTATAGAAATTAAATAAATTTTTATTTTTAATTTTTCACATAATCATCATGGGAATCCTTATTACCATCATTTTTCATGGGAATGTTTACATGGGAATGTTAGAGGTTATTGGAAGTTATCTTACCCTTACAAATATCAAACGTTTACAGTTAAGTCCTTTTGTTAACTTTCCATCTAAAAAAGATGATGTGGCTGACTGTGATGACATCACCAATGACGTCAACGTCACGTGTCATATTTTAATTGGGTCAATGCCACGTCATAACCCCATTGTCAGCACCACATCAGCTACCACTGATTGGCTGCCACGTGACAGCTTGCATGGTTAAGTGGGGAATAGTGTGTTACTAAAACCATTTCACCCAAAATTTCAATTTTTTTTAGTAACAACAATATACCTCAATAATAACCATGTGAGCGCCACGTGGCAGCCATCCATTGGCTGTTGATGTGTCCATGATGACATGGGTTGATGACGTGGCACATAGACCCAATTAAATGATAACACGTGGCGTTGACATCATTGGTGATGTCATCACTGTCAGCCACGTCATCTTTTATGGATGAAAAGTTAATCGAGAGGCTTAACTATAAACTTTTGATATTTGCAAGGGTCATTTTAAAGTTTTTTTTACAGGGACTTAAATGGATTTTAGCCATATTTGCAGAGGCCGAACATATATTTAAGCCTTTAATTTATTATCAATTATCAACAAAAATGGAGTTTGTACCAAAAAAAAACCAATAAAAAAGGAGTAAAGACCCAAATTGGTCTGCGACAATTTCTTCGCAGACAAATTTGTCCTTGATACTTTTTTTTTGACACATTTGTCCCTAATATTTTCAAAAAAACGCTTAAAACGCAAACACTGTGAAAAAATAATTGGCATCTATAAAACGTGTTTTGGCTATTATTTGTTTATTTCTCAACCAATTTGCGTCAAACCAATTGCATTCAACCCGTATTCACTCCAAAAATTGAACAATAGTAAAATGTTTCAACAAAAAACTATGCAAACTCGAGAACGGTGTGAAAGACATAAACTTTCATTTACAAAGCATGACTAAATCTTAGTTATTCTCTAAGAATTTCGTCGGTCACACCAAAATTGCTAGAGCGAAGGCTCAAATTTTTTTTGATAAGCAAAGTAGTTAAAAATTAGTGTGTTAGTTTTTGAGGAGGAGAGAGGGGGTTCAAACCCCGTACGTCTAAAGCGAAGGCTCAAATTGCCTCTAGATTGGCTTGCAATACACAAACATATAACATTTTTGTTGTCAATGCTTGATCAGTACAAGCTAAAGTGTCTCTAATTCAGTTCAACCAGGCCTACTTCAATCTCTGCCCATTCCTCGCAAATTTGGGAATACAACTCCATAGATTTTGTTAAAGGACTAGACTCTCTAAATATGGTCATTTTATTATGCTCAAATTAATTATACTAGTATCAAGATGGTTGAGGACTTCATGTATGCTATAGTCAAACTCCATGGCTTTCCTAAAACCATTGTATATCACTGCAACAAGGTTTTTCAAGTTATTTTTGGCAACACCATTTTAAATTGAGTGGCAAACCTTGACCATGAGTTCTTATCATCCACAGGGCAAAATGACATAAGGTAAACTTAGTACTCACTCATCCTTCCTAAATAGAACCCTCAGGGGCTAAAAGGTAAATTGACACAAAGTAAAATTAGTGCATAAAATAACCTAAAATTTAAATTCCTGCAAGTTGTCACTATACAAACAATAGCACAAAGGTGCATAACAAATCAACCTACATTTTCTGAATGGCTTTGGTACAGCTTTAGAGTTACTGGATAAAATGCATGGTTAATTAGTATAGGTATGTGTCTGAGAACATGTTTTTTTTTATCAGCAAAATCTCTGTTGTTAAATACCCTGAAAAGACAACTTGGATGAATAGGAAGAACGGAACTTTTTTTGAAGCCAAAGAGTTTGAGGAAGACAGTTAGGTTGTTTATCTGAAATGAGAACTGGTGGAACTATAAGTGCACCATTGCATCCTTCTTCCTTGGATGAATCAACTCCAGTACAAGATGGTCCAATAGTCTCTTTTAAAGACGTATTCAAAAATCTTTCTCTCGAGCTGAGCAAGTTCCCTTCACAACTCCTCAAAGTTGTCACAACATCATCCGTTCCGTTGTGACACATATGCAGTGGCACTCGAGATCCACAATCAGCGGAAGAAGATAGAGTTTTATCCTTCACCATGGGATTTTGAGAGACGTGATCAGCATAGTCTGATCCTCTTTCTTGTTCATTGGACGACAATGATTTCCTCCGTATTGTGCTTGAACAACTAAAGATGCTGAAAGATGACCTCTTCAGTTTGGCAAACTTAGGAGTACGAGGTACATAAGTAATCCTCAACTCAATGTTACAACCCAATATGCACTGCAAGGAACTGGCAATCAATTTCCATGACTTCTCAGCTTTGGATACATGGTGGCGATGGCCGAACTCCAACTCCGCAATAGCAAGATCTGAAGATTATAGTATTCATTCATTAACCAGAATTTAGTGCTAACTATAATTGGGAAATATGGCAAAGGAGTGTTCAGTATACTATATTCAGATAAGATACTAGGCCAGAGATATTAATAGCTGACCAAGATTATCAAACAGCAGCAGATTTGAGATAATCATATATAGTATTGATGTAAAACATTTTTCTTTGCAATAATTAAGAAGACAAAACTGCAAACTACAGAATACTTACAGGAAGTTCCTTGAAAAACACAGAACATAACAGCAGAAAGTGACTATATTATGAATCTATGATGCAACAAATTTTTATATATAAATGGAAAATGACTAGCAGGAAAAAAAGAGAGAAGAAATTACAAGATGTAGATCGATCAACATGAAGTGAAGACAACTTTCCCTTCTTCCTGAGAAACGTTTTGAGCCGACTAGATTGACACATCCCTGTAGCTTTATACCATATGGACTCCAAGGTTCCTTCATGATTCTCATGCACTCCTAATCTATATGATTTGCTTTCACACCGACTTGTAACAAGATCCTCCAAGCTCTTCCCTGTAGATAATGCATCGCGCAAATCACCATCCGCGTCAATTTGAGGAATAAGTAAAACTTTAGAATAGAAATTCCTACCGAATAAAACTATCCCATTTTGCCAACCCCACCACAGATACCCACTACAGGAGAAAAAGGGTGTGAAAAAATTGTAATAATCCAAAGAGGAAAATAAACTTAAGCTCACCTCCATTCTGTGCACCTTTCAAACACAACTTGGTACCATCTGCATCCGTGGAAGGATAATCTACAGAGCTTAACTGTAGAAGAGCTGCAATGAACCATGTGGTTTGATTTTTCGAGACTCTTAACTGTTTCTCAGTTTCAGAAAGTATTCTCAATGCATGGCTTAGTTTCTGAAGGTCTGCTTCAGCTGAGGTAGAGATGATTACAAGTCAGAAACACAAGTAAATACAAGCAGAATAAGCTAGTTCAGACACTAGACCTTGAAATGGAACA
Organism: Oxytropis ochrocephala; assembly: GCA_020916435.1. Classification (NCBI taxonomy): domain Eukaryota; kingdom Viridiplantae; phylum Streptophyta; class Magnoliopsida; order Fabales; family Fabaceae; genus Oxytropis; species Oxytropis ochrocephala. The sequence continues at coordinate 23,047,073 of CM037089.1, forward strand.
GACATGGACTGCAAAATTATTAAACAGACAATGAATTTGGTTAAAGCTAAATGGAATAGGTTAAACTATCCTTTAAGCACTTACAAGTATATCTACTAGAAAATCTACTTCTGACTTCAGAATCACCATTTTCACATTTCCCGCGAGGATGTCCATTATGAGATTTGCCAGCTGTGATACAAGTTGCAAAGGATCTATTCTTGATCTAATTAGTTCGCGAGCTTTTAAAACTGTATTTGACGTGTCAGATGACAAAGCAAGATCTAGCAAACCATGCAATTCATCATCAGAAACAACCCCAGTCTGCAGAACAAAATAAGGCAAGTATGAGTGCTGAGGGAAAAAATGAAGAAAATTTTCAGGAAGTACATGTATGCAACAAAAGCACTATACTTACAAGCTCGTAAACTACGGAAATTTTAATCTTTCTACCGAGCAAACTCAGCTGATCAAGCATCATTTCTGCATCCCTAACAGAACCACAGGATTTTGTGGCAATAAGGTCCAAAGCATCCTGTTCAAAATCAAGACCTTCTTCTTCACAAATTTTTTCTAATCTGCATGCAATATCAGCATCTTTAACCTTTGGAAAGTAATACCTCTGAGCTCGGGAAACTGCACTTTGAGGAAGCTTATCCAGCTCAGGAGTGATCATCACAAAAACCACATGGTGAGAAAGGTTCTCTAGACTATTTGAAAGAGTCACCCAGGTCTCCACTTTCAATAATTGGCACTCATCAATAATGAAAATCTTAAATCGCGATGAAACTCGAGGAGTACATGCATTCTTAACAAGGGTTTTAACCTGGTCTGTACGATTGATTCTCACGGAATCCACTTCCTCAACATCTTTACTTCTTCCAGAAAAGAATGAAACGCATTCTCTACACAGACCACATGGTCTTTTCTCCTTAACAGAGAGGCAATTCAACGAGGCAGCAAATATCCTGGAAGCAGATGTCTTGCCTGTACCGCGTGGACCGTGGAAGAGATAAAATGATGTTATCCTTCCGCTTGATATGGCACCCAAAAGAGACCTTACTACCACATCTTGTCCCACCAAATCACCAAATGACTTAGGCCTGAATTTCATAGATAAACTTCTAGGAGTTTCCGAATTCGGACTAATTTCACCACCATTGCATCTCATACTTCTATGTCCACCAAGATCGGGGTCATCAGCGCGGTGCAATATCAAGGGACGGTCTTCCGTCTCATAATAAAGATTTGATTCTCTAAACCTTGGTGATTTTGACCAACAAAATCTTATTCCACATCCATTATCACAATTATCTAGAACATCAAAATCTTGATTTATATGTGCTGAGGAACCATGGGAAGGGAAAACATCACCAATAGAACGGTATGGACTGCCAAAATGGCTAGCAACGCCGCCCGCTATTTCCGATGGTTTAACTCGATTCTTACGTGGAGGTTTTATGGCTGGATTAAAGTGATCCATTCTCCCTAATTGAGATGATTTGGCATTTTCTATATACCTATCCTTGAAATTATTATTATTATTATTAATAGGAGGTAAAATACAAGGCAAATCCAAATCATTACCTTCATGGTTACTACCACAGCTTTCACTTGGTGATTCATTTCCAGAATCAGCAGCAGCAGGAGCAGCAGCATGCTCTCTTTCCCTCTCAAAACCAAAATTCCTTGATTTGAAGGCAACATTATCATAAGAATCACAAGGTTGAGCAAAATCTGGAAGCAATAGAGAAATCCTATTGCTGTCAGTACTGTTTTCCCAATGGAAGTTGTTATCAATGAAAGAAGAGTGTTGTTTGGTGATAGAATTAGTTGATGGATCCCTCAATGACCTAACCCTCCTTAGTGCTATAAGAGTCTTTGAAATAGGTATATCAACTGAATGCCGCCTCCCATCCATCATTACCTTACACTCATATAATCAGATTCCACTGAAAAAACAGTTCAAACCCTCACACCTAGAAGAAGACAAGGAAAACCACAAAATTGCAGCCATTTAAATTAACCTCTTATAAACTACTATTTCATTCATAACAACGTATGTATTTTGAGCTTCAAATTTCTAGTAGCTATGGAAATAAACTGAGTAGAAAATGCAGTACCTTAACAAAAGAGAAGAATATAGAGCAATGTGCAGCAATTAATCTAGTTGAGGCATCAACTTTGCTTCACCACTCTAGAGCAAGGGTTGCCGTAGCTGTTCTGTTTCCAATCACTCATTCAGCATTGTTATAAGAAATATTAAAAGAATAAAATGAAGAGATGAAAAACGGGGAATAGGGAAAGAGAGAATCCGGAGTTCAAACTTCAATAACAAAATAGGAGTATTAAAAAATGTTGTAGAATGAAGATAAAGAAAGGGATACGACAAAGAGAGAGTTTGAAAAAAGGGAAAAAAAAAACACGCAAGAATAGAAAATAGGCAATAATAATTCTTGGAAAAATGAAGCAGGTAACGTAGAAAACGGGTGTTGAAATACATACATGGATGTAGAGTATGAGAAATAGCTTGGGTGGTGGAGGTGTTGAAAGCGTGAGAGGAACGGACAAAAGGGTGAGGTGAGGTGAGGTGAGGTGAGGGGGGGTTAGTGATGATGTGTGTAGATATAGAAATAGATAGAAGGTGAATTTATGAGAGTGTGAGTTGAAGTGGCAAAACGTAATAAATGCAAGTGAGGGTGTTAGGCACGCTAATGCTTGTGAATGGAGCCAACGTGTAGAGGAGCTGGTTATGTTGAGTTGAGTTAAGAAAGGGGGAACATATTTTTGGTTTGGAGTATGAGATTCAGAAGTTTGTTTGGTTGTCAATGTAGTAGTATTGTGTTGTGGCGTGAGGCAGAGTCTCTGGGTGACAGTTTGGTGGGTGAGAGTGAGAGAGAGGAGTCTGTCTCGGTCATCGAGCCTCTCTCTCTCTCTCTCTCTCAGAAGCAAAGGAGGGGCTTTCTTGTCATTTTAGTAGAAATGTTTCAGTTAATTTAGTTGAAGCTAAAAAAAGCTGTGACTGCGGTCGGCTTCTGCAGCGTCTAGGCAATACTAGTCCACGTTCTACAGTACTAGTACTACCTTTCTTGCTTGCTGTTCGTATTTCACTTTCCGAGGCAAAACCAACCAGGTTTGTCAAAAAATAGCGGATAAAGATATAAACTAAATGAATAATGGATACGTTTATAGTGGATGAGCTTATATCGGATAAATTAGCTGATGACAAATAAAGTGTTTGGTAAAATTAACGATTGAACTAGCTGATAGATGTTTAATTAATGATTAAATTTGTTTAATCAATATTGAATATGTATAAATTATTTTGCTTAATAGTCTGATTTATATATTTATATGAAATTCTAATTTATTTTTTATTTAAAACTCATAATAATCTAATATATATTTATTTTTTTGTCTATTTAGATTAAATGAGAAATAAACATCATCCACACACACTATCATCACATTACACACGAAGTTGATTGATGTCCACGTGTCACATTTGAAATCGCTGGCCCAATCAACAATAAGGGATGTCAAATATATTTATTTACTTGAAAATCTAATTTATTTATTTGATAACTAAACTAATTTATTTATTATTAATTATTTATTTATTTTAATAATGTAATGCATTACCTTAAATTTATATTTTATATATTTGTGTTTAAAAAAAGTTAACTAATTTAAATAGAAAAAAAAAATGTAAGTTAAAACATTAGGTTTAGGTGTATGTAAACAAAAAAAAGTAGAAAGAACCCAAAAAAGCAAAAAACAGGTGTGAGTTGAGGACGTGAGGTTAGTTTACTTACGTAGGTGAAGTGCACTGAATATAAAAAAATTTATTTAATCTTATTAAGGATAGAGAAGGAATATGATAAAAATAATAAGGGTAATAGTGACTAAAAAGATGAGACGCTATAAGTTATAAGCTCAAACGCTACTTGAAGTAGCATTTCAAAAAACGCTATAAGCTACCCCAGAAATGCTACCCACTACTATTCGCCAAACACTTCTAATTTTTTCCATCCACTATAAGCTATTCAAATCCGCTAGTCAAATCCACTAGTCAAATCCGCTATAAGCTAGCGGATATGACTTGCCAAACAGAGCCAAAACCTCCAGCTATTTTGTTTTCTTTTATTTTATGAACGTTGCTCAAGCAATTTTTTTATGAGTAATGCTATTTTGATCAAAGTAGATTAAAAAGTGTACCAAAATACGTATGCGTACGAGGTTTGAAAGGAATATGCGTATAATATATTTATTTATTATTTTAAATTATTTTTAGTGTTATACACTTATAATATATTAAATTTAAAATAATAAAATAAATATATTATACGCATATTTTTTCTATATCGCATACGTATTTGTATTTTGGTATATTTTTTGTTTTAAATAGCATTACTAATTTTTTATTAACATTACTATTACTTTCTAGTAACTTTTTTTTGGTACATTACTTTCTAGAAACTTAATTATAAATAAAAAATAATTACTTGCACCCATATTATTATTATTTTTCTTAAAAATGTTAATTAAGTATTTTGAATCTTTTTTCAAAAAAAAAACTCCTTACAATAATATTATTTAATTAATTTAAGAGTGGTCAAAAAAGTTTAATTAATTTAAGAGTATTTTAAAAATAATAACATAAATATAAAAAAACTATATAATAATTACTTATATTTGGTACTTAATTTTGGTCCATCAAATTTAGGGTTTTGATACTTATAATTGAGTCTTAAGGAGTATTTTTTTTTCGTATTTTAATGTTGATTTTCAAATAACTTTGGTATAAAGATACTATAAGATACTTCAAATATTCTAAACTCCATCTGAGCTTAAAGCTTACCGAACTTAAAACTTGTTATAAATATACTCTTTAAGAGATAAAGCGTAACAACTAAGGCAATCACTTCAAATATACCAATCCTATAAGGAATCAAAACTCCCACATTTGGGAACAGGATTTTGATCTTTGAACACCCCTCAGAAATCAACACTCATTTAACACTTCTCTTTCTCTCTATCTCTCCCTTTTTATCACACCACTCATCCATTACATCTATCGCTTCTCTTTTCTATCTCTATCACTCTCTCGGTGTCTAATGATAATTGAGTGTCAAAAAAATATTTCTCTTAGCAATAATCATTGAATGTGTAAAATAGGGTAAAACAATTTAACCACTTGACATAAGCAAAAATATCAAAGCAAAAATATCAAAGCCATAAAGCCAAACACTTACCCACTAAGCAAAAATAACAGTGCCTTGGGAAGAGTGTAAGTTTATCTATTGGTGTATTCTTTTGTTTAGCTTTGGTAACAAATGATTTTGTATGCATTTGCAAATTGCAATTCTTCTTAGAAGATAGGTAGAGTTTGTGCATAGTGATACTCAAGCTAAACCATATCAATAACTTTCAAGTAAAAGCCTTTTACTTATGAGAGTCAATTAGATAGGTAGAGTTATTGATATGGTTTTACTTGAGAATCAAGAGTACACTTGATAATAAATCATACACAAAAGCTACCACAGCTTCGAAAAGTCTATGGAGATATTATTGTTCATCTCTAAGCATTGTGAATTTGTGATGATCATATCTCAATGAGAACCAATTGGTATATAAATTGAAGAAACAATACTACTCCCTCCGTCCCATATTATATGTCTTTCTAAGGGAAAAAAATTGTCCCACAATACATGTCTTTTTAGAATACCAATACAACATCAATTTTCTTTTCCATTCATACCCTTCATTATTTAATATATTTCTTCCTACAATTTTACTTTTTATGTTTCCAATGTCATTAATGAGGGACAATTTGATAAACTAACTCACAATCTCTCTTTCCCATACAAAATTAACTAATTTTCTTAATTCATGTGCCACAACCTTAAAAGACATGTAATATGGGACGGAGGGAGTATATCCCAATGAATAGAAGTATAATTATCAAACCCAAGTTGATTTGACTGGTTCGACTAGTCTGATTGTGACCTGGTCACATTGTCACATCGAGTCACTTAGCACATCGGGCGTGCACTTGAATCAAATCATCCTGATACGACACGAGTGAGCAGTGGCGGATCTTGCCAAAAAATTGGAGGGAGCCAAAATAGTAACAAATACATAAAATAAAATTAATGGTGTATTTATAATAGTTTGTTTGATTTAGTGGTCAAAATTATCTATGTCAATTTTAATGTCCTAAGTTCAAATATTGCTTAGTGCAGTTTTTTATATTAATTTTTGAGAAAAATATACAAATAACTACAAAAAAGAGGTTTAACCATCACAAGAATTGAACTGGGGACCCTAAATACACAAATAATGCTCTTAACCGTTTGGCTACTGATATCTTTGTTGCTTATTGTTCATTTGGTTCTATATATTCTAAATTTGAGTATAAAATATATCTATGTATATATTAACTTAATGGGAGCCGGGGGTACCGTGGCTCCCCCCGACTCCTATAAAGATCCGCCACTGCGAGTGAGTTATTATCAACCTGCTGGCTGGTGACATAGGCAGGGTCTTGTGCATTTTTAAGAAGCAAAAAAAAAAACTTAAATTACATTTATTATGGACCTTATGATTGTGGATTTGAATTTTAACTCTTGAGTTTAAAGAATCAATTGGTGAATTCTGTTGAGATATTTTTTTAAAATTTGTAAGGTACGGTGGAATTTTTCGATGGTTTTGTGTTGTATGAATTTATACATGTCATGAGTATGAATGACTTTACTAATTTTTTGATGGACACTCTGATGCCAAAGTTAGCAATCAGAGTTAGTGAGAGATGTGTACCTATACTAGTGACTGAGTTGGTATTTATAGGCATCGGTTGTGCTTCCAGCACTTTGGTGAGATGGGTTGCCCCTGATCGTTGGATTTGGGTAAGTGATCCCAGCCATTGATGGCTACAGAGCACAAATCGCCAACATGAGGTGTTGGATTGCGTGATTGGACCATTGTTGGGCCCAAATTCGGGCTTGGGCTCAACCTAGGCCAAACAAACTATTTTTCCATAAACTAGAAGCTGATTTCATAAGCTATATTTTAGAAAGCCTATAAAAAATTGCTTTAAAACAACTTATAAACATGTCATGATCTATTTTCAAAAAAATAGTCTTACAAGACTACAAGTACTTATATTGTAATAAATAAGCTGATTCAAACATGTCCTCGACAGAGTTGTAATTTTTCAATGTCATTTTTGTAAATGGTGTGCATAACCAAACATTGCATTGCAGTGAATAAACTTGAAATGTTGGAACCTAAGTTAGAGAGCGCTTATTCGATGTTCTATGGTTCCTCATTCTTATAGTATTGGGTTAGCGACTGTTTGTCTTCCCGTTTCAACATTTCACTCGTTCTTGACGGTGATTAACGATAAAGTTCAATTTTCATTTGATTCTCCTTAATTCAGTCTCTGCTCCTTAATTATTTCCCTATAATTAGTTGCTCCTTTAAACTCATTTACTAATTGCTATAAACGATATTACTTTCCACTTCCCTTCTCTATTGTGCTATGCAAAAATCCATTGACATTAGAATTAGAATAATAAACGGTGAACCGTGGAGCTCAAAGAAATCCATTTTGTTGCTGTGAATCACAATAATTTAATAAATGATTTTGCATCTCAAAAAACTCCAAAAATAAAATGTAAATAAAGTTTAATTAATTTAACAATTTTTAAATAAAAAAAAAACTCATTTTGTAGTTTGCTTTAGACTTCATTTAGTATTGGGACGGCCCTGACAATAGCAAGCAAATGAACAGACAATAGAACCTCTGGGAATGAGGCGCGACGTTAGTTTGGAGCATTTGGTAAAACAAGAACTTCTGCATATTTAATGACACCATATGGATAGGTCATAGGCCACGTCCCTAGCTACTAAGTGTGTAGTTGCAACTTGCACCATTGATTTTAATGTTATGCCTAAACCGCACCACTACTTGTTTTTTCTCATGTTTTCGTACCATCTTCGTGTACAGTGGTACTTCATACACCAACCAGGAATCGAATGAATTAATGCGCTGCACTTGAAACTTGACGGAAACTAACTGATTTCCATTTTATTTTTCCTTATTATCGGAGGAAATCATTATCGAGGTAAGTAATACCTATTTGGTCCCTGGCATTTTAAAAAAATTCAATTTTGTTCCTCACTTTTCAAATATTTCAATTTAGTCCCTCACTTTTACGAATGTGTATCGATTTAGTCCCTCAGTCAACCATGGTTAGTTAACAATGTTAACAGAGCTGATGTGGCAAATCTCAATGACTAAATTGAAACACTAAAAAAAAAAAATTCCACTCATATATTTACATCTCTTTCATCTTCCATTTCATTTTTAAGTCTATACAATTTAATATTTGGACCTAAAACTCCATGGTTTGCATTACACAAGTCAATCAATTCAAAATTCTAATATATATGCCAGGTTGGAATATTCTCTCTCTTTTCTTATTATTTTTCCTCTTTTTTGATCCAAATCACAGAGAGACCTTAAACACATAATAAAGTATGTTCTTCATTTTTTTTCAAAAAAAACTTTCTTTCCGATGTTTAAATTTGTAAAAAATAGAGTCAAAACTCAAAACCATAACACCAAGTATTAACAGAGCAAAAACCAAATGTTTAAAAGATAAGCAAAATATTTCACTACAACGATTTGATATTTTAAGGTACACTAGAAAGATAAGAAATGTAAAGCATTAAGAACGTCACGTAAATCACGAAGAACAAATATTATTATGTGTTTAACGTCTCTATATTGTTTAGATCAGTAGATAAAAAATAACAAAAAAAGAAGAAAGTTCCAATATGACATATATATTAGAATTTTGAATTGATTGACAAGTTCTTAAATATGATTACTGATATTTTGTGGTCCAAAAAGCTAATTGATTAGACTTACAAATGAAATTGAAGATGAAAGAGATGTAAATATCTGAGTGAATATTAAATTTTTTGGGTCTTTCAATTTGGTCCCTAACTTATATAACTTAGTATCAATTTGGTTCTTGAGATTTGTCACATCAGCTCTGTTAACATTGTTAACTAACCATGGTTGACTAAGAGTCTAAATTGATACACGTTTGTAAAAGTGAGAGACTAAATTAAAATATTTGAAAAGTCAAAGACCAAATTGAACTTTGTAAAAAAGTCAGAGACTAAATAGGGTATTACCTCGATCATTATTACCTATACCAACAAAAATGCAATAAATGAAACACGATTAGTACGAATTGGTATGCTATTATTCAATTAGGCATGCAGTGATTGAGACACTGAGAAACAAATTTTGTTTTTATTTTGATTTGCTACAGTTGACACAAATCAAAAGAAACTCATGTACAGAGGAGTAGTATATATTAAGGTGAGTTAAAACATCAAAAATACTAAAACAGTAAAACATATTTGTGAAGTATTTTTTTTGGTAAAAGCATATATTAAGTGTTTGTCTACTCGGTCGCCTTCTCTCGACAGCCCCTCTTAAATAGAATATCTACTCGGTCTAACCTGTTTTGCAGAGGGGTACATATTAGATTTGGATGCCACTTTTTGTGTCTTGTGTGGGGATTTACGTGCCTAAGTGAAATGTATTTACATTTGTGATGGTTCAAGGTTAAACGTTTTGCTTCCCAAACCTAAGTGATTTAAACTTTTTTCTTTTCAGATTTTGTACAGATGGTTCAGATTTCTTTTTAGTGAATCTTTTTGTTGGTCAAATACTTGCCTATGTGAATTACTGTACTACTGACTATGGTTTAAGCTTCCCAAGCCCAAGCCCAAGCCCAAGCCCAAGCCTAAGCCTAAGTGAAATGTGTTTATTTATAATTACAAATCAAGTAATTGTTTGGATCTTGTACTGGAAACACAAAACTAAAAACAAGTAATTGTCCAATAACACACCTGGCATCACGTCATTGAAGTGCATATGATTACTAACACAGAAGTATAGATTTCAATAAAATTATTTATGATATGGAGAGAATATTTTTTCTCTCTAACAGATTTCAATAAAACTATTTATGATATGGACTGAGTAATCATATTGGTTTTCTCAATCCATTCAACCCACTAGTGGCATTGAAAGGTGTCTCTTCATATTGGTTTTAATGACTTTTTTTATTAAAAAAAAATTAAAAAAAGTGAAGGGCAATTTTGGTAACTCATCATTAAATATGGTTGAAAATTTTAAGATTTGCGTATATTGTGTTACAAATAAAATTGCTGACTTTTGCTTGTATTATGTAATAGGGGGGGTATATTTTAAAGCCATGAGCATACGCTTCTTTTGTCTAGAAACAAAGGGGCGTTTGGTTGCCTGTTAGAAATTACATTTCAAGAAATCCAATGACAAAGAATGTGATTATTGAGTATTTTCTAAAACATGTTTGGTTAGCTACCCGCTCAGAAATCCAATCCTCGAGAATAATTACAAACTTGTTTAAATCATTGTTTGATTCAATCGCAAAGGCACTACCAATCAAATTAGACTGAGTTGAACCACAGTTGAATTGTTTTGAGTTCAATAGTGAGCAATTTTTTATTTTGTAAGCTGTTTGGTACAAGTAAAAAAATATAATTGTTACTATAATTCTTTTCAATATATTACATAGATTGATTTTATATAACACTAGTAGGATACCCGTGCATACGCACGGGTACTGCCATATTCTTTTCATGAACGAACTTAGACATAATTTAAATAGTCTGGACAGCACTTCGTGAAAAAAAGACAAATTTAAAGTAGTTAAAAAAGGAGCCTCAAATAAAAAATTATATAAATATTAAAATCTAAAAATGTAAAAGTATCATTTAAAAATAATCTGTGCATTTATCTCATGTTCTTTTATATATTAGTGTCAGTGTTGTTATCTCGTGTTTTTTTATATATCAGTGCAGCTATCTCGTGTTTTTACATAAATCATTGCAATTATCCTGTGTTTTTTTTATATTTCAATAAAGTTATCATGTGTTTTTTTAATATATCAGTGAAGTTATCTCATAGTTTCAATTGATTCTTTTAGTTGATAAATAGATTATAGTAGACAATATTAGATAGATGGTAGATTATCAAATATTTCAGTGAAGTGTTTTTTATATATCAGTGCAGTTATCACGTGTTTTTATATATCATTGCAATTATCTCGTGTTTTTTTTACATATTAGTATAGTTATCCCATGTTTTTTATATATCAGTGCAGTTATCTCATAGTTTCAATTGATTATTTTAGTTGATTAGTACACTATAGTAGATAGTAAAAGATAGATTATCAAATATATCAGTGCATTTATCCTGTGTTTTTTTTTTTATATATCAGTATAGTTATCCCGTGTTTTAAATATTAATCAGTAGTTGAAATATATAGTCATTAAGTTTTCCTTTTTTTTGATATATTAATATCGTGTTTTTTTTATATATCAATAAAGTTATTCCGTGTTTTTATATATTAGTGCACTTATCTCGTAGTTTAGATTGATTATTTAGTTTATTAGTAGTAGATTTGATTTGATTTGAATTTCGAAATTTGAAAAAAAAAAGGGGAAAGTTAAAAAAAATGGGAGTGTGAAGAAAGTGCATTGGCAGAAGAAATTTGAAAAAGAATGTGATAGTAAATTACAATGTTGCCCTTAGTTAGATGAGTTGTCAAATAAATAGAGAAACTTGTTTGAGTAATTTTTTTTTGACAAAGAGTAATTTTTTTTATAAATAGATATTAGATTAGACTAGTAGATAGTGAGTAATAAAAGTTGGTGAGTTTGATTTGAATTTTGAATTTTGAAAAAAAAAGTAAGAGAAAGTAGGAAAAAAGCGGGAGTGAGAAGAAAATGCATTGAGAGAAGAAATTTTATAAAAGTATGATGGTAAATTACAATGTTGTACTTAGTTAGATGAATTGTCAGGTAAATATGGAGGCTTGTTTGAGTAATTTAAATGTGGTTTGTTTGTATAAATAGATTAAGTGTGGTTTGTTTATATAAATAGATAAATAAATATTAGGTTAGATAGTAAATAGGAGTAAATTATAGAATATTTAATATTAATTTAATTATATTAGATTATAAAGGGATTAAAAAAAATTGAGAAAATAAATATTTTTAAATAAACGGTGTGGGGGGCATTAATAATAGATGTGTAAGAAATATTGGGTGTGTTATCCCGTGTCTTTTTTATATATCAGTGCAGCTATCTCGTGTTTTTACATACATCATTGCAATTATCCCGTTGTTACCTCAAAATTTCGACAGCACATTAAATGAAGCTTTAAATGGGGCCGACTTCACATTTAATATTGTTCTGTGGGCCATAGGTCAATATTCAAGTCAATGCACCATGGGTTCGACAGGAAGCGCAGATAAGAGCAAGGAGTGCGGCGCGATCTTCGACAAGTTAGGCTCTCAAAGCCATGGAGTAAACAAATTTCGACAAGCGAGGACACAACACTTCGACAGAGTTGGGCTCAACATTTCGTCAAGCAGTCAACAATGAGTCAGTCGAAGGTACAGAGCAGCAAAGTAGTGGGCGGTTACTCCCCCGTAGTTTTAGGAGGCAGTTACCCTTCCCCCACGATTAGTCCTAGGAGTATAAATACCCCTTTGTAATAGGAAACAGGGGTCACCACATTTTACAAAAACGCTGGGAAACTCAACTTCCAAGTCAACGAGAAACACGAGTGAAACAGATCATTGTATGTGTTGGTGAACCACTTTTATTTCTTCGTTTAATGCAAAGTCTTTACTTTCTTTTTACGTTCTTTGCATTTATCGCTTTTACTTCGCTTTCAAATCACTTCTTTCTACCATTCTCTGTTCTTACATACTTCAAAAAACACAAACTCGATGGCAATTGTCAAAGAGATTTTCTAGTTTGATCTCACAGTCTTAATATTGAAAACTAGTGATTGTTTGCTAAAAACACCAGCAAACACCCGTGTTTTTTTTTTTATATTTCAATAAAGTTATCTCGTGTTTTTTAATATATCAATGAAGTTATCTCATAGTTTCAATTGATTATTTTAGTTGATTAATAGATTATAGTAGACAGTAACAGATAGATGGTAGATTATCAAATATATCAGTGAAGTGTTTTTTATATACCAGTACAGTTATCTCGTGTTTTTATACATATCATTGCAGTTATCTCGTGTTTTTTTACATATCAGTATAGTTATCTCATGTTTTTTTTTAATATATCAGTGAGTTATCTCATAGTTTCAATTGATTATTTTAGTTATTCAGTAGATTATAGTAGATAGTAAAAGATAGAAATATATCAGTGCAGTTATCTCGTGTTTTTTTATATATCAGTATAGTTATCCCGTATTTTTTATATATCAGTACAGTATCCTGTGTTTTAAATATTAATCAGTAGTTGAAATAGTCATTAAGTTTTCCCTTTTTTTGATATATTAATCTCGTGTTTTTTTATATATTAGTGAAGTTATCCTGTGTTTTTATATATTAGTGCAGTTATCTCGTAGTTTAGATTGATTATTTAAGTTTATTTGTAGATTAGATTTGAATTTCGAAATTTCAAAGGAAAAAAAAGAGGGGAAAGTTAAAAAAATTGGGAGTGAGAAGAAAGTGCATTGGGAAATGAAATTTGAAAAAATGTGATAGTAAATTATAATGGTGCCCTTAGTTAGATGAGTTGTCAAGTAAATACTTATTTGGGTAATTTAAGTATGGTTTGTTTGTATAAATAGATATTATGTTAATCTCGTGTTTTTTTATATATCAGTGAAGTTATCCCGTGTTTTTTATATATTAGTGCAGTTATCTCATAGTTTAGCTTGATTATTTTAGTTTATTAGTAGATTTGATTTGATTTGATTTGATTTGAATTTTGAAATTTGAAAAAGAAAAAAAAAGTAGGGGAAAGTTTTAAAAAATGGGAGTGAGAAGAAAGTGTATTGGGAGAAGAAATTTGAAAAAGAATGTCATAGTAAATTACAATGTTGTCCTTAGTTATATGAATTGTCAAGTAAATAGGAAACTTGTTTGGGTAATTTAAGTATGGTTTGTTTGTATAAATAAATATTAGATTAGATTAGTAGATAGTGAGATAATAAGCATCCTCGCCCTAACCGATGTATTATAATGTGTATCTCTACTCGGTGTTTAAAAAATTGTTCATACACGAGTGAGAAACAACTTTAGTGTTTATACTCATACTATAGAGGAACAAATTAAATTCTCGTATTCACACTCATTACTCACACTTCGCACTGACAAACACTTTCAAAGAAAAACTAATTTTTAGTCGTGCTTAGGAGTAAATTTCACACTTTACCAACATAAAATTTGTCCATCATGCGCTTATCGAATTCGGGAGCATCGGGTCGACTCATTACTCACACTTTGACCATAAGAAAACAATAAATAACATAAAAACAATCATAACTCAATTAAAAACCGATCAATTTTTTTTTCCAAATCAACTAATTAAATATTACAAATAATAATATTTTGTTAAATTAAAATATCCAACATATATACTAGTAATTGGGTATAATACTAATTGGACAAATCATTTTATTTTTCAAAAAATGATAAAATTAAAATTAGAATACTTGTAGACAGACACACATATTAGTGTGGGGCGTGGTGGAAACCATAGGATTCGTATCTGCATATGTGTCTATACAAATTTACGGGTAATTATATACATACCTTGAGTTTGTACTTATTGTGCGGGTAATTACATGTCCATCATTAGCTGTTTTTGCAAGCACGGTTGTAACCGTGGCTAGGATGAGTATTGAAAGTTTAGATGGAGAATTTAGCCTCGTGTTAAACATAGCTAATTCGACAGATAACCGTGGCAAAACGAATTTCACCACGAATAGGGTACGCGTGGCTATAACGACCATTTTGACCGTGGTTACTTTTTGGCGACGCACCACCTAACCGTGGCTAAATTTATTTGCTACAATTTTAGTGTTTGTTAGCCAGATTTTGAGTGTGGCTAATCGCCGTGTTTTTTTTTTGTGATGGGTCATTACGTCATTCCTACACTTATTTTTGGTACAAGCACTTAGTTGTTTTATAACAAAATGAGTAAAAATCATATTGGTTAATGTTCCAAAGAACAAGCGCTAATATGAATCATTTATAGAAGGTAGAAGAAGTGTGTGTCAATGATGTTGATCTAATTGGCTATTAATAATGTTTCCAATTATCGACAAAAATGTTAATATGAACCGATATAATTAGCAAATAGTGGTCTTAGGTTTGATTCATAACCAGTGCGTATGAAAAAACATTTGTTGAGAGAAGTTTACCCCTAAAATGAATCTCAGATATCTCAAAAGATTAGTCTACACAAACGCTATGGAGGACACATTGGTAATGGTTCATTAGTGATAAGTAATTTCAATGTTTTTCCACGGGTTGATCATTTGCGCATGAGATTTCGACTTGCAAATTTTATTGTTTGTATTTCTACGTAGGAGACAAGAAAATGCAATTGTTTTCCATTGACATGACAAGTAAAATAATCACTTGGGGACCTCCATGAAATCTAGCTAATCATTGATACAGCAAGCAAGAATCTAGCGAGAAAAGTTTTTCTCTATTTATGTCCCCTTCTATAGGTGTCTCTTTCCTACAATGACGAAAGTCGAAGCACTTAAATAGTAATGCTATTTTTTTTCTTCTTTACGCAAACTTCTCTATCAGACTAATTATGCTTAACAGAGCAGGGTTGTATTGCATGGTGAAGTAGATGAAATGAAATATCTATATAACAGACAAAAAGCCATGGTGTATTATCCACACGTCATGTTTAAAGCTCGTGATTAGTGTCGGTGCAGTTCCCATTGTAACATTATAATCCTCCATTTTTCTTTTCATATTATACTAGGACGATTACCCGTGTGATGCGCGGGAGAGAGGCTGACATGCGCTCTGGTCAGATTTAAAAAAAACATCAACATTTTATAAGGGGTATAAAAATACGCAACACATATATATAAGACGAAGAAGCAAATAATAATAATTTCATGGTGGGATGAAGCAACAATGTCGATCCAAAAATATAGAGTGGGGTATATTGGTAAACAGTGGGGTACAAAATGAGGGTACATTTTGATAATAAAAAAAGTGTTGGACAAAAAAATTTTGTCGTGTGTATGTCGGTCCAAAAATATAGAGTGGAGGTATATTGGTAAATAGTGAAGTACAAAATGAGGGGTATATTGGTAAATGGTGGGGTACAAAATATAGAGTGGGGGTATGTCGGTCCAAAAATATAGAGTGAGGGTATATTGGTAAACAAAGGGGGTACAAATGAGGGTATATTGGTAAATGGTGGGAATAAAATTTTCCCACCAAAAGTGGATAAAAAAAGAGTGTTGGACAAATAAAAATTTGTCAAGGGTGTGTCGGTCCAAAAATATAGAGTGGGGGTATATTGGTAAACAAAGAGAGTACAAAATGAGGGGTATATTGGTAAATGGTGGGGTACAAAATATAGAGTGGGGTATGTCGGTCCAAAAATATAGAGTGGGGTATATTGGTAAACAAGTTGGGTACAAAATGAGGGTATATTGGTAAATGGTGGGAATAAAATTTTCCCACCAAAAATGAAAGTCAACGATTGTGTATTAATTAAGAGAGATAATAATAATAAAAAAAGAGTGTTGGACAAATAAAAAATTTGTCAGGGGTATGTCGGTCCAAAAATATATAGTGGGGGTATATTGGTAAACAGTGGAGTACAAAATGAGGGGTATATTGGTAAATGGTGGGGGTACAAAATATAGAGTGGGGGTATGTCAGTTCAAAAATATAGAGTGGGGGTATATTAGTAAATATTGGGGTACAAAATGAGGGGTATATTGGTAAATGGTGGAAAAAAAATTTCCCGCCAAAATGGCTAAAGTCAACCATTTAGCCTTAATATGTAGAGATATATATATATACTAGCCTCACGCCCGTGCGATGCACGGAGGCGCTAGTATTAGTGAAACTAACAACAGAATTAACACTTTTAGATAGTAATAACGAAACAACCAACACAATTAACACATTTAGATTGTACAATAGGATTACAAAACCAAAGTTATTGGTACTACTTAGTAATTCCCATATCCTAGTTCAACATCCATATATATAAGAAACTATAGGAGCCAACATATGTATGTAAATATATATATATAAATATACATGCATGAGTGAGTAAGTTAGGTTAAGGAAGAGTTAGGAGTGAAAAGAGAAAAAAACAATTCAAGACAGTAAAATAACAAAAAAGGAAAAAATGAAATTAAAATTAAAAGGCAAGCTAGTAATAAGGTAAATAGTTAGATTATGCAAGAGATAAAATCACAAGTCAATAGATAGTTAGATTATGTTAGAGCTAAGGTAAGAGAAAATAATTAAGAACAACAAAAGAATAAATTAAGTTAGAATTAGAAGTCAAGTTAGTAATGAAGTAAATAGGTAGATGATGCAAGAGTTAAAAACACAAGTCAATATATAGTTAGATTATGCTAGAGTGAAAATCACAAGTAAATAAATAGTTAGATTATGTTAGAATTAAGACAGAGACAATAAGAGCAACAAAAGAAAAAATGAAGTTAGAAGTTAAGTTAGTAATGAATTAAATAGTTAGATGATGCAAGATCCTTAGCCAAATAGATCCTTTGCTTGATCTTTTGCTTGATGAGTTGGGCTCTTGCAATCAAAATGCAAAATATCAATATGCCAAATCAACCTTCATGCTCTTGCAAAGTTGGAATTCAAACTGAAATCAAGCCAAATCAAAGTATTCAATGTGATTGAATTTACTCAAATTTTCAAATTGCTTGATGAGTTGGGCTGCAAAATGGAATACATCTAAAAGGGTAAGAATCAATAGACAAATATAAAAATCACTGCAATATAGAAAAACCATTGACAACCCCCAAATAATTAGCATTAGAATTATAAATGGAGACAAAACTAAGCACTAACATATGACCATTTCTCTCGCTAAACAACCTATTAATAGCTACACATAAATTATGGGATCGAATGAAATTGGAATCATTCATGGAAGAGATTAAAAATAGACAAAACATAATTGGTAATAAGGAAAAAAGAGAAAGTTACCGCATGGTGATAACCAACCTTTACTAGGTTGTAGTTTTTTCTTGTGATGAGTGTTGGAATCTTGGATACATTAATGAAAGAAGATCGTAAGAGGTGCCTTCACATACTGTCACCAAAAACAAAATCAATCCACAACAAGAAAAAATGTACAAAAATTGGAGTGAAAAAGAAAAGCATTTATAAACATATCATATAGTAAAGCAAATCAAACCAAAAAGTCCATAATGGAAGACCTCAATTTGAAACTCAACTTCATGTTTGCAATTTCTTTATGACACAGATCACACAATCACTATGTAATATGATAGTAAAGCAAATGTAGTGGGAGAAAGCAAGAGTAAGAGACAGGAAAATGTAGCTCCTTCAAGTAGTAGTATCCATCTGCTCAAGACATCAAGATGAGTCATCTAATAAATCAATCAATTAAAGAACAATCAAATGTTCTTTTAAAGGAGGTTGAGTGCTTAAGAAATTAAATATAAACCAAGAACTGCATGCGCTTATCCCTTCATAGATGGAAAAACGAAATTGGTAGAGAAAAAAGCAATTTATTTAAGAGAGAGAGAGAAAGAAAGAACCAGTTGAAATCCACCATCTCCCCTCCACCTTCCTCCAACAGTTCAGCGCCAAGACCACCATCATCCCCACCTCTTGCCGCGCCACCACATCTCTCCTCTCGTGTGCCTCCGCACCAATCACCTTCTCATTGAATCACCGCCACTCTCTTGCATCCTTCCATTGTCTTATGAAATTTTCCTCTCTTTTTCTACATAAAAGAAGGAACAAAAATAGAGAGGTGAGAGAGGACGTAAACTAAGAATAAAAAAGCAGAGAAGAGTCCATTACCCATCGTTGTCGCTTGCTTGACCACCGCGGGTCACCACCATACCCTTCTTTCACCACCGCAAAAACCGCCATCACCTCCTCCATCTCATCCTTTCCAACACCATCTCCCCTTCCCTCGACCTCTCACTCTCCCTTAACATAATCACCTTCACAACAGCCCCTCACCGCCACAAACCACCCCTCACCGCCACAAACCACCATCGTGACCTCTCACAACAACATCCCCTCTTTTCCTGTCTGTTCTGTTTGTCTCCTCGTTTCCCTTTCTCTCGTCGCATTTCTCTGCTTCTCTATCATGATGTGTTGGTGTTGCAGTTCTAGGGATTTCATTCCCAAATTACTATTTGGTTTCTATTTTACAAATGAGGGAGTGGTGGATCGGAGGAAGGGGCGACAATGGTTGTAAAGAGGAAGAGTGGATGAGAGAATGGAGTGAGTGAGAAGTGAGAGACGAGAAGAAGAGAGAAGAAAGGGAAAGAAAAGGAGAGAGAATGAATGAAACAAATTTCACTTGTTCAGAGAGAGACTGAGTGTAGTGATTGGACAAATAAGAGACAAGCCAATGGGATCCACAGAAAAACTGCCCACACACTAACCAAAAATTGCATTTAAAATTACGAAAATACCCCTGCAAGTTTGGCGCCAAATCCAGCACCAAACTGCTTAGGATTAAAAGGAAAGATATATTAATCATTCTAGTCTAAGCATCTATGGTAAAAATACTTTTATATATATGTTGTACTTTAAATTAACCTTCGAAGGTCAAGCCTATTCCATTGCTTAGTTCCAGATCAGAGAGACACATGTGGTGGTTAAGAATTCCTGAAATGTTTAGAGTAAGTAGAATTAGCAAAGCCTCGTAGACATTTGCAAAAGCTTTGGTTTCTACTTGATTAATAAAATCCCTCTGCCTTTGAAAAAAAAGTTCATTATTATTCGCAAATAGATTGGGATGTCAAAATGATCCATTTATAAATTGGATATCAGATCCGTTCATAATAAAATCCATCAAATCCGTTTGTTACAAAAAAAAAAGATGGATTGAATCCATTCGCTTGATTTTTTGATAGTTGTGATTCATCAATTATATTTTTTTAAATTCATTGGATTACAAACTACAAAATCAAAATCCATTGGACAACTATAAAAAAATAATTCACCAAACTTTTTTTTTTAAAATACATTTCAGTTTTTAATTTTTTTCATAATTTTTTTTAAAAATATATTATAATCCAAATCCATCCGATTTGACACCCCTACATATAGATTATGTAAGAGTTCAATATTAATTGTGCTTGGGGATGGTTCAAAGTTAGGAAGGGGAAAAATTGTGGGGTTGGATGGTCAGATTGGTATAATTGTCCGTTGGGTTGTTTATCCGCTTTGTAAAATCATTGTAACATCATTACTATATTCTATGTAATCGGGGTACTCTTTTTCCCTCCTTGGGTCTTTTTCCCAATGAGTTTTGGCCCTCAGAAGTTTTAATGAGGCTCCTAGGTTGTAAGGGGTTGGTGCACCTCTTATGCGCCCCTTAATAAAATTGCTTATTGCTTATCTAAAAAAAATTAATCACTACAACATTTTGACCATACCATAATGCCTAAATTGCCACGCTTAAAAAAGTGTTGCCTTAGATAACAATGGTAACGATTTTTTTGACCCATTGTTGATTCTTTATTTTTTAATTTTTTCTGCAACGGTTAAAAGTTGTTCCCTAAATGGAAGCAACGGTTTTGTTGGTCAATCTTTAACCAAACAGTTTAAAACCGTTCTCATATAATCTATAATCTATAATCTATTATTAAAAAAAGTATAAATAATAGGCGCTAAAAGGTGATTTCCCTATTTTTTTTTTGTTACGAAACCAAAAACAAACACCAAACCACTAATCACCAAACCCACGATATCAATGATATTAACACTATTGACTATTGTCTTTTGTCTTTTGGTAACATATATATATATATATACTATACAGTTTAATCTTAGCTAAGTTGATCCAGTAGCATGAATTATATATACTAGCAGAATTTATTTGTAGTACTAGTCACTAGTCACTGAATAGAATAACCTTATAATTTAGAATGATAATGAATACTACCGTGTAATCTAAGTGTCAGATTGGTAGATAAACTCTAGTTAAATACAGTACATGGTTTCGCAATTGCAAGGCTTTGTGAACAGAGTATTGGTAACTTAATTCCACTGTTTGTGCAACTTATGCATATTGATTTTCTCTTTTTTGTGGAAACATAGAGCTTCTTGACTCAGTATTGAGTATATAGTGTTTGGGCAACTATATATATCTGAGAGTCTACTATAATAATAAAAATATATACCATCAACCCACCACCAAAATTACTATATTATTTCTTTCACTTTTTTCTCTCACTCACTTTTATCATAAGTGGATCTCACTCTTATTATTTTTTTATTTCACTTTAAAACCTACTCTTCTCTTTCATCTCTCTCACTTTTTTCACTTTTCTTTACTATCAACATAATCAAATACTCTTTGTCAAAAAAAAAAAACATAATCAAATACTCACAACCCAAATTTTTTTAGAAAATTAATTTTTTGTTAAAAACAGTAATTACATAAAAATAATTAAATTAATATTAAATTATGTAGAATTTACTATTTACTATAATCTACTCAAACTACTAAACCCAATTAATTTAACCACTACCATTTGTCAAAAAAAGCGATACCGCTTGCAAAAATTCTAAAATATTTATTTCTAAAAAAATCAATAATTAAATTTCATCCACTTTTTTTCGTGAGCGACAGGGGAGTAGCAACGACAATGTCAACGAAAGTGCCAATAGGAGCAGCAAGAGTGCAAACGGGAGCACCAAAACACAAACAAAAGTTTTATATATTTCTTCCTCTAACTCTATCTCATTTTTCTATTTTTCACAATATATATACTTTAATTTCATTTTAATATATCACTTTTCTCTATCAATAAGTTTTATTTAATCTCTACTTCCAAAATTTGAAATTTAATAAAATTAGGTTTTCTAATCTCTACCGGAAATATTACATATTGCTGGTAAATGTTCACGGGGTAGTGTTCGGACTAACTCAATTACAATTTGAAACATTTTGTTTATCTACTTTAAATTAGTTTTGATTTTCACAGTGTAATGTTCAGACTAATTAAATTATGTCTAAATCCATTAATAAAAATAACGCGAAAACACCCGTGCACGCACGGGTATACAGCTAGTATATGCTTAAAAGTGAGACACATGGACAAAATTAAAGAAGGCTTAAATATATGTTACCCCCTGCAAATATACTAATTATCCATTTATCCCCCTGTAAAAATAAAACTTTTAAAAAAGACCTTGCAAATATAAATTATTTCTAGTTACCCCCCTGCTGTTAGATTTTGTTAACAACGTTAAGTGTATGTTGAAACACTTATTATTTGCAGGGTGGTAAATGGATAATGAGCGTATTTGCAGAGGGGGTAAATGGATAATGAGGATTTTTGCAGGGGGGTAACATATATTTACGCAGGAGGGTAAATAGATAATGAACATATTTGCAGGGGGTAATATATATTTATACTTAACGCTGTTAACAAAATCTAACAGCAAGGGGGTAACTAGAAATAATTTATATTTGCAAGGTCTTTTTTAAAAGTTTTACTTTTACAGGGGGTAAATGGATAATTGGTATATTTGCCGGGGGTAACATATATTTAAGCCATTAAAGAATTATATTGGAATGCATATTTCAGTCCATATAGAAGTTTTTTGCTGCTAAATGATCATCCTTTTTGTTGCTAAACGTTGAAATATTGGAATGCATATTTCAGTCCATATAGAAGTGTTGAGTTACCAGAACAGAATGCATCATTCCCTAACTTATTAAAGCCCCTTAAAGTTGTGATAATGTTTCTATATTAATCTAACAAGGATCAAAGTTGTGATTATGTTTGAGTTTTCTAATAATCTATCAACAAGAATCACATATTATATTAGGCATGATCAAGTTGGAAGGTGAATGCACAAGTGTGTTATAGAGGAGGACTTCCACTTTGTAGGTTGTCTTAATTTCTTGGAATCATGAGATTTTGATTATCAAAGGATCATTTTGATTGTCCAATCTTTTAAAAAATTTATGCATTTCTTGCTTTGTTTTGTTGTAGCATTTGATTGTCTTAATAGAGTGTTGTTATATTACATTAATCAGGTTTTCGTTAATTTTGTAGGAAATAATGAAGGTATAAACGAAGGTACATGTTGATGACTTGAATGAAGAGTGTGAAGACATGTCTTGAAGACCAGTGAAGTTTTATTTTGGAAATCGAACAATGCTTTTTGCAATATGGTGATAAGCTTTTTGCACTCAATTATGTCGTTTGAATTTTAGCTTATAATGACAAAGTCTTCTTAGTAAAGAATCGATTACTCATACATAGTTAGCATTTCTTTTAAATTGTTTTGTTTTAGGTACAATTTAATGTATCACTTGAAATGATTAGAATTAAAAAGCAGTTTTCTGGTGATGTTATTGATGCCAATGATTTCCATCATAATAGGGAATGGTTTTTTCGCATTGCCAATGACAACAACAGTTTTTTCTATAAACGAAGTTGGTTTAATAGTGTATTCTTTGAAATTATTAGAGCTAGCAAGGTTTTTGAGTGTTGCCATATCTAGCAACGGTTTTAGATTTGCGTTGCCTTTGGTGGCACAAAACCGTTGCCTATAGTTTAGCCAATGCCCACAAAACAACGGTTTCAAAACCGTTGCCCAAAGTAAAGACAACGGTTTTCAAACGTTGTCTTTTGGTCAATGTTGTAGTGAATGTTGGCAAGAAAACGAAGAACTTTGTTACACACGTGGTCATCCTAACGGGACCCACATGTTATTGTATAACAATCAGTTCTATACGGTTGGTAAAACCTAAGTAACTAACCTCCAAAAGCAGTTGTAGAAATGTATAAGTCACTTTACACATTAGTCTAATTCAGTGTCTACTACTCTTAGCCCTCAGGTGTGTGCAACCAATTAACATTATTTGACTTCTTATAGAATGGTTAAACAAAGTAATATTTTCACTGCATATATATGTTGTTTTTTCTTACTTAATCATTCCTCTTTTGACTGTTTTGATCTTTCACAGAAAATCAGGAAGCATATGGGTCCCATTTGATTATGATTAGTTTAATTACGCCCTTTAGCCTGGCTTTAATCTCTTTATATACACCCCCTCCAACCTTCATTACTTCTCATCACCTCTCTCTCTCTCTCTCTACAAGGCTTTCTCTCTCTCACACCCCACTCATCCAATAGGAGCCATCCAGTATGACAAGCACTCCTTTCTCTTTTATTTTCTTGCTCTTGTCTCTTTTCACTCCAACCTTCATTTCCTCTTCACCTCTTCAAAACCCTGAATTGGTTGTCCAAGAGGTTAACAGGTAATTTAAACCATCTTCTCCACCACAATTCTCCAAGCTACCTAGCTACACTTACACACTTGCATTATATTTGCAATATTCAATTATATCTTACCCAGTGTTTTAAAAACCGAATCAATCGAAGCAGTTGATCTGGTTAAACCATGACTCTACACCTTATGCGGTCTGATTATTTCAGCGGTTTTATTATGGTTTTAAGCAGTTGAACCATGACCCAAAGGGCTCTCCGGTTCGGTTTTCGAAACATTGATCTTACTATAACCTCACCACTATATTATATATGCAATATTCACCTAAAGAAAAGGAATCATGATAATCCATATTATATCTGTTAGAATATTTATTAGCATACTTCATATATATATTTGTGATTGCAGGAAAATCAATGCCTCTGTTGCTAGGAGGAAATTGGGGTACTTGTCTTGTGGAAATGGCAATCCCATTGACGATTGCTGGAGGTGTGATCCCAACTGGGAGAAGAACAGAAAAAGGCTAGCAGATTGTGGAATTGGGTTTGGCAAAAATGCAATTGGTGGAAGAAACGGTAAGATTTACGTGGTGGTCGACGGCGACGACAACCCAGTGAACCCAAAGCCAGGTACACTTCGCCACGCCGTGATCCAAGACGAACCATTATGGATCATCTTCTCTAGAGACATGGTGATCAAGTTAAAAGAAGAGCTAATCATGAGCTCTTTCAAAACCATAGATGGTAGAGGTGCAAGTGTACACATTGCTGGAGGACCATGCATTACTATACAATACGTAACAAACGTTATAATACATGGTATACATATACATGATTGTAAACAAGGTGGGAATGCTATGGTGAGAGACACCCCACGGCATTATGGGTGGAGAACTAAATCGGATGGCGATGGTGTGTCTATTTTTGGTTCAAGTCATGTATGGGTGGACCATTGTTCTTTGTCTAACTGTAATGATGGTTTGATTGATGCTATTCATGGGTCTACTGCTATAACCATCTCTAACAATTTTATGACACATCATGATAAGGTTATGTTGTTGGGTCATAGTGACTCTTTCACTCAAGATAAGAACATGCAAGTTACTATAGCTTTCAACCACTTTGGTGAAGGCCTCATTCAAAGGATGCCAAGGTAATTACCTAATTTTGCACTACTAAATTAGTGTCGCATCAAATGCGATATGACCTGAAAAATTGTTAAACCGGATCTATGTCAAATTCTAAGGCAATACTTCTTCCAACCCCCCCTCTACTCATTAGACATCACATACCACCATTTATTCCTAAAATACCCCTGAATTTAAAACAGTTTTTTTAACTATTATTCACTTTCATTAAAGGGCATACTGATCAGATTTTAATGTTTTAACACACTCGGACACCCCCGATTCGAACCAATTTGGCAAGCGTGCACTACCGAAACTGCATTTGATGTTTAAAAAAATAGAAATCACAGATTTCATTAAGTCTACTGAGTAGCTCTGGGGCTTGAAGAAGTATGGGCCAATTCTAAGACTCGGCAAAGTGAAAGGGAGAAAATCATTGTGGGCCTGAAGTTGTCACTTTCTTAATGGGCCCATTATAGCTTTGTGGGGCCCATATGTTGATGTTATTAAAATGATACTACTACTATATATGCAGGTGTAGGCTTGGATATTTTCATGTGGTGAACAATGACTATAGTCACTGGGAAATGTATGCAATTGGAGGAAGTGCTAACCCAACTATTAACAGCCAAGGAAACAGATTTGCTGCACCAGATAAAAGATTCAGCAAAGAGGTGACAAAGCATGAAGATGCAGGAGAGAGAGAATGGAAGAAGTGGAATTGGAGGACAGAAGGAGACTTAATGGTAAATGGTGCATATTTTACAGCATCGGGTGGTGAAGGCTCATCTAGCTATGCAAGAGCTTCTAGCTTAAGTGCAAGACCATCTTCTATTGTCGGTTCCATAACAATAGCTGCTGGTTCACTTAACTGTAAGAAAGGCTCTCCTTGCTAGCTAAGCTCATAATGACCGATCGATCAACCAACTTCTGCCTAATCTCATCCATTCATTTCCAAAAGAAAAGGGAGGGTAATTGTTGTGACAGAAAGAAATTTAAATTAAAAGGCCTATATATGTGGTCGATAGATTTACTTTTCCTTGGATTTCTAGGTCCCCCCTTTCTTTTTGTATTTTCATATATAGTTTGCTGCTGTTTGTAGATATTTTTGTTTTTTGTTTTTTCTGATTTGGTCATGTCATCATGATTACAACCTCCACTCCACCTGTTACTATTAGAAACCAAATTAATTCAAGAGTGTCGATGGTGTAATGTACTAGTAGTAGTAATGTAAGAGAAAAACAAGTGCAGAAGAGTTGATTGATATGAATAATATAATAAAGTGTATGCAATGTGTTTAATTCTTGTTCTGTTTTTCTCTGTTTTCGCGTGACCGACAATGAGGGGACACACAAATTAATGCGAATAATGTGAAGATACACACACACGGACTCAATAATAGAAAATCCAAATCCAAACCAAAAACAACAGAAAATCATCGAATCTCATCAATCCTTTTCATACAGTACTATATTGGAGGCGCAATTGATGAAGCTCAACTAACTAGAAAGTACAATCTGAGTAGAAAGCCATATATTCGAATTAATATAATAATTGTTTTACATGTTGCTAATATATCATAGGAAGATGAAGATGTCTGAGGTTGATTTGTCGTAGCAGTAAAAATGTCGCTTATGACACAGTACGTAATCTATTTTGATTGAGATAAGCATTTCTTAATTTGTCCACTACCTCTGTTAAAATTAGACACTAGTAGTGCTCGATTGTTTTGTAACAACACACTTTCTTTCTTTTTTGAGTATAATTGAATGGGCTAGTGAAATTAGGTGACCACTCCAGGCCACCGAGGATTCAATTCAACACTAACCTAGCTAGCAAGGACACAATTAGGGGGAAAGAAAGAAAAAAAAAAAAAGATGAAAAGCACATGGGTGAGCCTCTTAAGTGGATATTCTTTTCATGGTATGGTGGCACTTGATTTGATTGTCGTTAACTGGTTATGCCTAAAGATTTAAAATTGGGCTCTAGCATATTTGATTTCGCATCCATTTTTAGCAATCATGGGTGCTTATTCGGGGGTTTTGGTGTATCGTAGTCTCTGTCATCTCTTCTTAGTCTTGTAGTTGCTTGTGCTTAGATCATATTAATGAAATCTTTTCAATTATCAAAAGAAAAAGTCATCTATGGTTCCATGGTTCCAATCATTTGGTTCAATAGTGAGAAGATCTAAGCTTATGCTTGTCAAGGTTAATCGTGATTTGACTTGATTAGAAGGATGTCTAATTTTGAAAACAATTATTTCTTTAGGATGAATTCCAACCGTAACACCCTAAATGATTTAATTAATTATTTAAAGTGTTGCATTATTTTAATTATATTAAATTAATATAGTCTTTTATTTATAATTGAAGGGAGTGATATTGGTAATTCCGGGACGTCAGGTATTGGCTCAAGAGCCCAAGCCCAATGACTTAGGCTCCTGGGGTTAGTGCATTTCGCACCATTTGGAGAAAGAAAGGAGAAAACGAAAGAGAGAAGGGAGAAGAGAGAAGAGAAACGGCGCACCAAGGGAGAAAGGAGAGAGCTTGATCTCACAAGAGGAGAAGGAAGGAGAAGGAGCTCTAGTTGCTGAGGTTTTGTTGGTGACTCAGTGGAGAGGACTTTTTCTACGTTTATTCAAGGTAAGGGGAGTCTCACCTTATAATAGAGAGTATAATAGGACGTATGTAGATCATAGGATCCTTATTGATATTATTGGATGTTGAATTTAATTGTTGTATGATTGTTTTGATCGATTGAATTGGTAATTGCATGAAATTCAAATTATATGTTAGTGTTAGGGTTTATGTAGCTTTGATTTCGTGTTTGGTGTGTAATTGATGATTAAAATGTGTAATTGAAGGTATTAGAAAGATTATAATGTGTGTTGGAGTGGTATTTGATGATTGAATTTGAGAAAATTGGATGGAAATTGATTTAGGACACTCTAGGTACCCTAGGGCGCCAATTTCCTAGAGAAATGGCGCTGTGTCGATCTTTGTGATGTGTGTGTGCAGTGTACTCTTCGATTGGGCGCCAATCTTGCCCCTGTAATGGCACTGTGTGCGCCTGTGGCACTGTGTGCATGTGCAGGGGCGCCAAATGGCTGCCCCAGGGCGCCTAGGATGGCGCCAGTGTGAATGTGTGATGCTGTGTGTGTTGTGTCTTGGTGCAGGGCGCCAAATGGCTGCCCTGTGGCGTCTGTGGTGGCGCCAAGGTGTTGTGTGTGCGTGGATGTCTAAGTGCAGGGCGCCAAGTGGCTGCCCTGTGGCGCCTGTGGTGGCGCCAAATTGATGTGTGGCTGAGTTTTGGTGGTTGTGCGTAGTAGTGGGCGCCAAGTGAGGCGCCAAGGTGTTGAGTGTTTTGGGTGAGTGCATGTAAGTGGGCGCCAAGTTGATGCCCATGGCGCCTGGTGTGGTGCCAGGTTGTGTGGCAGGGTGTGTGTGTGTGCGCAGCACAGGGCGCCAAATGGCTGCCCTGGCGCGCCTGTGTTGCTGCCTGTGTCTAGGCAGGGGCGCCAATTTGGCTGCCCAGTGCGCCTGGGAGTGTGCCTGTGTCTGAGACAGTGTCTCAGTTTGTGTCTTAGTTTGTGTCTAGGTCTGTGTTGCCCCAGGGGGCGCCAAATTGCTAGAGTTTTGGCGCCTGTGTGCCTGTGTTGCACAGGGGCGCCAGTTTTGGTGATTTTGGCGCCTGGTGCTGCCTTTTTGGTCCTTATGTGCTAGTTTGGTCCTTTAGGTGCTGTTTTGGTCCCTAAGTGCTATTTTAGTCTTTAGGTGATGTTTTGGTCTTGGATGTGTTGTTTTGGTCCTTGAGTGTTGTTAAGGTCCTCTAGTGCTGTTTTGGTCCCCTGGTGGTGTTTAGTCCTTAGGACATATTTTCAAATGACGGAGTCAATGATGTGTGAATAGATGATGATGTGAATGACGATGGGTCTTATGACCAAACTAAAAATGACGAGGGTGTGAGAGATGATGTTGATGATGAATTGTAGGCTGCGGTCTTGACGTATAATTGAAATTGATGATGTGTGTGACTTGTTGTTGTGAGAGTTGGTATTTGTGGTGTGTTCATAGAGTCACATGCATACATTCGGCTGCGGTCGCGACGATATATTGGGTAGGCTGCGGTCTTGACGTTTATTTTCGGCTGCGGTCGCGACGTGCCCAAGTGGCTATGAGAAGTGATGATGGTACCACATGCATGGTTGCATATCATTGCATTACATTGATAACTGAAATGACCATGACTGCTATATCTATATGTGTGTGTTGCTATGATTAATATACTGCTTATTATAGTTTTTATTATGTGGTTTGAGACTCACCCCTTCCTGTTGTTATTTACCACAAGTAACCATGAGTGAGGGCATATTTTCCTTCATTCCCCGAGTCGGTCTGCTCTAATACGTAGCACCTAGGGGGATGGGCATAGACTCTAGTTGCTTAGTTGTTTATTGTTGAACTATGATATTTGACATTTCTATGTATTGCTGAGACTACTGTTTACTCTTTTGAGACTATATTTTATTCCACTGCGTGATGCTTATTTTTCTAGTGCGTGGATTTAATTAATCAAGTTTTGAGAATTCCATATCCCATTGATGGGTGTTACGTATTATCTTAATTACAGAGATGTTCTGTTTTATTCTGTTGTTGTTTTAATGAAGTATGTGTAGCATCCCGTTTGGATGTATTAAAGAAATAATTTTTAAAACTCTAATTTTTATTAGAAAATACCGGGTAGAAATGGGGTGTTACACCAACTGTCACTCATTTGGATGTGTGGTGAATTTTACGAAACAAGCAGAAGTTGGATTGGCAGCTTGAAAACTTAAGTGAGTTTTTCACTACATGGACATGCAATTAAATGTGGGGTTTTTTTTTGGACCCCCACCCCATCCCCTCCCACCCCCACCCAATACCAAAAACCCCAAAATGCCCTTTGAAACTTAATTTTTTTTTAAAAAAAAATAAATAAATCGTATATACCCCTTTGGATGCGTATATCGATGATATTATTTTGTCCAATCGTATATACGTACTCAAAGGGGTATATACGATGCACTTTTTATTTTTTTTAATAATTTGTTTTAATTTTTAGGCTTAAATACGTTTTTGCCCCCTGCAAATAGGGGGTGTTTTGGTTTTACCCCCTGCAAAATTTTTTTTTGTAAAAAACCCCTTGCAAAATACCAAAATTTTGGCGTTAGTCCTTCTGTTACTCAAACGTTAAAAAAAACATACGTGTTACACAAAATTTTAGTTTTACCCCCTGCAAAATTTTTTTTTTGTAAAAACACCATGTTCTTCTTCCTTCTTCTTCCTCTGTTTCTTTTTCATTCTCAGTTTCCTATGTTTCTTTTTCAAAATAGCTAGAGGCTCTTTCTTGGTCTTGATGTAACTCCCAAACTAGCTTCCCATACTGTGATAGAACTTCTCCATCTTTTGGATCTGCTAGTATGGCTCTTGAATAATACTCCATTGCTCTTCACGGTCTTCTTTACACTGTCAAGTCAACACAAAACTAGTTGAGTTGTTGAAAAACAAACAAGGAAATTAATATATAGTGAAATAATAAATACAAGTTAGTTAATTACCTGATACAGAAACTGAGCATAATTCCTGAGGAACAATGGATTACCAGGATTTTGCTCCACCATGTTCTTGTAATATTGTTCCAGTTCATGATGATGATTATTACTATCTCCATCATTGCCTCCAGATCTCCTGGAATTATGATGATTATTACCTCCTCCATTATTGCCTCCTCTGCAGCCAGCATCAAGACCAAGGAGGCCCTTTGCAAGATACATCATCTCTTTACTACTACCAATCTCTTCACCATAAACAACACTACTACTACAAACTCTATTCAGATTGAACTCTTCTAATCAAGCCTTTCTTTTGGCGGTCAAGGTCAGCAATGGAAGGAGAGATGGGAGAAGAAGTGCATGAGAGGGGTTGATGGAAAGAGTAGTGTTTGTTAGTTGATGGTAGATGAGGAGGCTTGAGCATTGCATGGCAGGATTCTGGATGGTGAATACAAGAAGGACTATCAGTGAGTGTGAAGGAAGAAGAAGAAGAAGAAGAAGGGAGGAGGGAACCAAGTTTTAAAAACAAGAAGAAAAAGAAGAATTTTCAATGCAAGTTAATGAGTGAAAAACGAGAATGAAAAAAGAAGAAGAGAAGAAAGAAACAGAGGAAGAAGAAGGAAGAAGAAGAAGGAAGAAGAACATGGGCAATTAAAATAAAAGAAGAAGAGAAGAAAGAAACAGAGGAAGAAACAGATGAAGAAGAAGGAAGAAGAAGGAGGAAGAAGAAGAGAAAAGAACATGGGCTTTTTACAAAAAAAAAAAAATTTGCAGGGGTAAAACCAAAATTTTGTGTGACACGTATGTTTTTTTAACGTTTGAGTAATGTGAAGACTAACGCCAAAATTTTGGTATTTTGCAAGGGGTTTTTTACAAAAAAAAATTTTGCAGGGGGTAAAACCAAAACACCCCCTATTTGCAGGGGGCAAAAACGTATTTAAGCCTAATTTTTATTACTAAAAGACTACTAAAAATTCGTTAAATAGTCAAAACTACTCCAAAAAATTATAAAAACACCACTAAAAATCTAACAAAACCAAAATAAGGCTATACAAATTTTTTTAGATTTTTTGGAGACTATGAAAAATTAAAAAAAATCGTAAAAAATAGTAAACGATGGAATTTGGGATTTTGAGTCCGTAATCCCGTAAGAAGTCCCTTCTACAGGAGTATTGATTCTTGATTTTTTTCGGATTTAATAGTTGTGGTTTCATTACGATTGAAGTATGTTGCCCGAAAACCGATTTTTTAGCCTAAATTATTCGTTCGACGTATAACATCGTCAAATTTTAACGAACTACACACAAAACCTATTTTCGTGACTTATATAATTTTTATTTGACTTAAAAAATTTAAAAAAATACAATGGGGTCGATATACACACGAGGGGGTATATATACGACCTATTTGCTACCCATCGTATATACACCTCCCAAGGCGTATATACGATTAAGGTGAGGTTTTCCAATCGTATATACGCCTTGGGGTGTATATACGATGCCTAAATGCATAGGGTCGTATATATACCCCCGTGTGTATATACGATTGGTCAAAAATTTGTAAAAAAAAATACGTTTTCAGAAGGGCATTTTGGGGTTTTCAGTGTGGGTGGGGGTTTATGGGGATGGAGTGGGGGTACAAAAGAAAAAACCCTTAAATGTGCAATTGATAATCCATACATGCACTAAATTTACTTCTTTCACTTCCGGTTTAATTGATTTTAGATGACAATTCTTCAAGTCATTATGTAAAGACATTATGTCCCTCTCTAATTCGAAGATAATTTTGAGTTAGAGCTCATATTAGGAATTGCACATGACTCAACAAATTTTTGATCAAAATTATTCAAACAATAAGAAATGCTAAAAATTACTTTTTTTTAGTGAACGTAAGTAAAAATGAGTTACGTTGATGATGTGGCAACTCAATTGGCATGACTAAGCTACCTTTAATCCTATGTGGAAAGCAATCATTCAAGTGAAGATTTGAAGACTAGCTCTTGGCGGGAAAAACCGTTATCTTCGGTTATTATGCAAAAACGAATTGTAACTGATTGTAACGATATATAAATGTAATCATGAGCTAGGATTAGATACTAAGATCATTTCTGGGCTTGAGTTGAGTGTAAACACAGGGAATCTTGGGTTAAGGGTAGTGAGAGGGAAGCTCTTTGGGACTCCATTGTTGTAACCTTCAAAACTCTAATTTCCAGAATCAATGAAAATGGATCATTACGGTTTGTATGATCCCGTAGATGTAGGTATCCTAATTGGATGCTGAACTGCGCCATCATTTTCGTGTGTTTGATCTTCAATTTACGCAATTTCATATTCCCAAATTCTAGGGTTCTTTTAGGGTTTTTCTAATCAGACACAATTCAACAAATTGGTGTTGAATTGTTATTCGCATTGTGTGTTAAAACTTGTCTAGCATCTCGTCCTTCAAGATTAAACTGATTCATCAAGATTAATCGATCGTTTTTGAGTTTCTGATTTGTCTCTGGTTTTCTGCATAATATCAGTATCTGATATACTGATAAATGCACTATTCCATTGCTTCTTTTGCAATAACAGTGACATTGTGTCTCAACAGTTACATTATTTTCTATTCTTTTTTAACTGAAATAAAAACTATCAATGCTATGAAAGTTTAATTTCTTGCAATTTAGTAAATATAATAACATTAAATTATAGTATTTTTTATTTTGAGTAAATTACACTCTCCTAAGAGATGCTTGTATTACACCCCCTCCCCAACATTAAATTATTGTATTTTACTCTTTTAGTTTTTATTATAATTTTCTTATACTACTTTTTAATTTAACTCAAATAAATACTTTCTTTAAATAAGTGTTGATTGTTTTGCTAAACTTATTTCGAAAGAATGAATAATTAGATTTATTATTTTTGTATATTTTATTTTATATATAAAAGCTAAACAGCTTAGCAGCAAATTTTGTGCGCCAAAAAATTGGCAATGCCATCTTTTTCTTTTCTTTTGACAAAAATAACTTGCCAACTTTCTACGTCTCTCTTCATAATATGTAAATAGTCATTATTTGAGGACACATTCTAGCATGTTTAGGTATGTAACAAGAGTAATGCTAGAAACAACCGCTTCAACAATCGCTTATGATCACTCGCTTAACTATTAAGTCACGTCATTCCTTTTTTTAAGACTAAATAGTCATTTTGGTCCCTAAAAGTGTAACTCGCTGTCAATTTGGTCCCTGAATCGAATGAAAATGCAAAATGGTCCCTGAAAGTGTAATCAGTCTGTCTCGTTAGTCCCTCCCGTTAATGCGTGTTGTTAACTCCGTTAATCCATCTGTTACTATCAGTTTAGTCCCTGAAATATGTCACTTACTGTCAGTTTGGTCCCTGAAACATATACGTGAATTCATTTTAGTCCCTCGAATCTTAAGTTATTTTAGCAAAATTTTAAACCAGAATTTACTAGCATTGTCTCAATTTGTGCATTGGCTTTGCTAGGCTAGTTAACACCTTGCAGCTGTATCATATTCTCGTTTACTTTGATTTGTTTCCATCATTAATCATTAGGAGTGTTTATTGATTCAATCTGAATCAAATCACTTCATATTTTCCTAAAATGTTTGGTGGAAGATACAGGTGGTGGTTGTGGGGGTAAAAAAAGGCGGCTACTTTTCCCACGCCACACACCCCATATCCCTGCGAAATGACCAAAAGACCATTAATGAAATCAACGCTCAATATCATTTTTCTAAAATTTACGATGGTTTGGACGCGGGCAACCGAATAGGTTCGGCCAGACCCAAAGGAATGTGTAAAATGTTGAAACACACCCCTCTTTTGAATTTTAGTTGGAGACATTTTAACTGTTCGGTTGCCCTTACCCGAACGTGTTCGAAAGGCAGTAGCCGAACGCGTCACAAATTGTAGAAAAAAGAAAATGTAGTAACATGCCATTAAAACATTGAAATGGAAAGAGAGGAGAGTGAGGGAGTACATAGTGCGTAGAATGCGAAATTCAAGCTTAAAAAATGGTGGAGTTGAGATTGAGAGGGAAAGTGAGGGTGAGAAATTGAAGGGATAATTAGGGATTTGGGAGGGGGTGTGACAGTGTTTGAGAGGGAGAGGGAGAGTGAGAGATGAAATGTTTTTAATTGAAGGATATTTTAGAGATTTAGGGAGTTTGGGGTGTGTGGTGAGTAGGAATGGGCGTGGGAAAAACAATGGCCAAAAAAATCATCCATGCAACAAAGCCAGGAGCCCAAGAGATCAGAAGCAAGAACCACAAAATGGCCCAACAGCCCACTGCGTCCAGAATATTTATTTGATCAAGTCAAATCAAAATTCAAAAATTCTTTTTTCATTGACTTACAAGACAAAACTGAAGTTAGCAAACAGGTTTTTATTACGATTATTTGTAAATTTTTTAGAATTATATAATCATATATTTTCTGGTGAGCTAAATTATATAATTATAAGTAACAAACAATTGAGACTTTGGAAATATAATTACAAGTTGTTGAATTGTTTTAAGGGTTTTTTTTTTTGTACCCCCACCCCATCCCCATAAACCCCCACCCACACTGAAAACCCCAAAATGCCCTTCTGAAAACGTATTTTTTTTTACAAATTTTTGACCAATCGTATATACACCTGGGGGGGGTATATATACGACCCTATGCATTTAGGCATCGTATATACACCCCAAGGCGTATATACGATTGGAAACTCCCACCTTAATCGTATATATGCCTTGGGAGGTGTATATCGATGCTTAAAAAAATAGGTCGTATATATAC
Source organism: Oxytropis ochrocephala (assembly GCA_020916435.1). Lineage (NCBI taxonomy): Eukaryota > Viridiplantae > Streptophyta > Magnoliopsida > Fabales > Fabaceae > Oxytropis > Oxytropis ochrocephala. Next base: position 23,082,936 of record CM037089.1, read on the forward strand.
CCCCCTAAGGTGTATATACGACCCCCATTGTATTTTTTTAAATTTTTTTAAGTCAAATAAAAATTATATAAGTCCTGAAAATAGGTTTTGTGTGTAGTTCGTTAAAACGTGACGATGTTATACGTCGAACGAATAATTTAGGCTAAAAAATCGGTTTTCGGGCAACATACTCTGATCGTAATGAAACCACAACTATTAAATCCGAAAAAAATCAAGAATCATGACTCCCAAAGAAGGGACTTCTTACGGGACTACGACTTCAAAATCCCAAATTCCATCGTTTATTATTTTTTACGATTTTTTTTTAATTTTTCATAGTCTCCAAAAAATCTAAAAAAATTTGTATAGCCTTATTTTGGTTTTGTTAGATTTTTAGTGGTGTTTTTATAATTTTTTGGAGTAGTTTTGACTATTTAACGAATTTTTAGTAGTCTTTTAGTAATAAAAATTAAAACAAATTATTAAAAAAAATAAAAAGTGCATCGTATATACCCCTTTGAGTACGTATATACGATTGGACAAAAAATAGCCATCGTATATACGTACCCAAAGGGGTATATACGATTAATTTATTTTTTTTAAAAAAAATTAAGTTTCAAAGGGCATTTTGGTATTGGGTGGGGGTGGGAGGGGATGGGGTGGGGGTCAAAAAAAAAAACTTGTTTTAAATAGCATCTGTGGTGTGTTAAGTTCACAACCATTTCAATTTGTTTCAAGGGTTTTATTTTTTTCACCCCCCTCAACCTCCATCTCACCCCCATATTTCCCAAAAACCCAATACTACCCCTGCCTGTTAAAAAAAAAATTAAAATTTTCGGAATTACCTCAAAATAAGGTAATTCCGGTTCAAAAAAAATTAAAATTTCGGAATTACCTCTAAAAAAGGTAATTCCGGTTCATAAAAAATTAAAAATTTCGAAATTACCTCTAAAAAAGGTAATTCCGAATTTTTATTTTTTTAAAAGTTTGTATTTTGGTCCAAAATGTCTAAAAATGACTGAAAATAAGCACGTGAAGTAGGTGAATGAGCGACATCTAGGGCATCCTGGGCCAATCCAGGACGCGCAGTGCGTATTTATACGATTTGTTTTAATTTTTATTAATAAAAGACTACTAAAAATAGTTAAAACTACTCTAAAAAAATATAAAAACACCACTAAAAATCTAACAAAACCAAAATAAGGCTATACAAATTTTTTTAGATTTTTTGGAGACTATGAAAAATTAAAAAAAATCGTAAAAAATAGTAAACGATGGAATTTGGGATTTTGAGGCCGTAGTCCCATAAGAAATCCCTTCTAATGGCTGTGGTTTCATTACGATCAGAGTATGTTGTCCGAAAACCGATTTTTTTGCCTAAATTATTTGTTCGAAATAAAAAAAAATTGTAATTTTGAATACCTCGAAATAGGTAATTAGGTTCATTAAATGTGAACCTAATTACCTCATTTCTGAGGTAATTCCAAAATTTCTGAGGTAATTCCGAAATTTTTAATTTTTTTTTTAACAAACCATGTAATTTTTTTAAATTTTTAGGGGTATTTTTGTCCGTTTGGGTATTTATGGGGTGAGATGGAGGTTGAGGGGGGTGAAAAAAATAAAACCCTTGTTTCAAATAACATGTGTACGGTGTCAAGTTCACAACTGCTTCAAATACTCATGGTTTCAACTAAGTTCCAAATCACATATCAGGATGGGTTCCTTAACCACATCAAGAGGGTTGATCGCAACCCCTATAGATTATTCATTTCTAATAAGAGTGACAATAGACCGGATCGAGCTGAGTTTTGCAAAGCCTGAGCTTAACCTGTATTGAAAGTGTTAGGCCTAAGTCTGATCCGTGACTTAATGTAGGTCATTTTTTAGGTATAGTTTATTTAAAAATCTATTTTACTATTTTTAAATAATATATTTTTTTAAATAAACTAAAAAGCTAATACATCAGTGCTATTAAGTTATATTTTATATGACATCTGATTTAAATTTGTTAAATAGGCCAGGCCATATGCCATCGAAAAAACGCCTTTTGTGCCTATCAGGCCGTCCTATTTAAATAAATCTAACTAATTTTTTTAATTATTAATATTATTTTGTATTGAATTTGGTACTTTGTGTTAAGTCATAACTTCACTAACATTTTTTGTTAGTTTAAACATATTAACCTACATCAATTTTTGACATTGTTGAAGTTATTATTATAAAATAGAATTTAAATAGGATGTCATATAAGATATTTTCCTAAAATGTTTTGTTAGATCTCAATTAGAACTTAATCTCATTGACCTATTAGTTTGTTAGTCTATTTAAATGACTTATGCCATTGAAATGTTGTTGACCTTCTTAAGAAAATAGTCAAATAGGCTTTTTAAACAGCTTTCGCGCCTTGTCGACTTTTTAAAGGCGCTGCACTGCACTAAAAAACTCGGTTCTGACGACAGCCACAGTCATGCTTGCTGCATTTTCAATGTGAGGCTGACTCGCACTCAAGAAAGAGTCTGGTTTCTACCAAATTTTATTCCCACCCCTACTTGTGCTCTACCCAAAAGCACGTTTTGGTGTTTATTAGTAAGTGAAAGAAAGAATATAAAGAGTCCAGCAAAATCCTACCGATTCTATAAAGTTCAATAAAGTCCATCAAAATCCATAAGACACAAATTCATTAAAGTTCTACCGAGTCTTGAAAGTCATTAAATTCCATCAACGTCTTTTAAAATCTATTAGACTTTTGTCAATTATAAAAGTCCTTTAAAATCCTAAACCAATACATCCCCTAAATTAAAAAAAAATTAATAAATTTATTATTTAATTAACACAATATAAAATTTAATATAATAATAAATATTATTTATATTTATTTAAGTAGGTTGATCCGATAAACTTGAAAAGGATGTTTTGATTGCTTGGAGACTGAATTATTTCCTATTTATAAGGCTTTTTCTTTTCGTTATAGTTTGTTTATCTCATCTCTTCCCCCTCATATATACCTCCTTCCCTGCCCTTTAAAACACAGATTACCAAAACTAATTTGCTTCACTTCAGTCTCTACTCAATTAATTAACCCAATCAATCAATTCATTCATGGAAGCCCCGTTTTCTCCCATCACCTCCGAACCCGATCTTTATATCCACTCTACTCCCGGGGGAACGCCCATTCCAGCGCACGCAATCATTCTGGTACCTACTCTTCTATTTTCCTTATAACCTTTAATTAATTAATTCAATTTTCACTCACTATATTTTTTTATTTATACCGTAGGCTTCGGCGTCCCCAGTTCTAGAGAACATAGTAAAGTCCAACAGAATCGTCGAAATTCACGGCGTTCCATACGACGCCGTCACAGCCTTCGTAGAATTCCTCTACTCCTCCAGGTTAGTAACTTAAAATATTATTATGATGCGAAAAGACGGTTGTGACCCTGTCACTAAGGTGAGGATCAATCGTGTGTGTGCAGGTGCAGCGAGGAGGAGATGGACAAATACGGAATGCACCTTCTTGTTTTATCACACGTGTATTCTGTTACGCGACTGAAGCGAAATTGCATCGGTGGGCTAATCAACCGCGTGACCACAGATAACGTGATCGACGTGTTGCAACTTGCGAGGCTCTGCGATGCACCGGATCTCTACCTCAAGTGCCTCAAGCTAATTACCAATAATTTCAAAGCGGTTGAAGAAACAGAGGGATGGAAGTTCTTGAAAAAACACGACGCATGGCTCCACTTCGAAATTCTCCACTTCATGAACGAGGAAGAATCGGTAATTACTAATCAATCAGCAATTAGTTATTAATTAATTGTAAAGTTTATTGTTGTTAATTATTAATTAAGATGACAGAGGAAGAAGAGAGGGAAGAGGATAAAGGAAGAGGAGAAGTTGTATGTGCAGTTAAGTGAAGCGATGGAATGTTTGGAACATATATGGACAGAGGGTTGTACACACGTAGGGCCATATGATGTGGAGATTAAACAACAACAAGAGAGGAAGAAGCCGTGTTCTAAATTCTCCACGTGTCAAGGTTTGCAGATTTTGATTAGACATTTTGCCACGTGTAAGAGGAGGATCAATGGAAGGTGCTTGCGTTGTAAGCGTATGTGGCAACTCTTCAGACTTCATTCTTCCATTTGCCTACATCAAGATTCATGCAAGGTCCTCTTTGCAGGTGAAAACTAATTCAAATTCTAGTTCTACTTCTTCTACAGTATTATTGGTAATTTATATATATTTAACGTTCTTAGATGTGCTGAGTCACAGTTATATAGCACACAGTTTTACTCTACAACAAAGGAAAGGTTAGTGGGTAACCGTCCAAGGAATAATAGAGTAGACAATATATATAGTCATTAAGAATCAGTGTAGTCAATGACATACAACAATATAACACAAAAGAAAGGCAAATTGAACAATTTAAAAGTTAGGTAGGTCTTTATCAATAATGGTAAAGATAGACATATTACTTACTCCTCTGCAAATTAAATCAACACATCAAATTAATTACTATTCTTGTGCTTATCATGTTCAGTAAATTAACTTCAATCTCTCACTCCTAGTCATCTAATTTCATTCTGGCGAACCTAGTTAACTCTCTTGTCGCTGTCTTCATTTCTTTTATTTAATCTTAAGGTGATTGTTTTGTCTTATTACTTTCTTCCTGTTTAGTATTACTAGTATTTTTAATTAATTAGTGTCTTGATTAACTTGGCTGTTTTGACTGAAATGTGTGGCAGACAAATTCAATTAAAAACACAGAAAGAGAACATGGAAGATGATGCGATGTGGATACTACTAGTGAGGAAAGTGGCCTCCGCAAAAGCCATGGCTTCCTTGTCACTGTCAAAGAGGGTCGAAGTGGGATGAGGAAATTAAATTAGAGTAGAGGGACCTAATTAGCAATCCTGCGATCAGAAGTAGTTTCGTATATATAATGCATATATGTAAGGAACAATTTTGCGTTCTTCTCTATCTTTTTCAATATGCAAAAGTGGCAGGGTTTTCTATAGTAAATATGACAATATATGTGCCTCTCTCTCTCAACCACCGGTAGAAAATTATGAAACAATCTATGTATTATGCCAAATTGAGGTGCTGGTTTGTTGTTTTTATAGTTTGTTTTGGTGGAGGTAGTAGCAAGTTAAATCTCACCTTAAATAAGAAATCATTATATATAGATATCAGTTTGATGCATTAGAAGACAATAAATTGATTGAAATATTTAATTTGAATTGCTTCCAGATTGGAAGGGAAGGTATTATTTGCGGTTTCTCTAAGTTCTCTGACCCCACAATTACCCTTTAGTAGACTTTTGGTCACCCTGCATATAATTTTTCCTATCAGTCTTAATATGAGTAGCGTTTTATTTTTTTGGGTAGATGAGTAGGGTTTTTATCTCCTGCAGTTAGTCGCATTAAGAATCTTATTCGTGGTAATTGGCAAGTGCAGGTCGCCCATACCTTGAGAGAGGGGAATCGTTGTGCTGATTGGCTTGCGAGCTATGGACTTTGCCTACCCCATAATGACCTTTTGGAGTTGGAGCATCCTCCGACAAAGCCTCAACGGATGCTTATTGATGACTTGATTGCGACTTCCATTTCCAGGGATGTTAGAGTAGTTTAATATCTTTTTCTCGTTGGGCGAAAGCCCTCTTTATGTATCAGAAAAAATTAATATATCCTTTTTTCAAAGTGAGAGTAAATTAGGACATTAAGAACATTTAAGAAAGTATATTATAATTCAACATATAGAATATTTTTTTTTTGACAAACATATAGAATATATATATATATATATATATATATATATATAAAATTAAATAAACAAGAAATAAATGTCAAATTTATAAAAGATATGATTAAATAATTCAATAAATTAATAATTTCTTAAATTTTATCAAAAATATTAAATTATTATATAATAAATGTAAGCACCACTTTGTCATGTGAGAAGATTTCCTAATATATTTTCAAATATTATATTTTTTTATTTATAATTAAAAAAATTATATAACTAAAAATTAGTCACTAAGTTTATTTTATGGTTATCAATGTAAAAAAAATCATAATTAAAAATTTTCAAAGATCATATTGGACCTAATAGATAGTAATTCATAATTTATAATTGATAATATTTTATTTTAATAATTTTTTTGACCTTATTAAGTGCATTAATGATTTCAAACTTTTTCATGTGAGAAGACTTCCTAATATATTTTCAAATATTATATATTTTAATTTATAATTAAAAAAATTATAACTAAAAATTAGTCACTAAGATTATTTTATGGTTATCAATGTAAAAAATTCATAATTAAAAATTTTCAAAGATCATATTGGACTTACTAGATAGTAATTCATAATTTATAATAAAATTTGTTGACCTTTTTAAGTGCATTAATGATTTCAAACTTGAAAATAAAATACTAATAGTGTAACTTTTTTATTTTTATTTTTGCAGTCAAGAGAAACTTTTTGGGTTTCATCCATATTAATATTATATAATGTTATTTAGTCAAAAAAAAAAATTCTGTCAAGCATAGCCAAAAACCAGCTTACAACACTAATTAATCAAGTTTTTTAGACCATTAATTAATCTGTTTTTCACAATTTTCTAAGTCATTGACTAAAAATTTGGTTAATTAGTTACTTGATTAATGACCTAACAAATTTAGTTAATTGGTGTTGTAAGTTGTGGATTTTTTTTTTTTGCTAAATAACATTGTTGAATACAGGGACGTGTGAGTTTTGACTATATATGAATCAAGTTGATACCCTTTGATTTCCATTTGGCGAAGGACAGAATCGAAAGTAGCGGGAGAAGGAAAGGAAGAAAAATAAGCGCAGCCAAGGCAAGGCAAGTTGTGATGACTGATGCATATGGAAACAAAAAACGCATGCTTGTCCGAGAGGACCGCGTGTGACAATGTACGCAACCCATTTTATAGCCTCGTTCATTTTGGTGTCAAGTAAATACCGTTCCTTATCATTTAATTAATTAATATCGATTCTTATTCTGTTAATTGAATTTGAATAATAATAATATATAGTATCATCACGTCAGCGTGTCAAAGGAGGAGGAGGAGTAGAGAAAATTGAAATGGCTACGATTGGAGGCAACAACAACAACAACAACCCTGCTCTTGATCCGGATTCGGATACACCGGAGAACCCGGATCACGAGTTTGCTGAGTTCGGAGCGGGTTGTTTCTGGGGTGTTGAGTTGGCGTTTCAGCGAGTTCCGGGAGTGGTGAAGACAGAGGTTGGTTATTCTCAGGGTCATACACCCAATCCTGATTACAAACTCGTCTGCACCGGAACCACCCACCATGCTGAGGTGGTTAGGGTCCAGTTTGACCCTAAACTCTGCCCTTACACAAATCTCCTTGATCTTTTCTGGTCTCGTCATAACCCTACTACCCTCAATCGCCAGGTATATAACATTCCATCCTAATGCTCCACGATTTATTTTTCTTAAACATTATTACTAGACACACAGAAATATTAAATTAAATTCAATAATTGTATAGATACTTACTTGTATGCATATATTATTTGATTGACTATCAAGTGTTTGTAATTGTATTATTTAAGATCAAGATGAAATGATAAAGTGAGTTTCATTCAACTCCATTTCATTCTATATTATTACTTTTCTTCCCCTTTAATGGAAGTATGAGATTGCGGCCAACAAAAGTTGGTTCAATTGTTAAAATTTCAACTCATGTTTCACAAAGGCGTGAGTTTGAATCTCGATGCTGATGTGAGGCACCACTTGCCAAACCTCGTTAACAAATTCTGTGGGTTCATCTTTTTCGTGTATCACTTTTATTAAATTTTCTTGTGTTGTTGTCAGGGAAATGATGTGGGTACACAGTATAGATCAGGAATATACTACTACAATGAAACTCAGGCTCGTTTAGCCCAAGAATCTAAAGAAGCTAAACAGTTGGAAGTGAAGCAAAAGATTGTAACAGAAATACTTCCAGCTAAGAGATTTTACAGAGCTGAGGAATACCATCAGCAATATCTGGAGAAGGGTGGTGGTGGTCAAGGCCTCAAACAATCTGCACAAAAGGGATGCACTGATCCTATCAGGTGCTATGGCTAGCTCATCACTTGCTTCAACTTCATCCTATGCATATGCTTTTATCACCCATCTTTCAATTTAATAAATGTACTGCTCAAGGTTTCAACAATACATGTTATTAACTTATATATTTATATTTGAATAAATGCTTGACACTTCGAGTTATAGTCTTTGTTTGCATGAATGATTGTGTTGCTGGGAAGTGACATTGGAAATTGCAGGCAGTTAAATCAAATTGAAATCTTTTGTGAAATACAACTACATATAGTATGAATATCCTGATGAATACATTGGCATCGATTCCAATATTATTATTCATCTAATCATAATGCATTAGAAACACACGAAAATAAACATATCCAAGGCTGAAGGTAGCCTAATTTTGAGGGAAGCATTCAAAGCTCATCTTTAAGAGATGATGCAGGTCCTGTTGGATTGATGGAGGAGTTCTTGATAGGGTAGGAAGCTTCCATAGCTATGCCACATAGTCCCTCCTTGTCAGATATGTTCCTTTGCAATCTGATGTAACCCTGTTCTCCCCATTCTGGTCCCCAAGAGTTCCTCACTATCCAGTAATCAGTTCCATCAGTAGTTTTTCCATATCCTACAACTGCTACACCATGATTTAGCTCTGTGCCACATTTGCCAGTAAATACTCCCTGAAATCATTAGTATACAAAATTAAGACACCTATTTGTTTCAATAATATTTAGTGCAACTAATACTCTTCTTTTTTGGCTTTTCTGTCAAATTAGTAACATACCTATTGGCCCTTTTTTATTCATTGAGCTAGGAATCATGTTTTGTGGTAACTAGTGTTTTATGTAGCACCGAAACTTCTGGTTCAAGACGTATCCCGACACCGACACTTCAATTACTTGTATTTTTCAAATTAAAATCGGTGTCTGCGTGTCTGTGTCGGTGTTTCATTTGCTTCAAGCAACTTTTGAAACATTTTACCATGAAAAGGTGAATTAGATATTTACCTCAGAGTAGAACTGGAAATCAGATCCCCCAGCATCTATGGCTACGGATACAGGTTGGTTAGCTACAGCTTTGAGCAAAGCGCCTTCATCGTTGGCAGGGACAGTCTCATGGCCATCAATTGACACAGCTGGGGCATTTTCCTGCAACATAAGAATGATTTTTTCATCTTAAGTTCCTCTCTAGCTATCAGTCAATTGTTTTGGTCTTTAATTAAAGTTTAGCATGTTATTATTCACCTTTGATGCATCACAGGATCCATCATTTGCTTTGTACGGGTAATAAGTCTCTGTTGTTAAGCCACCCTTTTGCTTGATGTACTCAAAAGCATATTCCATTAGTCCACCATTGCATCCTTGATTCTCTTGAGTGTCACAATCCACCAGCTCTTGTTCAGACAAGGTAACTAGTTTATTTGTCTTGATTTGGTTAATGCCTTCAACTGCTACAACAGTTGAAAAAGCCCAGCAACTACCTATACAAGACATTTACAACAAACAACAATATTATGGACAAATAATGCATAGTTCTCTAAGCAGGGCCGGCCCTTTTCAAGTGGTTCCTGTGCGACAGCACAGGGCCCCGGCCCAAAAAAAAATTTATAGGGCCCCCCAAAAATTAATCACCCTAGCCCACGTTACTTTCTATTCTTTGCCCCCCATTTTTTTCATTGTAATTAACTTGATGTATTTGGTTTCTTTAGTTGTAGCACATGATTTGACATCGTCTCAAACACTTCATAGAAAGTGAGGGGAGCGCGTGTCAATGATTCTGAACTAAATATTACTACCCTTAATTATCGAAAAAATCTTATTTACAATTTAAATATTGAAGTTTGAGTTTTATTTGGTAAAAATATAATTAGGGCCAAAAACCACTTTTATTATTTGCACAGAGCCTCCGTATTGTTTGGGACGGCCCTGTCTCTAAGTAGGATATAAAAGGTAGGACCTAGGTTGAGTCTATGATTAATAATTAGTAGTAACTACTTAGCTTACCACAGTGGCCTTGATCCTTAACAGCAGTTACAGCACCTTTCTCCCTCCAATCCACAGAAGCAGGAACGTCATGAACCTTCTCGTACATGAAGGTCGCACTCCCACGTGGTGCACCTCGGAACATTCTGTGGTGATTAACCTTTGAGCCAGCATAGATACTCTTAAATTCATGGTTGGTCATATCAGCAAACTTGTTTAATCTCAACTTGTAAGGCTTATCCATTTTGTTAGTGTTATGGACATGCATCACATTTGCTTTGAACACATTAAAGCGCTTATGCTTATCATCGATGCTCCGAGAAACCGTGTGTTGACTCCTCCATCTCTGGTATAAGTCCCACAAGGTTTCATCAGATGCCAAATCCTTCTCATGGAAATCAAAGCTCTCGGCGAGCCCGATAACCAAAGCAATGGATAGAAACACCCACAAGAGTTTCTTCATTTCCATGTTAGTAGTTTTTTGTTGGAATGAATTGAATGAAAGATGAGTGAAACTGAAAGAGCAGAGGAACCGTTTTATAGGGAAATGAAAACCGACTATTGGGTAGAAAACAATAAAAAAGTATGAAGTTACATGTTCCTTATGGGCAACAACAATGAGCAATAATGAAGGTCATGAATTATAAAGATATAATAGGATATGTTTGTGTTGCTCAAGTAAGGAAGCAAAAGCTTCTATGAGTGAGAGAGAAAGGAAATTTGAGAGATTTGGAGTTTTTTTTATTTATTTAATAATAAAAGAATTTTCAGTTAGGTGATAACTCTGAAACTGTTACATATATTTTTGTTTGTATCATGCGGTCTGTTATTGTATGCTTGAAGGATCATCTTTCTTTTGCATGCTGATCACGCTATTGCCTTAAGGAAGGAAATGGTGGAGAATGAAATTAAAGCATATATATGGTTACGTCTGGTTTTGAATCACCAATCCATGTTGTGTTGCAAATGGAAATGGGGTGAAATGTTTGTGTTTATCCATTATATAACTGACGCAATAGCTTTTGGAAGTGTTTGGAAAAGCAGTGAGAAAATGGAATTAAAAGGTGAAACTGGTGTGGGGACATAAAATGTGAACCAAATCTAGTTTTGAATATATTTATATTATTCTTTCTATGTATGGATAAAAGTTTACGTGAGTTTAAAATTGAGTTTAAATTCACGTATCATTATTGACATGTTTGGTTGGTTGCTATTAGAAGTGATTCCACATTGTTAGCACAATACTAGTGCAGCAGCTTAAAGCAAATTTTGACAGTGGACAATTTTGTAACAAGTGAAAGAGCTTTTAAGGCGTTAGGCCCCTTTTTTTTGCCACTATGTATGGTCTTTCTAATTTTGATTTTATTAAAATTAATATCAAATAATTTTTTTTTGGTTCGCATATCAAATAACTTTTTCTATTTATAGGGGTCTATAGATAAAGTTTTAAGTTTTAACTAGATCACATTGGGGTCGATTCATCTTCAAATCTCAATTTGATGGGAAGTAATAAAAAATAGCTTTTGTACCAAGCTTGAGACTTTACGCTAAATACTGTCAAATTATTTTTAAAGTAAAATCATTCAAATGGAAAACTACTTTACTTCAAACTTAATTATAACCTGCCCTAAAAAAAATTCAATTTTAACCAAATTAATTTTTAAAAATAAAGCTCATATTTGATAATCACACACGAGTAAGGTAACCTAACTTATGGTAATAAAAAAACTAAGCCCCCTACACCTGCTTGGTTGTATTGGTAATTTCTGCGACATTAGAACGTTGACTCCTGGGTTCGAACTTGAGTGTAATCATGTGATACTAGGGGTGGGCGCGGGTGGGGTTGGGTGGGTTTTGACGTGTTTCAAGACCCAACCCAATCAAATACTGTTGGGTTGAGTTTGGTAAAATTAGACCCGATTTTTCATGTGGCTCGAACCAACCCGATCTGATCTCAAATGGGTTGGCTTAGGTTGGGTATTGGGTTCATTACTAAGACATCAATTTTTAGAAGAAAAAAATAGAACAACAATAGAAATAAGGAAAACAAATCAATATCAAAATCAATACTTTAACATCAACGTAACGAGTATAGAATTCAAACCAAAACTTAGTATTTTCTTATTGAATTCTCATTCATTGTCAATGTAATGAGCAACGACACAAATATAATTCAAGTTTTAGATTGAAGTTCAAGTTGTTAGTGACATCATTTGACAATTCAAAGAAAATGAAGACTTCAATATTACTTTATCTTCTATAAACAAAGGCGTGATTTATCTTGTAAGAGTCCTAGACTTTGGCTAGACATATATAAGATAACATGTTTTATGGGTTGGGTTTGGTGGGTTTGGAAACTTCAGGCCCAACAGCCAACCCATACAGTATGAGTTTGTCCCTTGGATATTGCTTTTCCCACACCCCCTCCTACTCAAACACACCCCTTCAATCTTAAACACCCCAAATTACCCCCAATTTAAAAAATTCAAAAAAATAAAAAATCCCCCCACACCCCTTCACTCCCTCACTCCCCTCACTGTACCCACCCCCTTCGAAACCTAACCCCTTTCTCTCCCTCTCAACTTCTCCCAGCTCACTCAATCTCACCAAATCTCTCATTCAATCTTCTCCACAAACACCCTCAAGAGCACTTGGGTTTTGTTCGCGTCCTCTCACCCTCTCTATTCGTTCCATTTTCATCGAGGTATGTCTCTCCCCCTTCACTCCATTTGGGTTTTTTTCTTTTGGAAAACTGGAATGTTCGAACGATATCCTGCGAACATGTCAAAATGAAGGTGTTCGAACACCATTCGTATGGGGTTATACGAACCTGTAGTGTTTTGACTTGTGAAACTGGCCTGTTCGAATGGGGTTGTTCGAACAGGTGCGAATGAGGCTGTTCGAACACTCGTTTGACAGTACAGTTTCTGTTCCTTGGCTGGATTTAGTGATTAAATGGTTTAATTGGTTGTTTTAATTAGTGATTAATTGTTTTAATTGTTGTTTCAGATATGGCGAAGTCTCGTGGCGGTAATTCCCAACAACCATCCAAGCGAGCTGGTAGGCCACTTCCTACGGTTTCAGAACGCAAAAGGAGGCAAGATGCTGCTGAACCTTCCTGGAATAGGGGTAGGGGTAGGGGCGGGTTTGAGGCCTCTCCTCCCCCGCCTCCGGTTGATGATGTTAGAGCTGAGGATATTGGTCTGGACATTGAGCGTGATGCTCAATGTCCGACATTTGACCTGGATGGCCCTTCTGGTGTGATTCCTTCATCATCTGGACATCAGCAGGCTGATGCACATGACTAGGAGGTTGGTGGTGCACATGAGGAGGGGACTGATCCTCATCAGGACGATGCTGCTGAGGTTCAGGAGGAGGCTGCTTCTAGGGCCACATTCCCATTTCCTGGTGGACCGCAGGATGGTTCGGTATTGCCCACTTACGTGGCACATATTCTGACAGATTTCTACGCTGGCCGGGTAACTTATTCTTATATAGTTGACTGTTGTAAATTCGTTTCTTATGCTGTCGAATGTTTTGGCTTATTGTGCCATTTGTCAATGCAGGTTCGGCCCGATTTAAATTTGATTCCACATGGACCTGTTACCACAGTGTTTCATGATAGGATCAGATAGCATTTGAACACTTCGGGGTTGGTTCCTCTGGTCGGGATTGACTTTAAGGTTCTACAGAAGGGGTTGCTGAACGCATTCATAGAGCGTTGGTAGCCGAATACATCATCATTCCACCTTCATGTGGGTGAGATGAGCATCACCCTTGATGATGTATCCTAGCTGCTGCACATCCCCATAACTGGTGACATGCATGACTGGACACAGTGGTAGGAAGAGGCACAATTGATTGAGTTATTGGGGGCCACCCCCGAAGATGCCTATGCCCAGACTTCGGGGCGAGGGTTGTCTGTTGGTCTGCCCTGGTTGAGGGAAAAGGTCTACCACCCAGCCATAGCTGAGGGGCGGTGGGCTCATACTGCTAGGGCCTATATCCTCTATCTTCTGGGTTGCACATTAATTATTTGCAGAGGTACATGTTTTTATGTTAAGTGCAGTTATTAGTTTCTTAATCATCTACTTATTTTAATAATAATGTTATGTAATTTGGTTGACAGACTACCGGAACTGTTGGGTTTGGTTGATGAGATGGAGGGGACCATCAATGACAATGTCTCAGAGGCAACCAGGAGCGTATTTGAGCGCATCAAAAGGCTGCTAAACCCTTTCCGTAGATTTAGGAGGCAGTTTGGTGGCCAAGTATATCGTAGGAGGGGGGTCCGAAACACACAGTAGGATAGAGATATTTATTTATTTGGATGTTTTAGATATTTTCTAGTACTTTGTATTATCATTCGGTTTTTTTATGGATATTCCCTTTACTTTTTTATATTTAAGTCTATTTGGATGTCGTCTATTTATTTCGATGTTGTCTATTTATTTCGATGTCGTGTAATTTCATTTCATTACCAAAAATTAACAGAGAATGACAAGATAGAAACAACCATAAGCAACCAAGTAAACAACCATAAGCAACCTTAATCTGTCATTCTGCAACAATGGTTCGAATAACACCCTTCAAACGACTGTTCGCACAATGTTATGCACAAAAGGGTGTGCGTCCATATTTAACACACGCGAACGGCCTTGTTCGAACATGTGAAATTTCGTAAAAAAAAGACGTTTTGACTGGCCTTTTGGTCTTTTTTCACACCTTTATGGGATGTGTTTTGAGTAGGAGGGGGAGTGGGAAAAGCAAAAACCTTGTCCCTTTTGAAACCAATCCAACCTAGTTACCCAAAATAACCTATATTTTGTGGGTTGGGTTGGGTCAAAGTCTACCATTGCCCATCCCTATGTGATAGTATGTGTGTGGTATTTATTTATTTATTTATCATTTCGTCTAAACTGCTAAAAAGTGATGACAAAAAACCATTCTCTCCTTATAGGAAGCAATACATGGACGAACATCCTGAATCCAAACAACTTCAGAGTTATGGAGAACAAACTTAGCTAACCACATTACCCTCTCTCTTAACATGCAATCATTGAAAGGTTTTAAAAAAATTTGAAATGTCATTACACTCATGTAAAATTCTTGTAGAATAGGAAAGCATTCATGTCGAAGTCCTCAAGCAATTTGTTTCCCCCTACATGTTGATAAAGCCCATTTCAAAGGCAAACTACAAAGCCCTCCTTCTCCTATATTTAGGTCATGTTCATTGGTCTGACAAATTGCCATCCTCAATAACACCCAACGTCACATTAGTTTGATTCAGATAATATTAATTATTTTCTTTTTTCCGCTTTTCCTTCATTTGCAAATGAATAAAGCTTGTTGGGACGAAACGAAAAAGGAACAAAGGCAATGAAAATAATTTGCTTATTGGTCACTCTTACAGATTTTGTTATTTGGGGTGCATTTCGTATGATTCGTCTCGTACTAAAATAACACACCTCGTTGCAAATTTAGTAATACGTCATCCAAAAATGAAATGAAGTTAAATATTGAGAAAGTAAACAGAAAAAGACATTTTCTCCTATATTCACGTCATGTTCATTGGACTGACGTATTTTGTAATTGAATTTAGTTTCCTAGTGCTCTTGTGTGAAGAGAAAAAAGGAGATTGATAGAGTATTTATGAAAAATTACAATTCGAATCACTTTATAATTTATTGTATTTAGAGATAATTATAAATATGTATATAATTTTGTATTAGATACATTTTATGATTTTAATTTTTGTGTCTTTGAGTAAAAAAACATTTGTGTCTTCATTTTTATATGTTAAAGTTTTGAGATTTTATTGATGTAAATAGTTAAACCCTAACTTAGGAGTCCTTAATACAGTACTGGATGCATTAATGTGATTTTCGACAAAAATAAAAAGATTAATGGCATAAATATCATTTTGGTCCTTATAAAATGAGCGTAAATCCATTTTAGTCCCTACAAAAATATTTTTTTTAAAAAAGGTCTCTACAAATTGTTTTTTAATTCATTTTAGTCCATATCTTATTTTTTTTAGCTGATTTGGTACATTTTAACACAACTGGCAACGTTGACATGGATGTTTTAGCACACGTAGACTGCCATGTCACTTAAAACAAATGTTAAATTCCTATTATGCCCTAAATTTAAGTAATCCCAAATTGAAGTTGGGTGGGTATAATTGGAATTTAACATTTGTTTTAAGTGACATGACAATCCACGGGTGTTAAATTATTCACGTCAATATTGTCAGCTATGTTAAAATGTGTCAAATCAGCTTAAAAATCAATGTAAAGACCAACATGAATTAAAAAAACATTTTGCAACAACCTTTTTAAAAAATATATTTTTGTAAGGACTAAAATAAATTTGCGCTCATTTTGCAGGGACCAAAATGATATTTATGGCAAGATTAATTGATGAGAAGTGGTAACCTAACTTGGCATAGGCAATCTGAAAGAACAATCATCATTTGACTCCAGCGCGCTCTTGCTTGTTTCAAAGGATTATTACAATGGCGTACAGCATCAGGCACTACCAATAATGTCTGCAATTGAAAAAGCTGTTTCCTATTTGCCTTCTAGCTCAAGTATTAGCTCATCTCATGTCAACAACTTTGTTATCTTCTCATGAAACGGTGATATCTGTTGCGTGCCTTCCTTCCAATACTTTGGATTTGGCTTCTATCATGCTGTCAGTTAATTTGAAATCTCTGGTTGAAATTACAATATTCGTATTACTACTATTATACAAATTATACTTTAAATAAAATTTATACTAATATAGAAGATCATCTAATCTTAGTTGGACAAATCTGGATACATCCAAACACGCATAATACAGTTCACCTGCTTATGTATTTTCATCCATCACCACTTTGTGGATTAACAAGCAATTGAACATATTGGTGTACTAGTTTCCATATTCCTCTTTCCCACTAAGCAATATTTAAGGAAAAAGAGTTGAAAATGCAATTACAAAATATATTTGCATATAGAATGTATTGGATGTATGCAGAAATTACAATGAAACAGAGTTATCTAATACTAACACTATAAGAGTAACAGTAAAAAGTGTTATCTATTAATCTTCTTCCATTTTTACATCAGTTACAGTCTGACACTTGATTCAATTCAACAAATTTAGCATCTCGAAATTAGTAGAATATGAGCTTTTCATACAACAGATATACTAAAGGGTAGCCCAGATGATTTTCTGTTAAAAATGAATATGTACATTGTTCCTACTTTGTGTGGTATAACCTGTACAAAAGTGTAATGATTTACTGAAGTAACCAGCTAGTAAATCTGAACCTGAGCAAATGAACATACCATAATTTCTCCAAATCTGCTAGTATATTCAAAGAAATAGAACCTCCTTAGGTCCAGATACAAACAATTCCATTCCTGTCAGCTGAAGCTAAGGGTCTTCCAAGCCCACTCCATGCACAACACAAGATAGAAGAAGTATGTTCCTTCATGGTGCTAACTATATCAGCCTTAGATGTTGACCAAACATAGAGAGATCCATCAGATGACCCAGCAGCAACATGATTCTCATCTGGACTAATACATGAGCGACTCCAATTAGAAGCCACTCTATTTCCTGTGGCTCTTAGTGTACCACTAACTTCCAGAGATCTCACATCAAACAAATTATGCAAATTGTCCCTTCCACTGGTCAATATAACATTTCCATTTCGAGAAAGAGATATTGATGTCACAGCAAGTGCGTGTGCCGCAACCTCGCTAAGTAGTTTTCCAGTTTTGATATCCCATAATCGAAGATTTCCATCTATATGCCCAGATAATATGGTCTGTCCATCCATGCTGAAGCAGAGAGCATTGCAATTGCTGTGAAAAATGATTGTGTTGGTGCAATAACCTTTCATCAGGTCCCAAACTTTTATGGTACGATCATAAGCTGCACTGACAACATGACGGCTTGAAATCTTGCTAACATCGACAGCGCAGACTTTATCTGTGTGACCGGTAAGGGTATGACGGACTCGACCGGAGCTGAGATCCCATGCATATAAGTTGTTTGAGCTGCTCGCAGCAATAACAGATGTATTATCATTGGTGATTGTGAGATCTAATACAGAGCCAAGGCAGCCAGACAAATTGGAAAGTAAGGATCCTGTATTTGTATCCCACACTTTAACTGATCGATCCTGTCCCCCGGTAACCAATTTATTAGAATTGTGCTGAAACAACATAGAAGCGCAACCACCTCCATGTGCTTGGAGCCTGTATTTGCATGTGGAAGGGATGGTTGACTCTAAAAGGGCACTGGCTCCTTCTTCACTTTGGCGAACTATGCCATCTACCTGCTGCCTTGCAAGTTTTTCTAAACCATTGGCCTTTAGCTGCTTGATCATGTCCTCATACAGTTGGTTTGCCTAAATCGATAGAAAATATATTAGTTAAAGCAGCATAACGATTAACGAAACATTAAAAAAAGCAGCTAATAGAATTATTAATATCACACTTTAGTAAGGCAGTACATTGTAAAGCTACAATCACACAATATTTCAACTAGGCATACAGTTCCAATTTCAAGAAACCAGAAAACAAGCTCGAAACTAGATGAAGTAGTTATATATGTAGCATAATCAGGTAACTGATATCTACAACAGAGAATGACATAAATAGCAGATTAGCAGGAGCTGCAACAAATTGTAATCCAATTAGTTGGCTTAACTTTACTTTGTGCCCAACTATACTTCATCAATCTCATGAAATAGTCAAAGTAACTACTTGATTTCAAAAGTTCATATGGTGAATGATAATAGAGAAATGCTGACAACACTCTCGAACACTTCCTCCAACAATCTTTCTATGATTAGTTTGTCATGTGAGTTCCACCAAATTAGCGTATCTCAGATTCTCAGTACCTATTTAATGGGGTCCAATTTCAAAATACTACATCCGGTCCACAATATAAGAGAAAAAACACAATATTACACAAACCAATGAATGACAATGAAATTAGCTTTTATGAAATTAGCTTTTATCATTTAATAAGGCTAAAAGTTTATCTACTTTCCAAGATTGCCCTTTACATAAACTGATGATTTACACTCCTAATTAATGACATCATTTTAACTACACCACTTAAATAGGGGTACTTTTGGGATTGATCATTTAATGCACCTTAAAAATTGTGTTTATTTCTTATATTGTGTGGACCATCAAAACTCACTATTTTTCTCTTATTGTGGACTGCAGGGAGTACATAAGTTTCAACCAATTATAGAGAGTGTTGCAAGAAGAGTGTTTTCTCTAACACTCAACCTTAACACTATTTTTATGATTAGTTGAAATTCAGCTGGATTTCATTAAATTAGTTGGTCTCATTATCTATTTAATGGGATCCAATTCCAAAATGGTGGGAACTTATGAATTTCAACAAATCTTAGTGTTAGAGGAAGAGTGTTAGTGAGAGTGGTGCTAGCTAGTAATAATACATCATACCTCATTTATGCGTTCAGCATCCTTCATTTTTTCTAACATCATTCGATCTACCAATGTCTTATTTTCAGCTTCAGCATTCTTGGCTCTAAGAGTCACTTGCTCCAATTGTATTTTAAGTTCTGTATTTTCACTTTCAATGACTTCCAGAGCTTTAGTTTTGTCTTCTAAGTCCTTTTTTGTTTGCAAGAACTCATCCCTGCGATGTTTATTCAAGTTGCAATCACAAGCAATATACTGCGACATAAAGAAATAAAAGTTCATGACTTGTGGAATTAAAACATAAAAGGGAATATTAAGCAACCTCACTTCAGTCAACTCCTTCTGCAAATCATCAATTGCAGTTTCTTTCTCTTGAACAGAAGCTTTCAGAGTTCTGGATTCAGCTATTTCCACAACAAGTTGCTCAGATATACGGGATTGAGCTTTGTAGCATTGCTGAAGCTCAATTTCCAGACTCTCTGCCTTCTCTTTCCATTCAGAACCCTTTTCAAGAACGCAATTACAACATTTGACTCAGCAAAACATTTCAAGATTTAGATATATACACCATGATCCAAGGACAATAAACAAACGATAAGCAGTAATAGCAGCCAAAAATGTAAACACACAAGAACACTTTGCATTGCAGCCAAACCAGTGAAGATTGAGAAATATGTTTACAAGCACTATTCTAATACTACAATAAAAGATTAGATTAGAAAAGATTCAAGAACCACAATCTTTGAAGAAGAAGAATAACACTGCTGTTGCTGGTTGAAGAACAAGAAGAAAATAATTACAACAACAAACCCTAACACTATATTATATATATATGAGAGAGAAAGTGGACCTGTGAAAGAATAGGTCTAGAAAGAGCAGTAAAAGCTTGAGCATGAGCTCCTTCTTCGTTCAAATGCCGCTTCCGTAGAGCCTTCAAAGAATGCTTGATAGCTTCATTTGCAATTTCTTCCTTTGACTTGCAAGGATTCGCCATGTTGTATCAGAAAGCAATCAAACCGCCAAAATCACCTGCTTGATTGCCTGAAAAATTAACAACAGTAAAGATTAGAATTTTGAATAAAAAATTGACCTGTTGTCGGTAATTGTTGCTAACGATAGTTCCTTCCTACTTTGACTTTTCTACCACCCAACACAATGAAGTTTGTTTGGGATCTAGAAGAATCTGTATAGAAGAAAGGTGAGAGAGAGTTTGTTTGTTTTCTTCTTGCTTCTATTTAACGTCAGTGGCATTTCCAAATTGCGATCACCACTTTCTTTATAATCATTTCATTTCAAAACAATCAATCCAACTTAGCCACCCGGACCGGACATGCGCGAGTGGATCGAATCGAAGAAGAAGAGGTCTAGACCAATTACCAAAATATTATGAAAACTAATCCCCTCTTTATTAAGAGAGGGTCGCATATTATACGTGATTTCGGGGGAAAAAAAATTTCTCCTCCATTTACCAATTCCTCATTTTGTCTCCACTATTTATTAATATACCCCACTCTATATTTTTTTAATCGACATACTGCCACTCTATATTTTGTGCTCTACCACCATTTACCAATATACCCTCATTTTGTACTCCCAATGCTTTCCAATATACCCCCACTATATATTTTGGACCGACATACCCTGATAAATTTTTTATTTGTCCAACACTATTTTTTTTTCACGTTTGGTGGGAAAATTTTATTCCCACCATTTACCAATATACTGCTTCATTTTGTCACTCACTCCAATATACCTCCACTCTCTATATTTTTGGACCGACATACCCCTCGATAAATTTTTTTGTCCAACACTCTTTTTTTTTATCCACTTTTGGTGGGAAAATTTTATTCCCACTATTTACCAATATACCCCTCATTTGTACCCCACTGTTTACCAATATACTCCCACTCTATATTTTTGGAACGACATACCCCCACTCTATATTTTGTACCCCACCATTTACCAATATACCCCTCATTTTGTACCTCACTATTTACCAATATACTCCCACTCTATATTTTTGGACCGACATACCCCTGACAATTTTTTTTTTGTCCAACACTTTTTTTTATTATCAAAATGTATCCCACTGTTTACCAATATACCCCCACTCTATATTTTTGGACCGACATTGTTGCCTCATCCCACCAAGGGCTATTGTTGCCTCTTCGTCTTATATATATGTGTTGCGTATTTTTATACCCCCTTATAAAATGTTGATGTTTTTTTGAAACTACATCTGTAGGCCTGTTAATCACCTCCTCGTGCATAGCACGGGCATGTGTCCTAGTTGTAATAAAAAAAGGCTTTTTGTTTTCGTACCCCCCAAATTCCCTCCCACACCCCCATAATTTCCCAATTGGACAAAAATACCCCTGAAAATTTACAAAAATCACATTTCACATTTCACATTTCACAATTTCGGAAAAAGTAAGTAAATTCGAATGGGATTTTCGGAATTACTAGGTAATTAGAAAGAATTTCGAAATACCTCGAAGTGAGGTAATTAGGTTCAGAATATGAACCTAATTACCTCACTTCGAGGTATTTCAAATTTTCTAATTACTAGGTAATCCGAAAAACTAATTTTTTTTTTTTTTTTTTTTCAATTTTTAATATTTTCTAATTACATTTATTTTTTTAACGATGGGCGAGTAGACGATCGACAACGTAGCGGCGAGTCTTCGGGAGCAAAGACACCGCGGCCGACGCAGCGAGCACGCGATTTCAGGGAGGCGCGTGTAGCGATCTCTCTCCGGACACTTTACGTAGGCTCGTAGCTGCTGGGCATGCTTACGAGCGTCGAGAGCGCGAGAGAGCCCGTGCGAGTGGTAGAGATGGTTGAGCTCGAGCCTCGGCCTCACTCAAGCCTCAACCCGGTATGAGCGGCGGATCTGAGACCACCCCGATTATGAGTACAATATGCGGCACCACCAACAGAGTACCCAGTGTCAGATCATGACGGTTGGGAGGCTTTGGAGGAGGTTCGGAGGAGGTTGAGGAGGAGGAGGTTGAGGAGGGGAGGTTCAGGAGGAGGTTGAGGAGGAGGAGGTTCACTTTGCCCACTGTGGAGCACACACCCTTATATTTACACCGGGATACGCCTTTGCGCCTCTTGGATAGATGGCGAGGTAATATTTTAATTTTACTTAACAACAATTAATTACTTATTTTTAATAACGTTTGGTTTAATTTGAATTTTTTTCACCTCGGAAACTAAAGGTTGTATCTCACGGCGAAGTTTTCTAAAATTAGACCTCACCCGACCACCACCCACGTGTGAAGAGCAATCGGTTGCGTCTGGCTAAGCTTTTCCGAGTTGGACATCACACCTGCGAGGGAATCAACCATGAGTTGATATCTGCGCAGTGGAGAGGTGGCATCCCGAGACCTGCTCATTCCACATGCCCTTTGGGAGATGAGCAGTCACCTTGGATGATGTGGCCGTCTTTGCTCCACTTGCCATTGGATGGCACCCCATTGGACCACAAGCAGATTATGAACCTAATTACCTCTAAAAATGGTAATTAGAAAATTTCATTGTTTTTGAACCTAATTACCTTATTTTGAGGTAATTCCAAAATTTTAAATTTTTAATTTTTTTTTTAAAAACACAGGGGTATTATTGGCATTTATGCAAAAATGGGGGTGTGGGAGGGAATGAGGGGGGTACAAAAAATAAAAGCCATAAAAAAATCGAAAAACTAATTAAATAGTCCTTAAAATTTATTTCTTCCATTAATTAGGTTCTAAAAGACAAATTTTAGAGACTAAGTGTCTGTTTGGATTGGCGGTGGAAGGCTACAAACGCACGTCTACTATGTAAGAAGCGCTTCTTTTATGTTTGGATGATTTTCAATAGGGTTTCAAACGTGCGGCAACTTCAACAAAACCACGGCAAGTCTGAAGCTTCAAATTGGAGCTTCTGCGTCCACGTTTGGAAATTCACGGCAGCACACTTCATTTCTCCTTCATCAATTCCCTGAAATGCCCTTCATTCCTTCACCCATAAATTTCTTTTTGCCATAACTCCTCTGAAATTAGTTCAGACGTTCACCACCAACCTTTTATCACCATCCTTCACCAACCTTCATAACTCCTTCATCAATTCCTTTAATAAATTCATTCACCATCTCTCTGATTTAATTCCTTTCAACACCATCCTTCACCAACCTAGGATTACCTTCATAAATTCTTCAATAAATTCCTTCAACCATAAATTCCTATATAACACTGTGAATGTATCCAGCAAACCACTCACCAAATTCAATAAATTCCTTCAACCATAAATTCCTATTAGATATTTTATGTGCTTACTTTAATTTTAATTGTAATTTTAAATTTAACTTTAACTTGATACCCATTTTAGTAATTTTACATGTAAAAGCACTTTTGATCTAAACTATCCAAACAACAATGCTTGGTCAAAATCACTTTTCGGTAAATGTATCCAAACAAAAATCACGTTACATTCAACTCACTTTTAACTAAACTCAATTCTACAAAATCAATTCTGCCAAACTCAATTCTCCTCACCGTGCAACCAAACACACACTAAGTTAATAGAAACTTTGCATTATTATTATTTTTTTTTTGGTCCAATAAACTTTGCATTATTTGACAATTAGTAAAGAATCACGAATTGATGCATTTGGGCCTCGCGAATGGGTTTTTATTCCACTAGGTCAAGTATCGAATATACTAGACCATAACAAATTCCCCCAAGTTGTATGAGTACAAAATCTTGTGATGCCGACTTATATCAATCAGTCTTAACGAATAGTGTATATTGTCGTAACGTCATCATGTGATATCGAGTCACCCAACATGTTTCCATTGAGCTAGTCTTAAACTCTTAGCAATCGTTTATAGAGCGAGCTCAAGGGTAGGGGTGGACAACATCCGATGATCCGGCCGAAACCTGTCAAATCCGAAATAAAATATACACATTCTGGTGGGTTGGTTCGGTCCAACGGGTTCACAGTGAAAAGAATCAGTTTAAAACGGATAACAATGGGCGGGTTCGGCATCATTTATACCATCTATCGGCATGCAGCCGACCGGATGTAATAAAGGAGCACTTTATAAAGTGAAGCTCCGTCTGCGTCTAGGTTTTTTTTTTTTGGTTTTGGGCGGCGAAGCGACGAAGACATAAGCGGAGCGATCCCAACGTGGACAACGAAGGACTAATCTGCGATCGCCATCGTCAACCAACCGCCAACTGGAATTCGCTCCCACCGAATCGAATCGGGAGCATACCACCGACTGACTTCGGTGGGACTCAATGGGGACAAACCCGCCAATTGAGCCAACCCCGTTGGTTTCTGCGTCTAGGTACTAATGCTCTTTAAAATATTTTAATTATTGTTTGTTTTTTTCTCTCTGAAACTTTTCAGTTTCATTTTTTTTTTATGTTTATTTCTTGTTCCGGGGGCGTATTAGCGAACACAAGGAGGTGTCATTAGTGATGGGCCAGCGGCCCAACTCAGCAGAACGGCCCAAGACCGTGTCTTGGTCCGCAATTCTCGGCGACCGGCCATATTTATCGCAACGGCCAGGTCGCCCCAGTGGTATAAATACCACCTCCATCCATACTGTCAGGTACGCAATTCATAACCTGTGATACCCTGCCTGTTAGCGCACCTCTGACTAGAGCGTCGGAGTGTCTTTGCAGGTACCACCCGAGGTGCTCTCAAGACCGATCCTCCTCCCCTATCAGCGACCGGACGAAGGAGCTGCAGGCAACAAGCACTTGGTGATCAAGGTACGATCATTTCTCCTGTAAATCACGTTTCTCTCTCTGATCGCCCATAAGTATTCATTACTTTTCAATTTTCAAAGATGTCATTAAGTAAATTTGACTATAATAATTACCTCTTTTTAATTAAAATCTTTCTTTGTTAAAAATAGAGAAAAACGTAACACTACCTTCTCTCTCATCTGGTTCACCTTCCACGCGTTTTCTTTTTCATTTACAGATCTCTCATGGTGCTTTCTTCATTTCCAAATCTCTCATGGGGCCTCTCCATTTCCAGATCTCCCAAACCGTGTTAATCCGACCGTGCACCCGCTAATCCGATTAAACCGTCACCCGTGAAATCCGAAGGAAGAAACAGTCGGATTTGGGTGGCAGAATCTCAACCGTGGTTTTCTTCGGATGGCTGATTTTCAGTCCAACTCCGACCGAACCCGACCCGTGTCCACCCCTACTCAAGGGTTTGGAGGTTGAAGACCTTAGAGTGATTTGTGTCAGTAATGATCACATCATGCTTGTTATGTTTTTATTCTTCATATGAGTAGGTGATTATAGTGAGAGAGTGAGAGTTCTACTTTCCCCCACAATTTTTTGAGATGAGCATCTTTTGCCATTATTAGGCAATGAAATGGATGAGCGGATGCTTTCTCCGGGAATTATGGAGCTCCATAAATCTAATCCACAAACACCCCCCAATAATGTTAGGGTTAAAGTATTGGTGGCAAAAATTAAAAACAAAACAATTTTTTATTTTGCCACATGCAATTTTGAAATAATATTAAGAAAATGTAAATTAAATTCACATGTTGGAGTAGCAAAGTGTATGGCATTAAAGAAAAATACAGATGCCAGCTCTTCTTTCCTGCGCCTGTCAAAAACATTACTTGAAGAAAATGATTCAAAACAGATATTATGTATCTCTCAAACTCAAAGTGCACCCAACCAGTTGGCTCAAAAAGACAAAACCACCACGCAGCTGGATTCCTCTTTAAACTATTTTTTTTGCTAATACTCTTTAAACTATTATTATTATTATTATTATTATTATTTTTATTATCTTACAATAATGAAAGGTTAATTTAAAGAAACAAAATGAAAAGATTTAGGTCAAGAGCTTGTGGCTATTAAAAAATTATCTGATATTGGATTTCAGATAATATTGCTCCTTTGGCAAATCCAAGTCAAGTGAAACACTGTAAAACAGCATAAAAACTAAGAATAAGAAAATAAATGACCACCTTTGACACAAGGTTTTCTTTCTTAGACTAAAACAAGGTTAGAGTCACATCAAATAATTATAACAATAATAATGAAAAACTAAGAATATAGAGTCCCCAAACATATCAATGCAATGGAAGTATGAACCTGCAATAGCAACATATGCATTCTGCAAACCATAAGTTAAACACCCCGGTGTAAGTAACTGTGTTTATACTTTATATCTTTGTACCGTTTCCTCCCACGTAGTAAACCCAGTACCAATGCTTAAGATGCTTCAAGAGGCTCAACTAGCTCGAACTCTATCCAGCCAATCAATGCTCTTCCGTGGCCTCTCAAACTGAACATCAACACTTCTCCTGGATTTATCTTGAAACTCGATGCTTCTGGATTTGTCATTGTACTCTACACTTCTTCGTGATCTTTCATTCTGGTCGAATTGGACTCTTAACTTCTCTAACTTTTCGGTATTGTTGAATTTGTATTCATGAAATTTTAGTTTTTCTGTCCTATCGGTACTTTTCCTTGCTTTGTCCCTCTGATCCGTGCTCTTCCTCGGCGGCAATTCAAAGCAATCAGTACTTCCTCTGGATTGTTCAGCCCTATCCACACTTCTCCTAAAACTCAGTCTCTGAGACGGTGATTTTTCTACCGTTGATATGAATTTTTTAAGATGTCTAAGGTAGTCTGGATACAGTTCCAAATTGCAGTGATTTCCACCTTTGAGCCATAAAGGTTCATATTTCTGTTGACATAGCTCCCACAACTGCTTGCCATGAGAGCAATCAACAACCTCATCAGCTGTTCCCTGAAGAGAGCATAAGAAAGAAGTCAAATTAGTAAAGCAACATGAAATGCTTTGTACCCAAAAAAATAACTACAGAAAAGCAACATTTGCTAAGCTAAGTTACAACAAAACAGGATACTAATTCTCGATTTTTTGTGTAAACTAGCACATGCTACGAAAGATGTTCTCCATTTATCAGACCATGTCATGATTTTCCTCACAAATTTTATCATGCAAAATTAATATTTTAAATAACAATATCTGGAATGTTTGCATATAAAAGAGATTCTATTTATTACTTTGAACACCAAGCTAGCACACTAAGCACCGAGTTAAGGACTACAAGTCTACAACCATTATAGGAATCGTTACTTGGACACCATACACGCTTACAACAGCAGCCATAGAAACCATGAAGACAAAATCTCAGCTAGTGGGAAATCCAACACAATATAGAAGGAATACTTACATGGATTACCAACACCGGACACCTCACCAATGGAATTTTATCAACGTTCTGCACAAAACACAGAATGAAGTTCAGGTTCATAATAGCTCAAAGACATAATTATCAAATCAAAGGACATCAAGCATATAAGATAACGAAAAATCTAACCTTATAAATGTCGAACCAGTATGTCTTTTTCACAGGGTACATCACTCTCAACCCTGATAGTATTGGACTATGGAGAACAACAGCCCTCAGTCGAGGTAAACGGGAAGCAAGATCCACAGTAGGGCCACTTCCAACAGATTGACCGTACAGGATTATGTCTTCCTGCTTAGCACCATAGTTCTCTTCGAGATACTTATATACAGCTTCAATGTCAGCATAAGTATTATGCTCACTCGGCTGTGAAAAAACATACATGTAAGTTTTTTCATTATGCTTCTGTCAGCTTAGACCAAAAGAATTAAATAAACAAGAAAGAAGTGTATCCAGCAATTACCTTCCCTGATGATTGTCCATAGCCAGAGTAATCGTATCTGCATACAAAGAAATAAGATGCTTGAAAAACTAATTGACATTCAACTTGCGATCTTTTTTACAAACAACACAACACAGCAATCACATGATAAGGCAGCATTATGGGGGTCCTGTAGATTAATTCTAAAAGGGTTAGGATCTGAAAAGTACAGTCTCAAACATTACTGCTAATCATGCAACCCCCTTATTTGTACCTCAATATAACATTATAAGGCTCTTTCACCACATAAAAGCAACATTCTAAAGTGAACTATGAATGTTTGTGTGTGCATAATCAGTACATTAACGCATCTGAGGTGTTTCTGATCCAATGATATTTACAGTTTCATCTGTTCTTATGCATCTAATGTGCTACTCTGTAAGCCCTAAATTGTATGCAACCAATGAGACATCGTGGGATTGATCTAAAGTGCTTGATGGCGCAATTTGTGAAGTCTAGAAGCTACCAATTAAACCATATTTAAAATGAAAACGATGGAATATCACAATCCCACCTTGAATCATTCTCTTGTACCCACACAAGAACCACAAAAAGCAAAAATAAAAATACAAGGCTCTCAGGTTTTTCACATAATAAATTCATTCAATTCATGGCTATGACTAAATCAAACCTAACGAAGCCAGTGAATTCGTTACCCTCCATCATAAATCCATCAACATCAGAATTCAGAAACCACAAAATTCAAGCTTCCTTAGGAGAGAGAAAACCAGGAGGAGTCCAGGACTGAGTCAACTCAACAACACCAGCGAACTCGGACACAAATGCACACAGGAAATAACAAATTCAACTAAAAAGCAAACGAAAACTTTCATTCAATTAATTAATCCACAACGCATGAACGAAATTCAAATTATTTTGAAATAAAAAAAGGGGGAAAATAGAAATACAATACCCGACGAGATTAACGCGCAAGTGAATACTGAGTTCGATGAAGAGTTCATACATCTGACCAAGATCAGCAGCATTGCCATGAGAGTAAAGGATAGTTGATTTGGCCATAGGATGACGAACATACATAGCGACGATCTCAGTTCCACGACGGTTTGGAAACTTGAGAACTTCAACGTTTTCACGGTGTGGGAATTGGTTTAACAGCAACAACCCGGCGGCTTCTTCCTTCACGAGTTTGTATGACGGTGGGTTTGGTGGAAAGAAGGCCAATTTTGCAGCCATGGATGAGGTTACTCCACCCATCTCTTCTTCTTCTTCTTCTTCTTTTTCTAAACGCTAATTGCCTTCAAGATCTTCTTCTTCTTCTTCTGCTGCTGCTACTACTACTACTGGTTTTTCACTGACTCACTTGACATTTGTTTTTTTGAGATGAGATGGATATGTGAACTGAACGTCTCTCACAGCGGTTTTTATTTTATTTTTATTGTTTTTAATTACTTTCGCATTATTTTTGGGGGAGAAATCTCCATTTTATTTACACCTATACCTATTTATTTATTAGTTGTCTCTTCCTCACTTCCACGTGTTCCACTTTTGGCCTGAATTTCTTCTCCTCACCCAATGCCAGTGTGTCAGTGAATGGTGTCTGTTTTTATATTGTCATTAAATTAAATAAATGCTTTTTTTATTTTATTTATAGTAGTTTTTTATATTTAATATAGTTTTTATTTTCATTAGTTATCAAAATATTGTGTCAAAAATAAATATTGGATTGATTTTTTTTTGGGTAGTTAAATCTTTTATTGATTCGTTCAAAAGTAGTATATTATTGCTGTAAAAATAATATTAAAATTTTTCTTTTAATCTTTTCCAAATTACTTAAATAATAAATGTTAAATTTTGCCTTATGAATTATCATCCTATTTTTGTCTTATTAATACATTGTTTTTTTTGACATTAATACATTTTTTTCTTATTAAATCGGAAGCGTGAAATTTTTTTTGCTAGCTTAAACGAAATGACAAAAAACACTACACACTATCATGCTTCGGTTTAAACTCAAAAGTTGGTGTTCCTATGTTCCTTTTTTAATGTTTCTATGTTGCTGAAATTGTCAAAAGAAAAAAACGTAAGTAAATTGAAAAAATTAAAATAAATATATTTATTATAACATTGTCTAGTGAGGATTTGAACCAATGGCGGAACCAAGATTAAAAAAATAGGGTGTTTCTTCAATGACATTAAGGCATAATGTATTACTATTAAAGTAGGATGATATTCCTTCAATGACACTAATTAAGACAAGATGTATTATCACAAATGCATGATGTTTGGGTGTTCCCCGCCGAAAACACAGGAAACACCCCTGAATCAGCCTCTGATTTGAACTATTATCTCTCAGCTATAAATCTTGTCATACTCCACTGTCATAAGCATTATTTATTATAACATTGTCTATTTTAGTGATCCAAAGCAAAATGGGAAATTGAAAATGATTAGGGTGGTATTCAATGATTTGGTTGAGTGGAGAGCAGAGAAGCAAGAAAATGAGTAGAGGGAAGGAGAAGGTGGAGTAAAAAACACATAAAAGTAGAGAGAGTATCAATTAGTTAAATGATTTGGTGGAGCAATAACAGGTTGTCCCATGTTGATGTCAAACAAAGGCCTGCTTCATCAACATGATTTCCCTCCCCACGGTATAGGATAAGCCCTTTCGGCATCGTGTTTTTTGGGCAATGGGACCTCACATTATTCACACGGGTGTAAGAATGTACTATCTAATATCTATTTATTATACTATCTATTTATACAAACAAACTTTTTACAAAATTATCATTTTAAATTTATTATTAACAAAACACATATTCAATTTAAGGTAAAAATGTCATTACGCTCTCTTTCTTTTTCTTCTTATACTATTTTTCTTTTTTTTTTTCTCTTTCTTCTTACACTCTCTTTCCACCTTTTTACTTTCTTTTACACTCTCTTAACTGCACTTATATATAAAAAAAAAAATACGGGATAACTGCAGTGATATATAAAAAAACACGAGATTAATATTTGTCATTGATAATTATAATTTTGAACACTATTATAAATCTACTATTTAAAAACACAAGAAAGCTTAGTGGCTATTTGAACTACTAATTAATATTAAACAAATGTTTTTTATTGATAATTTACTATCTAACTTTTACCATCTACTATAATCTACTAATCAACTAAAATAATCAATTGAAACTACGAGATAACTACACTGAAATATAAAAAAACACGGGATAACTACACTGATAATTATAATTTTTGAAGACTACTATAAACCTACTATCTAAAAAACAATAAGGCTTAATGATTATTTAATGATTAATACCTAAAAAAAGATAAATATTTGTTATTGATCATCTACTATAATCTACTATCTACTATAATCTACTAATCAACTAAAATAATTAATTGAAACTATAAGATAACTGCAATGATAAATAAAAAACACGAGATAACTGCACTAATCTAATCTATCTATCTAATATTTAGATTTATACAAATACACCACATATGAAATTACCTATTTAGACATTTGGGAAAAATGACACTTCATATAATTGAGGGTAAAATTGTAACTTAACCACTAAAAAACAAAAAAAAACAAAATATGACAACTTTTTACTTTTTGCTTTGGCTTAAATATAGATTACCCCCTGCAAATATCAACTTTATCCATATACCCCCTGCAAAAATAAAAGTTTTAAAATAAACCTTGCAAAATGTGAAGTTATCCAGTTACCCCCTTACAGTTTGTTTACATTGACGTTGTTAATTGATTGTTGATGTGGATGCCCGGTTGGATCAATTACGTGGCTAATTAGGGCTTAAATCATCATCATCAGTTCAATCCTCTTTCTTTCCTAATCGAAGCTTCTCTCTTCTTCCCTCCATAACCCTAATCTTATCCTATCTCAATCGAAGCTTCTCCTCCATAACCCTAATTGTATTCTTCTCTCTTCTTCTCAGTTCTTCCGTTGTTTGTTTGATCTTTCCAATGGCCACAAGCAACACCTCTTCTAATGCTTTATCAAGACATGGGCAACTTCCACTTTATGCATGTGAGCAGCCAATGCGTTTATGGATTGCAAATACCTCTGAAAATCCTGGAAGAAGATTCTGGAAGTGTATTAATTCTGGGGTAATGTAGGTTTAAATTTGTGTGTTCCCCCTTTATTTTTGGGTTATTGGCGTAACATATCTTCGTTAATTTTTGTCTCTTTCTCTCTCTGTAGAAACGAAATAGCTGCAAGTTATTCATTTGGGATGATGAACTAGATGTTCTACAAGTCAGAATGGTGACTGCTTTAGAAACTGTAGTTGAAGCTAAACCTAAAGTTTTGGAGTCACCAACAAATAGATTTGGTGAATGTAAATGTGGTGAAATTTTGACAAATTGGGAGTCAATGAAAGTTAACAAGCTGAAGAAGAAATTGTTTCATGAAAGGAAGAAGATGAAGTGGATTCAAGCAATACTAATGCTAGTGATTGTGTTTGTAGCATTTGAGAAGTTTGATTTGGTTAAAAAATAGGGTTTAATCTATTTCAGAATTTTGTAATATTAGTTAAGTTTGTTCTATTTGTTAAGTTTGTAATTTGATTTGAGAATGGTTTAATCTAGCTGAATGTAAAATGTACTTTAAATTTCAATGGAAGTGTTTAAATTTGGTTGAAAACCACTGTATTTGTGTTTGTTACTTGTCTAATTTGTTACTGCTGCATTATGCAGTAATAGAAGTCTGCTTAATTATGCAGTACCTAAAATTATGCAGTAACAGAAATTATGTAATACCTAAAATTATGCAGTAAGTTGGGCTAAAATTATGCAGTAACAGAAGGTAAAATTATGCAGTAACAGACTAATTTAACAAACATCATTATGCAGACAATTTAATTATGCAGTAGCTGAAATTTTTAAGGAACCCAAAGGTGCCAAAATTGCTTGCATTCACTAACAGACCATTTATGCATTCACTAACTTGAAGTACTTACAATTATGCATCACCTAATTATGCAGCACTTGCAACAACAATTATGCAGCACTTAATTATGTGCCAAAACAAGTTCCAAAACAGACCCACAATACATAAAGCTTCAAAACAGACGCACAATACATCAAGTTCCAAAATAGAAACAGGTACAATACACATAAAGTTTCAATTAATTAAGCTTCCATACTTGAAACATGTTCCAAAATACACAGAGTTTCCAAAACAAGTTGGACCAGTAGACATAAGTCCTAGTCTTCCTAACTAGATAAAGTTCCCAAAATACATAAAGTTTCCAAAATACATAGAGTACCCAAAATACATAGTCTTCATTCTTCACTCCACACCTAATTAGATGACCAACAGAGGTCTTAGAGGTTCAAAATACAACACCTAAGTACATTACATTCAAAATAGAAGGTGTGGCTCATTCTTGTGTTAAACACCCATCATTTGCAGAAACTTGAGCATTTGCAGTAGAAACTTGGGGTGCAGAAGCATGAGTAGTTGTTGCAGAAACTTGAGCATTTGCAGCAGAAACTTGAGGTGCAGAACCTTGACTAGTTGTTGCAGAAACTTGAGCATTTGCAGCAGAAACTTGAGGTGCTGAACATTGACCAGTTGTTGCATTGTGAATCTCTTCAACCTTGACAGACTTTCTTGGTTTTCTCTACAACAATATAAACATCATTAGGTCTAATCAAATCAAATTAAAAAAGAATAAATGTTCAACAACTTTTACCTTCCTTTTTTGAGCTTCTGGATTGATCACAGTTGCCTTACAACTCCTGCTATTATGACCAAATTGGTCACACTTTGTGCATTTGTCACAAGCTCTGCTTTCTTGTTGTCTTCGCGTCTTCTTCCTTCCGTCGTCTCGCCTAAACCCTAGATCCACAGAATGCTACGAGAGTGACGATGACAGTGAGATTACTCTGCGTTCCTTCGTTTGCGTTCCTTCGTCTTCCTTCCTTCTTCCTTCCTTCGTCTCGCAAAAACCCTAACTGTGAAGATTGGTGAAGAAACCCATTGTATCTGAGTGAGTGAAGTGTGAGAGACGAAAATGGTGATGTGAAGTGAGTGAGAGAAGTTGAAATGCTGAAGTGAGTGAGTCAGATAACACGTGTATAAGCACCATCTACGTGTCATGCCAATGTGGAGTCCAAGTGTCAACCCACTCAGCATAGAGTTAACTCTGTTAACTAAAACTAACAGTAGGGGGTAATTGTAACTAATTAATATTTGCAAAGTTTATTTTAAATTTTTTATTTTTGCAGGTGGGTATATGGATAAAGTTGATATTTGCAGGGGGTAATCTATATTTAAACCTTTTGCTTTTATGTCTTTTACTTTCCCCCTCTCTCTCTCTCTCTCTCTCTCTCTCTCTCTCTCTCTCTCTCTCTCTCTCTCTCTCTCTCTCTCTCTCTCTCTCTCTCTCTCTCTCTCTCTCTCTCTCTCTCTCTCTCTCTCTCTCTCTCTCTCTCTCTCTCTCTCTCTCTCTCTCTCTCTTATTTTCTACTTTTTCTTTATTTCTTTCTTTTACCTCTCTCTCTTTCTTCTAATGACCCATCTCTCTTCTTTCTCTTTTCTTTCTTTTTCTTTATTTCTTTTATTTTCTCTCTCTATTTACTCTCTTATTTCTCCTTTCTTATTTCTTTACTCTTCTATTTTCTTCATATTCCCTCTCGCTATTTATCTTTATTTCTTTATCTTCCTGGAAAATATTTTCTTTCAAATTAATTTTTATGAGTTTTTTCCTACAAATTTAAATTTATTAATTTTTCCCCATTTTAGCAAAACACTCAATATTAAAATCTCTAATTTACCAATATTCTCTTTTTATTTCCGTATTTTTGATTCTCTATGGTGAAACATTACACGTCAGAATACAAATACTTTATATTTTATTTCCACAACTGTCTTTTTTTTAATAAATGATAATTTTACTTTTGTGTCTCGACAAGAAACAATTACACATTACTGATATAACTATTTGCGTATTATGACTTCATAACTATCTTTACGATTATCATATGAATATGTCATTACAATATGTTCTTAGCTCTAACTTCTACTCTCACAACTAGAATCTCTTTTTATATTAATTAATTTTTATATTTTTGTATTAACAATATGTTTTTTTTTTATAAAAAAAAGATATTGTTAATAAAAAAATATAAATTTTTTTACACCATGGGGATATCTAACTAATTATTTTTTATACTTTTGTATCTAACTAATCATTTTACACCATATTTTACTAATCTACTTCTATTTCTATTTAATCTAAACACTCACTACTAAAATCTCTATTTTATCCGTTGCTATTTTTTGCCACATCACCATATTATAAGATGTTGAAATACAAATACTGTATATCTTATTTTCACAAATGTCTTATTTTTATTTTTATAAATGAGTATTTTACTTTTGACTCTTGACGGGAAACAACTTATACGATAATTAATAAAATATCTTCCTAACTTTTCAAATCATTATTTAACCTTTTCGCTTAACACTTTTAAATCAAAATTGTACTATTTACTTAGTCATCAAATTACCAAAAATAAAAGTACTCACATGTCGAGGGGGCGACGGGAAGTGACGATGGGGGACAACGACGGGGAGCGGCAAAGAGGGCGACTACGGGGAGCGATGATCGCGGTGGTTGCAACGTCGTTCGATTCACTTGAATCGTATATTTTTCCTCTCTCATTTGCATATTCCTTTATTCATCTTATTTTTTTTTCTTGATTTTTGCTCTATTATTTAACATTTGAAGAAGGTACTAACTTTTTTTTTTAAACTTTCTGCAACTTGAACTTTTTAGGGTTTAGTGGTAGCTACGGGGCGGCCACGGGGAGCGATCACAGGGGTGAAATTGCGATGGTTGCAATGTCACTGGATTCATCTTATATTCATCTTAAGATTTGAAAACAGTATTGACTTTTTTTTAACTTTCTGCAACACATTTTTTTAAGCACCTTGAAATATAAATTTTTTCAAGGTACTTATGCCTTTTTCTTTTATTACATTTTACAATTTTCAATGTAAATATGGATTCATAGTACATTA
Organism: Oxytropis ochrocephala; assembly: GCA_020916435.1. Classification (NCBI taxonomy): domain Eukaryota; kingdom Viridiplantae; phylum Streptophyta; class Magnoliopsida; order Fabales; family Fabaceae; genus Oxytropis; species Oxytropis ochrocephala. The sequence continues at coordinate 23,119,177 of CM037089.1, forward strand.
TAACAAATACAGTATCACCCGTGCGGATGCACAGGTATAGTACTAGTATATAAAAAAAACAGGATTAATATTTGTCATTGATAATTAAAAATTTGAAGACTACTATAAACCTACTATGTAAAAAACAAGAAGATTTACTGACTATTTAAATAAATATTTCTTATTGTTAATCTACTATATCTCTTTTAGTATTTACTATAATATACTAATCAAATAAACTAATCAATTGAAAATACGAGATAACTGCACTGATATATAAAAAAAGGGATAACTGCAGTGATATATAAAATAACACGAGATTAATATTTGTCATTGATAATTATAATTTTTGAAAACTATTATAAACCTACTATCTAAAAAAACAAGAAGACTTCATGGCTATTTAAACTACTAATTAATATTAAAGAAATATTTCTTATTGATAATTTACTATCTAACTTTTACTATCTACTATAATCTATTATAATCAACTAAAATAATCAATTGAAACTACGAGATAACTGGAATGATATCTAAAAAAACATGGGATTAATATTTGTCTTTGATAATTATAATTTTTGAAGACTACTATAAACCTACTATCTAAAAAATAAGAAGGCTTAATGACTATTTAAACTGATTAATACCTAAAAAAAGACAAATAATTGTCACTGATATATAAAAAACACGGGATAATTATTTCTTATTGATCATCTACTATCTATCTTTTACTATCTACTAATCAACTTAAATAATCAATTTAAATTATGAGATAACTGCACTGCTATATAATTTTAAGAATGCAGTGATATATAAAAAAAATACGGGGATAACTGCAATGATATATAAAAAAATGCTACTTGTACGGGGATAATCATAATGATATATATATATATATATATATATATATATATATATATATATATATATATATATATGGGATAACTTCACTGATATATAAAAAACACAGGATAACAATACTGATATATAAAAAATACTGCACTGATATATAAAAAAACACCGGATAACTGCACAATGTTTTTTAATGATACTTTAACATTTTTAGATTTTAATATTTATCTATCTTCTATTTGAAACTCATTTTTTATCTACTTTAAATTTATTTTTATTTTCACGGGATAATGTTGACTATTTAATACTATCTAAGTTCATTCATAAAAATAACATTACAGCACACGTGCGTATACACGGGTATGCTACTAGTATATTACTAAAGCACAGTAGGAATATGTCATGTTACTTAACCATTAATTTATCATCATGGAACTTTCTCTATTTTTTATTTAATTGAATTATCAAGAATCTTTGTTGGGGAATTTTTGAACATAGAACCTCGTTTAGGGTAATCAAAGGCCTATCAACGGCTTCTATTGTCTTCAGTCTTAGAATCCCAACCCACAAGGTCCGGAGAATGGGGCCATGTTGCTGGTATAATACACTTTCGTTTTCTATTATCAAGCCATGCTGTCAACTCGGGTACCACATAGGAGAGATACTAGGACAAACAATGATATTAATTAAGAAATATTGAAGCCAATTGCGGATAATAAAATCAGTTGAATAATCGGCCAATGAAGGTTGGCTCAATCAGTAAAGAGTTGATTCATTTCCCACAAGAGTGTGGGTTCGACTCCTGTTGTCGGCTGATGACCCTCTTTAGTAAGTTGACTCTACATGAAAGAAACGCGAAGCCCTAGTCTCTCGACCTACTGGTAGTGGCGTAGAGTTCAACTTACTTAAACTTTCTTATACCAAAGAAATTTAGTTGAATAATTTAGTCTATCTAGTACTAGTATTCTAGTATGTATATATAAAATGGAGTCTTAGTCTGTTTTTACCCTACATTACTCTAGTGGTTGTGTACACAACAATATGAGATAAATTGGGTGATGGCAATTATTGTTTATCATTGCATTAAAAAATTTGCTAGATCTAATTATAGTCTAAATCAATCCTTCTCCCTCCAAATCCAATTTCACCCTAGTGGAACCTATTGCACTATTTGCATTGCAGCGGTCTTCGAGTTCACATGGAAGAACTTTGTTTGAAGCTCCTATATTGTGCAACCTCACTCTATATTATAGGAAGATGATTTTAAATCTCATTGATGCTCTTTAGAATCCTAATCTCATTCATCAATAACAAACAACAACAAAAACTTTAGTGCATCGTTGTCATTTCTACTAGGATTTGTGTTATTAACCTTGATGACACATAACGTTAATCTTTTTTTGAAGCATCATTGATGATATATCAAATAATTATAGATTAATGTTTTACAAATCTACTCCCTCTGTTTAGATATATAACCAAAAAACGGCTACACACTTATTAAGAAAGTTTTTTTTTATTAAAAAAGTAATATGATTCCTAAATTACCGAAAAAAGTTGGAAAATCAAGAGTTGCTTATACTGATAAAAGAAAAAGTAAAGCAATCAATAAAGGGTAAATTTGGTACATCAACTAAAAAAGTTTTAACTTGGTATTTGATAATATGACTTCATAGGTATTTTTGCATATATTATATATAAAATCGGATGGAGTATATGATAGTAACTTTCAATCCAACTAGTATTGATTTTGAAAAATATTTATCTAGTAAGATTAGAGGTAGTAATATAGGTTGGGCACCACGGGCTACCAAAAACGGCATGGTGGGTTGGTTGCTCCTTAGCCCACAGCCCTGCAAAGGGTTTTTTTTCTGTACCCCCACGCCTTCCCCATATACCCCCACTCAAAAGTTAAATCCCAAAATGTCCTTCTGAAAACGTATTTTTTTTTAAATTTTTGTGTCGTATATATACACACAGGGGTGTATATACGACCCTTATATTTGGGTATCGTATATACACCCCCCAAGACGTATATACGATTGGCACACCCCCACCATAATCGTATATACGCCTTGGGGTGTGTATATATATACGATGCCTTATAACATAGGGTCGTATATACACCCCCCAAGTGTATATACGATTTGTATTTTATTTTAAGTCAAATAAAAATTAATTAAGTGCTGAAAATAGGTTTTGTGTCTAGTTCGTTAAAACGTGAAGATGTTATACGTCGAACGAATAATTTAGGCTAAAAAATCGGTTTTCGGGTAACATACTCCGATCGTAATGAAACCACAGCCATTAAATCCGAAAAAAATCAAGAATCAAGACTCCCTTAGAAGGGACTTCTTGCGGGACTACGGCCTCAAAATCCCAAATTCCATCGTTTACTATTTTTTACGATTTTTTTTTAATTTTTGATAGTCTCCAAGAAATCTAAAAAAATTTGTATAGCCTTATTTTGGTTTTGTTAGATTTTTAGTGGTGTTTTTTTTAATTTTTTAGAGTAGTTTTGACTATTTAATGAATTTTTAGTAACCTTTTTAATAAAAATTAAAACAAATCGTATATTTGTTATTTTGGACATATATACGATGGTTAAATTTAACCCATCGTATATATGTCCTTCAGACGTATATACGATTGCATCTTACACGGCTAATCGTATATACGTCTTAAGGACATATATATATATATATATATATATATGATGGGTTAAATTTAACCATCGTATATATGTCCAAATTATATACGATTAACCTTTTTTTAAAAAAAAAATAGATTGCAAAGGGCATTTTGGGGTTTCACTTTTGGGTGGGGGTATATGGGGAATGGGTGGGGGTATGGAAAAAACATCCCCCCTGCAAAATGTGGCTTACCTAGCTTGCTAACTGATTGGGCCACAGGCAGACCAGAATTTTTTTTATTTTTTTTAATGTTTTAAAACATTTTGGGTTGTTTTTTCTATACCCCCACCAAATTTGAAAACCCCAAAATGCCCTTTGTAATGTATTTTTTTAAAAAAATGTCCATCGTATATATGATATTTGGGACATATATACGATGCTCATTTTTACCACATCGTATATATGCCCTTATATACGATTGCATATTACACGGCCAATCGTATATACCTCTTAAGGGCATATGTACGATGTGGTTAAAATGAGCATCGTATATATGTCCCAAATGACATATATACGATGCGCTTTTTTTTAGTTGTAAAAAAAATTTAACAGTCATGATTTCATTTTCAAAGTTGATCAACGGTGTGGATTGCACGACAAAATCAACGGTTGATAATCTTTTACCTCAACTATAAATAGCCACTCCCACCATCACTATTTTCACACCAAAAATTCAACTACCTTCTATCACACAACACAAGTGAAGATGATTAGATGATGCAGGCTTCGCTAATGTCATACTACGAGCCTTCTTCCCTCACTCTCGTTCATTCTAATATGGGGTTCGCTGATCGTCAGGGCATCATCTTGCAAGATGATGGTATAGGTTTTTTCCGGTACCTAGGCTTCGGAGAAGCTCCTCGGCCAGGGGCACTTAGCTGTCCCGAGATCATCTTATTGCTGTTTGGCGCTCGGAATCCAGGCTCGAGTGGTGGAGGTCCGAGCGTGCCCACGTCGGGTGGGGGTACCTGCAAAACACTCCGACGCTCAAGTCAGTCGATGCTGGTCAAGTATATGCGAGCGAGATAAGATAAGCATGCAGAGAATGAAATGAGAGAGGAGGAGGAAAGGGCTCAGAGGGAGCGATGTAACAAATGAGGAAAAACGTACCGTGGTAGAGGGACAGACCTCTATTTATAGGGAAAGCAGGCGTACCGTAGCCATCGGATCAGGCGGGAGGATCCTAGCCGTCGGCCTTGCTGAAGCGAAGAAGGACAGAATGGACCGGAGAGTTGGGCCGGCCCAATGCTCACTGGGGCGCTGCAGCCCAGGTCGGAACAGGTTTCGATGGGAGAGATGTTTTATTGTGTAGGTTGAAACACTGCATATCATTTGCTGCTCTTAAGCAGAAACTACTGCAGATGGTTCAACCAGAGAACGACGAGCATGAGATAATTCGTATCGTTTATCGGAAACCGAAAACGACTGATGGAGGTATTTACTGGTCTACCATGGATGTCAACAGCGAGGATGATGTCCGAGACATGATGTCCATTCATATTATGTTTAAATGGAAGAGTTCCATTCATATTACGTTTAATTTTTATTACTAAAAGACTACTAAAAATTCGTTAAATAGTCAAAACTACTTTAAAAAATTATAAAAACACCACTAAAAATCTAACAAAACCAAAATAAGGCTATGCGATTTTTTAAAGATTTTTTGGAGACTATGAGAAATTAAAAAAAATCGTAAAAAATATTAAACGATGAAATTTGGGATTTTGAGGGCGTAATCCCGTAAGAAGTCCCTTCTACGGGAGTCTTGATTATTGATTTTTTTTTTCGGATTTAATGGTTGTGGTTTCATTACGGTCGGAGTATGTTTCCCGAAAACCAATTTTTTAGCCTAAATTATTCGTTCGACGTATAACATCGTCACGTTTTAACGAATTACACACTAAACCTATTTTCAGGGCTTAATTAATTTTTATTTGACTTAAAATAAAAAAAATACCATAGGAATACCATATGGATCGTATATACGCCTGGGGGTGTATATACGACCCTTACATTTGGCCATCATATATACACCCCCAAGGCGTATATACGATTAGGGTGGGGGTTTGCCAATCGTATATACGCCTTGGGGGGTGTATATACGATGGCCAAATGTAAGGGTCGTATATACACCCCTCAGGTGTACATACGATTGGCCAATTTTTTTAAAAAAAATACGTTTTTAGAAGGGTATTTTGGGATTTCACTTTTCGGTGGAGGTATATGGGGAAGGGGTGAGGGTAAAAAAAAAACCAAACATTTTTTATACTTTTTCTGGCAACTTGTTATTTAGCCCAAGTTTTTTTTAATTGTGTTTTATGTTCATTTATTTCAATGAAGAACTCAACTTCTTAGCCACCACTATTAATGAGCCTATTTGATAGATTCATCGCAATGAGGTGTATGTCGGACCAGGTGGGACGAGTCACCTACACCTAAATGACCGTAGGTTCGAGTCATGGAAGAAATAAGTGAAAAACACTATTGACCCCTTTTTTCAGAAAAAAAAAGTCCAAAACTCATCACAAGTAGGTTTAGTAAATATTTCATTCTAATGAATCAATGGAACAGTACAGTACATTGCAGTCTCCTCTAATATTATGCTTTTCTCTTCTTTTGTCACTTTCACCTTTTATCTTTATGTTGCAACTAGGACGTATACCTATGCGATGCACAGAACGTGGTTATAAAAAGTTGTGTAAAAAAATAAAAAAAAATTGTGTATCGCAAACTTAGTGGTTGATATGAATTGATAATTTACAACCAAACATAGAATAGAATTTTTATGTTAATAGGGTTGCCTTTATATATGTAGTAATATGCGCTTTGACACAACAACAACAGTGGGTACCTGCTAACACAGAACACGTTAGGAAAAATAACCGGAGGCGTATGGTGACTTGTACTGAAGAATTTATCCGCCTACTACGCGCAAATTCCCAGATCTGACCGGTCATTCTCAATCACGATGCTGATCGAGGTTTCCGAACTGGCAAGAATGAATATTTTTATTCGGACAGAAGATGAACCCATGAATGAATAGAGAAAGAATTTTTGGATGTGTCCAAAACTCTTTCCTTTTCTATTTTGTTTTAACAAAAAAAACACCCGCTATATATGTTCCAAAACTTTTGTTTTATAGATCCAAAAAAAAACATATCCGTTGTTCACATAAGTGTCCAACGGACTCATCTTTAAAACCCATAGCATAACAGCTATATACATTATAACTATAAAACAAGTAATGAAAACCAATTGAAACTGACTATTAGTTATGCACATCATAAAAATTAAGAAAGGCAATTGAATTTGATGCATAAAATCCAATTGAAACGTAAAATGTTTCGATGTAACTTGATGAGCTATTAAAGTGTGATTCAAATTAAATATATATTATTATCATCACTTTAATAATATAATGATAAAACAAAACGCATATATCAAGTAACACCAAACCAACCATTAATATATCCGTTATATATTATATTTACTTTAAAGCAATTTATTTTCCACTTTTGAAATATTTAGTAATAAAATTACAACAATATATAATATATTTGCGAAGATACGAACCAATGCGGGGTGATGATTTAGAATGTGAGAAACTTAATTCATAAAAACTTTGATAAAAACACTTTAACAATAATGAGGGCAAGATAGTTCACAAAAAAATGGATGTGTACTATTGGTTAAAAAAATGGCTGCGAAATTTCCTTGTAGATATTAACCAACCAACGGTTATGTTATATGGGTTCAACTATTCTCATAAAAATAAAGAGTTTTTTTGTACCCCACCATTTGACTCCATACCCCCACGCATACAGTGAAAAGACTAAAATTCCCTTCAAAAATAGTAAGTCGTATTTACCTTCATCAAACATAAATCTGATTTTCCTTAAAAAATCGCATCGTATTTACCCTATTTTGAAGATAAATAAGATTCTTTTTTTTTTGTTTTTGTTTTTTGTCAGGGAAATCGTATATAGGTAAATACAACTTGAAAAAACATAAATCGTATTTACCTATTACAATCATAAATCCGATTGGTTCAATTTCTGTCAGGGGTATGTCCGTCCAAAAATACAGAGTGGGGGTATATTGGTAAACAGTGGGGGTACAAAAAACCCAAAATAATATGTGTTTAACAATGAGGAGTACATTTTAATAATAAAAAACAATGAGTGTTGGGTAAAAAAAACAAAGAGTGGGGCCTTAATTTTTGCTAGATTGATAATGGACATAAAGTTTACATTATTTACAACTAATGTCCTCAAAAAATTTCCCCCCAAATTGATTAATAAAGTAGTGAGTGTAAAGTGTACCATACTATAACACATACATGACTAAGAATACACATAAAAGAAACATAAAAATAAAAACACACACACATATATAAAGGGGATTTTTTGCCGCCTAAAACCATCAAAAAGTAAATCTTGCCTTAATAGATAGGGGATGTTTCTACATATTTTTAACAGATACGGAAGTTACTTCCGAACCGGTTCAGAAGTATAGTTCCAAACCAAACCAAGATGCAGCTTCGGGGGACCTTTCAAGTGAGGGTATTTTTGAAATATTTGAGGGTTGGAGGTGTCGAATGAGTAGCGAGAGGGTTGTAGGATGTTTGAGCCTTTTTTTTTCACAATTTCAAGTTTTAAAATTACAAAGAGAAAAAAACAAAGGCCCAATTTAAGCCCTTAAGACAATGTTGAATGTAAGCAAATTTGGCATATTAGAGTTTAGGTGCCAATTTGTGTTTGGCACAAAGCAAACGGGTGATGGTGGCATGGCGTTGACCGCAAAATATGGGTGGCTAACCAATTACCATTTTGTTCAGCTAGCTTAAATTGCATTGAAACCATTATGTTATATTCGTTGTTTAAATTTATCTTTTTGTAAAAATACTTGAAGCACCTATAAAGAAAGCTACTGCTAATGGAACCACAGGGATAACAAGAGAAGTGAAGTAAGTAAAAGACTTCCATTAGCAGAAGTTTCTAACAATTGATTCCACTGAAACTAGGTCAAAGTTTCGCTATTGACAATGACAATGTAACGTGTATAATTGTATTCAGACTGTTTGGTTAGGTTGTACGAATCCACCAAAATCATTATAAATCAAGCTTTTTATATATTACAAATTAATTATTTATTTATTTATTGTGTGGCAATTGACGTCTGTGTACTCGTCGTGATCAGATTCCACATCCTCAAGTAAATGTGGTTGCCAACAACCTATCCTATTGTTATGGACGATAATGTTTTCTACGTAGACTTGTGATGGTCTTGTAATTTCTTTTTCACATTTTCGTCCTATTACTTGAACAAAGTTTATATTATGTATTAGTGGGGCCTTAACCTGCAATTTATTAGGAGTTTAGCACAGACCTTTATTTGTCCACTTGATGTCCTTTTTGTATAAAATTTTCTCTTTTAACCTGTTCTGATCAATGAAATTGAGCTATGCCTAACAAATTTACATATGCATAATACTATCAATTTTTTTATAATGATAATGATATCTCGTGCATCGCACCGGGGTAAGTTCTAGTGAATTATTGTAAACACCAAGTTTTGAAGTGTGTTAAACAACTTTAATGGATGGATATATTGTCAAAGGAAAGAGCAGTGATTGAATGAGTTCATTTGATCGATGACAAAATAAGAAAAGCATTGCATAAATGGAAATGTTCTACATTTTTCCAAAAGAAAAGACAATAAATCAATTAACTATCAAAGTATCAATTTGATGGATTGAATCTGAACATTGAGAAGGAAATTAATTAAACAAAAAAAAATCCATTTATTTGTGCTGATATCACCACATTGAATTACTATTGCATCTAAAACTATCTATAAAATTCTATAATCTAGGCAAAGACGATGGCGGAATAGAATTTTCCTTCTTTGAGATGGTAGCACAAGAACGACCATCAATAAGAGTAGGAATATCATATGAACTATAAATATCTTTAATATAACGTTCAACCTTCTCATCATTTTCACCAAAAATGCTACAAAGGGCACCAAAATAACTCAAAGGCAATTTCCCTGTTGATTGTAAAGAATGTCCCACGGCACGAAACATGTCTCTACAAACAATTTTATTCAAATCACGAAAACCAGAGGCAACATGTGGTGGTGTAGATGGAGGTGGATTTACTTGCAACCTTAAACAATGTTCTATGGTGCTAGCTTTTGTAGGGATACATGTCATCATGGCCAAAACAAACATTAGAACAACGATCGTTTGTGAAGACATTGAGGATTTTCTTGTATTGGAAGATGATGACATTGTTATGTTATGTTAATTAATTTCTAAAGGGATGAAATAACATCCATTTATTGAAAGAACTTAGATCTGTAACTTCTCTTAGAGATGTGTTTTTTACGTGTGATGCGTTGCACATTTGTCGAAATTCCCACGGTTTCTTTTATTAGGGGGTTATTTCCCCCTCGTTTCTTATGTGTGAGTAATTCAGTTATTGATTTGTTCTGTGAGTATTCAACTTAGTGGACTAAACTATAAATAAATTTTAACTAATTTAATTCTTTCTTTTTTTTTTACAAAATTTACTAACTTTTTTGGATACAATATTTACTAACTTAATTCTATTTAATGTTTTTTTGAGAAAATTTTATTTAACGTTGTTAATTATTCTAAAAATATGTCACCCCAAAAAGACAAATGGGGATATCCAGTGTGAAATGAGGATTTTTCTAGAAACGCAGGCGAGAAAATTTCCGCCAATTGACATATGACATAATATATAAATAATCATAAAGTGTGCTAAATAGGAGAGATGAAATCTAACTCATCAATAGAGTCTTAAATAAAATTAGAGCAAAAACCCTAACTCCAAAATACTACCCAAAGAGAGGAATGAGTTGGTTTTCCTTAAAATAGAGCTCAAATGTAAATGATTTAAGCTTGGATTGGACTACTTGAAGTGAAAAGAAGAAGAAAAATGGAGGAGGGCATGGTGGAAGAGAAGAGAAGAAAGTGAGAAAAGGAGAGGAGAGTGTCGTGAGAGAAGAGAGAGGAATTGGGGGTGGGGTTCATTTAGTTTTGGGTTTTACTTTTTTTACATTAAATTTGGACCAATTGAAGTTATTTGTAAAAAGGGTGTTTTTTGGTACCCCCACCCATTCCCTAACACCCCACCCACCGTGTGAAAATACCAAAATACCCCTGACTCTTTACAAAATCACAATTTCTTCACACAATTGGTCATACCTACGTTTGACCACCTTCACTCGTATTTACGCCAGCTTAGACGTATATACGATCAGCCCAGAAATCAACCAATCGTATATACCCCACCACAGGCCTATATACGATTTAACACTTTTTACTCACCGTATATACCCTATTCAAAGCGTATATACGATTAGCGAAAATTCATCCAATCGTATATACCCCACTGCACCCTATATATACGACGAGCAAAAAGTAAGCATCATATATACACGCTTATATCGATGAGCATTTTTTTTTTTTTTTTTTTTTACTAATTTTTTTTTCTTCACTTGCGATGTCCTGGTAGGCATAGGAGAGACGTGAGGTCTCTCCGATCGAGAGAGATGGGGAGTCATCTCCATCGCTCGAGTGCGAGGACTCGGAGGCATAATCGACTCCATGCTTCAAAGACGAGACGAGAGCGAGCACACCTGAGGCGGTGAGTATGAGCACGAGGCGGTGAGTGTCGGCTGAGCCACCAAGATGTCGGCTGCTGAGCTTTCTATCTCGGGGATTACTGCGCAGCAGACGCAGCAGAGGATTGCATAGGGGAGGCGGTTTCTCAATATCATTCCCGGCTTTACTCCTCGATATCATCCCCAAGATCCCCAAGATGATCCCCAACCTCTTCATTACCATCCCCACCTCCCGAGTATCGGCGGCGAGCACTCAGTGTCGATGCTTATTACTCGAACCACCCATGTCCGAGTATCATGAGGTGCCTCAAAGCGATCGGGAGAGCCTCCTCGGCGATGTCGGGAGGAGCCTCGGGAGGAGCCTCGGGAGGCGTCGACCTCTTTTTCACCGACTTGGCGGATCATGTCTGCGATTCTATACTCACGACCCTTAAGTTTTGCATTTTTGCTTAAATAATTTATTTAAGTCACATAGTCTGCACTTTTGCTTACATTATTTATTTATTTTTATTTCGTGAGTATCGAAGTTGTCAAAGTATGGGCTCATGGCAACAAAGTCCATACTAGACTTCATCTTCATTACCCTGACCTACTTGAACAGCACCACTGTGGTCGGGGACTCCGTTATTGGCCCCACTTCTCCGGGCCGCCCACGCCACGATGAGACCATGAGTTCTTTATCGGCTTTTATTGAGAGGTGGCACTCAGACACTTCGTCATTTCACTTGCCATTTGGTGAGATGACGATCACTCTGGATGACGTCTCTTGTCTGCTGCACCTTCCCATCCAGGGGAACTATGCCACACCTCCTGCCCTCACTGTTAGCTCGGAGTTTGCCACCCAGCTTGCTGAGACATATTTGGGTGTGTCACGGGTTGAGGCTGCTAACAACACCCGTGGGGGTCCATATTACAGCTTCAAATGGCTGGAGCAGGTTTATGAGCGCAACTTGGAGGAGGGGGGTGACATCACAGTTGCTGTCAGGGCTTTTCTGCTTCGCCTTCTGACCTACAGTATCTTCACCACGAAGACTGGAGACAGGGCTGAGGCTAAGTGGTTGATCTACCTGGATGATCCGAGTCCGAGGTTCTTGGAGGGTATGCGTGGGGTGCGGGTGCACTAGCCGCCATGTATCATGACTTGAACAACTGCGTCATCTCGGACTACGCAGGCGGTGTGGAGGGTATGCCACTTATTTCGGTATACATTTTAACTTCTTGTATTTTTGTTAAATCGCATCGACTTTTGGTAAATTTTTGTGAATTAAATATGTTATTTATTTTTGCATTTCGAGGCTTGGATTATGTGGTATTTCCCGGATGGTGGATAGGTTGCCGGTCATATCCGGTGCGGAGAGCCACCGGGTGGGCGCTACTGAGAAGAAGAAGTCGGACCACCTCAGTGAGCCACTACAGAGGAGGCTTGATGAGTGAGGCGGCAGGATGTCTGTGGCGGCCATTTGAGGAGGACGCGGTGGTAGACCGCTTTGCGCGATCTCCTCAGACAGAGGCTTCATCACCGTGGCTGATTTCGAGTTGCTTACATGCACGATGGTGTGTCTGCGTCGGTTTGGGTACACGCAGATCATCCCACGTGACCTCTTAGTGGCGTCCGAGTCATACCGATTGCGTGTTTGGGATCGTCCACTTCATGGCATCTGTGGAGGACATCCTGCGCCTACTCTCGGGTTGCTCGGAGGCGGATCGGTATGCGTAACTACTTAGAGTGGTACGTCCGGGCTTCTATCCCCAGACTATTACCGGCTCCACCATCACCACCATCACCTAGAGATCAGCCCTGGACACCCTCCCCTGAGATACGCTACGACGATCATGACTGGATTAGGGAGCTTGTGAGGGCTTGTAGAGCGGGGATTCGTGACGGCGACATCGCACATGGCAGTCCGGCGTATCGGACACTCCATAGGATGGTTGGGATGGCGAAGACCGGATGACGTGGTCGGGAGCTTAGACGACGGGCGAGGGCGAGGTGGGCGCCGTTAGGGATTTTTTATTTGTTTTTTTGATGTATTTGATATTATTTTGGCACTTTATTATATTATTAACTTTTTTCGGATGTTTTATTTATTTTACGAGTTTCCATAAATTTTTGATTTCATTTATTCGATAAAACAAAGTTACACAAGCGATAAAACATAAACAACTTGAATAAAAATAGACAGATAAAATGAAAATACAATATAAACTACTGAGGTGGTGGAGTTAATCGACGAAGGATCTCAGCGACAGTCATCCGGTTTCGACGTCTGCATGAATGTAACTCCTCCATTTAATTGTAATATGAATGGACATCATGTCTCGGACGTCATCCTCGCTGTTGACATCCATGGTAGACCAGTAAATACCTCCACTAGTCGTTTCGGGTTTCCGATAAACGATACGAATTATCTCATGTTCGTCGTTCTCTGGTTGAACCATTTGCAGTAGTTTCTGCTTAAGAGCAGAAAATGATATATCGTGTTTTAACCTACACGAAACAACATCTCTCCCATCGAAACTTATACCATCATCTTTCAAGATGATACCCTGATGATCAACAAACCCCATATTAGAATGAACAAGAGTGAGAGAAGAAGGCTCGTAGTATGACATTAGCGAAGCCTGCATCATCTTCACTTGTGATGTGTGAGAGAAGGAGGAAGTTGAATTTTTGGTGTGAAAATAGTGATGGTGGGAGTGAGTATTTATAGATGAGGTAAAAGATTATCAACCGTTGATTTTGGCGTGCAATCTACACACCGTAGATCAACTTTGAAAGCGAAATCATGATCAGTTAAATTTTTTTACAATTTTAAAAAAAAAAAATTTAAGACACATCGATATATATGTCATTTGGGACATATATATGGAAATGAACCTAACAACGCATCGTATATATGCCTGAAGAAGTATATACGATTGGTGGTGTAACCACCAATCGTATATACTTCTTCGAGAACATATATATCGATGCGTTAAAACTACTCATCGATATATGTCCCAAAATGACATATATACTGATGTGTCTTTTTAAAAAAAAAAAAAAAAGATTACAAAGGCGGTTTGGGGATTTCAATTTGGGTGGGGGTGTTAGGGAATGGGTGGGGTAAAAAAAAAAAAAACCCCTTGTAAAAATACTTTTAAATTTATTTGATTCTAAATTTAAAATGCTAAAGATATTTTTTAAAATCATCAACCATCTATATTCATAATTTCTAGTTCTAATATAAGAGATGTGGTAATATTAAAAATATGAATAAAATTTATACTCCAAAAAATATAGAAAATATCATACATTTATTCTATATATATATATATATATATATATATATATATATATATATATATATATATATAGTGTTACATATTACCTATACATTTTAATAAAAATAATATGATGACTGTAAAATAAAAGTTACCTATACATTAAGTAAAAAAAATATTGTTAGTGCATAAAAAACATATTTTGTTAATATATGTTTCTATATTAAAGTTGTAAAAGTAAATTAAATAACAATTGTTGGCTTAGTGGTAAAGTGACATTTAGGTAACTTCTTGGTTGTGGGTTCAACACTCATTGTTAACTTTTGGCGAAAATAAAAATAAACTAAGCCAGCTTTTATTTAAAGAAGACAAAACGGAAAAAAAATAAATAGAAAACGCCTTCCACAGGAATCGAACACGGATTCAATGAGTTAAAAAAGAGAAATTAAACCGCTTCGCCAAACGTTTAAACGGTATTTAATTGCGAAATGATGTATATATTTAATAACTTATTTTTAAAAACAGGGGTATTATAGTAATTTCATAGGATTTTGAGCCCGGACGCGTGCCCGGGCTAGCTGGGCCCTAAAATCGCCCCTGGGGATATCGTTAAGTTACTTTAACTTTTGTTTTCCAAACTTTTCATGATTAGGAGATTTAAGAAGTGTTACTCATTCATAAATTTAAGTAACATGCTTAATAAATTTGATGTTTTTTTTTTGTAGTTGAGGTTGTAGGCAGTTTTCTTTATAAGAAATAAATGCACTTTTACGGTGATAAAAGCTAATTATAATTATTTAAGAATAAATCAAAAATATAATTTTTTTCTTATTTTATTCTTAAAGAACAAAGATGTTACATGTCTCGAACCATTTATCCAAAAAGTTTCTCGAACAGTACAAACCTAATAATTTGGTGGGTGTTTGCTGCTTCGGTGCTGAAAAGTTTAGCTAGGGCTTTTTTTTGAAAATCATCGTGGTTCTGGTATGAATCTGAGGTTTTTCAATTGATTCATAGGGTCTTAACAAGATAATTCCTATCAATAACGATAATAATAAAAAAACAACAGTAAAATTAAATCGCATTACATACACAAATAAAAAATAAACAAAATGAAGTAAATAATAGAATATTCAAGAGGCCTGGAAGGATCAAGAGAAAAGATGAGTGAAAAGGATTTTGCATAAATTTGAAATCCATTGGTTTTTTTCATCTTTCTTTTTAGAAAAAGAAGGGTGAAAATATTTAATTTGAATCTTTAGCACAAATCCATATATTCAGTTCCGAATAGGTCTAAAATGGAATAGATGTATCTAGGGATTAGTCGTTTCAAAGTGAATTATCCCTAGATACACAATACACATGGCATGATATTTTATTTCACAATTGAATCAAATCAATCCATTTAAAAAAGACCTAAACTTAGGGATTTTTCAATAGGTAATGTTGCTCCAATACCCAACCAAAGAGCCACTACGGTACCAATCAAAAAGACGGTTGTTGCAACCGGATCGGCGAAAATGGGTTTTGGAACTTATTAACATTCTCCAAAAAGTGGTGCATTATTAATAATCCATGAGTACCAAAAACCATTAAAAGAACGCCCAATAACTTATTCTAAGCCTTTGTCACGAAGTATTTGAAATACGGAAAAAAATACAATTCGGGCAATATTTCCAAAGGAGTTGCAAATGGATCCACGGGTTCGCCAATCATTGATGGTTCTAGATCCGCTAAGCCTACGTTACAGTCAATAGTACCAAGAATTACTACTGGAAATATATATAAAAGATCGTTGGGCCATGCGGGTTCTCCGTAATAATTATGACCCATTCCTTTCTCTCTCTCTCTCTCTCACACATACACACACACACTATTTGGGATTGGAATCTATCTCCTATCTACTTCTCTAAGCACTTAACTTTTGGAATTAATTCACTCAACAACCCTATATACATGCCTTCTCACACTCAACAACCCTATAATTTATTTACTTTTTTGGGCTGAAACCTTTTATGGCATTGTTTGTTTAGCCCATATGATAGTTTATAGCTCCTTATTAGTTTGGAATTGGGATTTTGGGTCGGTCTTTTGATTGTATTAGTTTATGCCTTACCCACTTATGAGTGAAAATCATGGGAGGAGGAAGATGCATTGGCATTGACTCTTGTGACTGGCCTGAATATAAGGAAGAGAAGAAGTGATGGAGCTCGGGGGAATGATAAGAATACAAAAGTTGCAAGAAAACTAAAACAGTTAAGCCTCATGAGAGTGAAGGGGTCTCTGAGGGTGATTTTGGTACCTTCAATGTTGGTTGCAACTCATAGAAAGAGGAGGCAGACATGTCCCTACCCCTCCATCACAATGATGTGCATTGGTTAGAATTGTCGTGGTTTGGCGGCGGCCACGACAAATAGAGAACTACACGATATTATCTTAGGTCATAAGCCGACCATTGTTTTCCTAACGGAGACCAGAGCCCGTAAGAAAAGGGTTGATCGAGTTAAAAGAAGATTTAGGTTTCAACATTGGTTTTGTGTTGAAGCTCAAGGCCTCTCTGGAGGATTAGCCTTGTTGTGGAATGATTACTAAGAACTATAGATACTTTTTCATAGTCAAAACTACATTCATGTTGCTACAAAGGAAAGAAGAACTGGTCATTTGTTTGAAATTACGTTTGTTAATGGGAATTCTACTACTACTCCTATAAGATGGCTTTGTCATAGACACAATGGGACTTGGTGTTGCATTGATGACTTTAATTAGATGATCTCTTCACATGAGAAAGATGGTTTGAGACCCATTAAACCTGGGCGCATTGAAAGATTTAGGGAATTCCTAAACAACTCTGAACTGATTGACTTAGAACTAAATGGTAGCAAGTTCACTTGGCTTAGTAATCCTAGAGATGGATTTGTAACTAGGGAAAGAACTGATAGAGTCCTTACTAATTGGTCTTGGAGATAGATTTTCCCTCACGCTCTTGCCCTTGCCCTCCCCATTGTCAACTGACTCAACTCTGATCATGCACCTAACATTTTGAAGCCTAAACCCCCTTTCCAGAGTGGTGTGTCATTTAAATGTGAGGCTTTTTAGGATGTCCGTGAGGAGTGTAGACAAACTGTTTAAGATGAGTGGAAGAGTAATCATACTGAGGTCTGAAAAAGCTGGGGGGAGAATGTCAGAAATTGCAAGTCTAAATTGAACAGATGGCACAAGTCTACTTTGTCCAACAAAGTAGTTGCACAATTTCAATGAATCAATAAACTTTGACCCAAAAAAAGACAAAAAAAAAATCATTATGATGGATGAGAGAGAATGTGATACATTCACTTTAGTGTCTCATGTGAAAAAACTCGGGATATATCTTTTCCGTTTAAAGAAATAAGTGATATAAGAAAAATGCAATGCTTTGAAACTTTTATAATTCAATTTCATCTTTAAACTGCTTTGAAGAATTTAATGCTTCAATAATTATTTTATAAACTGGTTTTTGAGATAAAAAGGATAAAAACTAAAATTTCACATTTTAAAACCATTTTTGTATGATTTACTTTCTTGAGGCCTATATATTTCTCTTTAATTTTAGGTTGTTTTAGAAAGAATGATCTTTAAGATATTTTTATTAGCATAAATCAATCTAATTCATTTCATCGGATATAATAGTTTGAATACTTGTTGGTATATCAATAAAATGATTAGAACTAACCATATACGGGGTCACCTTTACTAAAGTCTGAACAACATTATTTGTTTGTCTCCTAGCAAAGTCAATACGAGAGTTTTTAAGGCATGAAGGTAAAATATTCCTACGTTCTATAGTTATCATGGCATCGAAATTAGATGCATCACCCAAAGCATTCTTAACACAGCTCGCTCTTTTGTAGTCCAACTCAAAGATTATGTTAATTGTATGTTCATCACCCGCTTTAGTACGTTGAGTAACCCGGTTGATTCTTCATTATTCTAGTACTGGTTTCGTCGTGTGTGCACATACCAATTTCCATTTTTTATAGGCGAAGTGGTTAATAATTAGTGTATTAGTTGTTAGAGGGGGGGAGCAGGATTCAAACCCTGGACATCTACGTTTCACAGCTTTTGCCAATTCTGTCTCTTTCACTCAACTAGTGGCAATTGAGGTAGTGACGACTTTTATTTTCTATATCAATACAAAAACATAGTGTAACCAGGTATAGTTACAGATTCAACTAGACATAGATCATCACAATGCTGAATATGTTTTCCTTTTATTTTCTTGAAATTTAGCATGTTGTTGTGATGAAGGAGACACTATTACATTGATTTATTTATTTATATTTCCAACCAACACCTATCATTTAGTATAATTACTAAACAGTAAACACACACACTTTATCACAAACATAGATATTATACATTATTGATTTAACACACTCATGAAGCTGATTGATTATTCAGTGCTTGATTTGGAACAACATACACCTAACATCCTTACTGTTAGGCCTCTCCTTAGGATCATCTATAGTGCAAAAGCAAGCAATCTTCAAAACCAAAAGCATTTGTTCCTCATATCCATTCCCCCACTTAACCAAGTGCAATCTTATGCCTTGATAACCAATCCAATTCAGTTTCACCTTTTTCAACTTTGTTCAACATATCTTGCAAACTTCCATTCTTCATGAATTCGTAAACAAGATAGTGACAATCAGGTGTAGAAAGATGAGCTAAAAGAGGCAGAAGATTCCGGTGACGAATCTGACCAACAGTGTTAATCTCAGACTTAATTTGCCTCATTTTTTTATGAAGAAGCTTACTATCTTCTTCAGCTAAGTCCATTGCATCTTTTGAAGGCAGCTGAATAATTTTCTTAATATCAATCATTAATTGTGTCTATAAAACTCTATAATATAGACAAAGACGATGGTGGAATAGAATTTTCCTTCTTTGAGATGGTGGCACAAGAACGACCATCAATAAGTGTACGAATTATATCATAAGAAATATAGATATCTTTAATATAACGTTCAACCTTCTCATCATTCTCACCAAAAATGTTACAAAGGGCACCAAGGTAACTCAAAGGCAATTTCCCCGTTGATTGTAAAGAATGCCCCACGGCACGAAATGTGTCTCTACAAACAATTTTATTCAAATCACGAAATCCAGAGGCAACATGCGGTGGTGTAGATGGAGGTGGATTTACTTGCAACCTTAAACAATGTTCTATGGTGCTAGCTTTTGTAGGGATACATGTTGTCATCATGGCCAAAACAAACATTAGAACAACGATCGTTTGTGAAGACATTGAGGATTTTCTTGTATTGGAAGATGATGACATTGTTATGTTATGTTAATTAATTTCTAAAGGGATGAAATAACATCCATTTATTGAAAGAACTTAGATCTGTAACTTCTCTTAGAGATGTGTTTTTTACGTGTGATGCGCTGCACACATTTGTCGAATTTCCCACGGTTTCTTTTATTAGGGGGTTATTTCCCCCTCGTTTCTTATGTGTGAGTAATTCAGTTATTGATTTGTTCTATGAGTATTTAACTTAGTGGACTAAACTATAAATAAATTTTAACTAATTTAATTCTTTTTTTTTTTTACAAAATTTACTAATATTTTTGGATACAATATTTACTAACTTAGTTCTATTTAATGTTTTTTTGAGAAAATTTTATTTAACGTTGTTAATTATTCTAAAAATATGTCACCCCAAAAAGACAAATGGGGATATCGTTAAGTTACTTTAACTTTTGTTTTCCAAACTTTTCATGATTAGGAGATTTAAGAAGTGTTACTCATTCATAAATTTAAGTAACATGCTTAATAAATTTGATGTTTTTTTTTGAAGTTGAGGTTGTAGGCAGTTTTCTTTATAAGAAATAAATGCACTTTTACGATGATAAAAGCTAATTATAATTATTTAAGAATAAATCAAAAATATAATTTTTTTCTTATTTTATTCTTAAAGAACAAAGATGTTACATGTCTCGAACCATTTATCCAAAAAGTTTCTCGAACAGTACAAACCTAATAATTTTGTGGGTGTTTGCTGCTTCGGTGCTGAAAAGTTTAGCTAGGGCTTTTTCCCCTTTTGGTGCATTTTGTGGATCTCTCTCTCTCTCTCTCTCTCACACACACACACACACACACTATTTGGGATTGGAATCTATCTCCTATCTACTTCTCTAAGCACTTAACTTTTGGAATTAATTCACTCAACAACCCTATATACTTGCCTTCTCACACTCAACAACCCTATAATTTATTTACTTTTTTGGGCTGAAACCTTTTATGGCATTGTTTGTTTAGCCTATATGATAGTTTATAGCTCCTTATTAGTTTGGAATTGGGATTTTGGGTCAGTCTTTTGATTGTATTAGTTTATGCCTTACCCACTTATGAGTGAAAATCATGGGAGGAGGAAGATGCATTGGCATGGACTCTTGTGACTGGCCTGAATATAAGGAAGAGAAGAAGTGATGGAGCTCGGGGGAATGATGAGAATACAAAAGTTGCAAGAAAACTAAAACAGTTAAGCCTCATGAGAGTGAAGGGGTCTCTGAGGGTGATTTTGGTACCTTCAATGTTGGTTGCAACTCATAGAAAGAGGAGGCAGACATGTCCCTACCCCTCCATCACAATGATGTGCATTGGTTAGAATTGTCGTGGTTTGGCGGCGGCCACGACAAATAGAGAACTACATGATCTTATCTTAGGTCTTAAGCCGACCATTGTTTTCCTAACGGAGACCAGAGCCCGTAAGAAAAGGGTTGATCGAGTTAAAAGAAGATTTAGGTTTCAACATTGGTTTTGTGTTGAAGCTCAAGGCCTCTCCGGAGGATTAGCCTTGTTGTGGAATGATTACTAAGAACTATAGATACTTTTTCATAGTCAAAACTACATTCATGTTGCTACAAAGGAAAGAAGATCTGGTCATTTGTTTACGATTGTTAATGGGAATTCTACTACTACTCCTATAAGATGGCTTTGTCATAGACACAATGGGACTTGGTGTTGCATTGGTGACTTTAATTAGATGATCTCTTCACATGAGAAAGATGGTTTGAGACCCATTAAACCTGGGCGCATTGAAAGATTTAGGGAATTCCTAAACAACTCTGAACTGATTGACTTGGAACTACATGATAGAAAGTTCACTTGGCTTAGTAATCCTAGAGATGGATTTGTAACCAGGGAAAGAACTGATAGAGTCCTTGCTAATTGGTCTTGGAGATAGATTTTCCCTCACGCTCTTGCCCTTTCCCTCCCCATTGTCAACTGACTCAAATCTGATCATGCACCTAACATTTTGAAGCCTAAACCCCCTTTCCAGAGTGGTGTGTCATTTAAATGTGAGGCTTTTTAGGATGTCCGTGAAGAGTGTAGACAAACTGTTGAAGATGAGTGGAAGAGTAATCATACTGAGGTCTGAAAAAGCTGGGGGGAGAATTCTATTTAATGTTTTTTTTTTTTGAGAAAATTTTATTTAACGTTGTTAATTAATTATTCACTCAACAACCCTATACTTGCCTTCTCGCATTCTGTAATGGGTTGGACATCTTTATTTTGGGCCTCTAATTTATTTACTTTTTTGGGTTGAAACCTTTTATGACATTGTTTGTTTAGCCCATATGATAGTTTATAGCTCCTTATTAGTTTGGAATTGGGATTTTTGCTTAACATATGATAGTTTATAGCTCCTTATTAGTCTGAAATTGGGATTTTGGGCTAGTATTTTGATTGTATTAGTTTAGGCCTTACCCACTTATGAATGGAAATCATGGGAGGAGGAAGATGCATTGGCATTGACTCTTGCGACTGGTCTGAATATAAGGAAGAGAAGAAACGATGGAGCTCAGGGGAATGATGAGAATACAAAATCTCACTTATAAGTCTCATGAGAGTGAAGGGGTCTCTGAGGGTGATTTTGGTACCTTCAATGTTGGTTGTAACTCAAAGAAAGAGACGGCAGGAAAGTCCCTAGAGAGGATTTGTAACCAGAGAAAGAATTGATAGAGTCCTTGCTAATTGGTCTTTGGAGATAGATTTTCCCACACGCTCTTGCCCTTGACCTCCCCATTTTCAACTCTGATCATGCACCTATCATTTTGAAGCCTAAACCCCCTTTCCAAAATGGTGTGTCATTTAAATGTGAGCCTTTTTGGGATGTCTGTGAGGAGTGTAGACAAACTGTTGAAGATGGGTGGAAGAGTAATCATATCGAGGTGTGGAATAGTTGGGGGGAGAAGGTCAGAAATCGCAAGTCTAAATTGAACAGATGGCATAAGTCTACTTTGTCCAACGAAGTAGTTGTATTGGTTTGGGCCTTGCACAGATTCAATGAATCAATAAACTTTGACCCAAAAAAAGACAAAAAAAAATCATTGTAATGGATGAGAGGGAATGTGATATATTCACTTTTGTGTCTCATGTTAAAAAACTCGAGAGATATATCTTTACCCTTTAAAGAAATAAGTGATATAAGAAAAATGCAATGTTTTGAAACTTTTATAATTCACTTTCATCGTTAAACTACTTTGAAGAATTTAATGCTTCAATAATTATTTTATAAATTGGTTTTTGAGATAAAAACGATAAAATCTAAATTTTCACATTTTAAAATAATTTTTGTATGATTTACTTCCTTGAGGCCTATATATTTCTCTTTAATTTTAGGTTGTTTTTAGAAAGAATAATCTTTAAGGTATTTTTATTAGCATAAATCAATCTAATTCATTTCATCGGATATAATAGTTTGAATACTTGTTGGTATATCAATAAAATGATTAGAGCTAACCATATACGGGGTCACCTTTACTAAAGTCTAAACAACATCATTTATTTGTCTCTTAGCAAACTCAATACGAGAGTTTTTAAGGTATGAGGGTAAAATATTCCTACGTTCTATAGTTATTATGGCATCGAAATTAAATGCCTCACCCAAAACATTCTTAACACGACTCTCTCATTTGTAGTCCAACTCAAAGATTATGTTAATTGTATGTCCATCACCTGCTTTAGTACATTGAGTAACCCGGTTGATTCTTCATTATCAACTTCTAGTACCGATTTTGTTGTGTGTGCACATACCAATTTCCATTTTTATAGGGGAAATAGTTAGTAATTAGTGATTTACAAATTATTGTATAATATAAAATCAAAATATGATTTATGTTTATTTTTTTAATATTTTTAGAGTATAAATTTTATTCCGATAATATCATCACATCTCTTATATAATGATATTAGAATTAAAATTATGAATACATTTTTGAAAAATATCTCTATTCTCAAGGCTCTGGATTCAATTTGCGTCTCTGTTCATATATTTTTTGGCCCCACGACATTTTGGTGAAGATCCGCCACTGGGCGGGATTCAAACCCTAGACATCTACGTTTCGCAGCTTTTGCCAATAATATCCCTTTCACTCAACCGGTCGCAATTGAGGTAGTAACAACTTTTATTTTCTATATCAATACAAAAACATAGTGTAACCAGGTATAGTTACAGATTCAACTAGACATAGATCATCACAATGCTGAATATCTTTTTCCTTTTCTTTTCTTGAAATTCAGCATGCTGTGATGAAGGAGACACTATTACATTGATTTATTTATACTTTCACCCAACACCTATCATTTAGTATATATATAATTACTAAAGAGAAAAAACACAGACTTTATGACAAACATAGATATTATACACATTATTAATTTCACACACTCATGAAGCTGATTGATTATTCAGTGCTTAATTTGGGACAACATGCACCTAACATCCTTACTGTTAGGCCTCTCCTTGGGATCATCCATAGTGCAAAAGCAAGCAATCTTCAAAACCAAAAGCATTTGGTCCTCATATCCATTCCCCATAAGCCTAGCATCAATAGCTATCTTTGGATTTTCAGAAGTGATAACATTTTTCATCCACTTAACCAAACTCATCTCTTCAGTATGCTGAAAAAAATCATCAGAAGGTTGCTTTCCTATAACCAAAACACCAAGCATAACACCATAGCTATATATATCACACTTATCAGTAAACTTAAGTATCTGATGATACTCAGGTGCTATATATCCCACAGTACCAGCCACATTTGAAGTAGTAACATGTGTATGAGCCTCTGGCATTGCTTTCGCAAGTCCAAAATCCGCGATCCGAGCCTCCATATCATCGTCGAGAAGAATGTTGGCAGGTTTAAGATCTCTGTGAATGATCCTTGGACTATGATGCATGTGAAGATACTCAAGACCAGCAGCAACACCAACTGCAATCTTATGCCTTGTTAACCAATCCAATTCAGCTTCACCCTTTTCAACTTTGTGCAACATATCTTGCAAGCTTCCATTTTTCATGAATTCATAAACAAGATAGTGACAATCAGGTCTAGAAAGATGAGCCAAAAGAGGCAGAAGATTCCGGTGACGAATCTGACCAACAGTGTTAATCTCAGACTTAATTTGCCTCATTTTTTTATGAAGAAGCTTACTATCTTCTTCAGCTATTTCTGTTGCATCTTTTGAAGGCTGAATAATTTTCTTAATAGCAATCATTTTACCATTACTTCCTGGTAATTCAGCTTTGTAAACTTCACCACAACCACCTCTTCCAATAATTTCCAGTGAAGCTAAACCATCTTCTTTCTCTAAGAAAGCAAGATCCTCAGCTTTTTTAATAAATGGAGAATAAATAGCAGGACTAGAACCTTTTCCTTTTCCTTTGATTAAAGCCAAAGCTAGTTTAAAAATCAATGAAAATACGAAACCAGAAAGTGTTCCTGCAAATGCTCCAGCAATAAATCCAACAATCCAACCAACTAACTTTCTCTTACTTTTCTTATGCTTGTGATTGTGACCGTGAATTGCTGAAGGACCAGGAGCAGAAGCAGAAGCATTAGAAGATTTTCTGTGGTGA
This sequence comes from Oxytropis ochrocephala, assembly GCA_020916435.1. Lineage (NCBI taxonomy): Eukaryota > Viridiplantae > Streptophyta > Magnoliopsida > Fabales > Fabaceae > Oxytropis > Oxytropis ochrocephala. The sequence continues at coordinate 23,144,525 of CM037089.1, forward strand.
GATGAAGGTGCAGAAGCAGGTGAAGGTGAATGATTCTCAACAAGGATATGGCGTTTGTGGTTGGGGTTAAGGGTAGTATCGGTATTTTGAAATTGGAGAAGTGAGGATTCGAGAAAACGGTTACCGGAGAAGTTGAAGTGACGGAGATTACGAAATGAACGAACTGAAGAGGGGATTCTTCCGGTGAAGAGGTTATTAGCGATTGAGAGAGTTTCCAGATTGGGAAAATAGCGGAGGAAATTTAAATTTCCGGCGAGGTTATTGGAAGAGATATCAAGTAGACGGAGGCGAATGAGAGAGGAGAATTCAGAAGGAATTTCACCGGAGAAGAGATTATTAGAGAGGTTAAGAATCTCGAGTTTTCTGCAGTCAACGATGGAGGTTGGAATTCGGTCAACGATTTTGTTGTTTGAAAGAGAAAGTTCTTTAAGCTCTGTGAAGCGTCCTATGAGAGGAGAAAGTTTACCTTTGAGGTTTTTTGAGTTGAAGTGGAGTTTTGTGATTCTGAGGACATAGGTTTCGTTATTGGAGAGTCTTCTTTCACAGAATACGCCGTCCGCATTACACGGTTGGTTAGTGGCGGCGTTACCGTTACTGTTACCGTTGACGTTGACGTTGACTCCGAGGTTGGTTTGGAGAGTTGTGAGAGCGTTGTGGTCTGAAGGGTGAAGATGGAGGGTAGCTTGGATGGTGAAGAAGAGGGAAATGAATGAGAAGAGAAGTAAGTGTTGGTGAATTTTTGCAGCCATTGTTGGCTGCTTAGTTTTTTTTGGTTGGATTCAGAATTCTTGTTACTTGAATTCTTGATGCAGTTTGTTTCCCTCGGTTTCTTTATTCTTATTATTATATATAGTAGTAGTCGTAAAACCGTGTGGAATGGAATACTCTCTTAGTCTTCAGTCTCTGTTATATTCTTTTTTACTTTGAATTTTCTTACACACTTTTTTAGCACCTTCAACACTTCTAAAAAGACCTTATAATTTCTTTTGTATTTTTGAACAATGGTAGTAGAGATTAATTTCTCAAGTTGGGTAAGATTACAATACAAAACTCTCCCTCAAGTAACTTAACATTGCTACATGTGTCTAAGACCTTGGTTAAGATGGAAGATAGATTACAATTTCTTCCTAGTGCTCTTTGGTAAAAAATAAGTAGTCGAAAACAACTCTTACAAAGAAGAAACCATATGGAAAAAGGAAGTCTAATTTAAATCACCTAACATTAAAGTACTACTAAGCACAAATGAGATAGTTAAAAGAAAAAAACTCAACTCTTGAGAAGACTCCTATTCGCAATGCTTAGAGTTATTAAAAGTGTGGTTAAAAACAAGGTCTCACTTTTTACTTCATCCATTCCAATTCCAAGATTGTGTAATATAATTCTTCATTCTTTTGTTGTAGTAACCTTTTTTATGAGACTTTTCTAATATAATTTTTGCTAATATGTTTTAAAAGAGTTAATAATAATTGTATTATTTATTTGTTTTGTTATTAAGACTTGTATTATTTATTGATTATTTATTCCGCAATATTATTTTGGATTTAGTCTGTTATCACTCTCTTATTGTCTTTTCTGTCGTTGACAGCAACACAATAAATATACTATTTATAATTGTCCTTTACGTGAAGACTAAGAATGCTAATATGTGTGATTACAATTTTTTTGGTTATGAAATGAGAATAAAATGAAAAATTAGCCCTAAGGTCTACTAACATTACACCACTCGCATTAGCTAGGAGATGAACAAGTAGCTCATTCGGGAAAATCACAAATTTCCACTAACTCTTGGTCATCTTGATTAGGTTGGGCGCTCATTTTGGCAAAAAAAAGTCCGCACAATGATTGCCCTCTTAGATTATGAACTAAATAACAATTCCAATCATGATTCACGAGAGCTCCATTACACGCAGCATGGTTACTGCATCTGTGTTGCATTCCTACCCATTCTTCATAAAATTCACAATCACCAAAGAATTAGAAACTTATAAGTTTAACATTTTTTTCTTCTGTAAATCAAGTATTCTCTGCGCGCAACTATATATATTAATCACTCGAGGTGGGTACGATCACAAATGACGGCAAAAGTCCCCTTCAAGAGTTTTAATGCTCCCACGAGTTTTGAAGTTTTTTTTAATCTAGATAGGCGTCTTTTTGAAGTTAATAGACATAGAACGCAACTATGTATAATTGTCCTCTATCACTCTTACTCTTCCATACTGTGGTACGTATATAACTCATTATAAATATTACAATCATAAAAAATATATATCTAATTAAATAAATTATATACCATAGTATAATCATCAGTGATTTCATGTTTTGAAATCGTTGAATAATGATTTTTATTCTCTATATTATTGTATATATCTCACTATTATAGTTTGTTTTTTGACATAACTCAATATAGTTTCTATTCGTTGCTAAAATAGTTTCTATTATTTATATCATTTTTATGATTTTTAGTAATCAAAACTTCAAATATGTTGACCTAGCATTTAGATAATATTATTAATCACTAAAAATTTAACTTATCAATCAAATCATCTTTTCAATTTTTATTTGACATTCTGTATTTAAAAAAATTTAATGAAAAACAAAATTGATTTTTCTATGATTTTGATTATATTCTAACTTGTAAAATGTATTTCAATTATCATGGCATAGATAGCTAGTGCATGGATCATCCACACAGAAAAGAATGTACGTAGAAATAGTGGATATCATGACTTCTAGAACTAGAAAACAATTGTTATGGCAAATTGACATGCAAACACTAATGGATGATACTAAATGCAAGTTAAAAATATCCGATTAAGGAGAGACAACAAATTTGATATGAAAAATAGGGAAGAATTTATTTTTCTTTCAGGTACAACTTTTCTAAAAAACTATATATAAGTTCACACTAGGAGTTTTTTTATGTAAAAAAAAAAGTTCACACTAAGAGTAGGACCAACCAATTGCATCATCAATTATAAAACCTGAATGCGACTTTCTGTGCAGTGAACACGGCAAAGAATATTGAGAATATTTTTGGCCTTTTTTTTTTCGTTAGACCATTATTGGCTCCTTACAGAGTGTCTAACGCTTTTAACGAAATATTAATCTTCATCAAATTTCGAAATGGCCAATACCAAGTTTGGCCACCGTAGAAATCAAATCTGAGTGCACCGGGCCGACCCCCATAATTATAAGGTAGATTAAGCCATTTGACGAATGATATTGGTTTTTGGCGTGTTTGTTTTTTAATCAGAGTTGTGTTATGTAAGCAAAAAATATTAGACATATGCCACTGTATAGCTATATCTTTATCTCATGCTTTATCATCTCATGCTACCATTAAACAAAAAAATACACAAAGCCACCATATTTTTATTAATTTTGTGTTAACATTTATGTTGAATTATATTCACTGCAAACTCTAAGAAATATACTCTTGAGTCTTGTCCATTACGTGATTATCGTGTGCACGATATTAGTCAAAAAAACTTGATGGCAACAGTCGAATAATTAACTAAGTTATGTGTTTTTCATTGAAGCTTTCATTGTTTTCCACTTACATTTTCAACAAATTGTATATCTTTTATCGGCAGCTCTCAAATTCTCATTTAATGCACGTTAATTTTACTGTTGGCTTTTGAAAGTATAGTACTCATGAGCACAGCCATTGATTGATATTGCTGATCAATATATGTTGTCATCTTTACCACGACTTCAATTTGCCATCATCTTTACAAAACGATACTGTTACAATCAAATTTTGGATTCAAAATTAGCTACAAGGACACGTCAGCAAGACATTATAAAGGAGTTCGAAAGTCATCGGACGGTAAGAAGGTTCAAAACATCATACACTCGAATAACACTTGAAGGATCGAAGAGCGGTTGTGTGAGTTTTTTCCAAGAAGGTTCAAAACACGAGGACGGGTGCAAAGAATCAAGACGCCAAAGGACAAGTGACACCGATCATCACCAGTCATTTAGTTAGTTTTACTTTCACTTGCTTTCGACGGGGACGTCCACCATGCAATAAGTTAGTTATTTTTCTTTTCTTCTTTATAAGGGCCGATCTTTTCCTTTAGTGAAAGTAAAGGATATAATAAGCCTAACACATCCGATTACACAAGACCTTTGGCTACGAGCGGTGAACAATGTATGTCTGAGCCAACAACTCTTGTATTTTTCAAACTATTTTCAATTAAATGCAATTCCCTTTCGACAATCGAGTGTCTCACTCTCGTCTCTTTTTATCCTATTTTCCAATTTCGCTTAAGTTATTTGAATCCTTGCACTCGAGAAATTCATGATGTTCTTTCCCACTTGGCATTGATTTACGTGAATTGCTTGAGTTTATTTTTACTTTATTTTACGTTTTGGTGCAAAGTGCTTGAAGGATTCACGATATTCGTTCTACCCTCTTGGGGTGTGATTCCTGTGTTTTGTTTAAGTGCTTAGTACTTCGAGTTCAATTGGACAATCACCTAGAATCTCTGATTCGGTTGGTTGTACGACTGAATTCCCTCTCCAAACCATTTTCCCACTCAACAAGCAAACAAATTGGGGCTTGCAGTGTAAACCTGTCAACTGGTGAACCCATGATCTAATTCGAGTTCTCTTATCTCATCCATTTCGAATTTATTTGTTTGACTGAAAACCCTAATAAAAAAATACTAGAAAACAGATACAAATCTCTTAGTCATTAATTTGATTACGCATGACATGTGTCACTACAAGAATAAGTGAAATTAGAAGGCGTAACTTTCCGGCGGATTTTAATCCCCCAGAAACTTTCCGGCGGATTTTTGCATTTTCTGGCGGATTTAGTCTCCCAGAAACTTCCGGCGGAATTTGTGACATTTGTGGCGGATTTATTGCATTTCTGGCGGATCATAAAAGAGGAAGTAATTTTCTGGAAAAAAAAAATGGATTCCGCCGAAAACGCAACATTGAAATAGGCGGGATTTTTAAATTTGAAAATATGCCGAAAATGCAAGTTAAATCCGCCGGAAAGGAATCATCGGTCCACACGAGTCAATCCGCCGAAAATGCAGTTATATCCGCCGGAAACGACACCTTTTTACAGTTCCCTTACTTATTCCGAATTTCACTTCTCTCAATTTTCTTCTTCTCTCATTCTCAACTCTCTCTTATTTTTATTAAGTAAAAGCATGAAGTCTATCAGAAAATCATTTTAACTAAGCTCAAAACAGTTTTCAGTTTCAGAACTGAGCTTCCAATCTAACCAATACACCCCCCTAAACTGACTGCCACAAGAAACTAATGATATTAACAAATGACCTTCTAAAAAGCTTAGAAACAGTTGAGAAGGTTTTACAGATTCATGCTTAGTAACTGTTAAATAATTTTTTTAAAAAAATTTAATGGTAAAAACCCATTTTTATTAATTTCTAATTTAATTTACGTCTATTATTTTTTTAAAAATAATATTTTTTAAAAATTTTATGGTATTTGCGGCGGAAATTGGGTCATTTTTGGCGGAGTTTTTTCTAAAAAAAAAAAATTGTTATTTTTCGGCGGAAAATGCGTCGTTTGCGGCGGAAATTTAAAAAATAAAAATAAAAAATATTTGTTTTGCAGCGGAATTGTGTCATTTGTGGCGGATTTTCCCCCGGAAATTACCGGTGGTTTTTTTGGCGGAAATAATCCGCCGGAAACACGTTGCGACGACACATTTACCGGCGAAAAAATCCGCCGAAAATACACGTAATTGCGACGGATTTGGGTATTTTCTGGCGGAAAAATCCGCCAGAAAAACCCATTTTTCTTGTAGTGTGTATCATGCATATGACTTCCATTTTCTTTTTCTTTCTTATAACATAAAGCTTAGACGAGTTGGGTCCTTAAGCTCATCAGAGTCAGAGGAAAGACTCAAGGGTCAAAGCACTTTGAAACTTACAAAAGATACTTGTTTACTACCGAGATCCTCACATTAGTAGTAAAATTCAAACTTACGTCCTTATGAGATGTGAGTTATGTCTTTACCAACTGAATCAACTTTTTTTAGCACAAACAGTAAAAATATTTTAGTAATTTTTCTATTTTTATAATTAGGGTTGTTTATGAGTTCTGCATATTCAATATTTCTTCTAGCTATATTACAAAGGAAGCTCCATGGAAGCTCTCACTAAGTTATTGAAGTCTAACATGTAGTTTTTTCTTTACGCGAAAAAAGTCTAACATATAGTTATTTTTTTGACAGCAAGTCTAAATATATAATATTTGTATATTTTTTGAGTCAAGTCAACCCATGAAGTCAACAAGTCGTTGCTGAAGATAGCTGGGTGGGTTTGGCCCTTATTGTCCCATTTTCTTTTGGGATGGTGAGGCTCCAAATAATCGTGTCAATTAAGGCACGGAGACTAAGTCCTTTTTTTTTTATGGGAAGGAGACAAAGTCATACAATTTTATTTCCATCTAATTTGGAATTTCATAAATTTTTGAAAGCAATGTGTCATTTGACAAAAATGGATCATTGTCTTCTCTTATTCCTCTTTATCACAAAATATAAAGGTGGAAAGAGAGAAAATATAATAAAAAAAAGAGTGATATATAATAATAATAGAAAATAGAAATAATGAAATTAAGAGAGATAAAGAGAACAAAAAGAGATGGAGCAAGCAAGAGAGTAAAGGAATGGATCCATCATTTATCAAAGTTATCATCTACTACTATTTATATTTTCATTTAACTACTTGTAACTAATATCGTGAGTGAGAACCAGATCAGATCGAACAGTCTATCTGGAAATCGAACTGTCTGGTGATTAGTTCAACCTTTATTAGACAACAGTCCAATTGAATCACCTAGCACTACCCAAAAAAACAGTATTAGTGAAGGAAATTTCCCTCACTAAAGACCAAAAATCTCTCGCTAAAGCATATAGTGAGGGAATTAGCGACGACCAAAGTTCCCTCGCTAAAATAGTCCTCACAAAACCGTAGCGAGGGATTTTGAATCCATCGCTGAAAATTAGTGAGGGTTTAGGGAGTTTGTGTAGAGAGAGGGGGACAATTAGAGAGAGAGAGGGTGGTAGTTAATTTTGTGGTTGTGGTGTTGAAATATGGGAAGAGGGTTTATAGAGAGAGAGAGAGAGAGAGAGAGAGAGAGAGAGAGAGAGAGAGAGAGAGAGAGAGAGAGAGAGAGAGAGAGAGAGAGAGAGAGAGAGAGAGAGAGAGAGAGAGAAGAGTGTGATGATGAGAAGAGCTATGATGTGGGGTGTTCGAGTAGAGAGAAGAGTAAGGGAGAAAGAGAGTTAAGTGTGAAAACTGGAGAAGTGTGGTTTAGGAAAGAAGAGAGAAGAGGAGAGAAAGTGAGAGCACAGAGAATAAGAGAAATGAGAGTGGTTCGGTCAGATATAAAAAAACTTAAAATTAGCGAGGGAAATTCCCACACTATAATTACTCGTAATTCATGTGCTTTTTTTTTCAGAATCCCGCTTAAACTTAGGAGGGAATTTCCCTCGCTAATTTTCTTGTAGTAGGTTTTTTTTTCCAAAATCCCGCTTAAGATTAGCGAGGAAATTTCCCTCGCTAATCACCTCATAATCCATGCTTCTTTTCAAAATTCCGCTTAAAATTAGCAAAGGGATTTTCCTCACTAATTACCTTGTAATCCGTGCTTTTTTTCTTCAAAATCCCACTTAAACTTAGCGAGGGAGTTTCCCTCGCTAATTTCCTCGTAGTCGGTGTTTTTTTTTCAAAATTCCTCTTGAAATTAGTGAGGAAAGTTCCTTCGCTAATTCCCTCGCTAATACCTTCATAATCCACTAATCCATGCTTCTTTTCAAAATCCCTCGCTAATCACTTCCTAATCCATACTTCTGTAAAAAAAATTGCAACAGATATTAGTTTCCTCTCTAATTTTTGTCGCTAATACTGCTTTTTTGTAGTGTAGAAGCGGGTTAAACTTAATTGAATTGTGGTTAAACCACTCATTGAATTGAGTTGATCTGTTCGATCGAAATGATTTTTTTCTCCAAAATTTAATACTTTTTATTATTTATTTATTTATTAGTCACCATATTCAACTATGATTGAATCAAATAAATCAATCGAACCATCACCTAGAAATCTCTCTAATTCGATCTTTGATTCGATTTTAATAATATTGTTAATTTGTAACCACTTTAATAAAACTGGTCGAACAAATGAGTTTGGTTCGACTAAAGCTTTTTACTAAGTATTCAACTATTACAAGTAACCACTTTAAAGCTTTTTACCACTTACAAACTCATTTTCCGAACATATCACATTTGACGTGAAACGCTTAACACTCTATTTTTGGACAAAAGGATTACACTTTTGATTTATTTGAAAATTCTACCCCTTTACTCACTCTTCCCCTATTCTTTCCTTCTTCACACAACCCTATCTTTCGACATTCCTCTTTTTCTTTCTGATCGTGACAGCCTTGTTTTTATTTTTGGAAGAAACCAAAAGCAAGCAGTTAGAAAATAGGGGAAAATAATAAAGGTGTTTACGACACATAAAATGACTTAAACATTATTATAATATCAAAGTTTTACAACACACTTTATTAGCAATGCAGTCAGGATCTTACATAACACTATTAATACTGAACTACAAAGATGGAACATATATATAGTCCTATAATATAAATATAACTCTCAAACCAACATTATACATATAATCAATTAATGTATATATATATATATATATAAAGCTATAATTATATTACTTGTCTCACTCCACACAGCAACGATACATGAAGTATTTCTCCATTTGACGACCACATTCAGCACAAACAACCTTCTGTGGTATACCACCAGTACTCCCAGGAAGTATGAGACGATTACAATGATGAGGAGATTGAATTTGCAAAAGATAATCATTCAATGCAGGAACCAAACCATCTTGTTCAATATTATGTTTCCATTTATCAAAATCTCTTAAACTATTAAGAGCAGTATCACCTTTAGCTCTAGCCATTTCAGATGGTCCTCTACAGAATATAGCCCAACCTCTATCACTTCCATCAAAACTAAGCACTGTCATAACTTCACTCATTATTGGATCATTTTCAACTGTCTTACCATGCTGTAATTTTGAGTATAACATGCTCTCAAGTCTTGCCCAAAAGAACCAAATTGATGTCACGTTTGGCCAAAAGTAACTGTATTTTCTTGTTGCAAATGTGCTTATCATTTTTTGCATCCTCTCTTTCGCATTGCTTTTTCCTACGTAAACCATTTCTAAATCAAATTTGCCACTTCTTGCTACATTCATTGCTGTTGCTGTGAATGTTTCAATCCATTCCAGATCTTCACCTCCATACACACATATGATTTTTCCTTCTGTCATCTGTTACAACAACAAAAGAAATTACTTTATAGTGTTAATGTAAAATTCAAAGTTTTCTTAAAAAAGAAAAGTCTGCGACATAATTTGGTGCTGCATGCAGAATGGTGATGCGCTAGCGTGGACCTTCTGATCTAGAGTAAGAACACTTATCTCTCTAAATCTAACGGTCTATGCTGGCGCAACACAATTTTGCGACTGCAAAGGGACTACAAATGAGGTTGCATTGACCTCATTTGGCCGCAATTCATCGCAATATCAAGTATTAATTGTGATGTAGTAGTTACTGCGACCGCGATTTGAAATATTAGTAAAATTGGTTAAGTTAGATATATAAGTAGTTAAGTATTATGTGATTACCCAGTCCAAAACTGTGGGATCAATGCCATCAACAAGAAGTTCAAGGCTCCAAATTTCTTGCTTCCACAAAGATTCTTCTTTCTCACGTGTGAAAGGAAAGGCTAAATTACCCCAAATCCATATCATGTGAAGAGCATTTTGAGAGGACAATCTGCCTTGTGGATCAAGGGCCACCACAATAGCTCTCTTTGTGAAATTCCACACTTCTTTGATATACTTAATCACTGATGGTTCAATAATGAAAGGGTCACGAACACTGTACCATGCCATCAGTGATTGCAGATACTCAAATTTCTGTCTGTTCACTTCATTCCAAGTGGCTTTGTCCACAACTGGAATCCATACCATCTCGTAGTGAGTCTCGCCTCGCGATCGCGCATCTTTGTACAAATTATCAAGTATCATAATCTCTTCTTGTGATATATCAAGGTCTGATATAAGTAGTAACACATGCTTCCTCCTTAGTACCTCAAGGCTAACCTGTTTGTCAATAGGTCAATGTTTTAATTTAAACCTTACACATATACAAAGGACTATATCTACATGTTACTAGAATATGAAATCATACCCTTGATTTTGTAGTGCCATCTATAAGTGGTGGAATATCATCCTTTGCATAAATAAGTGCTCTGAGAATTTTCATGTTGTCTACATGCACTGTCTCGAAAAGTCGTACCAGATTGTGGAAAGCCTCTATATGCCTCTTGTCATCTGTACAAGGTTAAGGATGAAATTGTCAGTTTTTTACATAAAATGCTGCAAGAAGAGTTTTGAATTCAGGTTATATATCCAAAGTAACTAAGTTTCTAATTATGTTTTCGATAATGTGCTCACCAATATATTGATAGCAATTAGCCAGTTGGTTCTTGAGATGTTCATGTATACTACCCACTTTATGAGCCAGACTAGATAACTCCCATGCCTCTGTGGCAGATGTAAGGGACCTGCAATTAATTAGAAAGAGTGTCATTATCAAGGTTTGAAATACAGGTCTCGACATCCGTAAGACCTAGCTCATCTGGCAAATGTCGAAATTGCTGGACTCGATATCATGTCTTTGGTTTGAAGTTGAACCCGGAATTGCACCTCAATAGCTATTGAGGCTGCATCAACTACATTTGACTATGATTATTCGTAATATCTAGTATTGCGAGCGCGACTACTACCGCGATTTAAAACATTAAAAAGGGAGATGTGGGAGCTTACTCATTTCTCATGCCAATGAGACTAGCAATTTGTGAAGCACAAGCAACAATACTTCGGATGACCCAATAAGCAGCAATAGGAATATGAGCACTGACTAAAGACATAGGAGGAACATCTTCTGAAATATATTCAGATGGTAGCTCCTTAAATTCAACAATACACATGGTTACATCGAGCGCCGCCTTCACGAGCTTGTTGAGTGCTTCAAATTGAGGTTTCAGTGATGCAGAATTCACCACAATGTCAGGTAATTGCTTGAGGAGTGCCACAGATTTGGCAAGTGTGTTTCCAACACTCATTTGAGCAACAAGCCAAAACTCTCCAAAAATAACAGCAAAGGCTGCTATTGTTAACACAACTTTTGCATGCCATGAATAACTTGACAGGTAATTCAGTAACACCATTGTTGTTGCATGTGCATCTCCTCCCCCTGAACACTTGCATGATAGCTGCCAATAATATCTCTTTAATTATAGTAACTTTTCTTGATGCTCACAAATCATTTGGTTAGTTAAATTAATCCAAAGAATTCCAAAAGACAGACAAAAACAAAGGATGCAATCATAGGTATTTGAAGCAGTACTAAAAGAAAAATAAAGTTAAGTGTATTTTTAATCACAGATTAGTGTGGTCTTGGAATCTAAGATAAGCATATTTTATGCAAAAGAGAAGAAAAGAATCACCCTTTTACTCCCTTTTCAACAGCTACATGTTAGTGAGTTATTTATAGGAAATACTGAAAAGATCTTATCCAAGACAACAGCAATAAATAAATACTGCAGTAAGTTTCATAAAAATTTGCAGTTTTAGGTTCATTGAATTACTGATTTATCTGGTCTGGTCTATGAAAAAAAGCTATCTAACCTCACAGGAAATTTTGTTAATGATAAAAGCGAGGGCATCAAGCAAGTCAAATTCAGCCAAAGCAGCAGCAGTCTCCAATGTTTCTTGTTCTGGTTTTACTACCTGCAAAATGCGGTTATTATAGTTATATATATATATATATATATATATATATATATATATATATATATATATATATATATATATATATCTGCGCACCAATAACACGGTAATAAAAAAAGAAGCAATTAAGTGAGAGTAGTAAATTAAACATGTGATGATGAGAATGAATGTGTTACATGATCGTGACCGTCAACGGTGCGAGCAATGATTTGAATCAAAATTTCATCGACGATTTGGATAATAGGTTTGACATCAATTTCACGACCATCAGGGGCATGAGTAGCAGAAACTTGTTTCATCATAGCACTGTCATCAGAGGTAGAGAACATGCGTCTCTCTTTCTTCAGTTTCATCCTACTAGGGGTAGTTGGTGGTGGCAATGACATACGAGCTGGGTGGCTATCCATGATAGAAATAGCTTAAGATATATTGAAAGAGAAGAATGTATTAATATTATTATTGTACGTGGTTATAGTAGGAGGAAGTGAGGTAGAGGTTATATAATGAGAGGAAGTGGAATAAAGGGTTATTGAACAGTTATACCTTGCTTGCAGGAGGGTGTAAAAGAAAAGCTAAAGCGATCGTCCTGTTAAGATAGATAAGAATACAAATGCCTTAGCTTAACAATCATGGATCCTCCATTGCAGCTTCTAATTTACTACTTCACACCTTCTATATAGATTAGACACAAAGTGAATACCTTTGTTTCTAAAATCAATAACAACGTTGGCATAAAAGAGTAAGTATCTAATTGTTTTTTGATTTATAAAAATAAATATAAATTCTAGGATATTCCAACCTTGGATACGTATCTGGTAAGTATCCAGTAAGTATCTGGTAAGTATTTGGTATTTTTTATTTAAAAATAAATATAAATTTTAGGATACTCTCAGAATACGTATCCGAAAATATCTGATACGTATCTGATACCGGTACGTGGCCTATTTTGGAGTATCGGGATTTCATAGGTGTTAGTGCTTCATAGGTTTATACTAAGCGTGTATTTGGACCCCGCCTCCATGTAAAACCACACAAAATTATCACGTCCAAGGTGAAGCTACTAAATGGAGCTACAGATTTGCCACATATTCCCTCGGCAAGATAGACTTTAGACGTGCGCTTGCTGATGCTAACGTGCATCCAAACACACACTAAAGTAAGAAGTGAGATATGACGTTTTTGTTCGAACTCGAGTAATCACAAAAAATGTTTCAGTCTAACAACGTCGATTTTGCTTGTTGTGTTTAGCCTTACGGACAGTTAGTTGTTTTGATTAATCAGTGTTACTTTTTTTCTATTTTTTTTCCTCCTCCCAAAGTGTCCAATAATTTTTAATGAACAAAATAACTTGCAAGATACTTGGGATAGTTAAGCCTGTTACTTGTAATTAGTGAGAGAATCAACCTATAAATACTGAACTCATATTAACGTACTCATGCTAGTTTGCCAGTGTTAAATGTTGATAATAAGCTCATTCCAATATGCCTTAGGCCTACCTACCATGGATATGTTATATATTCCAAATTAAAATCAAAAGCAAAAAGAAAAGTTTGGGGGAGCTATGGGGGACTTCGAATTACTAATATATAGGTCCTACCTACCTAGAATCAATTTAGTCTTTTTTTAAAAAACAATGCTATTTTGACAAAAAAAAATTTGACAAATCGACAAATCACCAACCTGTGTGGAATTACCCAAGTTTTTTGTAGACAAATAAATGAAATCGTCAATTAACCAAGTTTTTAATCCACGCCGAAAATTGTGAAAAAGCAAGTTGGCTATTTGTCTAAAAAAAAAGAGTGATCGCCACATGAGGCCACGACTATTGATTATTCATTTTTTTTTTTGTCAAAATAGCATTTTTCTTTTTTAAATGGGTTTCGATCACATGCTTAGAATTGCGGAAGTTACTTAGACTTTGTTGCATATTAATAAATATTTATTTGTTTCAAATTACTTCTTACATTAAAATTTTTAAGAGCACTTGTTATTTTTTTAAATAGCACTTATTTATTAGAATAAATGTTCAAATTAGCCCCCGACATTTTTTCGTTGGATAGGTTAGTCTCTGACAAATTTTAACGCCCACATTAGTCTTTGACATTTCCAAATTAGTCCATAAAATGTTAATTAACGTTGTTGGCTTGACTAAAGATAAATCAGTTTGTTGTCAAAAAAAATGATAAATCAGTTTTTCAAAAAGTAATATTAGTTTTTTTTAAAAAAAAAATAGATATGGATACCAGTGATATTTTAAATCCCTTTTACATTAGTTTTGATTCTTAATAGATATGCATGCATTCACGACGACAAACATCCGAAAAACAGAGAAGCACAACTAAAATTAAATTAAAAAAGTTATAAAAACACCACTAAAAAATAAGATGTATACCTGCTAAGATCAATAAAAGCAAAAGAAACAATACTAAGATCAATGCCAATGTGGTTACCATCCAAATGAGAAAGTGTGTCAAAAGCTGCCAATAATGCAATTAAACCAGAAATAGGGGAGTTTGCACCAAGACTTTTGTCCCAAACAAAAAAACAGAATTCATAGATTTCAATTACCAGACATTTTCCATCAAGAAATTCCAAACCAATATCAAGGTGTCTTATTTCTCAATTAGCATTTTGGATGCAAGAAAATAAACATAATGAAGTATCAGCCAGTAGGTAGTAATACCACTTCTTAAACCTTGTTGATAAACTTTCGGAGACAATCATCAGAGAAAAAATTCTATCTCTTGGAGGCATTTCAGCAAACAGCTTGAATGTTGTTTGGTAAAGAAAGAGTGAAGATCGAAAACGAAATTGAAACTCGATCCAAAAAGAAATTAGAACTCCGCTTCAGATCACAATCATCGGGAATAAGAATGAAAGGAGGACAATGAAGCGAAATCGCAAAACTGATGTGCAAAAATCGCAAACGGAAATGATGATTACCGATACAAGAATGACAAACAATTTGTGTCAAACGAATTAGAAACGGAACAAACGAAAGCAAGTTGCACAAACAGAAACTCTCAAAGAAGCGAGAGGAAGGAGAAAACGGTCAAGAATTGAAGAGATTTTGAACATGAATTGAAGAGCAAAACCAAAGACCGCAACAGAAGTAGGAGGAGTTTCGAACAAGAATTGAAGAACGAAACTGAGATGAAATCGGAATCAAGAACGATTCACAGAGAGGAAAACAAATTGCATGTGAAATCGAAAATGCAAACGCAATGGAGAATCGCAAACTCAGAAATTGCAAAACGCAAAAGAGCAATCAAGGAAAATTGTGATATAAAGATACGAAAGTCGCAAATGAGGAATCACAAATGCAAAGAATCACATATTAGACAAGAACATAGGAAAAAATTAGAAAGACACCGAGAAGAACAAAGAATGAAAGTAAAATGAAAATTGAAACACAAATGAAATTGATTAAAGAAAAATAAAGAACCTATAGCGAAATGCAACGGAAGCAATCTTCATGGAGGATACCATGTTTGCTCTGATACCATATTGAAGAATATGGTATCCATTGAAGATAGGAGAGAAAAGATTAAGAAACTCTAATATTCATCAAAGTGAAATTGATACAAAGGTCATTGATTACAATGAGAGTTTAACCTTATATATATAGATCAAATCTCACTTAACTAATATGTAACAAACTAGTAACTAGAAAACTAACTCTAACCGAATTACCTAACAAACTAACTATAACTACCAAGCTATATATCTAATAAAACCCAGAAGGCCACACTACTCTATTTTCTCCTCTTCATTCTCTCATCCAACTATTTGTACTCATAACAAAAAAAAACAGTATTGCTCTGGACTGTGCTTCAGCCCGACCTCAGGTTTCGGTCCGTCTCGACGGCCCGAGCGCGCACAGGGGCTCACATCTAGGCAACTTGTGCAACACGCCTTAAGAACGGTAGAGATCGAGTGCGGCCTAGTTGAACGACTTAGATCCCACCTTTTCTTGTGCACCAAAGCACTCTCTACACCTTCCTTGCACCTATAAATAGGGTAGCATTTAATGCAACAAGTACACTTTCTCTCTTTACCTCACATTGACTTCCATTTTGCTGACTTGGACATTGAAGTGTCATTGCAATTACCACCTCATCTCGGACTTCCATGAAGCACTACTTACCTCAGAGTCATCTTAGATTCACCTCGGATACGCCGCTGTGAGGTATCTCTCTTTTGAGTTCCATTCGGAACAAGTATGTTGTTATGCTAGTATCTTTTAAGGTGAGGAATCAAATAAATCTCTTTATGATATATTAGTTAAATTGATCCTATGATATAATATAAAATGCTATTGGAGTATGAACCACTATGAAATCTCAATTATTCATAATATTTTCAACTATATATCCACAATCAATTTAACTGGCACATCAATAAAGGAAAATGTTAGATGTTACGAAAGATTTTTGCTAGAAATAGAAAAATGCTTATGTAATGGTATGTAACATTCGCAAATTATAACTACTCACTCTCCCATATTTTGTTAGTCAGTTGTTGACTAGTCAAATACACCTTATTATCGTAACAAACAGCAATGCTGATCAATAAATTAAGTAATCTCTGAGAATTTTATTTATTTGAATAAATTCACACAAGTTTGGAGAAGTCAAGAAGGAAGGATAAGTGACACGTGTGGGTGGTATATGATGAATGGGCATGACAGCGTGTGAAGGAAAGTTGTGGAAAGAAAGAAAGCAGAAATGAATGTGTGCTACTACCCTTTGGCTTATCATTGCCGCCACCACTCTCTAAGCCTCTTCCACCATCATCGTCCCGTTTCTCTCTCCCCCACCTTCTTCCAAAAACCTAATTTCCTATCGGGGAACACTATCTTCCATAAGATGCAGGTAATTCAATTCAATTCAACCCCCTTACTCTTTCTTTTACATTCTATTCATTCATTATATTGATTGAAGCTTAACGCTCGCCAACCATCCTTGCAAGTTTTTATCTGTTATCTATTTTTTTGGTAAAAAAAATAAAAAAGAATTCCGTTGCCGGGAATCGAACCCGGGTCTCCTGGGTGAAAGCCAGATATCCTAACCGCTGGACGACAACGGATTCACGTATGTTTGGTTCAACGTTTTCATATGTGAACGTCCGCCGTAGCCTTATGTTAGCTTCTATTCTATGGCTCTCAATTGGATGCATTAATAATGTATTATTGTGAAAAAAAAATGCAGCGATTATGGTCTGTGGGTGGCATAATTAAGAACAAAGCAATGGTGGAGAAGTTGGATCGTTATGGAGTAATAACATCAAGTAAGGTGAGTGAAGTAATGGAGGCCATTGATAGAGCTTTGTTTGTACCTAGTGGATGTGATCCTTATGATGATAGCCCCATGGCTATAGGCTACAATGCTACTATATCTGCACCTCATATGCATGCTACCTGCCTTCACTTGCTGGAGGATAATTTGCAGCCTGGGATGCATGCTCTTGATATTGGCTCTGGTATATACTATTACTGTGTAGTCTAACTACCTAATTGTAGCTAATTATTTACATTCAAGACTCCAGAGAAATACAAGTTGCTTGCTTCTAGGCATTTCATTAATTCAGTACTATTTATGTGTATTTGATTTTATTTTTGAAGCATATATGCACTAGGTAAAATCATTGAAGTTAATGCCATATGGTGATGGGAGCCGTTGATAGTCAGTCAGATTAGTCCTTATAAGGCTTAGTTAGTTGTTAGGACCCCAAAATAAATAAGATGTATCGAAGGGAATGGGTAATTGCGATGTAGGGAGGGAAATGAGTTGGTGTTGTAACCAATTGCTGATGTGGCAATTCGGAGGGAAAGAGTGTGTGAGTCAGTTGGGTGGTATAATGGTGGGAGTGAGGGATTAGTGAAGGTTAGGCTAGAATTGGGATTTGAATACTGGACTGGAAGAGACTAGGCACTCTCGAACTGCCTAGACGGTTACTTTCTTTGTATTTTCTGCACATCTCCAATGTAACTCTGTAATTAGGGCTTGTTACGACTGATTAAGTCCTAAAATTCCATTAATATACAGCTTCGTTATTATATTTGATTGAGATAGGTGGTAGAATTTATACAAGTTTATGACAAGCAGGAATAATAAGGGTGAGTAGAATAGACCGGATAATTTGCCTGAATACTTACTTGATTGCATAGGATGTGGAGGAATAGTAGCGTCTAAGTTATACTACAACTTCCATCCTTGGAGGATTTATATAGGCAGAGCAAGATAATGTGAAGATGTTATGATGATAACCTGTGACTGCCTTTCTATGTTGAAACTTGAAAGGCAATTGAACTAGAGTTCTCCTATTGGTTTGCAGTTGCACAATCCCAATTTAAGGTGAAGATTTTGTAGGTTTAAGGATGTGATATATGGAATGACTCATGTTAGTTTTTTCTTTTTTACCCCCCTTTCGCCTTTTCTCATCATTCTCTTCTGTTGGAGTTTATAGTTTCCACATTTTGGGTCTCTTTTCCAGGATCAGGGTATCTTACTGCTTGCTTTGCCTTGATGGTTGGAGCCCAAGGCCAAGCTGTTGGTGTGGATCATATTCCAGAGTTGGTTTCCCTTTCAATAAAAAATATTCAGAAAAGTGCCGCAGCTACACTATTGAAAGACGGTTCCCTTTCTGTTCATGTTGGTGGTATGATTTCTGAAATTTATGTGAATCTGAAAGATTGAAGCTTTTCACCTTAGCATGGTAATTGAATCTAGTCCTTGTTTCAGGTATAGGGGATGATGACATAATGCAAATGATTGAACAATTTTAATTCTGTCGAGTCGAGACCATGAATTAAGTAGAGAAAGTATAACCTGTTTGTCAAGAATTTATTTGAGTTTTGAGGTGATTGATTCCACTAAAATTGAAAGTAGAGTTTATCCAATAGTATTGTTCTTGTTATGGTTATCAGAGATATTTGATTGTCATCTTCTATGGCTGCATGATTATACTAATTATTCTTGAGTTGTTAGATCATGTCAATTTAAAATTTTGGATTAGTGGATTGATAATTTCAAACGTTTGAGTAGTTGTTCACTTGTTGTGTTAACAGATGGAAGGAAAGGTTGGCCAGAATTTGCTCCTTATGATGCCATTCATGTTGGAGCAGCAGCACCAGAAATTCCTCAACCACTTATTGACCAGTTGAAGCCTGGTGGGAGGATGGTGATTCCTGTTGGAAACATATCCCAAGATTTAAAGGTGGTGGATAAAAAATCTGATGGTTCTATCAGTGTCCGGACTGAGACCTCCGTTCTCTATGTGCCCCTCACTAGTCGAGAAGCTCAATTGCGAGGTTACTAAGATGGCGCCATAATCCTGAATTTTCAAAGGCTAATGCTTCATTTCATGTTCATCAGTTGTCAATGTTTGGAAATTGAGTGTACACTACACACTTGACATTAGCATTTGTATAGTTAAACTTGAATTTTGGAAGGTTTACGTTTGATTGGATCTTGGATGTATGTAGATGCTGTTGGGAATTTGAGAGATTGCTATTGTTTCATCAGTACGTATATATGCAGTGATAATTTTGAGAGATTAATGCTAACAACACATCCCTGATGCTCTCATTTCAAATTTTCAACCGATTCTCTATCTCCACAACTAGCTAAAGTAGAGAGTTACAATTTGCTGTAACATATCATCATATATCCATTCATCCACCAAGTGTTGAAGGGTTAGGAGTTAGGACTTTGTTCTTCTTTTAATGATAGATAGATGGTTAATAAAAGAAACAAGAATTTGCATCTCCAAGACGTTTGTTTTTGAGCGTGATAGATTCTGTGGAGTTTTTTTGTTGCAAAATGCAACAATATTCAGACCATAGATGATGATTTAGGGTTTCTAAACTGTCATTTTTCTCAACTAACAATTTTTTTTAAACCCTTCCTTCTAGTCACTTTATGATTCTGTGGTTCCTGTGTAAGATGTTTCCAAAATAACATTTTTGTTCGAATCTTTTTAAGTTTGTGGTGACTATGTTCAAATTTTCTTCCCATGTGTCGTATATGGCAGAAAATAACAAGCAATTTGTCCAATTTAATTTAAAGTAACACAAAATATGGTAGAGAATTTACAGGCAGAATAATACGCGATTTCTCATTTCATAAATAGCAACACATGGCGAAAGAAAAACAACACAGAAGACTTCCTTCGAAATCTTAGGAGTCGGGATTCAAACTTACTTTTAATCTAGAAGACAAAATAACAATAAAATAGGTAAATCTACTAATATGAAACTGGCTGCCCAAGAAGAAAACTTGTACTGTATAAGAAAAGTTGACACTATATCCCCAGCTATTGGAAAAAAAGACAAAGAACTCCGACAGCTGACATGACAGAGGTAGATTAGTTAGGTAACACTCAAAAGGATCTACGCTGCCTGGCCTCGGCAACCATTACTCTGATTGTTCTCCCATCCAAATCCTGCAATAGAAGAACCACCATATCAGAAAATCATCCAAAAATACACTCAAGTAGTATAGTAGTTGTATTAATTCAACTTTTATATATTGTTTCATCCCAAGCAACACCGGACCAGAGTAATCCTGTTAACTTCAGCTTTTGACACATTTAATTATCAATGCTCGTAACCATACATAAGTTAACAAAGTACTTGAGCAATACCTGACCATCAAGAGCAGCAATGGCGCCATTCATTTCTGTCTCATCCGAGAATCTGACAAAGCCAAAGCCACGTGATCGACCAGTCTCTCTATCATAGACTACCCGAGCACTTACAACCTTACCATGTTCACTGAAAATTTGCTCCAGGCTAGAATTATCAATATCCCATGGCAAGTTACCAACATAGACGTTAAGGGCAGCTTCAAAAGTACGAGGTGGGCGCTCCGGCCGTGATCCTTTTGGAGCAGCCTTGTTCACAGTTAACAGTCTTCCATCAATATCCTGTCACAGAAAAGATGGATAAGATCCAAAAGAACCACAACAAAAACAGTTAGAAATAAAACATGAAAGACAATAAAAAGATGTGCTCTGCATGTAATGGTCATTAAGAGTTAAGACACATTTGCCTAGAATAAATGGAAGTGCTCTCATGCAGAAAACTTTCCAAGGCGATAAGAAATTTAACAAGGGAAAAATTATGAAGGCTCTGTTTTATATCATCATTTAGTAAAAGTGTAAAACTCCAAGCCAGTGATTAAAAAAAGAAATATTACAAAATAGATGTATGGACCAAATCTCCCAATTTAATGATGTAACGACATACTAGTACTGAAGCTATTAAAATGTCATCATCAAGCACCTTACATATTTTTGCAATTGTAACTTTATATAGTATAGTATAACGTTTTGCAGTCTGCACTGCTCACATACTAATTGAGTGGGATTTAACCTTTTTAACAAGATTGACTGAGAGACACACAAAAGAAGTATTGCAGGTCCAGAGAAGCTGAGGACATGCAATTTCAATAGTTTAAAATGTTATCCAAAATGGTTAACTACTGTAGTCCACAAGAAAGCAATAAGAAAGACTTATTCATATGTTCAGCTTCCTCCATTTGTTCAGGATGGAACTTCCCATGTTTCATTATAGGAATTAGGATTAACTATAGGATTAAAAACCAGGAACTCTGGTATCAGACATATATTCATGTTGAATACTCCTCAATCTCATATTAACTAGCATACATCATATTTTCCTATTTTATTTTTCGGAATATATATATTGATATGTACGGCATAGCACAATGATTGGACAAACAATATACTGTGTTAGATTTTGGAACATTGATTGATGTCTCTATTTTCAATTTAGGATTTGTATTATGACGGCAATTATTTTGGATTTCATATGCAGAGAGTATCCTATCCTATCAGACCCTTAGTTTTAAGGATGTGTTGTATGTTGTATTCATTCCCATGGCTGTGTTGTGTTGCATCTAAAATACTTATTACATGTTGTATCTCTGTGCATCTTATCCAATAAACACATTTGACAACAGTGTCCACATTTACTTACATCATGCATTTAGAATTTAGAATATTGGACAAAATCAACAGAGTTAAAGTATAGATACACAAATAACAGAGTTAAAGGATTAAACACAAAACAATGATTCACTACATTGCAAGTTTTGGTTGATTGGAAAAACATATAGATATTTTCACCACCAATTTCAATCTCAAAACAAAGCGGTTATCATGAAAATAGCAAACAAGTCATATTATAAACTTACATAGCGGTTGAACTTCTCAACAGCCGTCTCAGCTTCTTCAACAGTACTCATGGTTACAAATCCAAAGCCACGACTTTCGTCAGATTCCCTCTTATAAATAACCTAAAAACAAAAAAATAAATAATAATTTCATCATCAAAAACAATAATTGAAAATGAAAAAAAGAGAATGTAACTAACCTCAGCAATCTCGACGGTTCCAGCCTGTTCGAAAAGCATGGCCAATTTCTGACTATCAAAATCGTAAGGCAAGTTACCAACAAAGAGTTTGGCCTCTTCTGGCGGTTCCACTGAACCCTCTTCTTCTGCTGATTCTTCTTCACCGTTGGGTTCCCAATTGGTTTCAGCGAGAGTTTCTTCTTGGTCTTGTAAGGTGGTGAGTGTATCGCCGCCTTCTTGGGCGAGGCACAAGGGAACGAGAGATTTGAAGGAAGTGGAGGTGAGGGAGAGAGAGTGTGAAGAAGAATTGAGATGGAGTTTGAGGGGTTTAGAGGGAAGTAAGAAAAGGGAAGAGGGTTTGGTTTTGTTGTAGAAGAAGAGTGAGGAAGAGGAAGTGAGAAGACAAGATTCTGCCATGGTTAGGGATTTGAAGGTGTGAGAGAGAAGAAGAGAAGGAGTGAAGGGTTTAGAACGAATAAGGATAAGGGGTTTGCTTGGTTAAATACTTGAATGAAATTTTTTTTTGGTCAAGAAATACTTTTTTTTTTGGTCAAACTTGCAGACGTAATTTTAAATGCAAGTTTTTGGTTAGTGTGGGCGGTTGGTTCCTTTTCTTCCATCCTCCCACTCGTCGAAAGTCAAGACTCATGGTCAAGAAATACTTGAATGAATTGAATTCAACTAAAACGACGAAGTAATGGATGAAAGATTTTGGGTGGTTTTTTTCTTCTTCATTTCCTCTGTTTTAACTGTTCTTCGTAATACACCCTAGCAATAATCATGCAATGTATGCGTGCTTTGAAATAATACCATTGTGATCTTTATTTTCTTTTTGTTTTTCTGTTGAACAAAATCTAGTGCCCCAGTGGTTGAATTTGACATTATTTTGTATAATTTTTTTTTCAATTATATCATCTTCATTTATTGGGGTTTCCAATTAGGGGTCTTGGTTTTCTGGATTTGTGGTGTTTCTTATTATGGGTTTTCAAGTTGATTGTAGATACCCAATAAGTTACATGTCTTCTCGCTTAGGGAGAATCTCAATACTGAATTGCATGTCTTAGTTGGTTACTTTGCTTTCAATTTAATGTTATTAAAGTGAATTGGTATTGAACTATTGGTGTTATTTATTTATTAATTAATGATTGTTTTCAAGGGGCTTTCAAAAGTACAACTACAAGAGGTTGTCTGTAACTGCATATGTTTTAGTTACTTCCTCGACCCATTGTCTCTTCTCTTTTGTAGTTTTTCCTGTTTAGTCGTGCATGAATTTTATCCTTCAAAATGTCTATGCCTTTGTGAATTTGGTTAACTGGAAGAGGAGTGTGAATTTTTTTCTCTCATACCTTGATCTTTAATTGCTATATGGGTTTTACATTTGTGAGTGTGTCTTATGCTTTTGACTGCACATGTGTTAGAGATGAGAAGATTAAAGCCTCAATTTGTCCAACCACGAGACTAAATATGTCATTTATTCCGATGTTTCGCTTTTTGTTACATGGTTTATGATCTTTTCCTTTGTTGGGTTTTTGTGATGGGTTTGGGCTTCCCTTCATTTTCCATTGTCCTTCCATTTCTTCAATCCCACATCCGCATGGTATCTTGAGATCTCCACTTGAGGAGGGAGAGCTCGCACTCCAACAACGGCGGGGGCCTCAAGTAGTTTATGTGTGCACACATGATTGGCTTTGTATAAAGTATATTCATATTCCACCCATAGCCTTTCCATGTCGCTTTCAATTCCATGATCACTAATTGTCTGTCCTCTTTCCACAATCATCACACTTGAATTGATTGTAATTTTTGATAAACACTATTAGTTTGTCCGGGATCATCTCAGACACATTTGATTCTCCAACGAAAGGCTTCCGAGTTACGATTGCCTTCTTCACACTCACATTTTATTTCTCTTCTTTACGAGAACCTAATGCGTCGTCAATCATCACCTATTCAAGTTGTACATCCGGAGGTTATTGGAAAATATTACTTTCCGATGGAGTTGTTGGGGATACTACCGATAATCCAATTTTCCTCTAATCATAGTTGTGCTTTAAAAACTTTTAACTACTCTACTTGTGTTTTGTATGGATTGCTAAGTAAGTTTGGTTTGTAATGGATCATGTTTTGTTTGTAATTTTAAGTTTTTAATTTGGATACCTAAATACTAATGCTAATGCTATTGTACTTGGAATTTCTAAGGTGTTTCTTTTTCAATATCTTTTGGGCTTTTTTAAAATGTTTTTATTGACATCTAATTTTCAATCGTAAAAGTGGAGGTTAAAAAAATCGGTTCGTCATGTTACAAATTTATTGAACCGAATTTATTCTCAACTTTATTGAACCGAAATCTGTAAATCCGAAATCCCAAACCCTCACCCGGATTTACCTATTTTCCCTGATAATTTCGGAAAAAAATTAAATTACTTAAAAAAAAATTAAAATTAATTAAAGGAGCGTTTTACAACGATTATTATGACGCAACGAAAGAAGACATAAATTTTGAACGGAAACAACAAAACAAACAAAATGAAAACACGATAGAAATTGGTGAGATGGTGGTTTGAAACGACGAAGGATCTCAGCAACGGTCCTTCTGGTTTCGACATACAACTTCAAAGGACTCTGCATCTGAAATAAGTCAAAACGGTCTATCATTACTCGAACGTCATCGTTGTTCTTCACATCCATGGTGGACCACTGAACACGATTATTATCGCCCATAGTGGGGTAGCGATAAATGATCCGGGTGACTTCTTGCTCGTCACCCTCCAGCTGCACCTTCGTTGTTATTTTTTCTTTCAGTGCTTCAAAGGTAATGTCGTCTTTAAGCCTGCATAAAATGGGGTTTGGACTCTCGAAATGGACACCATTTTCTCTGCTGGTGATTGTTCCCTGGTGGTGAAGGGTAGTGAGTGCAGAATCACGAGAGTATTGTGTATTCAGAGTGTCCATGAGAGGCTACTTATGTGTGAAGAAGTGAAATGCAAAAGGTCTATTTATAGGGAAAAATGAAACCCTAGAATGGATTTCCACCGTTGATGAAAAGTGGTCGGCAATATCTAGACCGTTTAAAGTGTCGGCAAAATCTAGATCGTTTAAAAGTGGTCGGCAATATCTGGACCGTCAATTAGTAATTGAATAAAAAAAAACATGTTTCTTTTAGTTTAAAAAAGTGACTTTTTTACTGCATTGTAGACCGTTTTTACCATGCATAAATTTTTTAAAATTTTTTAAAAAAATAGTACGTTATTTAAAAAAATACGAGTTACAAATTTATTTACGAACGGTAATTGTGGAGATAACTTCGGTTCAAAAATCCTGAACCGGAATTACCAACTTCTAGCGCTAAATCCGGGAAAAACAACACCAAATTCTTGAAATTACATTTTTTAAAGGTAAATTCGGGATTTCTGTCGGGTGGTGGGGTCTGGTCCCTTTTTTTATGAAATGTAAGGGGCATTTTTGGGTTTTTTGTATTTATGGGGGTGGGAGTGACAAGGAGAGGGTGAAAAAAAAAAGCCAAGATTTTGATGCCAAAAATATCATAACCGGAACAAAATTATTAGGGTAAATTTTTAATAAATTAAATTATTATTATTTTTAAAAAGCAAAATTATAAATTTTTAAGTAGCACCTGTTTATAATCGATAACAATTTTTAATATAATAATTTGTTTTTTAAAAAGTGTTTTTTGCTTAAAAAAAGTGTTTTTATTATTTGAGTTTTTATTACTTATTTAAAGAACATATTGTTATAATAAAAATATAACTTTTAGTTAAAAAATAAATGTGACTGTCGAACGTGACATGTCACGTCATTTAACCGAGTCACATTAGTTAATGTGTTGATCAACTTTAGCAGGGGCAAACATTTTACAAATTGGAATAATAGGAAGACCCAAAATCGCGAAAAAAATATTTGGATGACCAATATTTATTTATTTATTGGTCATCTAGTTCAACCATGGTTGAATTGAATGAACCATTTAAACCACGACCCAAAAATCTCGCCTGTTCGATCTCCAATCTGATTTTAAAACATTGCGTAAAAGCTTCCATACTTTTCTCTTCTAGAAACAAAAATAGTTTTATTTAGTTATTTTTTGTTTGCACTTCTTTTTTTTTTTTTGAACAACATTTGTTTGCACTTCTGAATGGTGCAACATTGAAGAGAAAACTTGTGTAAAAACAATTAGGTGACCAACAAGTCAGGACGACTTTGTACTTGTTACTGATTAGATACCCCATATCTGGTGTAGTCATCCAATTATCTTCAATATTATTTCCATGATGTGCCCTCAACAACAACGCCATCAAAAAAAAGTGACCTTACCAATACCACCATACAATCAGTGTAGAAGTCATTGTATTGGTTAAGCTCCTCCATCGATAAGTTCGATGATCGCCAAGCCTCCTCACCCTTCCAAGAAATGCCAGTAATACACCTAAATCCACGATTACCATCACCAACCACATTAACAATTTTTTCAACATAAGGACGCATGTAATCTGGCATCCCTATTATGTATGTATTAAAAACATCCATAACTTCAGCATCAATATATGTAACAATAGAATTCGGTGTAAGAGCAAGAGTTGGTGTCAAAGTAGGAGCTCTTGAAACAGTAGCAGTAGCAGATTCTGTAATAATAGGTGTGGGTGTTGGTTTCTTATGTAGTGGAGGAGTAGGGATTGTAGTAGCACTGTCAGCTTGAGTTCTCTTTTTTCTTAGTGATGGATTAGGTACTGGACACATTGACAAAGTAGGAGTTGAACCAGAACTGTGTGGGTTTGTAGGCGTTCCACTCCTACTTTGGGGGGGGGAGAGTAGGTCGTTTACGAGACTGAGCAAAACATCCACTAGATGAACCCTGGGGGAGTCAAATTTGTCATCTACATGCTCCCAAAATGACTTGTCTCGCTTCGTTGAGTAATCAACATTCCCTTTCTTATCTTTTTTTAGTGCTCCCTTTGTAATGATCGTATCCGGAGGTGGACACATAGAAGTCATGTCTGGGAATGCCAATTCACGTGCTTTTGCCTTAATCATAACTCTACCAGCGTCATCAGAGGCCTCAAACCTTCTTCTGATAGCTTCAAGTTCAATGTCTAGACTCAACTCATCATCCACTACCTCTGTCTGTATTTTGAAATTCAACCTCTGCCAATGTTGGTGAATCAGGCTCAACGGAATTGGAGTGCATTCCATCATAACCCTACAAAATAAGCGACGTTGATATAGTAACAACCCATCAAAACAAGTCGAGTTAGTAGACATAATAACAAGATAAGTGTACATCATACCTAGAAAGCTCACATGCACATGGTAGTCCGTGTGTGGTGCTGAGCGTGCATCGACATAATGATGGGTTAAGTGAAACAGATCCAGTCTGCTGCATCTCATCCAAAATATGGTCTATAGCATTAGATGAAACTAAACCCTTAACTTCATCAAAAATCTTCTTCTTCAAGTGGTGAACTTTCACTCTACTCAAACTATGCTCGAAGTGCATTTTAAGGTCAGAATGTTGTATCCTAAGCATGGTCTGCGATAGTTGACATCTCAACTGCTACAGTTGACAACTCAACTGCTCCAGATGTACCCTCATTTTCATCCATTTAACCAACAAAAACCTGCACAGAACTTGCAACTTATCAGTTGCTGTCATACGCCTGTTCGAACGGCCTTATGCGAACAGAGTTCGAATGAGGGTGTTCAAACAAAGCAAATTCACATCCCATTTATCACCCGTTCGAACACGTTCATGCGAACGTGTTCGAACGACCCTGTTCGAACTGAGCGCGCTTGCAGAAAAAAATGGCGTAAAAAACTCAAAACATAACCAAAATGTAAAAAGTTTGGTAGGGTTATTACCTTGAACTAATTACCAATATTGGGTAGTTGAATGGGAGTGAATGATGAAGGTTAGGATGAGTGCGTTTTGGAGTGGAGAGAGGGGGAGGTTTGGGGTTTTAGAGGGAGTGTGGTGTGTTGTAGGAGAAGAAGAGGGAGAGGGGTAGATGGGGGAATTCAATTGTAAGTGGGGTTAGTTTGGTAAATGTGTAGGGTGAGGGGGTGTGGTTTGAGTAGCAATGGGTGTGGGAAAAGCAATAGCCAAAGATTTTGGGCTTTTTTTACACCCCCATTAATATCATTGTGGAAAAAAATGCCTCCATCATGTTACAAAATTTCGGAATTACCAGTGAAAAGAGGTAAATCCGGGAGGGGGTTTGTGATTCTCGAATTTACGTAAAAGTGGAGGTAAATTCGGTTCACATTTATTGAACCGAATTTATCTCAACTTTTAGGTAAATCCGAGAATCCCAAACCCTCACCCGGATTTACCTATTTTCCCTGATAATTCCGGAAAAAAATTAAATTACTTAAAAACAACTTAAAATTAATTAAAGGAGCGTTTTACAACGATTATGATGACGAAACGAAAGAAGACATGAAAATTCTGAACGGAAACAACAAAACAAACAACAAACAAAATGAAAACACGGTAGAAACTAGTGAGATGGTGGTTTGAAACGACGAAGGATCTCAGCAACGGTCCTTCTGGTTTCGACATACAGCTGCAAAGGACTCCGCATCTGAAATAAGTCAAAACGGTCCATCATTACTCGAACGTCATCGTTGTTCTTCACATCCATGGTGGACTACTGAACACGATTATTATCGCCCATAGTGGGGTTGCGATAAATGATCCGGGTATCTTCTTGCTCGTCACCCTCCAACTGCACCTTCATTGTTATTTTTTCTTTCAATACTTCAAAGGTGGTGTCGTCTTTAAGCCTGCATAAAATGGGGTTTAGACTCTCGAAATGGACACCATTTTCTCTGCTGGTGATTGTGCCCTGGTGGTGAAGGGTAGTGAGTGCAGAATCACGAGAGTATTGTGTATTCAGAGTGTCCATGAGAGGCTACTTGTGTGTGAAAGAAGTGAAATGCAAAAGGTCTATTTATAGGGAAAAATAAAACCCTAGAATGGATTTCCACCGTTGATGAAAAGTGGTCGGCAATATCTGGACCGTTTAAAGTGTCGGCAAAATCTAGATCGTTTAAAAGTGATCGGCAATATCTGGACCGTCAATTAGTAATTGAATAAAAAAACATGTTTCTTTTAGTTTAAAAAATGACTTTTTTACTGCATTGTAGACCGTTTTTACCATGCATAAATTTTTTTAATTTTTTTTTAAAAAATTTGACCTTGTAGAAAAAGTATAATAGTACGTTATGGAGGTTAAAAATACGAGTTACAAATTTATTTACGAACGGTAATTGTGGATATAACTTCGGTTCAAAAATCCTGAACCGGAATTACCAACTTCTAGCGCTAAATCCGGGAAAAACAACACCAAATTCCCGGAATTACCTTTTTTAAAGGTAAATTCGGGATTCCTATCGTGGGGTCTGGTCCCTTTTTTTATGAAATGTAAGGAGCATTTTTGGGTTTTTTGTATTTATGGGGGTGGGAGTGACAAGGAGGGTGAAAAAAAAAAGCCAAGATTTTGATGCCAAAAATATCATAACCGGAATAAAATTATTAGGGTAAATTTTTATTAAATTAAATTTATATTTTTTTTAAAAGCAAAATTATAAATTTTAAGTAGCACCTGTTTATAATCGATAACAATTTTTAATATAATAATTTGTTTTTTAAAAAGTGGTTTTTGCTTCAAAAAAAAGTGTTTTTATTATTTGAGTTTTTATTACTTATTTAAAGAACATATTGTTATAATAAAAATATAATTTTTAGTTAAAAAATAAATGTGCCGGTCGAACGTGACATGTCACGTCATTTAACTGAGTCACATTAGCTAATGTGTTGATCAACTTTAGCAGGGGGCAAACATTTTACAAATTGGAATAATAGGGAGACCCAAAATCGCGAAAAAAATATTTGGATGACCAAAATCGTAGATAAGTTATTATAAAGGGATAAAGCGCAATAACCCTTAAATTTTTATTTATTTATTTATTGGTCATCTAGTTCAACCATGGTTGAATTGAATGAACCATTTAAACCACGACCCAAAAATCTCGCCGGTTCGATCTCCAATCTGATTTTAAAACATTGCGTAAAAGCTTCCATACTTTTCTCTTCTAGAAACAAAAATAGTTTTATTTAGTTATTTTTTTTAACGAAAAGACAGTTTGAGATTTTTGTTTTTTGTTTGGTTTAGAGGTCTTTGGCTCCGCTTCGGTGTCTAGGGGAAATGGGCCCTAAATATTCCAAAGTTCGGTCGAGAATTGAGTAGAGTCTAGCTTCAATTTGTTCTATCGTCGGGGGTCGAACCCGAGTATTAGCTGAGTCCACCCCTTAAGATGAAGTGCATTAACCACTTGCACCCAAACTTGGAGTCTAAAGATAGTTTTAGATAAATCTTTTACTGACAATTTTTGGCAGTTGTCTTATTTTTACAGTAAGAAACAACACCAACTTTGGATAAACCTCTTACTAATACCAGTAGATCTTGAAGATTGGAGCTTGTTGGGTCCTTGTAGCTTTACAGTAAGAAACAACACCAACATGCATATATTATTGAATATTTCTCAACTAGGGTTCCTCTAACTTCGTGTGTTTTTGAAGTGGTTGTGCTTTTGCCTAACTGGTGTAAAATGTTAGTGGAAATAGAGGGTAGGTGTACCGGTTGTTTGTTGGGTCGGGTTGCCTTTTGTTTCTCTTTTAATGTGTGTATTTGCGCCGGTGTTGGATCCTCTTTGTGATGTTTGTTCGGCCAATCTTGTTATGTGGTTTGGGCCTTGCCTACTATCAATAAAATCATACGACATTTGACCCCCCAAAAAAAATTGACCTTGTAAAACTCATTTGTATTAAGATTTATCCGGTAAAATTATGAAATTGAGTTTCATGTTTTTAATGAATCCCACAATTATATAGTTGAGAAATCCTGACTGTTTGACTCACAAACCACCTCTTCCATGAAGATCGATCCAACACTTACGGAGACCTAAAGCAAACATATTAAAGCAAGCCATAAATTTGCTTATTCACGATACAGAATGCTCAAAATTTTACAACAAAATCACCTTAATTAAGTAGGATTTAATCCACATCCACAAAATATTAAGAGCTTGTGCTATATCATATGACCTAAACAAACTTGTTTTACACAAAAGAAATTTGATTAGTAAAATCAAGTGAAAATGAGGCTTTTTCCCCACAAATTATGAGGCTCAAAGCCTTCACCTTAGTGGCTTGGACTTTAGTTGTACCCCGACTCCCTCTGCCTTCTAGTTTATGTTGCCAAAAGCGAGATTGTTTACAACAAAAGCATGTAAATGCACGAATGCTTCATTTTTCTACCGTACTAATCAACT
Source organism: Oxytropis ochrocephala (assembly GCA_020916435.1). Taxonomy (NCBI): domain Eukaryota; kingdom Viridiplantae; phylum Streptophyta; class Magnoliopsida; order Fabales; family Fabaceae; genus Oxytropis; species Oxytropis ochrocephala. The sequence continues at coordinate 23,176,121 of CM037089.1, forward strand.
CCAACATAAGGGTGTCCAAATTTGAACCAGTCGAAGCAACAACCGCAAATTGATCTAAATCGAATTGAGAATTGTAAAAAATTTGATTTTTGTTGGATTTTTTGGGGTCACTGTTTCTGTCATCCAGTTGTTGACTTTTTCCTACAGCCAAAACAAACCAAACCGGACCACTTACATTCTTATATACTTTTTAAAAATAATTTAAGTTTCATCGGCTTTCTGCGCGCCATCTTTTTTATTATTTAGGTTTATGATTAATGGACTCACTATCACATTATCACATCATTAAATTTCAGTTTAGTTTAACTTGTGCATACCTATACCTACATATATACATAAATACATAGTGTACGACTCAGGTACTCTCTATACTTGATTATTATGATAAATAAGAATATTAAATTATCGTTAAATTAAATTTAACGGTTAGATCATATCATTAACTATAAATTATTTTTTAACTACATATTAGTTTGGGGAAGCTACATCAAATAGCTTCTCATTACAATGAGATTTAATTTTTTGTGAAACTCGAAAACAAACAAATAAAAAATTGTAGAAAGTGCATATTTCTTTAAAAAAAAGGTGAATCTAGCTAGAACAAAAGAGCTCTTACAATTATGATGGATGATCTTAAAGCAATATGTATGAAACTATATATAATTTCTCTCATTACTTAATTTTTGTAATATATAAGCATATATATAGCACCCCTTTAATCCCTATATATAGAGAAGCAAATGATCTAAGCGTGTACAAACTGAACCCACTGAGACAAGCTTGGAATCCCTCCATTGACAACAGTAAGCAAATAATAACCAGAAGGTGCAACAATAGGTGATGGTGGTGCCTCTAAAACTGCACTCACCCACCCCTTACCACTTCTCACCAACCTCCTACACCTCAAATTCAGCATCCTCTGATTCATAGCAAATGCATGTGTAGTAAAAGGTGGTGCATAAACACTAAACTTCACCTCATCACTTGGCCTTCTCTCAACCAAAAACCGTACTCTAAACTCTTTCCCATACCCAATTACATGACCATGTTCTATTGTCAAGTTACTTGGTCTCCAACTATGATACCTCTTATTCATATAATGTGGTATAAATGCTTGAAGTCTCAATTCTGTTGGATATGCTACATTATGAAAAGTGTATCTCCCATGAGGGTTACTACCAGCAACTAAAACCCTACCATCAGCTAAAAGTGTTGCTGAAGAATGATACATTCTAGCTATCTTTGTTGATTTAAGAATTGTGAACCTTTTTCCTAGTCTTTTATTTGGACTATAAAGATAAGGTTCACGTGAAGCATTTCTTGCATTATCATAACCTGCACAACCATGTTTAGCACCATTTATAATCAAAATATTACCTGTTGGAAGAATTAACATGTCATGTAAAAGACGTGGTTTTGGCATATAATCCATTTCCCATTTGTGATTATTTCCTGTTATCACCATTCTCCCACATGATCTTAAACCTTCAATGAATCTTCTTTTATTACCACTAGCTGCTTGAAATGCTCCTTTTGATGAACCTCCACATACCATAACTTCAACTTTCTGGAAATTGTCTTTATGATCCAATGGAAGTAACACAGATGAACCAGAACTAGGGTAGTTTCTTGATCCATCACCTGGAATACGAGGAAAGGTTTTGATTACTTTGTTTCGTCGTAAGTTAAGTAAGATCGAATCACGGTTCGCGAAAATGAACAAGTTTCCATCTGATGAAAGGTGAAGAAAGGGATAGAGATTGTTCTCTCCTGAATTTCTTGAATGTCTTTCATTGGTATGACGAAGAAATGGAAGATCAAATGATTTTTCATTTGGACTAGTTTTTGGTACAAATTCAAAAGTGAAAACTCTTCTTCCACCAACAACAACAACTCTATTATGTTCATCAGGTAATCTATGACTAGAAGCATACCACCTTTGATCAGATAAAAATTTCTTTGAATCTTGTCTCCAATCACATTTATGATCATTACAAGGTCTATAAAATCTAACTCTTTTTGAACCTTGTCCATATCCACCGATTTGTAAAAGTGTACCATTGCTAAGAAAAGAACCTGAAGAACACCAAGGATCGGTGTCAAGTCTCAAAGGTCTTACTCTATTGGAATTAATATCATACTCTACTGAATGAGCATAACATGTTGAATCTGTTAAATCATGATGGCTTCTTCTAGAGCACATAGTTCCATTGAATCTTTTGCGAAGTTGGTAACCAGATTGACCAGCTCCAGTTTGGTCAAACATGATGACTGTGTTTTTGTTTGTTAAAGCCATGTGCATACCAACTACACCAGTAGTGTTAAGGAGAAGTTGCCATTGCCCTTTTCTACCTTGGAAGGCTACTCTTTCATTATTGACACCATTAGTAAATCCAATATAAACCAAGAAGATTAGGATAATTATCATGATTTTGTTGTAAGATTGGAAGAAGAACATGTTTTTGTATAGTAAGAGTGAAGAGAGTGATGGGTGGTTGTAGGATTTTTCAAAGAGGGTTCTTTTATAGAAGAGTTAATAAGTTCTAGTGGTCATGCATTTGAAAGGGTAGCATCAAATAGGCAAAATTTCAGCCAGCTCATAATGAAATTTGCTATTAAAGGTAGTTTTTTTTGGGATGAGAATCTTGTTGTGAGGGAAGTTAAGGGATTATATATGATAATATTTTAATGATATGTGATATCCTTTTAAGTCGGGCTCATGCAAGAATGCATTCAGTTTGTAAAACAATATCTTTTCTTAATCTCCCACTCATTGTGCAGCTGTTTCTATTCATTTGTTGTTATTTTAATAAAAGAAGTAGTTGTCCAACAAAGTAATTTTTTATTTTATTGGTTTAAAAAATAGTTATAAAATTTCTTTTCAGATATCCTCACTTGATTTATTAAAATTTCGAATACCTAAAAGGTACCTTACAAAGTCATGTCAAATATAAGTACTCTCATTGGGAGAAAAATTAAATGGAAATAATGTGTAGTTATTAGTGAAATTCATTTAGTAAGTTTTTTTTGAGGTGATGGATTGAAGAAAATGAGTGCTTAGTAGTTATTAGTGAAATTCATTTAGTAACTTGGGTGGAAAGTGACACTATCAGGACTAAGCCTTATCTATTTAAAAATAGACCTAGCTTGACTTGGCGTAGGCTAGGTCGTAGGTCCCTATTGATCGGCGAGGCCTATTCCCTCCTCTAGTTGAGCTCCACGCGATATTCTCATCTCATGATTCCTTCCAAACTTGCTTTATAAAACTTTGGCACCAGAGGTAACCTGAGTTATAAACCATATTCTATATTCTATACGTTCTTCATAAGAAATGCATCATTGTGGAATCTTTATACTCAACCTCCAATCTTTTTTAGGCATGCAACACACCTCCTAGCTTACCAAGTGAACTTTGTGAAGATCATCATTGTCAGTTTGTCACCCAAATGAATCAATCTCTTCTGAAATGTCTCTATATGATAACAGTAACACATTGTCTTGGGGAGCTTAGCATACTGCATATTAAAGTAAGAAATGGTGATCTAGTAGCATCGATAAAACTCGCGTGTTATGGGGTATCATTCTTCAACTGCTTGTCAGCGTTTTTCGAGAAGTAAATAATTTTTTTAGCATTCAGTTTTCAACATGAGGATTGGCAAAAGTCCCTAAACAATACATACAATAAGCTTGTTCAATGGAAACTTAAAGAAGAGGAGTAAGTCGTCAACAAAAAGCAGATGAAAATTTTGCAGACCAATCCTCCCAGCATGCATAAGTTTCCAATAACCCACTTCAACTTTATCCATAATGATATCAGAGAGCCTTTCCATTAGATGACAAATAGATAGGGTGGCGATAAGTCCCCTTCTCTATTTCACAGAATTTCGAAAGAATTATGAATATGTCAATTCTAGTTGATGGTTAAAATTGAAAAAATACATCAAGAAACATGGAACATTATATTGATGAATTTCCACAAAATAAATATTAAAATGGAGAACCCAAATTAATATAAAATACGCTCAAAGCATGTGTATTTGAATAAATAAGTGCCAAAAATATTTACAATGTGGGAGCTAATAAGCAAACCTTTTTCCACCCATCATCCTCCATCTCCTCCCTGGCCAGCTAGCAACTTGCAGAAATCTCGTTCAATAACTTAACATGAAAAGCCATGAACATTTTATCAGACATATCATCTGATCTAATAAAGTTTTATTCTAGTACCAATGGCACTCCTGCAAATGGGGCATAACTCAAGATCTTGTCCGCACTCACAGCATGTCTGCAAATTAATAAAGACGACTCGCATAACTAAAAGGCATTCAATCATCTAAATGCATTTGAGAAAAAAGCTAAGTTGCTAGCTTCCTTACCTGATGCCCGCAACCAAAAGCCATATCCTTAGGATTGGAGAGGCAAATGGGACAAACCTGCAAGGATGACAAAATTGAATAGTTTATAGGGTCTGAATTTGTATTAAATTGCGTATCTTAAAAATGGCTACTTCTTAGTGTCACTTTCTACACTAATAGTAAACTATAGAAGGAAAAACCAACAGCAAGAGAAAGCAAAGAGTTGAAGTACCTGATTTTCAGAAGCAGAACTAGCAGGAGGATTCGTGCGGACATCTTGTCTATGAGATGGTGCACTAGGGCGAAAACTGCTTTGACGGGATGTTTTTGGGGAGTTATAAGATGATGCACCATATTGAGGTGGTGGTAGAGGAACCCTGTCTATATCTTTCCCTGTACGAGCACTGTTTGAAAAATAACACACATTGAGTTAAATGGCTTCATAAGCAGATGCTATATTGAAATCCAATGCAGCAAAGCTTAGTAAGAAAAGATTAGACATGGTTACCCCAATATACTAAGTTCTAGTGTTGCCTTGTATTGGGAGGGTATTTCCATCAAGGCAGAAAGTGCAAACTCAGCTTCTTTTCTGGACCGATCCATATTCTTTGACATTATTTCTGTGAAATTCACAAACTACAAGACAAAACAAAAAAGAAAACAAATATCAATTTTATCACTATTAGTATTAAGTGTATGAATTGAATATGCTCTGCAAAAACAGCATAATGGCCAACTTTTGAACAGGAGATACATGCCTGGAAGTTATCAAATGCTCGAGCGGGTATGTTGTCATCAAACTCTTTCATCATATCCCATGGCCCGTCTCCAACTCCTACTAATATGATTGACAGGGGATATGCACTGGCAATAAACACGTGAATTTTATTAACAGCGATGGAAACATTTTAACAATAGTATATAACTAAGAATAAAGGACCACATGCAGACAATTACCTAGCCTTCACGATAGCTTCTACAGTTTTCTTTTCTTGTGAACTCAACTGCCCACGCTCAATGTCTACACTTCTTGTCACCTGCAACAAGTTGACAATCCTCGACATCGGTTCATTTATCATACATACTTAGTCCCAAATTGTTAATTTTGTATGGTCAATGGGAAGCAAGACCGCACCACGCCAGTATGCTATTCAGGTAATATTAAGTTTCCTGATAGTTCCATATGAAAACTACACTAAATTCTTAATTTAATTTCAATATCATTTGGTAGCCACATTTGACAACTAAACTTTAGACCTTCAGAGTTAATATAAAATAGTGCTTTCCCCACAAAAGTAATTTATTTAAAATCAAAATTACTAGTGATAAAGCAAACAAATAATCTAATAAATTTCTTTTTCCGCTGCTAATGCAACAAACACGTATGTGTTTTGGGAAAATGGCTTGTGGTTTGTTCCGCCAACAAGCTATTGTATCACTTTAATACCATAAATGTTTCATTAACTTGATTATTTAGTATAGACAAGTTTCAAGTTACTGAGTATTACTATTAAAGGAAGCTCTTAATTTCAGGTCTCAACAACCCCAACCCCCAACCCCTCCAAAGAAAGGAAAACCATCAAGGAAAAAAAATTACTTAAATATTTATAACAACAAAACCAATAATAATAGTAATAATAATAACAATAATAAATTAATAATAATTTCAACTTCAAGTTAACTCATTTAAATAATATAATTATTTATTTCAATTCGAATAATTCTCTACCTGCCCATCTGCTATGATCACTAAAACATGGTACTGGCCTCCACTTTGCTCAACTATGGTGATTGCCATCTCAATGATCGGGGCAAACGATGTTGGTCCTGTCATGAGTTAGTTAAGGGCAAAAATAGCATAAGCAAAGCGTTGAATGAAATACAGAAAAAGACGGGAAATGAAGATTGACCAATGTTCAAATACCTGCAAGCCTTAATTGAGGGACCAATTCCCTATATCGTGACAACACTTCTTCAAATCCATGACAAAATCTCTCATCGGGATTGAAACTAAAAACTTCCTGGTCATGTGTTGATGCTGCCAAAATGTAAACCCACACACAAAGTGAGTCATCAGGACATTAGATTAGATTCTAAAGAATGAATGTAATTCATAACAGAATATCTCATTTACCATCTCCAAATCCAAAACACGGAATCAAGTTATCCTCGTCAAAGGAAGACAATGTTTTCCCAATAATAGATATAGCTTGTTCATATGGATTTTGTTCATGCCCAATGTGATGCAGGCATCTTCTTTGAAATGACCTTGCACCTAATAGAGAAGGAAAGTTAAGCATGCTAACTAACAAAACTAAAAGAGGGAGAAAATATAGAAGATTAGTCAAGTGAAACCAAACCTGTCCACTCATTGCTCTTTGTAAAATCAATACCAACAATGAGATTGGAAGACTCTAGGCCAGCACTTGCCAGAGCATCAGTTACCTTCCAATATTGAAAAGAAAAAAGCACTTTAGAATGTCACAAAAACCGATGAAAAACAATTACCAGTGTAGTGCGAAAAGTCAGCCAAATGATCTGAATATTAGCTAAACATGGATGATCCTTGTGCCAAGAGATGTATGTATATGCAACATGCAGCAAATAGACTACAATAGGAAATTATTTCTTTGAGTATATGCAACAAATAGACTCCAATGTCAAGATAAGAATTAAGAGAATTAGGTACAAGATCCAGAAAAGATTTGAGCAATGACTATAAATAGTAAGTATGCATCATTAACTTTGAATTTGAAGCACCAGATTGTTCCAAATGATTCAAGACCTAAACACTCTTGTTTCTCAAACTTCAGAGGTTAAATTCATAAATTGAGGGACACTTTAATTCAGTAAAAACCATGGAACAAATTCTACAGATACGAAGCACATCAACAATCCATGTTATTCTGCATTTAAGTCATTTCATACATTGAGAATAAGGAGGCTGAGAAAAGTTACCTGGTCCAAGCTATTATAATTATCATCTATCCTTGTATACTTCTTGCCTGACCTATTTTTTTGTTCTTGAGCATGACTTCCACCATAGCTTTGAGATTGATGACCATTATACCCCTGAGGCCCTTGATCTTGGTTTTGTGGCAAATAAGGTGATTGATATTGAGGATACCAATTACTTGAATTGGACCTTGTGGTTGAACGATTCCTAGAACTCCCTCGTTTTGAAATTGATCCACCCATTAATTAGTTCTTTAATAACCTAAATAAATTCAAATCAAAATTATCAGAACTGAATTTCATTATGTCCAAGTCACATTCTTATTGAGAAACAAAATCATATTGACAATAATTAATTAATTTTCGTTTCATGAAATTTACTGCATTTTAATCCACTCTCTAAAACTTGACTAGTCGTTATATCTTTGTTAAGAAACAAATAAAAAACAAGAAGTTTTCAATGTTATGAGCATTCTACATAATAAGAACTTGAAAAGAAAAACGATACCTTGAAGGGGCAGAGAAAGAGTGAAGTGGAAGAGCATTACGGTGGTAAAAGGGGCGTGTGTCAGTATCAGTGGCAGCGTGCTGATTGCTAAATCTTTAACAATGGATATCTTAGATTGATTGTGATTTGATTTGATGAACGGTGAAGGTTACTTCCACGAAATTTCTCTCTTTCTCTCTCTTTCCCCACTTCTCGCTTCACCCACTTTTGGTAAAACAATTTTATTGGACTGTGCTCAGTGATTTTCCCCCAAACTGACAAAAAAACATTCTTTATTTCTTGTGGGCGTTTGCTTCTAGTTTAATAGTAATTTTATCATATTTAGTGGGTGATGTCAACCCCTTAAATGAATTTTAGTATTTTGGAAGATTAGTTTGTGCAGTTGTGCACGCAAGAATATCAATACATTGGTTTACAAAAAAAATGTGTTGTGAAGGAAGTGTAACCTAACATGGTGGTGCTCTAAGTGCTCTAACCTCTGGTGCAAGATTAGTGTGGCTGCTTGCAAGATATTCTAACGCTTAAGTTAATGACTAGTTCCATGAGTGTTTAGGGTAGAGTAAAATCTTATTATAAAAATATTGCCATGTTTTTAATCCCACCATTAAATTCTTTTGTTCCCATTTTTTTAATATTTTATATACTTACTTACTTTTTTCTCTCAAATATTATTAAAGATAATGATTTCAAAATAACATTTTTGTCCTAAAAGAGTAGGGTTTATCTCATGTTAGATTTAAATAATAATATAAGATCGATCACAAGCACTCTCGAAATCATTTGGTTTACGTTATCTTGTATTATTAAAGAAGAATGTTATATAGACATATATATTTAGAGAAAAATCGATAAAAATCAACTTACAACACCAATTAACCATCATTTTTAAACGGGTAGAGTAAAATATTATTATAATAATATTGCCATATTATTAGGAAGGTTACCTAAATATGTGTTTGTGAGTGAGAACTTTTCAAAAGAAAGATAATGATTTCATTATTCTTGTTGTCCTAAAAGAGTAATTACTTTATCTCATGTTAAATTTAAATAAGATCGATCACAAGCACTCGCGAAATCATGTTGCTTTACGTTATTTGGTGGTGCTATTTGTTTTACTAAACTCATATACGGATCCTCGTTCTTATTTGTCGGTTTAAGAAGTCGTTAATACACACAATGACGAGATTTTGGGTTCGAATCAAGATAATAATATTTAATTTAATAATTTCGGTATTTCTTAGTTGAGCTAAACCTTTCGAATTATAAAAATTCTCGTTAGTAAATCAGTAATTCTATAGGCAGAGATTAGTTTCCTGGTTGAACTACACATAGCTAAGCTGACTATTTATCATCTAAGAAATTGGTAGCATCGTGAACTTTTATTTATTTAACGGTTTGGTCGGATACCATGGGCGAAAATTGTTTGTTTTGGAATTGTCGTCGTCTGTAGGAGTTATGATTGAGGTTGTCAAGTTGGTAACATTTGAGTTTGAGTGGTTCAACCGCATTCCGTACATCTTTTTTATTTATACACGAAACTACAAACTTTAGTTTAATTGCGGAGTTGAACCCTTTTAACTTCATAATTGTCTCAGCCTATACAGACAATTGAGGAAAAGACAAGTGTATGTCGGCAACTCTATTGTTGTCTCTATAAATATGGTGAATAGACCAAAGGTTGGATAAAGAAAAAAAAAAATTGTTATTTTCATCATATCATTGGTGTGCAGTTTCATTAGTTTTATCAATGATTAATGTACATCGTCGATGAATCGACCCACATGTGTAACGTCGATATTATTTTTACCTATGTAGTTTCTCACTCTCTCGATAGAGAGTTTTGTGCACACAAAAAAAAATGCTTTTGAGAAAGACAATATATATATTTAAAAGAATTACATGAAAGCAATTTAAGTTTATGTAAAACATCATAAATGTGTAGTGTTTATGGGAGGTTATTCTAAATCCAAAGGTCGGGTTACATTGATTCATTCCACTTCCATTTTAAAATCGCATTTTCTTAAACAACCTTAACCGATAGCGATTTCTAACGTGAGAGATGTCTTCCATTTATTAGAGTCCATCATCGTAATTTCTAACCCGATAGCGGAAGGATGGACCATGATACTATTTTTGAATTTGAGTTGAGTCTAACTCAACTCTACAAAACTAACTTTTAACGTGAGAGATGTCTTCCATTTACAACACTTTTCAGAATATATTACATCTGATGTGAGATGTTAAGAATCATAGGATCATACATCCATATATCAAACTCATAAGAGAGAAATTGAGCATAGGTGTACTCATGAGGTAAAAGAGGTAGATACTCTTCATAAGGAATCATATTGAAAAAGATAGTAAATGTGAGTACAAGATGCTCTTTATATAGAGCTTGAGTAGGATCAACAAACTAACTAATTACTAATCAGTCCATAAGAGAATGTAAGACCTCCTAAGTCACTATTATTTTTAATAGCCTCTCTCAAGCTGATAGTGGTATTATCACAATCAGCTTGAAATACAAGCAATTGTTCTCATTACTAAAGGAACTAAACAAAGGAAAGTCAACAAACAGAAAACAAAACAGATTCAAATTTCAAACCAAGTGAAATAGCCCATATGCGTGACCAAAGAGTCCCTTAATCCAACCATGGAAGGCCTAAATGAAGTGGCCCAATGTTCCGCAGTCCAAAGTTAGCCCATCCATGAGAGAAGAGCACACATGTGAAGGTTAAACGCAACCAACGAGAATCGGAGCGAACGAAAGCTTCTCGACGTCACCGGGTCTAATTTGTTTCCTCCGAATGCGATGCTATTTGAATTTGTTTGAATCAATGTCTCAATGATTTCATTCTTGACAACACTAAAATCCATTGAGTTTGCCACATGCGAAACACCATCACAGCCTTTTTACAAGCTCATCAAAGCTTCCTTTGCATGAGGAAAATAATATGTAACACATTGACTAGAGCCTTTTCAATCGAGCCAATTTCATTTATATTCATTTTAGCTAATGAATGATTGAGGGCATGCACAACTACTAGGTGTATGACAAGGTTTATCAACATGCTGATAAAGATGCAATTATCATGCCAAACATCCTTGCAATCAGCAACAGAAACCAAATACTCATCTTCAGTTTTATTAACTTCAAACAAGTCTTCACCAATATCAACATCAAGCCTTTCAGCCATGCAAAAATCACCAAAAATCATAACACTTGAACTTATATAGTCATTTGTTCCTATAGTTCGGTCCTCAGTGAAAGCAAGTTGAAGCATTGGGTCAAATGGTGCAAGGAACCATCCAGGTGAGTGTGGAGGCAAGATACCATAATTGAGAGAATTGATACTGCACTCCATAGTTCTTCTATAGAGAGGATCTTTGACACATATGATGTTTAGGCCAAAGCAAACTAGAATTTTTGAACTCCCAATTTGGAACATAGGGCTCGTAGAGCAAGCAAGGATACCCCAAGCAAAGTAAGATAGAAAACACCCACTGAATGGAGTAGTTCTTTACAAAGGTTGCTGGTGGATCAACTAAAGTATTATTGTTCACTGTATAGAAACGATTTATGAGTGGCATTTCAACAAACTGTTGGTGGTCAGATAGTAAAAGGGAATTGTCTTTGGCATATTCAACAAAGTTTGTGTTCCACTACCGTAAAAACCAAGATTAACAAGGAGACAAAACACAACATCAACGCCCAAAGTGAGAAATCCATCATCAACATCATTGGAATTAATAGAAAACATAGAATTGATAAGAAGAGTATGAAGCTTCAAAATGGCATCTAAAGGGAGTTTGAAATATGGAAAATCAAGAGGCATATGTACCAGGGATTCATCAAACAAGCAAGCGCGTTTCAATTTTTCCCAATCCAATTCCGATTTGAATGCGTTGGCTTGCGATTCTTTGCAAGGATGAAATCGGTCATCGTAATACAAGGATCTTCCAGTTCGACGACGGACATGCTCCTCATCATCGAGGTCCACTCTTGCTTCATCTTTGATTCGGTTGTTGTAATCGAGAGACGGGATCAAAGTCATAGCAGCATTTCGATCTCCTCCGTTGTATTTGATTCAAGATCTGTAGTGCTCTGTCAAGTTCCGGTGGATCGTGGTGCGGCGACATTCTCGAAAGAACCTCCATCTTCGTTGCTCTGTTTGGCGGCGAAGAAGGTAACATGAAATTTCTCCAATCTTGATCATCAATCCATCAAATTCTGGTTCCATCGGGTACTAGCGAGCAGCAACCAAATTGTTTCGAGATCTCAAACTTGATCAAAATTGCCAAAATGATTTCGAGACGGTTGTTTTCATGGCCGAAACAACGACACATCTCCGCCTTCAAGATCTTGGAACAACCACGGTGGAACTTCATTGTTGAAATCTTCGCCTCGTGATGGCGAATCGTAGTCGGCATCGGAAGCATAATCCTCATCATCTCTAGGGTATCGCTCTGATACCATGTTAAGAATCATAGGATCATACATCCATATATCAAACTCATAAGAGAGAAATTGAGCATAGGTGTACTCATGAGGTAAAAGAGGTAGATACTCTTCATAAGGAATCATATTGAAAAAGATAGTAAATGTGAGTACAAGATGCTCTTTATATAGAGCTTGAGTAGGATCAACAAACTAACTAATTACTAATCAGTCCATAAGAGAATGTAAGACCTCCTAAGTCACTATTATTTTTAATATGAGACTCTCACCACGCCTCCTCTTACACCCAACAAATATTGGATGGACTCTTACAAAATTGACTTTTAAGGTGACAAGTGTCTTTCACTTATAAATATCTCGGGCATATCACACCTAATGTGACACTCTCAATGTACCCTCACGCTCAAGATTAGATAACATGAGTGTAACTCAAGTGGTGCAATAGTGGGTGACCCAACGCAAATAATGGGTAAGCTCTGTCGTCTTAGAATTTTGGTTGTGAACCGTACCCTAAGAAATTTGCTTTTAAAGGAAAATATGGCTCCCACTTAATAAGACTTTTCAAGTCATATCACATGTAAGGTAGACTTTCAATACCCCCTCACACTCAAGACAGACCATAATTCTCTAAATGCTAGGTTTCATACATGCATATACATTTAGGCTAAATTGACGGATCATTGAAGTCTTTATCTAACTCACTAGCTCCCATCCGTGTCATCACAATTTTTCCTAAATAATGTGATAACATGTGAATGTTAATTTAGATTTTACTTGCCAATTGGAGCATGATACGAGCGTCCCAATAACATGATCAAATAAATTTTGAATGTCTCTCACTTATAAATTCTCTATCTTTTCTTATTGTATGAATAATTGATGTAAAAATACAATTTTAAGTTCATTGAATAACTGATATATCTAGTTATTTGAATAACTTATATGGTAATCTAATAAATCTGCAATATATATATATATATATATATATATATATATATAGAGAGAGAGAGAGAGAGAGAGAGAGAGAGAGAGGAGGGGGCCTAAAGGGAGTATCGCACTTAATTTGAGACTCTAAAAAATTGTTAGATAAATAGTTAAATGTTTAAATACATGTTTAGTCCCTACAAATATGTGTTTGATTCGATGTAATCTCCATAAAAATAACTTTTTGTGTTTAGTCTTTGCAAATATACGTTTTAACTAATTTAGTCCCTGTAAAAATAAGATTTTGTTTTTCGTCACTGTAAATACATATTTTATCCATTTTGGTCCTTGTAGTACGTAAATTACTTGAGTTTTAGTCCATTTTGTTGCTCATATTGTAGGAACTAAAATAAATATATTACATATTACAGGGACCAAATTGGATAAAATGTATATCTGTAGAGACAAATATCAAAATTTTACTTTTACAGAAACTAAATTGGATAAAACATATATTTACAAGTATGAAACACAAAATGACTATTATTTCAAATTAAACTATTACTAGACCATTACCTGTGTGATGCACGGGGCAGCATTGCATGCCATATGTGCATAGCTAATATGGTTTAAAAGTCGATATTATATAGTTTCCCTTGAAGCATGATGTAGTAAATGATTATATATACACACATGAGCTGAATACCATAATCTTGGTGGAGCTTCTGATTGTACTGTAATGTGTTCAAAGAAATGAGATTTTTTGATGAACAATGAAATGGACACTCATTTTGGAGAAAAAAAAAGACACGGTGCATATATGAAAAAATTACACCACACATTTTGAGGGATGTATAAAATTGAAGTAAAGACATAGGCAATTTGAAACACATGTTTGAAATTAAAAGGTAAACACCCAGTTTGATTACACCGGCAATATAAAGATGACAATGGGGCGAGGTAGGGGTGGGGAGTACTCCCCGTCCCATTACCCGTGTGATCCACGGGGGAAAAGTGCATGTCATATGCATGACTAACATGAATAACAATAGTATATTATCAATCATACTCATGAGTCATAAATAAGTCAAAGAAGAGTCCAACTCATGGGTCGAAATACGTTGAACTTTCATAGATAGGGTAGAAAATTATTATGTACACACAAGACCTCAACTCCATAATCTTGATGGGGCTTGCGGTTGTACTCTAATGCTTCAATCTGGTAATAAATGAGATCTTTTTCGATGAACAATGTGAATGTATATCAAAATATTTGTACTTGACTCATTTTGAGCCATGAATAAACTAAAGTCATTGCATGCGCAACTTCAAGCACATGTTTGAAAGTAAGGGGTAGACACTCAGTTTGATTACACCAATATACCTATGACACATGACGTCTAAGAAAAAAATGAAGAAGCATACTATAAGGCAAACTAAAGGATGTTTTACAATGACCAACACCAGAAAGTTTGACATGGGAAGCTGTTGACAACATTGCTTAAACAATCCTAACACCAAGTTGTATAATGGTGGAGGCTTCCTTTAGTTGAGATACCTACAAAATTCACACAGATTTGACCCCATGAAGCACAAAATATGAAGCCGACAACATCATTGCACCTCATGTTTGCTCTCTTCAATATTCTACAATTGACCATAAGGTATATTATAATGAGGCATAACAAAAAATATGAGCATTCCTCTTCATGTTAGAATTTACAATAAGATATCCATAGTTCTAACCATCGGGCCCTTGTTAGCATGACACATTTTAAGTCATGCCCACAATCATTTTTTAAGTAAGAGCAATAAGAAAACTCGCCTATTATAAAAAGTTACTAACTCATTTCACTACAAATTCATTGAACAACATTACAACTCTCAGATAGACAAATTATATCATTCAAAGGATCACATAGTCTTAAGACCATATATACTAACTCAATTCACTACAGATTCATCAAACAACATTACAACTCTCAGATAAGTTATACCATTCAAAAGACCGCATAAGTTTACTACCATAAACATACATCTCAATTCTCCATGCCGTAATAATAAAGACGACCTATATAGATTTAGTAAACAACCTTGTAACTCCAATGCAAAAACTTCATCCATAGAGGTTTTGTTCATGAAAGACTTCGTACTCTTAGATAGGTGATAACTCTATTTTATATAGAGTTATTCACATGTTTAAACTTAGTAAATTGCTCTCTTTCAAGTAAAGATAAGGAGTTTATATAGTATTTTGTGTGATATATGATAACTTGAGTGTTTGACATGGTTATAGTTGTTAATAGGCCATTTTGGATATATTTTGGTATGTTTGATGAGTTTGTTCAGTGCAGTCTACAGATGCTTCTACATCAATGCTCCGACATTAATTCTGCATAACATAATGCTACTGCACTGGATTCAACACAATGCTTCTGCATTTCTCAGAGATTGAAGTCATCCACTTGCATTGCTGACCTCATGCTTCCAAAAGCAAGAGCACCTTTACATTCGGCGCCTACAATTCACATATAGCTTTGAGGAGTCATTCACCTGGGGACACATGCTCAACTCTCATTGGACCTCCCTACACATTTGAGTAGCTGCCTCAACTTATGAAACAACTTCTGAAAGGTAACCATGGTTCCACCTCTAGTTTACTTCAACTACAATGAAGGAAAACCTCTCATGAAGAAAGCTCAAAGCCTATATAAGGACCTTCACTTCTTCACTTGGAGATATATCACAATCCATAAGTTAGATACAAATTTCAATAGACATAGTTAGTTTCCATTTTGTAAGAAGGAAAGGAAGGAATTGACAAATCCTCCTTACTTCAATTTAGTAGTTTTTACATACTGTTGAGAAGTGATGCAACTGCATTGCTAGGAGAATTCATGCAAAAAGCTGCAACTCGTGTAATATCTATCTTGTTGTCTCTCTTTTGTGATTTCAATTATATAAACATGTTCTATTCAATTTATATTTGCCTTGCAATGTCTACGTTGAGCTAAATATTTCTTAGTTGGAATGTTCTAACCATTTAATGAGTTTTTAAGTAAGTTTGATGCATGTATGTAATGTGTGCACTTTAGTTCTTGCTTGATAATACTTTCAACACTTATTTTGAGATTGATCACTTAGAATAAGTAGATTTGTAAAAGCAGTCATGGTTTACAATTAAGAACTCAAGAACTAATATGGGTGAGTGTTTTATATAAATGAAACTTTGTGAAAACCATGCTAAGTCCTAGACATAGGATAGTATAGTCCATAGGGTGATACTGTGGGTACTTTAAAAGACAAGAGTGAACTTATTTAGCAAGTCTAGACATAAGAAGCTTGTAATGAAACTCTGAAGAAAGTGACTGAAAGGCACAAAGCTAATGCAACAACATTCAGTGCAACTGCATCACATACTGCATAATACTTAAAGGTGAATTATTTGGAGAAGACATTTCAACTAGCTTTTCTCATTTGCATTACACATACTTGCACTTTGCTTTAAACTAACTTGATTGTGATAGCACCAACTCCACTATAATTGTTATTTGGTTACTTTGCATTAAATTGCATAATATTGATTTTCAAAGGAATTCATCAATCCCTATGGATTCGACCTCGCTAATCACTATATTACTTGTTAAGGACTGTATACTTGCATATGCTTTTCTCCTACCAATAGGATGACCCTGTAAGACATGATAAAAGTTAAAAATAGTTAGGAGAATCCCACATAAGCAGAAATGGAGACAATAAATAGTGCAGGCAGTTCATTCACTTCCCTCACTGACCTAGGTTTCTTTGAACGCCGCAAGTTGCAGTAACATATAATAAGCAACTTCAAAACAATTTAAAAGAAATTTCTCAAATAGGAGCACCTATATCCTGTAAAAAAATTTGATATGGACGTAAATGCACCAACTTTTTATAAATACTTTCCTCTACTATTTTGTTACCTTAACCATAGAAAAAAGTGGAGGAGAAACACACTAAGTTAGGTATGCAACAAAATTTAAAGGACCATTGGGACGTTAAAGAGTAATAAAGGTTGCACAATTGGAGGAGAAACGAAGTACAAAATAACGCTTATTACGCTTTAATGTCCTGCAAATCTGTGCAACCTTTATTATGCTTTAATGCCCTCTAAATTCGTAAACACTTCGAATTCAAAGAACCATAGGGAAGGGTTGCAAGCCCTGCAAATCTATTGGAAATTGTCAAAAAAAATTGAGGAAAAACAACAGAGCATTAAATAGTTGCAATGGGATTTTGTGTTAATAGAGTAATTTTCAATGTTTTGATAATTCATGACTCTTGGAAGTAGCAAGTGACTTTTCGTTTATTGGGCACAATTATTGTGTGGTGGGTGAGAAGGAAGTGGAATAGTTGCAATGGGAAGACAAAAGAATCACAATTAAAGCGTGTCTTTGAAATTGTATAAGGTCATTATGAAATAAATAAAACATAAGTGTAAATAATTAATGCTTACATTGGAATGGTATTGGGAAGTGCTACAATAATTGCAAGTGTTACATACTATTATTATGAACAAAATTTAAATGACCAAAATACCCTCCGTTTTGACGGACTTTTCCCCGCCTAAATATCTCCTATTTTATCCTACTTTTATATATAAAAGATTCCAAATTGGAGAGTCCGATTTCTAGTACTAAAGAATAGTTTAATAATTGTTACTAAATAAACATAATAGTCATTTTCCCATCAATGAAAAAATTTGGTGACCACACCAAAATTATATTGTGGGAAAAAATTAACCAGTATTTTCATTTACTTGCTCACTAACACAAAAAAAACTAAATTGTGACTAATACTCTCTCCGTCCCAAAATATAAGTCACCTTTGAGAATTTCATTTGTCCCAAAATGTAAGTCACATTTCTAAGTTGTCTGTTGCATTTATTACTTCTTGACTAAAATACCCCTAATTAATTCTTTATGATTATAACTATTGGAATACCAAAACAGTAATTAATTATAGGAGAGGAGAGAGGAATAACATCTAAAGAGTAAATTAGAAAAAATAGTATAAATAGTAGTCGGTAGAGATAGTTAATGAGATTAATTGACTAAATTAATTTTCTTAATTACTCGGAGTGAGAGATAAGAAGATAACTTAGCCAAATTCTTAGCTGATTCGGAATTTAGAATTTCGATGATTGGGGCATTTTAAGTGCATGTAGGTTGCAACGGATAGGACTAAGAAGAATCCATCCGCTTGTTTCTTCAATTTGATTTCTTGAGCTGTGCAATTATGGAAGCATTATCACCATCACTATCCCTTTCCCTTCCCACATGTAGTCTTACTCTTACCAAATCCAATCCCAACTACATTTCTCTCAGTGCTTCTACTAATTACTCCTCACTCTCTTCCTTACAACTCTCTCCTTCTTCCTCAATCAGACTCCTCAAATCGGTATTCATTTTTTCCCTCTTTCTTTATTATTATTAATTAAAATTAAATTAAATGGGTTTGTAGTTTCTTTCTTTTGTATATGTTTGATTTGGGACATGACGACGGCGTTTCCTTTGCAGAAGAGTGTTGTTCGTGTGAAAGCTGAGACTGAGAGTGGGGATTATGAATTGAAGCAAGTTAGGGATATGGCTGCTGCCAAAAAGAGATGGGAAGCTCTGGTATTTTTTCAATTCATTTCATAATAATAACATTCTTGATTTTAGTGATTGTTTGTGTGCGCTATAACTGAAATGCCAAGTGAGGAGTTTCTTATTGAATTGATTTTCATATTCTTAGTGTTTATTATTAGTGGTATACAAATTACTACAATACATTGTTTGCTATCTATAATAAAGTGTAGAATCTAGAGTGCTTGTTATTGGAGGATTCCCTCTTCCTTTTATTGATCCCCTTTTAGATTGTGATTTTGAATCACTTGAGGACCTCAAGATTTTAATGTGGTCTACTTGTTTATTTGTAGATCAGGGATGGAAAAGTTAAAGTTCTTACCCCGAGGGAAGCAGGGTATGCAGTTCAACTTTCAAACAAGCCACTCCTTGACGTTCGCCCCTCAAATGAACACAACAAGGTTTCTCCAATGTTGCAGCTCTTGCTTTTGCATACCTCATTAGCCAATGTATTTCACATATAATTTAGTTATTCATTCCTAGTAAGAGGGGATAAGGAAATAAATTTGACATTTTAAACATGTTATTGTTATGGTTGGATATTTATGAAGCTATATGTCATGAGTAATTGATATTGGTAGCTGCTGAAAGCCTCAGATTGGCATTTCCCTACACATTTATTTTTATTTAACTTTCATAAGACTACTAGTTCTTATTGCTAATAAGTAATTTGACTCCTTTACTTTTGAAGGCATGGGTGAGAGGTTCAACCTGGATTCCAATATTTGACGTTGATGGTGGACTCAATGTTCAAACCATTCCCAGGAAAATCACAAATTTCGCAATGGGTATTAAAAAATCCGTTCTGGTTCTCTCATTACTCATTTTCACTTTAATTATTTTGGTAGATTTTCTACATTTATATAACAAACGCTAACTTCCATTAGAATTAGAAATATATAATATTCGACTTGATGTTGTGAACAGGAGGTTGGTGGAGTGGCATGCCTACACTGTCTTATGACAGGTATCATAAACTAACATTTGTTCTTCTGAATCTTTCTCTGTGCAAATAATTTTTGTTATTCATTTAGGTTCTTTCTTCAACAGCATGTTCTTAGCCAAAGTTGTGGATAAATTCCCCCAGGATACAGAATTAATTATTGCCTGTCAGAAGGGGCTCAGGTGAGCTTTATATATTCAATTCAATTGATTGCATACTCAATTGAGTTGCTTCTAATTCCAACTTTCTGTTCCCTTAAAATGCATTTGGTAACTGGCACATCCCCTGCTGCTTTGAAGCCATTTTCAGTTTTTAAATCATTGGTTCAGTCAAAAACCGGGGGATGTAAGAAATTATCTAACACAAGTGTCAAATAAACAATGTAGTTCTCCTGTTGTTCTGAACCTGGTTTTCTTTCCAGATCACTAGCTGCTTGTGAACTACTGTATAATGCTGGCTACAAGAACCTGTTCTGGGTTCAAGGGGGCTTAGAGGCTGCTGAAGACGAGGCATGTTTTCCCATTTCAATTTTCTGGAATTCCTGTTGTACTTTACCCTGATCAAATATTAGGTAAGAAAAATAACTTCTCTAGTGAGCTTATTTTCTTTTGTCCCTTATTGCTATTGTGGAGCAGGATCTTGTAGTAGAGGGGCCAGTGCCTCTGAAGTTTGCTGGAATTGGTGGTGTTTCAGAATTCCTTGGGTGACTATCTAATCTCACCTTCTCCCTTTACGTTCCTAACTATCAATTTTGTAGTTGATTTAACTTTTGTTCTAGATGGATCGAATCGACAGTCCACTAGCATTGGTTTATATTTAGTCCGGCCAGGCCAAAAGATAAAATCACACACCGATTTAAAAATCAGTTGTCATCATATGCTATAAATTACTGTTATTACTGCGAAGTCAGAGAGTTTTGAAAGATTTCAATAAAAGATGACATGGTCTTGTGTTATGTATTTCCAGATTGCCAAAATTTCATGATAAACGATCCTTTCAATGCTTGCTGGCAATAATCACACAAATTGTATAGCCTAATATTATACTGGTTGCATCACATGATTGAAAAATTAATATTAAGAGAATATTATACAGATTTGAGTTATGATTTATCATCTAGTTAATGACAACTTTCCTGTATCCAGCAAAATGTCACTGGCTTGTTAGGTTAATACAATTACATGGACATAATTGTATGATGCTTCCATATTTTTGCTTACAATATGCAGCCTTCAAATGAATTTTTAATAATATAAAAACGTAGGCCGTTTTTAAATATCTTTGCAAGTTTCTGACTGCAAACTTATTTCCAGTTGGACTGATCAACAAAGAGCTGCTGCAGCCAAGGAAGGTTGGGGATATAGATTAGTGTTTTCCGCACGTCTGGTAAGTTATCTATTGTATGCTTTAATTTGCGATTTGTATTTCTAAATCTTTACTTAACAAGTTTGATTGTTTCTGGCATAGCTCGGAGTATTTCTTGCTGCCGATGCATTATTTATTGGTGCTCAGCAAATCGGGCGCTACCTTCAGGACATCAGGACCCATTGAAATAATATTGCTACCTTTCAGTTGTTGATTAATCCTGGTTGAGACAACGTTCCTTGTTATGAATGAGAGCATACAGAGAAATGGTCTAAGGAACTCAATTTTGAATGCCAACCCTTGGCAGAGGCTTACTGCCCATCCTTTAGTTAGATCTACTAGCAGGTGCTTTCTGATATTTATGTCATAATAAATCCTAGTTTGGTTGGGCAGTCATTGTAATTTTTGTTTCTTCCATGTGGCTACGCACTAAAACGCGGCTTTTGGTTCTTTCTTCAACAGAACCCTACAAAATTGTCGAATTACTTCTCCATTAATGTTAATATTTTGGTAGACGTGTATGTATCAATGTTATTAAACTCGACCCGGAGGTCGACCCGAAGCAATCACACGGGTCACACCGGGTCAATGGTCGGACCGAGGGGTCACTAGTTGACCCGCATGACCGCGCGACACTACTAAAACTCGTTAAAATTAGGCGTGTTGTATATTCACATATCGCAGAAATGCTGAATTTTTTTTACCATACAATAAAATTGTCCAAAAACTCACTACTCATTCATCATTGAAAACAAATAAAACCTTAAAGTTAAATCAACAAGAAATATTGAATTCAAATTTAGCTTTTGTTTTAAAAAAATAATAAACAAATATGCTTTTTACTTAAAAATAAAAACAAGCACAAATCAGCAACCCGGACCGGGTCAACACCGGGTCGAGCCGGTTCGATGCCTTCCGCTCACGGGTCACACCGGGTCGCACCGGGTCTGAAACACCCACGATCCAATAGGTGACTCGGACCGATCACATCACCGTTTCCCGGTCCGACCGGCCGGGTCGGTCCGGGTTTAATAACATTGGTATGTATTGTAACTGGCACGGTTTAAATACTAAATGAAATCTGAATTCTGATCCCTGATTATATTGTTACAGAAGAAGCCCTCTCACTGCTGGATTCTGAACCCTGATTATATTGTAACCATTTAGCATTCTGTAATTCCTTGTGAAATTATGTTGTATTAGGTTGATCATTAATTCTGACAAGGAGAAGATATTTTGTAACAAACGTTACCATTAAGTAGTAGAGTAAATAAAGGATGGGCAGTAAGCCACTGCCAAGGGTGCCTCTGGCTCATTTTCTTCTCTATTAATAGAATGCTATATGTTTCCGTCAAAAAAAAAGTAGTAGAGTAAATAAGACCCTCTAAGCATCAAAGGGTTTTCTTGCATTTCATTTCAATTTAGTGCCCTCCATTGCCTTCCAAATATTGTAAAATCAAGCTGTAAAGGACAAAAATATCGAACTAAATGACTAATTGATGAGCTGCAGATGCTTTTCAATTCTTGTTCTTTGCTTTTACTTGAGCTTGAAAAGAGTCGGACGCATAGATTGCAGGTATTATATTTTTTATGAAATTTTTTTCTAAATTTTGTTTAAGAATCCCCTCCAGAATTTGAATTTCAAGTTTCTTTTTTACCTTTTATGGAGACCGTGGGTTTAAGCATGTGACCTTGTTAACATTTTTCCATTTATACTGGAGTTGATAATGTAAAATAGAAGACTACCAAACAAATCAAGTTCATCCAAATCCTGTTTACTTATAACTCAGTTTGTCTCCATAACTAACTACTAACCGAGTAACAAGTCCAATTCATGAATTTGACTTAGTACTCATTTTAGATAGTAAAATAAAACATAATCGTAGATCAACTGTTGATATTTAAGCATGATTTGTTATGCATTCATATAATTTGATGAACAGTTGAATTCTTTTACCAAAAATCAGATGTCATATTTTATCTAAAGTGAATTATTCACTTCAAATAATTAAAATCCATAGTTCACAAGCTCTTATTGCTTTATCATATCAAGAGTCTTTATAGAAAGTATGGCTTAGCAACAACTAAAAGATTTTCTCTCCTATGCATTGAGATGCCAAAAACTTCAGTAAGGTCAAAGTCTTTAGCTGTAACACCAGGAGGAAGCTCCCAATCAAAACTGTAAAGAAGTTGAGCTAAAGCAAGCTCAACAACTGCAACAGCAAATGTAATAGCTGGACAACCTCTTCTCCCTGCCCCAAATGGTATTAGCTCAAAATCCTGTCCCCTATAATCAACATCCCTCTCTAAAAACCTCTCTGGTTTAAATACATTAGGTTCCTCCCAACTTTCTGGATTCCTACCTATTGCCCAAGCATTGACAAAAAATCTTGTTTTAGCTGGAATTTTGTATCCATCTAAGATAATATCTTCCATTGACTCTCTTGGGACTAATACCGGAACTGGCGGATGCAAGCGAAATGTCTCTTTTATTACAGCCCCCATATACTTCAGTTTATGCAAATCACTCTCTGCAGCAACTCTTCTTTCTCCTAGTATGCTACGAACTTCCTTTTGTGCTTTTTCCATAACCTTGGGATTCATTAGGAGCTCTGTCATTGCCCAATCTAGGGTAATGAAAGTTGTATCAGTCCCAGCAGCAAACATATCCTGCAGGAAAATACAAAAATATTCTCAACACACTTTTCAACACATTGAGAGATAAACCAACACATACTCTCTCTGGTCGTATTTATAAGAAAAAATTCCAGTTTTAGGTTCACTGAATAACCGATAGATCAGGTCTATAATATAAGACCAGTGCGACTAGTTATTACTATTTAGATTTAACCTACCAGGATTATTGCCTTGATATTATCAGTGGTGAGAGGCATCTCACCAGAGCCATTTTCCTGCAGCTCCAGTAAAATATCTACAAGGTCCTTATGTTCCTCTATCTTATTAGAAATCTGATGTTCATTCAGTATCTGATCAATGAGTTGATCAAATTTTCTAGAAGTGTTCTGAAGTCTTGCTTTCATGCCTGTCAAGCTATGTATGAACTCCAAAGAAGGAAAGAAGTCACCAAAGCTGAATCCACCAAGAAGTTCCTGATACTCATCAAGCATATTTTGGAACCCATATTTTTTATGCTCTCCTCCTTCTGAAAAATCCCTTCCAAATGCAACACGACAAAGGACAGTATTTGCATAAAGTCCCAACATCTTAGACAAATTAGTATTTCCTGGATAAGACCCTTCAATCCTATGAACTAAACGAGCAACTTCTTCTTCTCTAACAATACTATATGATTGTACCCTTTTAACACTTAGAAGCTCAAGTATGCAAATTTTTCTGATATGTCTCCAATAAGCACCATAGGGAGAGAAAACAATATTTGTACTATTGTAAAAGAGATACTTGGCTGAAAACAATTGTGGACGACTTGCAAGTGCAAGATCATGAGTTTTCAATACTTCTTTTGCTAGTCTAGCTGAAGAAACCACTATAGTTGGGATTTCACCAAGTTGTAGGAATATTATTGGTCCATATTTGTTGGCAAGGGCTTGCAGTGATAGGTGGGGCATGTTGCCAAGTTGGTGGAGGTTTCCAATGAAGGGTATCATAGGAGGACCTGGAGGTAGATTGGATCTTCTCTTTCTTGAGTTTTCTGTAAAGAGTAGTTTTATGGATAGAGCTATGAAGATGGATAGGAAGAGTAATAGTGGTTTATAGCTTTCCTTCAGCCATTGGAGCAGAGCCATTTGATAAACTGAGGGGAAGAGCTGTCAAAGTGCAATATGTGTGTGAGTTTTAACTATATCATATCCTTCTGAGGCGTACTATTCTTAATAGATTATTGTCTTCTTTTTTTCAAAATCCCCATCACTACTATAAAAGTACATAATAGTAATTTGCTTTCTACCACTTATTTGCAATGAAAAAAAACATATATTTTTTTTTATAAATACTAAAGTTAAATCCTTTTTTGGGAGATTATCTTATTTTCTTTTTGAAGATCCATTTAATGGATTGACCTCTTCGAACAAATAATTTTCCATATGCACTGGCCAGGGATTGAACCTACGACCAAATGGTTAAGAGTCCCAAGTATCTACCACTTGTGTCACATCATGTCGGTAAAGGCTGTCGCTAGGATAGAACTCGGGACACCTAAGTTTTCAAGTCTGTAGTTGCCATTGCACCAGATGAAATTAACTGACGATTATCTTATTTTTCTAGTAGAGTTTGGTTCCTTAAATTTTAAGAGTTCAAGTGGGTCCCTAATCTTACTTTTTAGTTTCACTTTGGTCCCTTAATTTTTAAAAGTTTCAATTGGACCTCTTATCTTCATGTTTGGTTTTGGTTTGGTCTCTTAACTTTTAAGTGTCTGTTTGGTGGTCATAGAGATATGATATGATATGATGTGATATGACACATAGAGATAGGATATGATGAAGACAAGATAGGGTTGCTAGTCCTATATGATGGCTTTCTTTTTGCAGAAAATAGAGGGGTTTGGTGGATCCATGTGGGTATTGGAATCTGAGTATGTTGGATAACATTGTTCCCAATGATATTAAGCGGAAGTTTAAATCTCTCCTTGTGCCAAGTGGGGTTGACGGTCAGGACCAAAGAATTTGGTCAGGTAGTAAGAATGGCGAATTTCCTGTTGCTAGTGTGTACTCTTTGTTGCAGGATTTTCCCCCTCTTCTAATGCAACCATCTGGAACCGTGTCAGAAAGCTTGAGACGCCTAAAAGGGTTCGCTTTTTTGCTTAGCAAGTTATGCATTGGCACTTGCCAACTAAGGATTTGTGTGGAAAATGGGGTAATTCAAACAATTGTTCTGATTTTCCTAGTGCGGAGGAATCCATGCTTCATGTTCTTCGAGATTGTTCTCTTGTTGTGTTTATATTGTGTCACCTCCTTCCCATTGTGCATGCTGACAAATTGTATGCATGTAATTTAACAAATTGGATAGTGTGAATCGTGATTTGTGTTACAAAGAGATGTTTCAGGTACCCTAGCTTTCTATCTGGACCACAACTTGCTACCATTTATGGATGTGAACAAATAGGGAGAGCACAATCCGAAGTTCATTAGGCCTTACAATCCGGGCCAAGTGGTGTTGAATTTCTGTTCCCACTTCTTCAATCATAGTTTGGATAATGTGGCTGTTCCACCCAAAGTTCGGGCTCAAATTCATGTTAGGTGGACGCCTCTGCAAGAGGGTTGGGTTGGGTTAAACTGTGATGAGGTTTCTTGAGGTAATCCGACTACTACTGCTTGTGGTGATGTTATGTGTAATGTTGTTGGTGCTTAGGTAGTGGGCTTTGGTTGCACTATGGGTTTGGCTAATGCTCGTGTGGCCGAACTCTGGAGTGTTTTTGTGGGATTGTAGCTGGCTTATGACAAAGGCTTTAGGCATGTTGATCTTGATCTTAATCTAGATTTTGAGGCTGTTGTCAAGGTTTGGTGATTCTCACGACAACTCACAAAGGTCGAAGGTCGCGCATTAGACATTCGCGCGTGAGACATATGTTGGCTTTGGATTGACTACAATTATATGTGTTATCAAACATGTTTATAGGGAGGCCAATGTGGTGGCTGATGGTCTAGTCGCTATTAGTTGTAGCTTCTTGGACTATAATCTATATGTGTTATTCGATAATTCCCTGATAGTGTTAACTAGTACTGGGATTGGTGCACCCCTAGTACCCCCATCAATACAATTTTTACTTATCTAAAAAAAAACCAGCACTGGTAAATTTTGGGAATAAAAATAGGAAATAAAAAAATTACATTTATCACACTAAATTCTCTTAATATCATATATGTCTATTAATGTTTATGTATTTAGGTATAATGAATATTCATAAGCAAAATGATATTTGGACATAGGTTTTTAGACAAAAATTGACATAAATCAAACCTTACATTGGTACACATTAACCAAGTTTTTTTATATTTTTAAATTTTACTTTTTCCACTGTAGCCATTTTCACCTCCACGTATTTTTTCGTATCGCTTTCCCGTGAGGCGTTGTTAAAAACTGGTTAATTGATCACTTGGCTAATAGTATAAAAAACTTGGTTAATTTTGGTAAAAATTGTAAATAAAAAAATTACATTTATCGATTTTTATCATAAAAATCTATGTCTATATAACATTGTTGATTCATAAGGTCTAATTGGTTGTTTTGTAAAAAAAAATTTAATTGGTTGTCTTGTCTTATATTTTTTGTGATTATCCGAGTTCGAACTCAATTCCCAGTTTACATATATGTTTACGTATGATAATTGTCACTTGTATAGACAAAAAAAGGCTCTCTATTTGGCGCGTGGCGTCATCCGCTAATGAGGTATAGAGCGAATGGATGACGTTTAGCGTTTTTAGTAGTGTTTAGCGTTTTTGAAAAACCAATGGATAACGATATATGTATAGCACTTTCACTTTTTTCTGACATTTTTACCCTTATTATTTTTCTTAAATTACTTCTCTTTCCCATTAAATATTTTATCATTCTTAAATAATTTAATCATTAGTTAAATATCCTTTTATGTCATTTTACATTTATCAGCTATTTTAATCGCTAGTTTTACCACACACATAATTTGCTATCGACTAACTTATCTGCTATGCGCTCATCCACTAGCGTACTTGCTATCCGCTAATTTTTACCAAACAGAGCCAAAATATAGATGTATAATTTTTTTTTAATAAGCGTATAGATTTATAGATATTCACTTGCAAACCATGGTTAAGGCTAACCGTAGTTAAGACGACAATCTAAATCAGTTAATCAAGGAGCGACCTTACCAGCACACGTGTACGGTCAGGTTTCGTCTCAACCGCATCAAGGGTTGGTTAGAAAATTTGGGTTAGCTCCGTGCAAGGAATCCATATCGTTTATCTCATCTTTTTTTGACAATATCGTTTCTCTCATCAGATACTCGCGTTTTGTTCCCCGTTCTCTCAAGTTTCCTTTGATTTTCGTCTTGCTATCATGGAGATGGAGCGAATCGTCGAATTCCCTCGCACTTACATGGATCGCCCCCCAAGAAAGAGGGCACGCTTGGGCTGGGACGTCCCTGAGGTCCCCAAGGTAACTTGTTTTATCCTAAAATATCAAATCTCATGATTTTTGTGGTTGTTTTACGTCTCTTGTTGTAGATCTGATGGATTTTCGGTAGATTAGGTATGTTTGGTTCAGGTAACGTTGCTTTTGTTATCTCTTGCACGTCTTTCAGGCTTCATCTAATGATTTCCTAATTATTTATTTATTTTTTAGGTTTTTATCATTTAACCATTTGTTATCGTCCACAAAAATATTTTTTAATTGTTTTCCAGCAACTTAT
Organism: Oxytropis ochrocephala; assembly: GCA_020916435.1. Lineage (NCBI taxonomy): Eukaryota > Viridiplantae > Streptophyta > Magnoliopsida > Fabales > Fabaceae > Oxytropis > Oxytropis ochrocephala. The sequence continues at coordinate 23,204,653 of CM037089.1, forward strand.
GTATATATATATATATATATATATATATATATATATATATATATATATATATATATATATCTGATAAAGTAGTTTGTTTGTGTATTTTATGCGTTATACTGTGGTTATGGTGCTTAGTTTCGTGTCCTGGAATGATTGTTTATTTTATCCGTGTCATTTTATGTGATAATTTGTGATTAGGACTAATGCTTAGGTGATAATTCATGATGGTGGGATAAAATATTGTCTCTCTTAACTCTTTTTAAGCGGTACATGTATGGATGGCTGTGTGTAGGCTCAGGTAGGATTGTTTTATGGACAAGAGGTTGAGAATGTTTCAAGCTATGCTCCTTCAGAACATGTCACTAGTTCCCTGTTTAAGGGAGTTGCTCGAAATGGTTCTCCCCCATGGAGGGATGATGACAACGATGGCCATTACATGTTTGAGCTTGGAGATAATTTAACTTCTCGCTGTAAATACACTTTTCCATCATTAAACAGTTTGCATTCATACATCACGGCTAGTCATAATATTTTTAATATTAGACCTGTCATTTAATTGTAAATTTCAGCATGTAGATTTTTATGCAACATGTATCCTCACTCAGCCTTGAGACATCAGCTTAATTTTGATTTGAGTATTTCTAACACCCTAACCCTAAGTAGTCCCATTTGAGCCTTAGGAATCATCATTTAATAACAATATTGTACACATTCTAAAATAACCATTTTGAGGACTGGATGTTCAGGAATGAATATTGGTTTTTGTGGCTAGGCTTGCATTGTTTACTCTCCGCTTACATGATTGCAGATAAGATTCACAGCAAAATGGGTGAAGGGACTTTTGGACAGGTCTTGGAGTGCTGGGACAGAGAAAGGAAAGAAATGGTTGCCATAAAAATTGTCCGTGCAATGAAGAAGTATAGAGAGGCTGCCATGATTGAAATTGAGATGCTACAGCAGCTCGGGAAACATGATATTGGTGGCAATCGGTAGGTGTTTTGATCTGAAGTTATGTTATATATTTTACTACAATGTAATGTCTGTGATTCAACTGCATTGGTTAAATGGGTTTATTCCTTGCAGTTGTGTGCAATTAAGGAACTGGTTTGACTATCGTAACCATATCTGTATTGTAAGTATTTGATTGATTTGTGTGGATTAATTTCCCCAATATACCTAATTTGGGGGTTAAGATGTGGGTGAATTCAAATGGTTGCAACAGGTTTTTGAGAAACTTGGACCAAGCTTATACGATTTTCTTCGGAAAAACAATTACCGTTCGTTTCCCATCGATCTTGCTCGCGAGATTGGCAGACAACTATTGGAATGTGTAGCATGTGTGTAGTATTTTCTTGAACATGTTTTCTCGAACAACTATCTTAGCACTTCATCTTATTTGCATAGCTGCTCATATTTAATATCATCATTCAGTCGTTTTTCGTTGGTTTTCTGACAGTGTTTTGCTTTTCATGAAATTGCAGTCATGCATGACTTACACATGATCCATACTGATCTGAAGCCTGAAAACATTCTTCTGGTTTCACCTGAGTATCTTAAAATTCCTGACTACAAGGTACTTTTATTGTCTATGAACCTGTTTATTTTTTTGGTCATGGCCTTTGCTAGATCAAGATGCAATGCTGATATAGAAGAGAGATTGTTAATTTGATTTGATGCTTAATATTTATCTCTTAAAACATGAAGGAATGTTAAATGACTTTCAAATTTCTATTAATTATCGCACCTTTGACTTTTCTACTTTGATTTTGTTTTTATTTTAAAAAATGATGGGGTGTTATTATGATAAATAAAAAACACACCAACTGGCTGTAATTCACGTCGCTAATTTCAGATATAATATTAGGAGAAATGCTATGCTCACACTCTCTGACACTCTCTATTAGATACTCACGCATCCATTGGGCCACGTCACCAATTTTTTCAACCTTGCTCTTGGTAACCGGCTATGGTGGTCATGACCAACAAACATCTTCTTCCTACTCTCTCAACAACTGCACAATCTCGGCACCAACACCACCACACTTCCAAGAGATCCATTATGAGAGAACGCGACATCCTCGCCGGCGACGAAACTTTCTTGCAGATCTGATAAAGTCATAGATCTAAAAAATTGGCTTCTATTCCTAGTTTGACTCTGGCATCTTCCTAACCATTTCCATGAGCTCTCGTTGAACTCTGACTATGGCTTCTATTCTTGACGTGGGGGAAGGCTTCGGTAATGGATATCAGATGTCTCATCCAAGTCTGTGGGTTCTGTTCTCAATTGTGCTGGTTTTGAAGGCCATAAATTTGAGTTTGTTGCTTCACATGTTTTGTGTCTTGTTTCATCGTACAATTGAAAAGAATTTGTCTGGTCTTGGTGGCGGTGGCGTTGGAGATGCCAATAAGAAAATAAAGTGCTTTTGTCAAAAAGAAAATAAAGTGCTAAAAAAATCCTGAACTTGAACGGCCGGTTATCAGGTAACGAGTTTGAAAATAAGTCTGACGTGGCTGGATAGATTGACGAGTGTTTAATAGCGAGTGTTTGAGCGACTGAGGGTAGCATTTCTCTAATATTAGATACAATATATGAATTCTGACATCCATTGTTCGGTATTCAACAGAGTTCATCCAGATCACCAAGTTCCTTTATCAAGAAAGTGCCCAAGTCAAGTGCCATAAAGGTTATTGATTTTGGTAGCACTACTTATGAACGAGAAAATCAGAATTACATTGTATCAACTCGTCATTATAGGGCACCTGAAGTTATCCTTGGTATGTATACACATTAATAATTAATATGGTTCAAAGAATTCTTTTTCTTCTTATACTTATAAGTTATAAATCATGGTGCTGATGATGCCTGCTAAATAGTTGATTTTGGGAATGGTTTTGTAGGACTTGGGTGGAGCTATCCATGTGATATATGGAGTGTGGGTTGTATATTAGTTGAGTTGTGCACTGTAAGTTTGGCCCTCTGAATACTTCTAATATGGTTAAGCTATTTTCGTTGTTGTTTGCTTTGCATTTTTTATGTTTAAATCAACATGTGAACTTCTACTGCAGGGTGAAGCTTTGTTTCAGACTCATGAAAATTTAGAGCATCTTGCCATGATGGAGAGGGTACTTGGTCCGATACCGCAGCACATGTTGAAGAGAGTTGAGTAAGTTGTTTACCTGGCCCAATTCATTGATCTTGATATTATAAGTGTTTCTTATACTTGTTATGATCAGCCGACATGCTGAGAAGTATGTCCGAAGGGGTAGATTGGATTGGCCAGAAGGTGCAGCCTCAAGGGAGAGTATTAAAGCTGTAACGAAGCTTCCTCGATTGCAGGTTTGTTCTAAGTTCTGGAATGTTTACTAAATTTCACTATTATATAAAGCAACGTTGAATACAGTTCATGTTGGGCTTCACCTAATCCAGTTTTTCTCAAAAAACTGCAGAACCTTATAATGCAGCATGTTGATCATTCAGCTGGAGATCTTATACATCTTTTGCAGGGCCTACTTAGATATGACCCCTTTGAAAGACTCACAGCTAGGGATGCTCTGAGACATTCCTTCTTTACGAGAGATCCCCTTAGGAGATAATTAGCATTTTTAGAGGCCTAGTTACTAAGTGGGATCTGTCGAGGTGCAAATATGGATAAAGAAGGCGGCTGTGTGCTCTGTAAATATTTTATACCTGTCTGATAAGCCAGCATTGTTATTCAGAAGCACCTTCCCCTCCAATTCCGATCCTATCCTTCATTTGTTTTATTTTTTTAACAACATATTTTTGCTAGCCCGATATATCCGAGTGCTATGCATAGCACAATTGTATAATTTAGATCAAGTAAAAATTGGAGGCATCCGTAATATGCAGCTCATCATACCCAGAAAATATGAAACGTATGTGTTGTTTAATTTCTATGATTTGGGAATCGTTTTTGCAAGTGACACCAGACACCAGCACTGGGATGGGCAATTTACAGTTAAAATCAAGACTAAAGTGTTTATTAGGTTTGAGTTTGACCTGTGGTTTGTTATAGGTTCAATTTTTCACTAAACAATATACTTGACAACATGCTGTGTGGTTTGTTATAGGTTCCGTTTTTCACTAAACAATATACTTGACAACATGCTGTTCAGTATTGTTTGGTACTTATTTGTTTGCAAATCAACAGACTCTCACTGTTTTTTCAAAAGCCTACTATCTTTGAATGAGGCAAGCTTTTGTAAATGGATTAATAAGTCGATGAGATTAAGTTTTAATTTGGGATCTAACAAAACTATTTAGGGAAAAAGAATATGTCAGCAAATTTAAGCTTTGACATGAAATACAAAATTTAACATAGAAATATTAGTAATGATAAAAGTACTACTTATATTTATTTAAATAGGTCGGTCTGATAGGTCAAAAAAGTTTTTTTGATAGCTTGTAGCCGAATTTTTTTAGCTAAATAAATTTTGAAAAAGGTTTGAACCTTATTTATTTTTTTTAAAAAAATTGGCCAGACCTAGATCCAAATCCAATCTAGGCTAGGCTAGGCTGTTGGCTCTTTTCTATCAATCTGACCTATTCTCACCCCTTATGCAACTAATGATGTGATTGCTTCGTTGAACTATCCGTGGATAATATTTGTAAGTTTGTCAAGATAACAATTTTTTGACCAAAAGTTGATATTCATTCGTTCAAATTTATAAATTACGTCGTAAATAACATAAATTTAGCTTTGTTAAAACTGAAAAAGGATATGCGAAGGTGGTTTTGAATTAAAATATGTCAAGTCAGTATGTGGATATGCTGAGGTGTTTTGAAATGATAGAGGTGTGTTTTTTTAACCAATAGCTTTAAACTTTCTACTGACTATATTTTTTTTTGACAAAATACTGACTATATTGTATAGATATAGATGTATTTTAATTTTACGTGTACCTTGAGAAAAATGACACGAGCTTAGAAATCTTGCATGCCTACTCTAATAACAACAAAGAGAAAAATAAGAGACAAACTAAACCTATTTATTTTTAAATCTAATAATGAATTTCTTTTGGGTGACTTGTAAAATTCTCTCACTTGCTAGTAATTTTTTTGGGGGTAAATCAAGATTTTTCTAGCGCATAATTGTAAGGACTAATTCATTGAGGCACGTGAGATTCATTTAAGAGGTTGACATGTCAAAGTGAGTAATTTTCCATACCCACCGATTAATGATCGAATCCTTAACCAAATAATTAAAGAGTCGGATATCTACCACTTGTACTATATCATGTTAGTAATGAGAAAGTTATCAAACAAAAACCGTGATAAATTTTCATAATACCTAGCAATTTCAGAAGAGTTTATACTCAACATTTGTAATAATAAATGTCAACTTGAAAATTCTCTCACTTGCTAGATGAGAAAGTAATTTTATCAAACCCAAAATGTGACAAATTTTCGCAATAATATTTAGTAATTCAGAACAGTTTATACTCAACATTTAATAATAAATGTCAACAAACCCACCCATTTTAATTTCGTTTCATCCTGACGTTCAGAGCAAGATTGTCAGCAGTGGAGGCTTGACAAGTTCCATTCTTTTTTCTGTTAAATTTTGTGATGTGTTCTTGTGGAGTTTGTTGCAGCATGATAGGTTGGACAATGATACTCAGAATCAGTGGTGGACCCAAAACCCTGGGCCAGGGGTACAAAAAAATTGGGTATTACTTTCCCCACTCCCCCTCCTACTCTTTCACACCCCTTAACAAATTTTATTCCAAAAATAACCTCGCATGAAACGCTGAGTTCACGTGTTTAATGACAGTTTGAACGACCTTGTTTGAACAACAGCATGCGAACACAATAAAATTGGTGAATGTAGTGTGAGGGTCCATTATTTGTTGCCTCGGTTAACAACATACGAACGAAATAAAGTAGGGTGTTCGAACAAGGTTATGCGAACAGGTTTGAGTGACCCGATTCGAACAGGTTAAATTACGCACAAGAGGGTGTGAAGTCAATTTTTAACTTACGCGGAGGATGTCGTTCGAACGGGTTCGAAGCCCCGTGTTCGAACACGTGAAAATTCTTGAAAAAAAAGACGTTTTGGCTGGCCTTTTGGTCATTTCACACCCTTATGGGGTGTGTTTTGAGTAGGAGGGAGGGGAAGTGGGAAAAACAAAATCCAAAAAATTCATTATAAAAAATGTTGGTTCATAAGATTGTTTAATTTTTTTTTTCCAAATATTCTTACTTAATTTACTAAAATTAACAAACCGAGTTATCTAACTACAAATTTATTTAAGAGTAAATAGCTAAATTAGTCTTTAAGTTTACACGGCCTATTCTATTTAAGTCCTAAAGTATATGAAAAAAAGAAGTAGTTTGTAAAAGTATGTGATATGTCCTTGATAATGCCCTAGGAAAAAATAACATCATGAGTTGGGAGCTTCCCCCTATGTTTTGAGCAGGATAAATCTATTTTTATGTGCACGCGTTCTCGGTTAGTCTAGCAGGCTATTCACAATTGGCTAGGCATTGTAGTTACCGATTCTATGATTGGTGTTGCGCATTTTCGGGCACACAGTTTGCAGATGGATTCCAAGAAGGCTTACAACTTCAAGTATTTGTTTGGGATGGCGGTCGCGTGGTGTATATGGTTTCATCGAAAACACATTCTTTTCAGAGATCAAGTCTTTAATTCTTAGGTGGTCGTTAACCATGTGAAGTCTATAACCTGAAGTTGGTTCATTAGTATTGAAGGTCGCAATTCTGATTTTTGATTGATGGCGAAATCTTAATGTATGTTTGAATTTTTGTAATTGATTCTTGGCCTCGCTTTTTCTAGGGTACTCTTTTTCTTCGTTGGGTCTTTTCCCCTTATGATTTTGGCTCTAGAACGTTTTAATGAGACCCCTTATATATATAAGAGTTGGGAATACTCTAGTACTCCATTTTATATAATTTTTTGCTTATAAAAAAAAGCCACACTAAGTACCTTTTATGAAACATTAGTACTTGACAATTATTAATTGTATTTTGTCAAACATATACTAACACATCTTAGTTTCTCTCATTGAAAATGAGAATATAATAATCTTGAAATCAACTTTGCATCGTATGCATGTTTTAATAATAAAGAAAAAAAAAGAAAGTCATTAGTTTGAAAGAGTAAATTTTTGCAATAATACTCCAGTACTGACAAATGAATCCCTATTAATAAACTAGCAACAATGTTTGGATCCACATACATACACTTCATAAGAAAAACCTAATGACACAAGGAAGAATGACTCTTCTACTATCACCAGAACTAAAGCAATTATTCTATGGGATCAATTCAACACAAAACTTAACCATTTTCTTCTGCTTCTTAACTAGCCTCTTGGTTATTTATAAGCTGACAAGAAGAAACAAGTTGAATTTGCCTCCTTCCCCACCAAAACTACCAATAATTGGAAATCTTCATCAACTAGGCAAACTACCACACCGTTCTTTCCATGTACTCTCTCTCAAGTATGGTCCTCTCATGATGCTGAAACTAGGTCAAACTCCAGCTATTGTCGTTTCATCAGTTGATGTAGCCAAAGAAATATTCAAAAACCATGATGTTATTTTCTCTAACAAGCCACAAAACACATCTGCAAAAATTATTCTTTATGGATGCACCAATATTGCTTTTGCACCATATGGAGAAGAGTGGAGACAACGAAGGAAGATATGTGTTGTTGAGCTTTTGAACTTAAAAAGGGTGCAATTCTTTCACTCCAAAAGAGGAGAAGAAGTAGCAGAATTGGTTGATACTTTAAGGGAAGCATGTGTTAGTAAAAAGTCTATTGTGAATATGAGTGACATGTTAATTGCAACTTCAAATAACATAGTATCTAGGTGTGTTCTTGGTCAAAAGTATGATAATAGAGATGGTGGTGGTAGTTTTGGTGAGCTAACAAGAAAGATGATGGAACAATTAGCTACTTTGAGTGTTGGAGATTTTTTTCCTTCATTGGGTTGGGTTGATATTCTTACAGGCCAAATACAAGAATTTAAAGCCACTTTTAGTGAATTAGATGCTTTCTTTGATCAAGTGATTGCAGATCACAAGAAAATGAAGAAGAAAGAAGATGACCAATCAGATAAGAAAGACTTTGTGGAGATCCTCCTTCAAATTCAAGATGATTTTAAGCTCACCGATGATAACATCAAAGCAATCTTACTGGTATGTTAGTTTCTCTATTTACAGAATACTTTTTGAATAACAGTACTAAACCTAGTTTTTTTTTTTGACAATTTCAGAACTCCCAAAAATAACAGATGTTTTAAGAAAATTAGAATGGATTCTTCAATTGTTATTAATTTTAGCAAAAATAAAAACAAGAAACATAAAAGCCTTGGGCATGCAAATGATGTTAAATCTCTCTGAGGAGAGAGCTTTCACGCCATCGTGTGAGTGCTTTACCCTACAGAGGATTAGTCTCTTCTGCAGTTGTGCGCAGAAGATACCCAGTTTATACCAAAATAAATCTAAATATTTTTGTTTTCCTAATTTAAGGACATGTTTGCTGGAGGAACTGTTACTACTTCAACACTTCTGGAATGGACCTTTGCGGAGCTCATAAAAAACCCAATTATCATGAAGAAAGTACAAGAAGAAATAAGAAGAGTTGTAGGGGATAAATTAAAAGTAGATGAAAATAATGTGAATCAAATGAACTACTTGAAGTGTGTAGTTAAAGAAGTTTTGAGACTACACCCACCTGCTCCTCTTTTGATACCTCGAGAGACTTCAACAGACGTGAAAGTAAGAGGGTTTGACATTCCTGCAAAAACAAGAGTGTTTGTAAATGCATGGTCAATCCAAAGGGACCCTAGGTTTTGGGACAATCCCGAAGAATTCATTCCTGAGAGATTTGAAGAACATCAAGAAACTGATTTTAAAGGACAAGATTTACAGTATATCCCTTTTGGTACTGGGAGAAGAGGATGTCCTGGAATTTCATTTGGACTTGCTTCCACTGAGTATGTGCTTGCTAATCTTCTGTATTGGTTTGACTGGAAGCTTCCTAAGATTGGTATAGATATACAAGACATAGACATGAGTGAGATTCATGGACTCACTGTTTGCAAGAAAATACCACTCCATCTTGAACCTATGTTGCACTCATTTGGGGCTAAACATTGACGTGTCCTTCAATGATCTTTCATCTAGTACTGGTGCCTTGAATGATCTTTCATCTATTTACCTTTTATTTTAAAGAATCCTAGTGTTTTTATTTTCTTTTTGGTATACTTAGATTTGGTATTGTAATTTGACTAAATAAGACAAAAAATACTGGTGCCTTGTTATTTAAAGAACTATGTTGTCATTCTCTCTGTTTGACAAAGCCTATGATGTTTGGAAGGATCTTCATGATCACTTTGATCATGAAGATATGTTTTGAATCGCTGATATTCAAGAAGATGTATGCAAACTAGCTATCGCAAGGTATGTGTGACGTTTCCAATTATTACACTGAATTGAAATCATTTTGGGACAAATTAGAAAGTTTCTGTCCTCTCCCTTCCTAAGTTCCTGTACATGTACGACTCCATGTTCTTGTGGAGCTATTCAATCTGTAAGGAAATTTTGTGAGCAAGATTATACAAGTTATTCTTGAAAGGCCTTAATGAGGAATTTTCACATGTTGGGCTCTTGTAGAATGAAGAGAGAAAAGACCTTTGAGAGAAAAGGCCTTAATGAGGATTTTTCACAATTTGAGAGGATTTTACTTTGAAAATATGAGTACTTTTACTTGATGAATGATGTTCTAAAATGCAAGAGGATGAGATGTAGGAACCCCCTACAACACTTTCTCACTTAGGTGCCTTGGGATAGGAAGAATAGTAGGATGAGATGTAGGAACCCCCTATATATGCGGAGGTGTTAATAAACCCGGGCCGACCCGATCGGTTGGACCGGTCGGACCGCGACTGAGTTCGGTTCACACGTTGGCTCAGACATGCAGTTGACCCGTGATGACGTCATCGACCCGTACCTTTGACCCGATCCAACTCGGGTCAACCCGCCATGGACTTGGTCAAATCAACTTGTTGACCGAATATTATTTAGCAAAATGGTTTGCCTAGGTGTTGAAACCAGTACCTGGCGCCTAGGATGCAAGTTGTAACTTGTAACCAATTGAGCTGCTTGGTGTGTTGGTATATTGACAACATATATTATACTTAAGTCATTCGTTTTTTCTCTTTTTTTATTTAAAAAAATCCTTTTAATCTATTAATTATATTTATTTATTATTTACTTTTATACTTATATACATGTGTTATTATATCTATATATATTAAGCATATATCTTATTTAATATCTAATAATTTGTATCATATTTCATAAATTTTAGATTCTATATATTATTGAGTATGAATAATTATTCATTTTAAAATTTATATCAATATTCATTTAATTCATATTGAAAATTGAAAATATTGACATACAATATTAGATATTTCATCAGTTTTAGTACGTCACGGGTCATGCGGGCCAACTAGTGACCCTTCGATCCAACCATTGACCCAATGACCCAATGACCTGCTCGGGTCGATCACCGGTTTGGTTTTAATAACATTGATATGCGGTGTCTATATTTTGAATATTAGTGTCTGATATCCATATGTCAAAGTCCGTGCTTCATAGATTCTACCCCTTATTGTATCCGGACAATGTTGTTTGGACAAAAAAATTTAGACAAAAATAGACAAAAACCAACTTACAATATCAATTAACCAAGTTTTTTAGGTCATTAACCAAGTGATCAATTAACCAAGTTTTTAATCAACGTCTCGAAAACTGTGAAAAAACAGGTTGGCTAATAGTCTAAAAAACTTGATTAATTGGTATTGTAAATTGGTTTTTGTCTACTTTTATCTCACTTTTATGTCCGAATAACATTATTGTATCCTTTATCTTCAGTACTTTTTTTTTTTTTGGTCAATAATCTTCAGTACTTTACTATGATAAATGCTCCCTTCCCTACAAACCCTTTTCCTTTAACATTTCTTCTAACAATGACCCTGCCACCTTTTCTGAAGCTTCACTTTTTCTTCTAACAAAGTCAAAATACACGTCCATATCAACCATATAATAGGTCCACACCCCCTAATTACAACAAATTTAAAACACAAAAAGTCTAGAGAATACAAATTACATTTAATTGCAACAATACAATAAGTCTACAAAACCATGACACAACAATTTAAAATATTATAAAATGATGGAAAAAAACAAACCACCTCATTTAGTTTTCCACATCAGTATTGGGCACTAGCTCTTGGAAAAAAATAGTTGAGCCTTCCTTTTCATTACTGTCATCATCATCAGCACAGATATATACACCAGTAGAATATCCGTATGCATATCGCACGAAAACTTTATCGTATTCATTTTATGAATGAAACTTGAATAAAATTTAAATAAATTCAAACATTATCCTGTGAAAATAAAGAAAAAATTAAGGAGATAAAAAAATAATCTCAAATAAAAAATAGATAAATATTAAAATCTAAAAATATAAAGTATCAATTAAAAATAATCTGTGCAGTTATCCCGTGTTTTTTAATATATCAGTGTTGCTATCCCGTGTTTTTTATATATAGTGCATCATTGCAGTTATCTCGTATTTTTTATATATCAGTCAATTATCCCGTATTTTTTATATATCAGTGCAGTTTCTCATAGTTTCAATTGATTATTTTTGTTGATTAGTATATTATAATAGATAGTAGATTATAAATAAAAAATAATATTTATCCGTGTTTTTTATATATCAGCGACAATTATTTGTCCTTTCTTAGGTATTAGTGACAAATGTTTGTCACGTGTGTTTTAAATATTATTCAGTAGTTTAAATAGTCATCAAGTCTTCTTGTTTTTTTTGATTGTAGGTTTATAGTAATCTTCGAACCTTATAATTATCAAAGGCAAATATTAATCCCGTGTTTTTATATATCTGTCCAGCTATCCCGTGTTAGTTTTATATATCAGTGTAGTTATCTCGTAGTTTCATTTGATTATTTTTGTTGATTAGTAGATTATAGTAGATAGTAAAAGATAAATAATAGATTAATCAATAAGAAATATTTGTTTTAAATATTAATCAGTAGTTTAAATAGTAATAAGTCTTCTTGTTATTTAGATAGTAGGTTTGTAGTAGTATTCAAAAACTTTAATTATCAATGACAAATATTAATCCCGTGTTTTTTTATATAAATCACGCAGTTATCCCGTGTTTTTATATATCGGTCTTTACTATCTCGTAGTTTCAATTGATTATTTTAGTTGATTAGTATATTACTGTAGATAGTAAAAGAGAGATAGTAGATTATCAATAAAAATATTTATTTTAAATACTAATCAGTAGTTTAAATTCTCATTATATCTTCTTGTTTTTTAGATAGTAGGTTTATATTAGTCTTCAAAAATTATAATTTTCAATGAGAAATATAAATCTTGTATTTTTTTTATATCAAACATAGATTATCCCAGATTTTCTTATATATCATTACAGTTATGGGGTAGTTTCAATTGATTATTTTAGTTGATTAGTAGATTATAGTAGATAGTAAAATATAGGTAGTAGGTTTATCAATAACAAATATTAATCCCGTGCTTTTTATATAATAGATTTATAGTAGTATTAAAAATATATGGAACAAATATTTAGATTAAATATGAATGTGAAAGAAAGTGGTACCAACATTTGAGTATGAATATGTGTGAAAAATATTTAAATTTTAGTCCAATTACCATTGTATCTTTTCTCATTAAATTAATCTATCTAAGTGTCAAATAAAGTGAAAGGCTAAAGATGAAATTTTAAGTGTAGTTTATTAGTATACATAGATATTAGAAGATATTAGATTAGATAATTAATAATAATAATAATAATAATCATAGATTTGTGATGGAGTTGGGAAAAGTGAGAGAGAGAGAGAAGGGGTTGGGAAAAGTGAAATTGGGAAAAGTGAAAAGTTAGAAAAAGTTAAAAGTTTGATCCATAAAATGACATTAGTACCCTTTGACCTTGTATTAGTTAGTAGATGTGTCAATTAAAGGTGAAGGCTAATTCTAGAAGTTCAATGGTGATGTTTTTGTATATATGGATATTAGATTACAAAACAATGTATCAAATATGAACAAATAATAATTAATCACACCCACATGAAATAAATTATTATGAGTATAGTTTAGGTAACTAAATAGACTATTTAGTTACCATCACTAAAAGGGTATCTTGGTCACATACAAATTAATACAAATATAATTTTACAAATTCAATTTTTTTTATTTCATAATTACTATGCATTAAATACGAAATCCAATTAAAATTAAAAACGTGCTTAATGAGTGCCACAAAAATAGGAAAGAGAAACAGAATCAATACAAACGCTGAAACGTTTCAAAAACGAATGAAACGGAAACGCAAAGGAAGAAGAAGAAACGAGGAAGAAGAAAGGAAGTCGCTTAGAACCCCAAACGAAGAAGAAGAAACGAAGAGGAAACGAAGAAGAACGAGTGAACTGCTAATACGCAGATCTTCAGATTTCCATCCTCTGTTCATGTTGGAAATAAAAATGGAGTCTTGGGTGAAGTTGGGGTTTACTCTGAGAGTGTATTTTGGTGTTTGAAGACATATTACACACCACACAAACATATTAAGTTATGATCTTGCCTTGATTATTTCATTAGATTTTTATGTTACATTCTGGAATGGTGAATTGTTCAAAATTTTCAGCTTAATATTATATATTATTAACTAATCCTGTTCCATATTTTGGTTAGACTTTGAGTAACCAATATCGTTCCATATTTTGGCTAGTGCATGAGTAACCAATCCTTTTCTATATCTTGGCTAGTCAATGAGTAACCAATTTTGTTCTATATTTTTGGCTAATCCACGATTAACCAATCCTGTTATATATTTTGGCTAGTACATGAGTAATCAATCCTTTTCTATATTTTGGCTAGTCCACGATTAACCAATCATGCATATTGGTGGTTATATATATATATATATATATATATAACCACCAATGTGCATGATTGTGGCTAGAGATATATCAAAATTTGTTAGTCAACTAATTTTCGCCAAGAGCCATACCAAAGGAAGAAGGCAGCAATTGGCGTTCTTGCTTGGGAGAATTCTCGTTTCCTTGTTGCCGAAAATAAAGCCACATAATTAGATGGAATCAAATCACTAAAAGAAAGGAACAATAATTATCCATAAACCGTTGCAATTGACTGCCTTAAATATAGGAAAACATGGTTTAAATGGTTGTATATATTTTAATTAATTCCGAAATCAATTCCGAAATCAATGCCATAAAATAATGGAAAACATGGTTTAAATGGAATTGACTGCCATCATTCGGTTATTCAAAATCAATTCCGAAATCAATGCCATAAAATAATGGAACAGTATTATTATTTTTAATAAAAATTAACTACTTAATATAATTAACAATATGATAGTACATTTTTACCCTTTTTAATAACACCCATTGGATCCCATTTAGAAACTAAATCAAATATCCAATGGTTACAATATATTTAGTGATGATCACTAAAACATTGTTTTAGTGATCTAATCCAAAGCCGATCACATGGGTGGGCCGGAGCTTCTGTGTTTATTTAAACACACTAGCTCAAGAGGACTAGGAAGCACAAAATATATAACGTAAAAAGAAAAGAAAGAAAAAACAAGACATTACAATTTACATGTCCAAATAATGTTTCTGCATCTTTCATCATTTCAGGAGCAAGTGCTAAATGACCAAAATGCCACCACCCTTTTCATGTTTCTTTCCTTGTTCATCATCAGCATGCTGTTGTTATTCAAGTTCACAAGAAGAAGCAAACTGAATCTACCTCCATCCCCACCAAAACTACCAATAATTGGTAATCTCCACCAACTAGGAACACTACCTCATCGCACTTTTCAATCCCTTTCACAAAAGTATGGTCCTCTAATGATGTTGCAGCTAGGTCAACTTCCTCTTCTCGTGGTTTCCTCAGCAGATATGGCTAGAGAAGTCATGCAAACCCAGGACGTGGCTTTTGCTAGTAGGCCCCATCTCACAGCAACAAAAGCTTTACTGTATGATTGTAAGGATATTGCTTTTGGATCCTATGGTGAAACATGGAAACAGAAAAAGAAACTATGTGTGGTTGAGTTATTGAGTCAGAAAAGGGTGCAAGGATTCCAGTTCATCAGAGAAGAAGAGGTTGGTGAATTGGTTGATAAGATACGCAAAGCTAATGGTAGCACTGTGAACCTTAGTGAGATTCTGATTGCAACAACAAATAATATAATATGTAGGGTTATATTTGGAAGGAAATATGACGCTGAAGGTTTTAAATTTGGAGAGCTAGTGAGAGAGATAATGAATCAGATTTTGGATTTTAGTGTTGGAGATTTGTTTCCTATGTTGGGTTGGGTTGATGTTCTTAATGGGCAGATTAAAAAATATAAGGGCAGTTTTGGAGCAATGGATGATTTCTTTGATCATGAAATTGCAGCGCGTAAGATGGCAATGGGGGATCCAAAGAAGAAAGATTTTCTTGATATTTTGCTTGAACTTCAGGAGGGTGGTATGTCAGAGTTTGAGCTCACACATGTTGACTTAAAATCACTATTGATGGTTTGTTTCTATCCCTCTCTCTCTCTCTCTCTCTCTCTACATTGTCATTAACGGTTTCAACCATATGCTAAAATATGTTTTGTGCTTTATTTTTGTTTTAAGTTTCTATTTGTTCTCTGTTTTATTTTGAAGTAGTCTTTTATATATATATGTTCTTTTTTATTAATAAGAAAATGTGTATTAAAAGGAAGGATTAGGATGATCCAATCCAATATACAAAGGTTAATTATACGGTGTTAATATAAACGAGTAATTTTTTTTAGGTGGTCACAAAAATTTAGTCACAATATATGATTTGTAGATACATCACTCTAAAAAGTATTTATTTATCGCATAAATATGAAATATTTTATATTTCTAAAATTTCAGGACATGTTTTTGGGAGGAAGTGACACAACCTCAACAGCAGTAGAATGGACTATGGCAGAGCTAATAAAAAATCCAACCATAATGAAGAAAGCTCAAGAGGAGGTACGAAGAGTTACCAGGAACAAAAGAAAAATAGAGGATAGTGATGTGAATCAAATGGAGTATCTGAAATGTATAATCAAAGAAGCTTTTAGGTTACATCCACCTGCTCCTCTTTTGGTTCCTAGAGAAACAACCTCTAGAGTTAAACTTGGAGGCTATGACCTTCCTAATAAAACTATGGTATATTTAAATGCATGGGCAATCCAGAGGGACCCAAAAGTTTGGGAAATGCCTGAGGAGTTTCATCCTGAGAGATTTGAGAACAACGAGGTTAATTTTAATGGTCAAGACTTTCAATTTATCCCTCTTGGTTCTGGAAGAAGAAGCTGCCCTGGTTTATTGTTTGGGCTTACTTCAATTGAGTATACGGTTTCTAATCTTTTGTATTGGTTCGATTGGAAACTACCTGCAAATAGTGCATCTATGCAAGACCTAGATATGACTGAGAAATTTGGATTCAGTGTCAACAGAAAGGTACCTCTATGTCTCCAAGCAATACCATACAATTTCAAGGAATAGTTCTCACTTTCGGTTGTACTTTGTGTCCCAAATACTGTTCGCCATCTAAAAGAAAAAGCATTCATTTTCCTTTATTGTTTTGTTATTTGTTTATGTATGATTGCAAAAAACATGTTTGTCTATACGATCTTTCACTCATGTTGATACAAGTGTTGATGTATAATGTCAAATATTACTGGTGTCTTCTATGATCTTTCACCTATTTTCCTTTTATTTTAAAGAACAACCACTTTTTTGTTGGTGTTTTGTTGCTTATATCTGGCCCGTAATTTGTGCCAATATACAACAAAATGGAGCATAAATAACAAAGCAGCCATATGTAGTTTGGTGTAGAGCCCTACTCGATCTCTCCCATTGTACATGTGTACAAAAGAAAAAAACATAAATAACAAAGCAGCCATATTTAATTTGAAATTCCTACTAATTTCTATCGGGAGAAACCCAGTTTCTACAAATATGTAATAGCATTCATTGAATTAACAAAGCTACTACCATCAACATTTAAAACAACCTCAGTTTCTCCCTCAGTATGCTAGGAAACAAACTGGGGCGCCAAGGAAATAGAAGCAGGACACAAGAAAAGCTTAGAGATTAGCCAATTTGTAAATTTGTATCTTTAGTTGATAGATTCTAACATTTTCTTGAGCCAAACAAAATTGATTTTGGGTTGGGAACATATACAGATTGGGACTTGGAATACCCCTTTTTAGCCAATAGATGAAATTAGCATCACTGAAAAAATTTATATTATCAAATCCTATAGACATCCAGAGTTGATGGGAAAAATGAAAATCTCTTAAGCAGTAGAGAAGGTCTTCACCTACTACATTACATCTAGATAGCCGAAGGATGTTAACATTCATCTATTATGCAACATAGCTCTAATAGGGAGGGCGTCATGACAAGCTTTCTAGAGGAAAAACTTAATTTTCTCAGGAGCTGGAATCCTCCACACCCACTTCTAAAACTGATGATCTGTATCTCTATTCAACAATTGATTAGCAGTCGTTAAACAAGGATATCCATCGATCCTTTACTATGTACAAGTCATCCAAATTATATTTCCATTAGAGACGGACGTTGTGATTTAAGTATGGAGGGATTGCCTTAATAGTAGTAGTGACATTATCAGGCAAATGTGTATAAAATTGTTCAAGATTTCATTCTCCATTCTGAATAACATCCTCGATACAAACATTCAAATCATGGATGTCTATATATAAAACATGATTACTCAATTTCCCTTGATTATACATTTTTTTAGTTAGGCCCCTTGATTATACTTTTAGTTGTTTCACACGATGTTGACTAATTAAACGCCTCTGAGAATAGAATCTGAGTTTTTTCAGTTTCCAACTCTATAGTCTATGTTAACATAATTAAGTATACTTAATTTGGGTAGATATTTTCCTATCACTAAAAGAATATTTTCTCTTGGTCTTACTTTATGCATTACTTTTTGCAAAAACATGAAACTAAAAAATGCAACTGATCAATCATTTAATATATCATGATGGTCTCATGTGACACACTCATAACAATCAATTTTATGAGACGCAACTCAAATTATCTTTCCATTATAAGTCTCATTGTTATTAAACTCGACTCAAATCAAGGATAGACTTGATCACCAAAGTGCTAGATTACTATTTACCAACAAGTGAGTTACTGGTTGAGTAGCATGACTCAATCTCTATAACTAAATTTAAACTAAATCTTAACATAACTCATACTTTAAATAATCATAATAAAATCATATTAAATTTTAAATTCCCAATAATATTCACAAACTTTTCTTTTGTAAAAAATACAAAATATAAATTCAGTACTTTTCATAAATTTTTCAAAAATGCAAATTCAATATTTCAATATGTTTGCAATTTTCATTTCCAATCAAATTAAGAAACATATCGCATGTAATAAATCCCTTATTTTTCAGAAGTGAGTTACTAGTTGAATAGCATGACTCAATCTCTATAAATTTAAAATAAATCTTAACATGTATTTCATTATTTAAATAATTATAATAAAATCATAGTAAATTTTCAAAGTTCCAATAACATCGTCAAAGTTTTCTATTTTTTAAAAAGATACAAAATATGATGTTATGATGTCAATACTTTTCAGAAATTTTGAAAATACAAATCTGATATTTTAACAATGTTAGAACAACAAGTAAAAGAAGAATTAAAGAAACGAAAACACGAGAACAAGAACAAGATTTTAATCATGCAATTCGGCCAAATTTTGCCTATGTTTGCAACTATATACAGAGCAGCTGTAATTCCGACTTACCTAAGAATGAATTAGGATTTTAGTGTTACAATTGGTATTTAGGTCAATCTCTCCCTGTAACACCCTAACCTTTAGACGTCATAAAATCGGGATGCTAACCATTTCAATACAATCAGAGTGTAAACCTACTTAAGGAATTGAACATGACTTAACTTGACGGAATAAACCATCCTTTAATTACTCCAGGAGGTGTAAATACCCGATGAAAACTTAATAACATAACTGATAATCAGCTCAACATGAGTCATTCTTAAAACTTGTTTAAATCCAAAATAAGGTTTACCTAAGCTATAACTTAGATTACAATAATCATAAGTTAACATCTCATAATAATACATAACATGAACTTAGGGTAGACTAAGCAAATACAAACTTGACCCCTAAGGATCCTTTTAATCTTTAGTAACCCAGTTCAAAACTCAAACATCAATACATATTTGGATTTCATTTCAACATGCAAGACATTTTAACAATTCACTTTCAACTAAAATTGGTTTCCTTTTATCCAAACAACACCAAATCATTTTGAAAGCCAATCCACACAACATAAATCAAAACCTAAGGAAAAGAACTCACCTTAAATACCAAAATCTATACAAATGCAAGCAAGTATAGAAGTCCTAGTTCAGCTCCCAAAACCAACATGCAACAATAATAGAAGCTCAATCTAACTTCCTAGTTCTTTTTGACAGCATCTGTAAGCAATATAACAAATTCAATTCTTAACCAAAACCATCAAACCAAGTTCCTTAACACGGAGGTAATTTTTTCTAGTTTCTACGAGTTCATGTTTCAAACTGATACAACAAGTATTTAGGGAGTTATGATCAAAATAATGTGACTGGGTATATTCTGCACTGTTTCAAAAACGTAACTTGTAGGTACGATTTCTCCCTCTATACTTAATGAAATCATATCATTCTTGTGCCTATTATGAAGGTTTATTTTGAAAGGCAAATATAATTATATAGAAATAGGGAAACAGTAATTACAGTAACAAGAGACACTAGATGTATCCCCCCCAAAACTAGGGACAACCCGCCACAACAACTAGAAAAACTACTTCCGACTAATACACATAAAAGGGGCAACATACCATACATAATAAAGGCAACTAGGACCTGAAGACCCTAAACCCTAAACCCTAAACTATTATGAAGGTTTTGTGTCTAGTTTTTAAATAAACAAAAATAAGCTTCAAATGAGGTCTGTACTGTTTTTTTAGATAATCAAGAAATGTATTGATGGGGGCACCATCCCATACATACATCTGGTAAGGGAAGGGGGAAGACCTCTTTAAAACCTCTCGAGCCAAAACCCATTGGGAAAAAGACTCGGGTAGGAAAAAAGAGTATCTCAATAAAGTGTGAATGGACGCTTACAAAGTAGATATACATTCAAGTGGGCTACTAAACCAGTCCGAGAACGTTAGCCCACTATTTCTCCCCCTTCTAAAAATAAACCAACCCAGATACATATTTAATTAATGTTACAATTGACTTGATATTGGGTACTATTCTTTGGAAAATAACTCTATTCCGTGCTATCCAAATTTGCCATAATGTTGCTGCCCAGAATATATGCTGCATTCTTGCAAGCTTCTTGCCTTTTATCAGCCGACCAATACCATTAAACATAAGCACCACCTCATCATGAATAACCTCATCCACATTCATTCATGCAAAAACACCTTGCCATATCTTCTTCACTACAGGACAGCTGCAGATTCAATAACTTGGAAACAAAAAACACATCCTGTCTCATATTGCGATGTTAGTATTCCACGTTTTTGTATTCCCTCATCGGTAATTTATCCAAGAGCAGCCTCCAACAAAACACCAGCACCTTCGACGGAATGTCACTCTTCCACAACAAATTACACGCCTCAATCATCGGATCTTCCATCAGCAGCTCCTCATTACGCAGCTGACTGCACAACCAGCTGTAACAAGATTTGACTGTAAAACCGCGAGCTATGTCCGGCGTCCACACCCACCGATCCTCAACATTACTGCATAAATTGACACCCTGCAAAATTTCAAGCAGCATAGCAGTATTTTCGGTATCATTAACATGAGCAGGTTCAAACCAGCTCCAATCCCATAGCCATTCTGATCCATTCCAGTGGCCAAATTCACCAACCAAAGCATCCACTCCTCCACAAGCAGCCATAATCGAAGGGAATAGCTCTGCTAAAGACTCCGTCCCAATCCATTTATCCGTCCAGAATTTAACCGTTGCTCCATTACCTATTCGTTTTTTCATGACACTGTTAAACCAGCCCAAACCGAACAGGGTATCTTCACCTAGAAGTGCCAAGTCTCTCCACCATATTGATGATTTTCTTGCCACATTAGATGACAAAATTTCCCCAAACCAAGGTCTATCCGTTCCATACCTCGCATCTAACACCCTTCTCCATAGTTGTGAGTTATTACCACTAAGAATTCTCCACCTCCATTTGGCAACAAGAGACATATTGAAGACGTGAAGATCCTTAACCCCCAAGCCACCCATCTTCTTTGGTTTACATATTTGTTCCCATTTAACCCATGTCATCTTCCTACTCTCACTATCACCACCCCAAAGGAACCGCCTTTGCATTTGTTGAAGTTCACCAATTACTTTTTTGGGAGCCTTATACATAGAAAATAAGTACAACAGTAAGGACGATAAGACTGAGTTGATTAAAGCAACCCTACCTCCAATAGATAACTTCAAGCTCCTCCACTGTGACAAACGTGCTTTGAAAGAGTCTAGAACCAGTTTCCAAGTAATTGATCTCCTTGGATTAGCCCCCACCGGAACACCTAAAAACTTAAATGGTATCACCCCAATGTTGCAAGCCAGAAACGATGATACTCCATTCATGACTCTCTCCTCCATATTCAACCCAATCACATTACTTTTGTGGAAATTAACTTTAAGGCCTGATACCATCTCGAAGCACCTTAAAATAGCCTTGATACACCAGATACTACTATCATTCCCATCACATAAGAAAATCGTATCGTCTGCGAACTGCAACATAGAAATAGAAACATTATCACTCATCTTAAACCCCCTTAGGCTTTCGGTTTCTTCTCCCTTCTTAACCAACCCAGCAAGACCTTTTGCAACTATTAAGAAAAGGAAGGGAGCCAATGGATATCCTTGTTTGATTCCTTTTTTTGCATCAAACTCACCTGTAGGACTCCCGTTTACTAACACCGAGATAGAGTTTGAGGAATAGAAAGCTCGCATCCACCTCCTCCATTTGGTACTGAAACCCATCCTCCTCATCATGTATTCCAAGTAGTTCCAATTCATCGTGGCATATGCCTTTTGGAAATCAACTTTTAGTATTACACACTTCTTCTTTGCTCTCTTCGCCATATCAATTGCTTCATTTACTACCACAACTCCATCAAGAATATTTCTACCCGTTATAAATGCAGTTTGCGTTTCAGAGATCACCTTCCTAACAACTTTCTTTAACCTTCCAGCCAGAATTTTTGCCAACATTTTGTACATGGACCCAATAAGTGAGATAGGCCTATATTCACCAATATTCTGTGGATTCTTTACCTTCGGTACCAAAGTCAAAAAGGACGCACTAACCGCCTTTGGTAGGACCGCATGTGCATGGAATTCCTCAAAGAAATCCAAAATTTCCGAGCTTACAATTTCCCAACAACTCTTAAAGAAATTAAAATTAAACCCATCCGGGCCTGGACATTTGTTCCCATCACATTCCCACACAGCTTCTTTAATTTCCTCCAAAGTAAATGGACTAGTTAACAAGTCATTATCCTCCCAATTCACTCTATTAAAGTTTACACCATCCAGAGTAGGCCTAGGGAAGGCCTCCTTCCTAAAATTTTCCTCAAAGTGGTTCTTTACTACTCCTTTGATCTCCCACCTCCTCAACCCAATGATCACCCACTTGTAGCTTCACTATCTGTGTTCTCCTCATATTACTTCTTTTACATGCATGGAAGAAATAACTATTTGCATCCCCCTCCGCTAGCCACCTTATCCTTGATTTTTGAGCAAGGAGGCTCTCCTTAATATGCAATTCTTTCCAAAACTCCGCATCCAACAATCTCCTATGCTCCACCCTAGGAGAACCACCTTCAGCAAACCATCTCCTCAACTTCATTAATGTCTTTTACTATATTTTCAATTCGTATGTTTTTAATGAGAGGGAATGTTTTAAAAAGGATTTTACCATTTTGTCTTCACCCTAGGCACCCCCCACTTCTTCTACATCACCCTAAATTAATTTACTTAAACTATCACACACTTATACTCCAATTATTAATGTATTCAGACAAATTTTAAACAATCAATTATTGACTCAAACAACAATCAACCAACCCCATTAGCAATAATTAATTAAAATTTAGTTGCTAATCAAAATAACTAGAACAATCACTTTCGGAGATGTTACACTCCTATTGCATGCACAAAGAAAAAAAACATAAACTACAAAGCAACCATATGATAAATTTAACTCTGATATGATTTTACTTTGGATGGGTCGTCGAGTGCCACTGTACTAGATACGCCTTTATTTCATTGTGTTCATGAGGACGCACTCAATTGGAGAGGGGAAAGGAATGGGTCTTATTCTGTACATAGTGCATACCGCCTTGCTACTCAAATCAATTCCCCTCCAGCTAATCCACAAGTAGCAGAATGTTGGAGTATCCTTTGGAAGTTACAAGTTCCCCCAAAAGTGAAAAACTTCTTATGGAGACTTGCTAGGGACTGCTTACCTACGCGCGCCGTCCTCCTTCGTCAGGGCATGGTCGTTCCGAGCGAGTGTCCGTTTTGTGGAAATAATGAGGAAACACGTTTGCATATCTTTGCGAATTGTATGACAGTGACTTCGTGTTGGACTGCTCTCGGTATTGGTGATGCTAGCGCTAGTGAAGCTGCTGTCGCAGGCTCGGTTTCGGACCGGTTTTTTGCTGTTTTCATGTTCTGCTCTAGCGAAATCCGGAAGGCATGGGTGATGAATCTATGGAGTATCTGGTCTAGTAGGAATAAGCTTGTTTGGTAGCATCAACGTGATTCAGTTGCAGGGATTATTCAACATGGTGCAGTTCTGTTAAAGGACTGGATATCGGCTAGATCGGTCTTTCAGCAACCAGCAACTTCGGCTACTGCTGCAAGTGCAGTAACTACTGCATCTGGTTTGGTTTCTGCAAGTGCAGCAATTGCTGCAAATGGTTCGGTTCCTGCTAACTGCTGGTCCAAACCGCCCCGGGATTTCGTTAAATGTAATATTGACGCGGCTTTCGATACAGTTGGTAATCGGATTGGTATCGGGTTATGTGTTCGTGATGAGAGTGGTTCGTTTGTGGCAGCCAAACTTCATTCTTTTGCACCCTTACTTGAAGTTTATAAAGGCGAGGCTCTTGGTTTGCTTTTTGCTATCGATTGGATGCGGGAACTCCGATTCTGGGATGTTATATTCGAGATGGATGCCAAGACGGCTGTGGATGACTTCAATAAAGCCCCTAAAATCACTTCTGATTATGGTTGTATCTTAGATTATTGTAGGGATGCTTTTGTTTATTTTTCAGTAAACTCTCATGTGGAGTTCTCTAGGAGAGTGGCTAACAAGGTGGCTCATGCCTTAGCGGACGTAGTCTTGTCCTCAGCCTCTTCTCAGACTTTGTTTGACATTCCAGCATGTATTTTTGATATGTTAATGAATGAAATGAACTAGTTTTATTGCGTCAAAAAAAAGAAGTAGAGACTACATTTTTTATAATAAAGAAAACAATTTTTTTCACGTTCAGAACTTTTAAAATAATGAATTTCTTAGTTTTAGTGGAATGAGTATAATATTGTTACTCAACTCTGCTTCATTTTTAATTCATTTTCTCCATTTGATTTTTGTTTTATTTTACACGCAAGTATAATGTTATTCAATTATGATCTCATCTAACATGTGTGTGTTGTTATAAATGATATTACCTCTAGTCCATTTTATAAGTGAAAAATCACTTTTAGACTTATTCAATAAATGATGTATATAGTCTATATTATATACTAGATACATTATTTATTGAATGAATTTAAAAAGTAACTTTTCTCTTAAAAAAAGGCAAAAACACACACGACAAATACCCGATTTCACCTGTAACTTATTGTTGTACGTGGTGACTCAAAAAATTTATATATTAATTGGCTCACACGATTACTAGTCTAAATTATATAACAATTTATTATAAATCTATTTTTTGTTTTTGCTATATTGGATTTGGATGTTTTTGTTATCTTAACTTCTCTCACAATAAAGATTAAAAACTTATTATAACAACAAAAGTTATAATGGAACTCTCTAAAATCAATCTTCGAAAAAAGCATTCATAATTATTAAAAATCCTCAGTGCAATCAAAGACACAATTTAAATAACACTAGGGGATAATCCCGTGCGATGCACGGGTTTATATAAAATATTTTGTCTTAAAAAAATATTAAGGATATAATTAAAATAGGTATAATTATAAATAAAGGAACACCAATTTTCATACCATTTATTAATATATTAATTTTCAAACTTACATAGAGAAAATGAAAATTCAATTTAATATAAATAATTAGTTTAGTATTATTTGATGTTAATAAATATTATAAGGACGGTTCATATTGTAATGATTAGTCGAAGCAAATAGAATTACTATGAATTATTAACGACTTCTCTCTTGCAATAGACCAAATTAGACAACAATTCGGAAGTTTTCTAATTTAGAATAAGTTTTTGAAATTGTTTTCTAATTTATGTTTCAATGGTGGAAGTTTTCAATTAAATAAAGGATTCTAAAAAAATAAGAAATAAGTAAGCACAATATGAGTGCAAAATAGTAGACAATGCTTACAAATGCAATCAAAAAAAGTTATATAAAAAAATTAAAGAAAACGAAATACGTTGTTTTATTTACATTATGAAAATAATGTTATGAAGTTTAGCATTCATTCATACGGCTAAGGTTTCGTTCTTTCATATATACCATATTTACTTAACTTAATATTTTTTTGATTCCAACCAATATTGTTGGCTACTAATAATATAAAACAACTATGCATTTACGACGACGATAAACAACCATTAAAATTTAATGATAACATAAAATGACAATTTAGTTAGGGTCACAAACATAATAAATTTATGATGCTACAAATTTGTTGTGAAATATTGTTAAATTTTTGATGTGGAATCTTTTTTTTTCCATTCAGATAAATCTTGTTGAATTTCACTCTCGGCCTTTTGTTGGATATTTCTAATTCTTCATTGGATTGCAACCTGGAAAATTAGATATTTTTTGTTAGGTAACAGTTTTTAACACAAAGGAAATTAGATCTCTCTACACGTCACCTTAATGTTCTCCTCTTTTTGTGTGTTTTTGGAGTTTGAATGATGGGAGACCCATTTGAGGAACCACTTGGACCGTCAATATTGTCTTCTTTCTCAATCTTATCTTGCAATCTAATTAAATTTCAACATTAAAATAACAACCACCTTTATAATAGGCTTTAGAATTTTACTGGTCGTAAAATATTTTCTTCCATGATTTTAATAGTAGGAACGCATCTTAACTGGAAAAAAATAAATGTGGGTGGAACCAAGGATATTCAAGAGCTATATATTGAGGTAAGTTCTAATTATCTCCATTTCCATACTTTTAAAAAAGGTAAAACATATTAGTAGTGAAGTTGATATATGGTATGATTCGGTAAAGTATGTATGGAGATTGTTAGATAAATTCAATTTTTACATAAAGTGAACATCTAAATATAATCATGGTTATGAACCTATATACATACTAATAAAATAAACCTTTTATTTATTTTATTAGTAGTATTTATAAAGACTATAAAAATATGTAGAAAGTAAAACATAACAAATAATACCTTGCGAGAAGGAAGAACTCCTTTATTTTGTGGTAATTGGCTGATGAGAAACAACTATGAAGAAGTAGAGAGAATGAAACTTACTTGTGGTTAGAAATTATATATATTCCCAAGTTGAAACTGTAAGTCCATATTAATAGGGATATCAAGTGATTTACAAACGGTTGTACTGTTATTGTCATATAGAATTATTGGAACTTAGTTATGGTGGATATAAATGTAAATGGCAAGAGCAAGGGGTATAGACATTGGATAAGCTCAACATGTTCATTAGTTAACCAATTAAGTCGGGCCAAAGTCAGTTTTACTTTTCTTTTTAAAATAGTGATTAAAAAAAATACATAAGCCAATTAATTATATGAAAGTGCACTTATAAAAAAAAAATTATATGAAAGTGTAAGGTACATCCTTTTGGAAAGGGAAACTTTTTTATCGATCAAATTGAAAAAATATAGTCAAATCATTAGTATATATACTTACCTAAGAGCCAAATACATTACATTCGATAACCTGCATAACTAAAAAAAGCATTCATATATTCATTAAAGGTGGCAAGAAAAATAACGGAAAAAATAAATTTGAAGAAATAAGTAATTGTAAATGGGCATGTAATCCTACTTAATAAATCAACCTTTCGTTTCATAGGATAATACGATGCTTTACATGATTAATAATAATAATGAAAAATATAGTGACTCACTATATATTATCAATTAAATCATTTCAATTCTAATTCTACTTCTAAATCTAATCTAAATATACATTATAAAATAAATTATGGAATATTAATAATTCAGATGAATTATAATAATTATAATTATAATAATTAGCTTTTCATTGGGTCTAAAAAAATAGCTTTTTATGCATGATATCTCTAATATTTAATGAAATTAAAAAATTTAATTTCAAACGAAAACAATTAACTCATTAAATTTTATTTTAATACTAAACATTTTTTCATAAGAAAATATTATAAAAAAATCTCTAACGTATCACACTATCGAAAAAAATTTATTTTTTTAATTTTCATAAGTTATCAATGGAAAGTCATGTATTTTTATACTTGTAATATAAAAAGTCATGAATTATATCCACTAAGAGTATCATTTAATAAGTTAGTGGTAATAGTAATCATGAATTTAAGTCTCCTTCATGTGTAAATTATAAGTAATATTAATATAATTAAAAATCTAATTGAAAAATTAATAAAGATGATGTGGAGCATCCTAGAGCTTGGAAAAAAGCTTCCTTTAGATATTTACTAGGGGGAATACCCGTGCGTTGCACAGGTTGTTATACTATTTTTTATTTTCTTTTGTAAAGTTTATATATAAAAATAAGAAAATTGTTAATATATATTATATATAATAAAAATAAAATATTATCTTGTCAAAAAAATATATTATATAAATATGTTGTTGTACTTTTTATATATAAATATTAATTGTTTTAGGTATTGTTTTTATAGAATGTATACGTTTTTAAATACAAATGATTGTAAATAATTTTTATTAGATTAGTCGTTGAAAATATAACCTTATAAAAGTGAAACGAATTTTAGAAACTTTATTGAATAATTTTTTTAAAAATATGAAAAATATGTTTTCATATTATTTTATTTGATTAGTACAATATTTTCCATTATATTTAGTAATACAAAAAAATACTATTTAGTATGTTGAAGTTATTGGCATGTATATATGTAAGACATTTAAGTTTTTAAATTGAATAAGATTTAGGTAAAAAGAGATAAAAATAGTAACTAAATTCTATTATTCATTTCGTTGGGTAATAATATGAAGGGAAAAAAAGAACTCAAAAGAGATAAAAATAGTAGTGTTTTTTTTTTTTTTAGAATTATTGAATTCTCCTCTATATTTAACAAAATTAACGATTCTTCATCTATATTGAGTTTTTTTTTACAAAACTCTCAATGAATTTTACGATGTATATAATTGTTCTCTCCAATTTCAATGTCATTTAAGTATTTTATCATTAACTATATTTATATAAAATAAGATTTTTAATATATTAATTAAAGGACTGATCTATTATACATTTATAATTTTAGAGTAGTATTTTGAAGTTGTATTTTTTGATATTTTTCTTTATAAGATAGTAAAATTTAAGTTTTTTTTCTTCTTATAGTTGGTAAGTTTATAAGTGTCTTTAGTTACAATTATATATATATATATATATATATATATATATATATATATATATATATATATAATTGCATTACAAAAGACACTAATTTTTCTTTATAGAAAGAAGTATAATGTTGTATTTCCTTTTGATATATAGATTTAATAAATTTTATGAACATCATTTGAGTTTTTATTAAAGATAGTAAATAACGAATAAGAAAAATTTACGACTAAAAGAGAGGTATGAGGTAGAAGGAAAAATTGGCAAACACAAAATAGTGATAATTTTAAGTGTAACATAAAGTAAAATCATTTTTGTGTACACAATTTTTAAAAAAATGTTCATTTACACAATTTTAAAAGGAAAATTCTCCTTTTAGAAGATGCAAGTATACAATAACATACAAAGACATGAAACAAATGATTTAAGAATTTGAATTTAGAATGAACACATAATTGAGCTCATAAGTCTCATGAATTGAGAATGAACATTGATTAATATAAAAAAAATCTTGTTTTTATATTTAATTATATATTAAAAATTAAAATCAAAGTCTCATTTATACAAAAATTATGATTAAATATAATATAATGTGTAAATTTATTACTATGATGGAATTTATTAGTAGTAGTGGGTTGGACACAAAGGTAGGAATTAATAAATAATAAAAGAGAAGTTTTTTAATAGACAAAAATAAAAGCAAAAATTCAAGAATTATTGTGGAGGCTTCATTGGGGATTCTTTTACTTATATATATAGTAAATAACGAATAAGAAAAATTTACGACTAAAAGAGAGGTATGAGGTAGAAGGAAAAAATTGGCAAACACAAAATAGTGATAATTTTAAGTGTAACATAAAGTAAAATCATTTTTTGTGTACACAATTTTTTAAAAAAATGTTCATTTACACAATTTTAAAAGGAAAATTCTCCTTTTTAGAAGATGCAAGTATACAATAACATACAAAGACATGAAACAAATGATTTAAGAATGTGAATTTAGAATGAACACATAATTGAGCTCATAAGTCTCATGAATTGAGAATGAACATTGATTAATATAAAAAAATCTTGTTTTTTATATTTAATTATATATTAAAAATTAAAATCAAAGTCTCATTTATACAAAAATTATGATTAAATATAATATAATGTGTAAATTTATTACTATGATGGAATTTATTAGTAGTAGTGGGTTGGACACAAAGGTAGGAATTAATAAATAATAAAAGAGAAGTTTTTTAATAGACAAAAATAAAAGCAAAAATTCAAGAATTATTGTGGAGGCTTCATTGGGGATTCTTTTACTTATATGTATAGAAGATATAGATATAGATAAACATTTCCCTTCATTGTGTTATGAATAATTTTATGTTTAATTCCTATTAGCAATCCATAATCGTAGGTTTTTATTCTTCTTGAGAATGCTCATAGGCATCACCAAATATTTTATTCCACTAAAAGTAGCATTTAATAATAATAAGTTAGTGGTAATAATGAATTTAAGTCTCATTTAATTGTAAATTATAAATAAATATTAATAAAATTAAAAAATTTATTGAAAAATAAATGGAAATGATGTGGAGCATCCTAGAGCTTGGAAAAAAGCTTCCTTTAGATATTTATATAGATATAGATCTAGGAAAATGCCTGTGCGTTGCACGGTTTATAATAATATTTTTGCTGAATTTTATTTAGTATAAATTAATATGAGTCTAATTTTTCATATTAAAATTATTTATTTAGGCGATATTATTTCAAAATGTAATTTTTTAACATAAATAATAATTAATAATTTCTTTGAGATTAATTGTTTTTAATTTTAATTTTACAAAAGTGAAATAATTTTTTCAAAGTTCATTCAATACTTTATGGCTGTAAAATTTGTAAATATATATGTCTTTTAATTTTTAGTAATACAATACTTTTCATTATATTTAGTAAACACTTATAATATTAAATTATATTAATAAAACTAATATTATTTAATAATAGTACTCTGAAAGAGTAATAAAATTTTGAATTTGATTAATGAGAGAAATTGAAAAATAGTAACCAATATGTTGAAATAAAATTTTATTTAACACAAAATCTCATGTCCTGTCTACACACATATATAATATTATAGGTATCATCAAAAGTTTTTCAAATGGTAAATAGCACATAATATTAGACTATTTTGAAATGAAAATATTATTTTAGTTTTTATAATGAGTTAAGCTATTATAATAAACACTATATCACAATGTTTCATGTATTCATTATTTTAGAATTAAGAAATAATTAGCAATGAATCAATAGAAATATTATATTAGGAGTGGGTCAAACAATTTTTTTAAGAATATCATTCTGAACTAAACCACTGTTTTCATTTTTTTTAATGAGTACAACTATTTTATCTATACTATATCACTACTTTTTAATATATTATTTATGTTTTATAAATGAATTTATATTTTTAAGGAATAATTTTACATCTTAAATATAAAAGTATGTAAAACTTGAGGTTTATATTTTAGTTGCTAATAATATATGTAAAAAGTTAATTAGAATTAAGTGAGTTTTTTCTTAAATTGTAAATTTAAACTAAATTAATTTGTTATTACAAATTTAATACTAAACTAAAATTACTACTATAATATTTTAAATGTTTGGCCTTCACATGTAATAAGCATATCAACTGTCACTTCCAAATGACTTTCCAATTACTAAAATATTGGATATTTTGAACCGAAAGAATTATATTGGTTTTTAACAAATAGAACTATTTTTTTAAGCAAACAAATAGAACTATTTTAAGATACACTATATCAATACTTCTAATATATTCATTATTTTAGAACATAAATATTATTTTCAACAAAAAGCATTATATTTGCTCTTTTAATAAGTAGAACTATTTTATGTACTCTAAAAATAACAATTAGTAATATACTATCTTAGTTCTTATTTTAATTATTACAACAATTTTAGGATACACTATATCATAAATTTTTTATATAAACCATTATTTTAAAAATAATATCATCTTTCACTTCTAAATATGTGACCTTTCAATTATTAAAAATAGTAACCATAACATTTTATTTTGTTGGCTGTTGTGGTTGGAAAAAAATCAACTTTTCATATATTGAGTAAAAAAATAGTGAGAAAAGTTAAACTTACTACTATGTTGAACAAAATTTAATTAGAAACGATAGAACTCAATGACGATCAAAAGAGAATTATCAAATGTAAGGAATAATATAAAAATGTGTAGTGCAAGGAGCAATCATTCAACTTTTACAAAATAGAAATATGTAGAAGACTAAGGGAGGTATAGGAGCTAAAGCAATCATATCAACCAACACTATTCCATAGAGCATTATATGCAATGAAATGAAAGCAAGTGAAAATAATGTAGCTGATCAATTAAAACTATATTATACATTTATGTAATAACTTGAATAAATATAAATAACCCCAAATAACGGCCAGGGAATGTGAATCAATGAATATAATTTTTTAGTTGATAATCAATGGATATAATTGAATCTTTATAAGTAAGTTATATATTTACTATTATTTATTTTCTGAATAGGGTGTACGTGTGTGTTTGGTGTGGAAACACCAATAGACAAAAATAACTTAAGCCTTAACTATTGAATTTATGATGAACCACAATATTTATCATAGAAAAACTGATATTTAAAATTTAATTAACATCTAAAGTAAAACTCAAGCAATTTACTTATAGTGAGAAAATAATAAGGAAAACAATGTGAATAAAGTCCACATAATATATGAACCAAAAAATATATCAAACAATTTTGACATATTTCAATAAACAAAATATCAAATATAGGATATTTGATTTCCTCAATTTAGTATACAATTGTTGTGCCTCAAATGAATATAACTCTTAGATCTTTGAAATAATCTTTAATATATTCTTCAGTTTTTGTTCAACATGCTCTTGCAAGAAGTTAGATCAAGACCCATTATTTTTGGGAACTCCAATAAGAAGTTGAAAACATGCTGCAAAAAAAAAATACTTATTATTAGTTTATTTTCGATTTAGAGATAATAATAAAGATCAAACACAAATAAAAGAACAAAGAAGAGACATAACAACTATTTCAATTGAAAATCTCAAACTAAAATTGTACCACCATCTATATTTTTCAATCTAGAGATAAAATAATAGTAATCAAGCACAAATATAGAAGTAGTTTTGAATATATTCATTATATTTCTTTAAATTTTATAATATTGGAGTGTTTTGAGTAGAATAGTATACAATATATCACTAATTTTGAATATATTCATTATTTTAGAAGTAATTTTAATAATGAGTAGTAATATTATAGTAGGAGGAGCGCATGTATTATTTGTCAAGAATGTCATTTTTAACAAAAAACACAATTTTAATTTTTTAAATGAAGATAATTATTTCATTATATACTATATAACCATATTTAATATTAAGATAATTTTAATCTCATTTATCGTCAATTAGCTAGACCTCTTGTGATTTTGAAGGTTAAAGTGTTGTATGGCATGTCATGAGTTTATATTATATTATATAGCTAATTCTTATTAGTAATTTCTAGATTTCCATAACAAAAGTGCTATTTTCATATCAATAATAATAATAATAATTAAATATGGTTCCACTAAGAGATTCATTTAATAAGTTAGTGGTGATTGTTTTTAATTATATAATAACTGAAAGAATATAAAGGGTCTTAATAATTTAGCCTTAATATGTAATCATGAATTTAAGTCTCCTAATTTTATGTGGAAATTATAAAAAGTATATTAATATAATTAAAAAATAAATGAAGATGATGTGGAGCATCCTAGAGCTTGGAAAAAAGCTTCCTTTAGAAATTTATATAAATAGATGTAACAACATCTCCTTCTAAGAGTTTTAAAGATTCCTATAAAAAAATACTGGGCGATGGTTAATCTTTGGGTTACTTTTGGTCAAAAAGAAAACTTTTGGTTACTTTGGGTTTATTAATTGTATATCTCCCTCTAGAAAAGCCCGTGCGATGCACGGATGTGTTTATAATTTATCATAATTATCAATAATTGTTTATTTATACTTCTTTGAATATAATTTTTGATTATTATTATAATAATAATATTCACAGAATAACTTTAAAAGATATATAAAATATTACTACTAATTAATATATAAAAAATACAATAAAACAAATAAACTTAGTCTTATTAAATAGTTCATTCCAAACAATATTATCATATATTTTTCATGTTTTTTATTTTCCTATAAAATAATAACTTTGAAACTCTTTTGGTTAATAAATTATTAAAAATATAATGAGTCAAAATGCAAATTATCTTGAAACGCTTTTCTAAATTTGAACTTTTTCTTGGGATTGATTAGAAAACATTGTGCTTGAAAACTCCTTCTGCATGTTGTTATGATAGAGTATTATTTTAGAATAGTAAAAACATTTTGCATTATGTTTGCTATGAGGAATTCTATATATTAGTAATAGAAATATATTATTTAAGATTCTTATTACAATTTGCTAAATAACATTCTGTAAAGTATAATTTATTCTTAGAGAGTATATCATTAATGTCATATTTAGTTTTATACAATGAATTAAAAGTGTTAGGTTTATTTTATAATACATGTTGTGGAGATCATAATTAAACAAAAAAAATGTGTTTAATATCATAGTTTTTTTGTTGTATTTTGCTTCATACTCCAACATCATTTGGAAGGGTGTCTACATGTAACGATTCACACCATTTCATTTTTTGTGTATCTTGCTTTTGACTATAATAATTAAAAAACAATTTCTCTCTTAAATAATTTTGTTGCCTAATCCATGAATTCAATTAGTTGTCACCTCATTAGCCCAATAAAATCTTCCTGAATACAAATAAACAAAAGAAAAGTAAACTACATATAAGATTAGATTTGTTTTTAGCCTTATTTTTTATCCTCCAGACCTTCTTGAATAATGATAATAGATTTAGAATTTGGTGTAAGCATGATTACAAAAAGTCAATTTAAAACCGACATAAACACACATGCTTATAGAAAAGCTAGAATCTTCACAATCAGAGAAAACTACTTATTACAGTTTCTATTTGGATCCAATCACAACTATTCAAACTCACAAAAAAACTAAAAAAGAACTTTTGAAACTCACAAAAACAACATAGTATAAGTCTCCTTGAGAAGCGTTGGATAAAGAACGATGTACAACAATCACATATAGAAGAATAATACTTCAATAAATTGATCACCTACAATTAAGTTTCCATGAAAACCGTTGGATAAAGAACAACATTAAAGAATCACATATTGTGAATAACCCTTCCAACCTCTAAGGAAAATGAAAAAATGAAGAGATTATGCCAACAACACCAGCTCTACGGGGGAGGGAGAAATAAACCTAATATATATAGTAGAATTGACAAAAGATATTTTTCTCCTTTTGTAACAGCCTAGGAAACCAAGGAGACACCAAAGGTAGCAAGAAATAACCAAAGAAAAAGCTTAATGCATTATTAAAGCAATTAAATTGACAAAAGATCTCTTATTTTCTTCTTTTGTAACAGTAGGAAACCAATAAGACACCAACGTAGAAAGAAATAACCAAAGCAAAAAGCTTAATGCATTATTAAAGCATTTAAACTCACTACAATTTAAGGCAAATAAAACTCACGAATTTAATTCAAGAAATAATGCACAATTGGTTTGTAATTTTTTTAGTCTAGTTAGAGATCTTCTTATATTTTATAAATGAATTCATGCCAAATATAATATATTATAGTTACAAATAAATTGCAAGGGATTTTTTTATTTTCATATAATTAAAATAAAATAAAAATAATACTATTTTAAAATTATGAGAAATAAATTGCATAAATTAGTAATTAAAATTTACTCATGTCAGTTTCACCTTATTTAAATGATAAAATTTCTATGTGTTTGCTCTATTTTTTTCTATCAATTTCAATGTGTTTGTTATTATGTTATTTTTTTAAAACAATATAAAATATCTTCTTAGAATTCATATAAAAGTTCAAGTCTCCTTTACAAAAATATATGGATGGATAAAAAACCCTTGCACTTTATTGTAAAATAAAACTGAAGGAATAAAGAAAGATTTTAAGTGAATTGGAGTAATTTAGCATTTAAGCAATGTCTCAAAGGATAGATGAAAACTAATCTTTTTATTTTTCTCTATTTAGTTGGACTTGATTTTTCATGGTATCAACGATGGTTTGGTAAAATGTTTTACATTTTTTAAAGAATACTCCTCAACTTTTTTATAGAATTTGTTAAAGAATACTCCATCAAAAAAAGGTTTATCAAATGTAGGAAAAACTTTAAAAATATATAGTGGAAGCAATCCCTCAACTTTTCTGAAGATGGAAAATATGTAAAAAACTAAGGGAGGTATAGGAGATAAAAGAATCATATCAACAGACATTGTTCTAGAGCTTTATATACAATGAAATGCAAGCAAGTGAAAAGAATGTAACTGATAAAATTAAAATAATTTTTTTTTGTTGAATAAATAAAACTAAATTTTACATTTATATGCATTTACTTGAATAAATTTCAATTACCCTAAATACCAGTTGGGAATATTAAACAACGGATAGATATACTTCAATCCAAGAAGAGATAGTTGCTTCTGTTTATACACTAAAAAAAATATGATAATACATTAAACCTCAAACCTATAAAACTCAACATCTAATAAACAATCAATAAAAGTTTACGAATAAAAGACAAATTTACACAAAAAAACTTTGGAACTCCAACTACAACAATGACTTTCTTCAAGCCTAGATATTAGTGATCTAAAAACAACCAAAATTACATAAGTGATGTAACAACCAAGAAAAAGTGGTGTAAAAAATGAGTAGTGATACTTCTCTTCTTAGGTATTTATAGTATTTCTAAAAGAAGAATTAATTGATGGAAAATGAAAAGATTGTAACTATTCTATATTAAAAACATATTATAATAAATAGTACTAATCATAATAATAACTTAGAGAAACCAAAAGCAACTAAAACCAAAACATAAAGTAATGAATCAAGAGTAATCAATAATGGAGAAATTTTTTTAAAATAAAAATAAAAAAGGGAGAAAAACACACAATTCAAGAGCCTAGCAATAAAA
Organism: Oxytropis ochrocephala; assembly: GCA_020916435.1. NCBI lineage: Eukaryota > Viridiplantae > Streptophyta > Magnoliopsida > Fabales > Fabaceae > Oxytropis > Oxytropis ochrocephala. The sequence continues at coordinate 23,241,796 of CM037089.1, forward strand.
AAATATATTTTAAGTGCAAACTCATTATAACTAAACTTTTAAAATAGTTGAAACCATTTTTTAAATATATTAATATAAACCATACGGCTGAAAGTAAGTGAAGGTAAATAATGGTAACTTATTACTAAAAGGCCACAACAATAAATAATAATTACTAAAAGAAAAAAAACTGATAGTTAATATTGAATTGGATATTAAAAGCTAAAATCAAAGTTTTATTTATATGTAAACTATAAATTTAGGAAAAATAGATGAGAAGTTAAGCATAAATATAGATTTCCATTACCACTATCAAGAGGACATATATTAAAATATTAGTGTATAGACTATTTCAATTTCCAACTTATATCTCAACATTCCTTTTTTCTTAATTAAATATCCACTTTACCAAAAATATAACAATATTCTTTATGTCTATATTATAAATAAATATTTTAATGTAAAAAAATCTTGAGAAAAATTGTGGATCTTCTTTGGGGATTCCTTTACATAGATGTATAAATTTAAAAGATATAACATAATTTTTTATATTTATAATTTTTTTAAATACTATATTAATTTGGAATTTAGTATAATATTTAGTGGGTCAGAAAAATGAATTGAAAAAAATATTGTCATATTTTTGGTAAAGTGAGTTTTCATTTTAAATATTGGATTGGATGTCATAATAGGTTGAGTGGATATTTAATTAAGGAAAAAGGAATGTTGAGATATAAGTTAGAAATTAAATGAAGATGATGTGGAGCATCCTAGAGCTTGGAAAAAAGCTTCCTTTAGATATTTATATAGATATAAATAGATGTAACAACATCTCCTTCTAAGAGTTTTAAAGAGAGAAGGTTCTTTGTAAGAAAAACTAAGTCATATTTGACTTTTCTATGATTTCTCTGAGGAGTTGATCAATTGAGATTTGTCACCAACCAACTCTTGATTTTTGCAGTTTGGGCATTGAGGGTTAGCTATGGAAACCATGATATACATGTAGCAACGGGTACATCCCATCACCACCATGTGTGGTAGATCATCTTTTGCAGTACCACCTAGTTCCGGGCTCAATATGGAAGACAAGTATGTTGGCAGTGGTTGAGATGATGGTGGCGAAGACAGAGAAGTTGTAGATTCCTGAGAATTTAGTAAGTTAAAATTAGTGATAAATAAAGGTATCAAATTAATCTTCAAACGATTTATGTATTTATTCACCTTTGAATCGACCATGCTTGTTTTGCTTGACTCCATTGATTCAGATCCAACCTTTGAATATACACAAAACATGGATAAAACAAAGATTAATTAAAAAAACTCAACATTAATTATAAAATACAAAAAAATAAGGTTAAGCTTATGAAAAACATATAATCAGAGTCCATAATCACTTTGTTCAAAATAATTAAAAAATTAAAAAATTCATAACATATCAACCTATCAAGTAAATGAAAATCAAGGTAACAAAAACATGAGATTAATAATTACTAGCAAAAACATGTGATTAAAGTCAAGAGAGAAGGTTAAGATTAGTGTTACCTATTATGATGTTATGTTGATCTCCTTTCTCAATTATACACCTCCTCCCCTCTTTTGTAATTTTTTGTGTTGGCAGTACATGTATATATACTTGAAAAATGAAGTGATAGTTAGAAATTTATGTGTTGGCATGTACAATTAATACACGGACTTAAAAGTGAAACGAGATTTAAAAAAGTTTTTACCTATTGAGAATTTTTTCTATAAAATTTACAAAAAAATCTCACAATGAGTCTTAAAAGGAATATAATAAGTGGAGTGATAGTTGGTAAGAAAGATAATGTACGAAAAATAATGTACGCGGGTGGTTGGCTTCTTATGTTTTTATTCTCCCACTTCGTTTTGTAATAAAAAGTTATTCTCATATAATAATAATTATTTAAGATATAGAAACTCCTGATGTAGAAATTTTTTTAAACAAATAGACAGACGCCCGAATTTATTAAAAAAAGAAAAAAGACAGTGAAAAACGAAAGGGGGACTAGACCGAAACTTTGATGTAGAATTGTAATACATTTTAATAACAAAATAATAATAATAATAATAATAATAATATAGTTTTGAGAAAAACATGCTGCTAATTAAAACTCTTAAAAAATGACAGGTAATGTGTACAAACGTAATCATGTAAAATTATACGCTATGGTGGGCCCAAGTAGGTACTTTCGGGTATTCTCACTTACTAGGTCATTTTGTTTTATATTTGACTAATCCCTGAGTTGGCGGTGGAACATTTAGTCGTTTAACATAATATTGGCTAATTAAACGTCTCTGAGAAAAGCATATGAGTTCTTTTTGTTACCAACTCTCTAGTCTATGTTGACATAATTTGGATAAAGATTTTCCTATAATTAAAAAATATTTTCTATTAGTTTTGCTTTCGGGGTATTCTCACTTACTTGGTCATTTGGTCATGGATTTGACTAATCTTTAAGTTGGCGGTGGAACATTTAGTTGTTTCACATGATGTTGGCTAATTAAACGCCTCTGATAATCTAATCAGAGTTCTTTTAATTTGTTACCAACTGACTAGTCTATGCTGACATAATTAAGTATAGTTAATTTGGGTAGAGATTTTCCTATCATTAAAAAATATGTTCTCCCAACCTTGTTTTTTGCGGTGGCTCTTTGGGTTCAAGTAGGCGCTTCAGGAATTCTCACTTACTAGGTCATTTGGTTCCATAGATTAATCCTTGAGTTGGCTGTGGAACATTTAGTTGTTTCACACCATGTTGGCTAATTAAATGCCTCTAATAATATAATCTGAGTTCTTTTTGTTACCAACTCTCTATTCTATGTAATTGTCAAAGAAAAAACTATCTAGTCTATGTTGGCATAATTAAGTATACTTAATTTGGGTAGATAAAATATTCCTATCATTAAAAATCTTCTAATTAACATGTAATAGCATTCATCAAATTAACAAAGCTACTACCATCAACTTTTAAAACAACCTCAGTTTCTCCCTCAGGATGCTATTGCTATGAAACAAAACTGGGCACCAATGAACTAGAAGTAGGGCACAAGAAAAGCATCTGTAAGATATTAGCCAATTTGTAAATTTGCATCTTTAGTTGATAGATTCTGACATTTTCTTGAGCCAAGCAAAATTGATTATGGGTTTGGAACATATACGGATTGGGACCTGAAAAAATTTATATTAACAAATCCTATAGACATCCAGAGTTGATGGGAAAAATGAAAATCCCTTAAGCAGTAGAGAAGGTCTTCACCTACTACATTACATCTAGATAGCCGAAGGATGTTAACATTCGTCTATTATGCAACAATTGATTTGTATCTGTATTCAACAATTGATTAGCAGTCGTTAACCAGCGATATCCATCCTTTACTATGTAGAAGTCATCCAAATTATATTTCCATTAGAGACAATCAAAGACGTGATTTAAGCAAGGAGGGATTGTCTTAATAGTAGTAGTGACATTAATGCGTATAAAATTGTTCAAGATTTCATTCTCCATTCTAAATAACATCCTCGATACAAACATTCATGTCATGGGTGTTTATATATAAAACATGATTACTCAATTTCCCTTGATTATACATTTAGTTGTTTCACACGATGTTGACTATTTAAAGTATTAAACGCCTCTGAGAATAGAATCTGAGTTTTTTTTGGTTTCCAACTCTATAGTCTATGTTGACGTAATTAAGTATACTTAATTTGGGTAGATATTTTCCTATCATTAAAAAAAATATGTTCTCTCGATCTTACTTTCTGCATTACTTTTTGCAAAAGCATGAAACTAAAAAATGCAACTGATCATTCATTTAATATATCATAATGGTCTCATGTTAGACACTCATAACAATCAATTTATGAAACACAACTCAAATTATCTTTCCATTATAAGTCGCATTGTTATTAAACTCGACTCAAATCTTTTTTTGACGCAAACTCGACTCAAATCAATGATAGACTTGACCAAAGTGCTAGATTACTATTTACTAACAAGTGAGTTACTAGTTGAGTAGCATGACTCAATCTCTATAACTAAATTTAAACTAAATCTTAACATAATTCACGCTTTAAATAATCATAATAAAATCATATTAAATTTTAAAATCCCAATAATATTCACAAACTGTTCTTTGTAAAAAATGCAAAATATAAATTCAATACTTTTCAGAAATTTTTCAAAAATGCAAATTCAATATTTCAATATGTTTGCAGTTTTCATTTCCAATCAAACTAAGAAACATCGCATATAATAAATCCCTTATTTTTCTGAAGTGAGTTACTAGATTACTCACAAAAGTGAGTTACTAGTTGAGTAGCATGACTCAATATCTCTAAATGTAAAATAAATCTTAACATGTGTTTCATTATTTAAATAATTATAATAAAATCATAGTAAATTTTCAAATTCCCAATAACATCGTCAAAGTTTTCTATTTTTTAAAAAGAAACAAAATATGATGTCAATACTTTTCAGAAATTTTGAAAATACAAATCTAATATTTTAACAATGTTAGAACAACAACAAGTAAAAGAAGAAATTCAAACAGCAACGACAGTTGGTTGTTGGTTACATTACTCGCTCAAAAGCTAATTATGTCTCTGAATCCTTTTAATCTGGCCTGTTTCTAGCTTGTATATCTCGCTTGAGTATCTTCTATCTTTTGTTAGTTAGATTGGTTATTGTCTAGCTTGTAGGCTACAGTGTTTTAAGGGTCATATTAGGGCCTTTCTAATCTTGCTTTATTTTCTTTGATGGCAAGGGTTTCAGTCTAGTCCCCCCTTCGCTTTTCTCTGTCTTTTCACTTTTGTTTTTTTTAATAAATTCGGGCAATCTGCCTGTTTGTCAAAAAAAAAAGTAAAAGAAGAAATTAAAGAAACGAAAACACAAGAACAAGATCTTAATCATGCAATTCGGCCAAATTTTGCCTATGTCTGCAACTATATACATAGTAGCTGTAATTCCGACTTACCTAAGAATGAATTAGGATTTTAGTGTTACAATTGGTGTTTAGGTCGATCTCTCTTTGTAACACCCTAACCTTTAGACGTCATAAAGTCGGGATGCTAACCATTTCAATACAATCAGAGTGTAAACCTACTTAAGGAAATGACATAACTTAACTTGACGTAATAAACCATCCTTTAATTACTCCAGGAGGTGTAAATACCCGATGGAAACTTACTGACATAACTGATAATCAGCTCAACATGAGTCATTCTTAAAACTTGTTCAAATCCAAAAGAAGGTTTACCTAAGCTATAACTTATATTACAATAATCATAAGTTAACATCTCATAATAATACATAACATGAACCTAGGGCATTCTAAACAAATACAAGCTATGATCCCTAAGGATCCTTTTAATCTTTAGTAACCCAGTTAAGAATTCTTCTCTTATTTGCTTCGTCTTGCCTTGCTTATCTGTAAACACCATATAAATAAACAGTGAGATAATAATCTCAGTGAGTTCTTTTGAGACCCCTCACAACTCCACTCTAGAGCTACGATGTTCTCATGTAACCCAGTCTAGCAGTTACACATTTATCTAGCATAACCCGTGAAGTTACTGCACAACATCAACGGGGAACCCCACCCAACAATAGCTATTGAAGGGTCAACATGGATTTGAACCTTGATTTCAGTTTCATGACTTACCGCCCCCAAGTATGCTATTAACTCGGGATTGTCATCCCCATGGTGTCTTATGTATTTACTTAGACTTTGGTTTTACTCGGACACTTAGGTCTATACTCGACACAAGGTCATGTTCCCACTCGATACAAAACTACTCGGTTCGTTTATTTAACAAGACAAAAGCATTCGAATTAGACAATATTTTCATAATCAAATCACTCAAACATCAATACATATTCGGATTTCATTTGATCATGCAAGACATTTTAACAATTCACTTTCAACTAAAATTGGTTTCCTTTTATCCAAACAACACCAAATCATTTTGAAAGCCAATCCACACAACATAAATCAAAACCTAAGGAAAAGAACTCACCTTAAATACCAAAATCTACACTAATGCAAGCAAGTATAGAAGTCCTAGTTCAGCTTCCAAAACCAACATGCAACAACAATAGAAGCTCAATCTAGCTTCCTAGTTCTTTTTGACAGCATCTGTAAGCAATTTTGCAATAGGTATAACTAATTCAATTCTTAACCAAAACCATCAAGCCAAGTTCCTAACACAGAGGTAATTTTGTCTAGTTTCTATGAGTTCATGTTTCAAACTGATACGATAAGTATTTAGGGAGTTATGACCAAAATAATGTGACTGGGTATATTCTGCCATTGTTTCAAAAACGTAACTTGTAGGTACGATTTCTCCCTCTTTACTCAATTAAATCAGTTCATTCTTGTGCCTATTATGAAGGGTTTCGTGTCTAGTTTCTAAAGAAATAAAATTGAGCTTCAAATGAGGTCTGTACCGTGAGTTACAAAGGAAATACCAGAGACTGTTCAAAATAGTTTTCTGCAGTGTCTATCTTCAACTTCCATCACCAAGAACCACAAATTTAAGCTCTAAACCCTATAACCTTGCTTGCTTATACACAATCTGACCATCCTCTAGCTACACTTAAGCTTCTTACTTCATATTGAAGCTCCTACTTCCACATGCAAGTCCCCAAAATGACTAACAATCTTTCTAGCTCTTTAAAACCCCAAATCGTGAACTCAACTCCCTTTGAATGCTTCTAACCACAGTGTAGCTCTAACTAACAATGTCCTAGTCAAACTACCAAAAGAACATGCAACCAGAAATTTCTTCTCAATCAAACATGCAAGCTGAGAATCGACCCTTAGAGCACCAAAAAACACACATGTAAATTCGAGAATGGTTCAAGAGGTGAGGTTAAAGGAGATGTTCAGAATCTTAACCTCTATACTCTTATCGATTTCGAATATATGGTGATGAAATTGGAAGGATGAAAGTGAATGGAATTTTAGAAGAGTGGTTTGAGTTCTATGGTGGCTTGAGTATGTATTTAATTAGAGAGAATGTTTTAAAAAGGATTTTACCATTTTGTCCTCACCCTAGGCACACCCCACTCCTTCTGCACCACCCTAAATTAATTTATTTTAACTATCACACAATTATACTCCAATTATTAATGTATTCAAACAAATTTTAAACAATCAATTATTGACTCAAACAACAATAAACCAACCCCATTAGCAATAATTAATTAAAATTTAGTTGCTGATCAAAATAACTAGAACAATCACTTTCAGGATGTTACACTCCCATTGTACATGCACAAAGAAAAAAAACATAAACTACAAAGCAACCATATGATAAATTTAACTCTGATATGAAGATGATAAAAGAATAAATAGAGACTGCATTTTTTATAATAATTAAAACAATTTTTTTCACGTTCATAACTTTTAAAATAATGAATTTTTTAGTTTTAGTGGAATGAGTATAAAATTGTTACTCAACTTTGCTTCATTTTTAATTCATTTTCTCCATTTGATTTTTGTTTCATTTTACAGACAAGTATAATGTTATTCAATTATGATTTCAACTGACGTGTGTGTATTATAATAAATGATACTACATCTAGTTCATTTTATAAGCTAAAAATCACTTTTTAGATTCATTCAATAAATGATGTATCTAGTATATTAGATACATCATTTATTGAATAAATCTAAAAAGTAATTTTTCTCTTAAAAAATAGGCAAAAACACACACGACAAATACCCGATTTCAATCTGTAACTTATTGTTGTACGTGGTGACTCAAAAAATTTATATATTAATTGGCTCACTCGATCACTAGTCTAAATTATATAACAATTTATTATAAATCTATTTTTTGTTTTTGCTATATTGGATGTTTTTGCTATGTTAACTTCTCTCACAACAAACATTAAAAACATATTATAACAACAAAAGTTATAATGGAACTCTCTAAAATCAATCTTCGATAAAAGCATTCATAATTATTAAAAATCCTCAGTGCAATCAAAGAAACAATTTAAATAACATAGATGTAACAACATCTCCTTCTAAGAGTTTTAAAGAGAGAAGGTTCTTTGTATGAAAAACTAAGTCATATTTGACTTTTCTGTGATTTTTCTGAGGAGTTGATCAATTGAGATTTGTCACCAACCAACTCTCGATTTTTGCAGTTTGGGCATTGAGGGTTAGCTATGGAAACCATGATATACATGAAGCAACGGGTACATCCCATCACCACCAAGTGTGGTAGATCATCTTTTGCAGTACCACCTAGTTCCGGGCTCAATATGGAAGATATATATAGGTATGTTGGCAGTGGTTGAGATGATGGTCGCGAAGACTGAGAAGTTGTAGATTCCTGATAATTTAGTAAGTTTTAATTAGTGATAAATAAAGGTATCAAATTAATCTTCAAACGACTTATGTATTTATTCACCTTTGAATCGACCATGCTTCTTTTGCTTGACTCCATTGATTCAGATCCAACCTTTGAATATACACAAAACATGGATAAAACAAAGATTAATTAAAACAACTCTACATTAATTATAAAACACAAAAAAATAAGGTTAAGCTTATGAAAAACATATAATCAGAGTCCATAATCACTTTGTTCATAATAATTAAAAAATTCAAAAATTCATAACATATCAACCTATCAAGTAAATGAAAATCAAGGTAACAAAAACATGGGATTAATAATTACTAGCAAAAACATGGGATTAAATTAGTCAAGAGAGAAGGTTAAGACTAGTGTTACCTATGATGTTATGTTGATCTCCTTTCTCAATTATACACCTCCTCCCCTCTTTTGTAATTTTTTGTGTTGGCAGTACATGTATATATACTTGAAAAATGAAGTGATTGTTAGAAATTTATGTGTTGGCATGTACAATTAATACACGGACTTAAAAGTGAAACGAGATTTTAAAAAGTTGTTACCTATTGAGAGTTTTTTCTATAAAATTTACGTAAAAATCTCACAATAAGTCTTAAAAGGAATATAATAAATGGAGTGATAGTTGGTAAGAAAGATAATGTACGAAAAATAATGTACGCGTGTGGTTGGCTTCTTACGTTTTATTCTCCCACTTCGTTTCGCAATAAAAAGTTATTCTCATATAATAATCTTTATTTAAGATATAGAAACTCCTGATGTAACCAGAAATTTCTTCTCAATCAAACATGCAAGCTGAGAATCGACCCTTAGAGAACCAAAAAACACACATGCAAATTCGAGAATGGTTCAAGAGGTGAGGTTAAAGGAGATGTTCAGAATCTTAACCTCTATACTCTTATGGATTTCGAATATATGGTGATGAAATTGGAAGGATGAAAGTGAATGGAATTTTAAAAGAGTGGTTTGAGTTCTATGGTGGCTTGAGTATGTATTTAATGAGAGAGAATGTTTTAAAAAAGATTTTACCATTTTGTCCTCACCCTAGGCACACCCCACTCCTTCTGCACCACCCTAAATTAATTTACTTTAACTGTCACAGAATTATACTCCAATTATTAATGTATTCAAACAAATTTTAAACAATCAATTATTGACTCAAACAACAATCAATCAACCCCATTAGCAATAATTAATTAAAATTTAGTTGCTAATCAAAATAACTAGAACAATCACTTTCAGGATGTTACACTCCCATTGTACATGCACAAACACTACGCCAAAATGGCTAAAAAAGAGCGCCACTATGAACAGCGTTTTGTCTTAAAACGCCACCTATACCCAAACACGCTAACCCCATACCCAGTGTTTTTTAAGAAACGCCACCTATACCCAAACACGCTAACCCCATACCCAGCGTTTTTTAGCAAACGCTGCGTACAGAGAGGATGAGATAGCCACATACCCAACGTTTTTTAGCAAACGCTGCGTATAGAGAGGACGAGATTGCCACATAACCAGCGTTTCTCAGAAAACGCTGCGTATAGAGAGGACGAGATTGCCACATACCCAACGTTTTTCAGCAAATGCTGCGTATAGAGAGGACGAGATAGCCACATAACCAGCGCTTTTTAGGAAACGCTGCTTATTTTAAAACGAAAAACCACATATTCAGCGTTTTTTAGAAACGCTGAGTATTGTTTTAATTTTTTTTTTGCCCGTTCGTGTTTCTCTCTCACCTCTCATTTCCCTTCGCGCTTCTTCTCCTCTCTCAGCTCTCTGCGTTTCTGCGTTCTTCTCCCTCTCTCTCTCTCAGCAAAAACCCACAAACCCGCCAGCTCTCCCTCACTCTCAGCGAGCTCCCACAACCCAGAAAACCCCCAAACCCACAAACCCCCAAACCCACAAACCCCCAAAACCCACAATAACCCCCAAACCCACAATAACCCCCAAACCCACATTGCTTGTCTCGTGAATCCTCTCAATCCCTCACTCGTGAATCCTCTCCAAAGACCCATAGTCCTCATTGCTTGTCTTCATCTTCTCTCTCAAAGGTTAGTTCTCTATTTTGTTTTTTGTTTTTAGGTTTTTGATAGGTTGGAGATGAATGTAGTTTGATTGGAGAGGAATATGTTGAATGTGTGAAAAAAATATTTGATAGGAGAGGAATATGTTGAATGTAGTTGTATGTGTTTGATATGTGTAAAATTAGTTGAATGTGTAAAAAAATATTATGCGAATTGTTTGTTAGGTTTTGGGAGTTTTTTTTGTCGGAGCTTCACTATCGTTGTTCGAGTTTGTCCTGGTTCGAGAGTTCGTTCTAGTTCGAGTTCACAGCTGGTTGGAGATTTTGTCAGTGTTGCTTCCACTTGTTCAGGTACTTTTTTTGTTCTTTTGTTTTTTTTATATGAAGAATTAATGACTATATAGAAGACATCAAAGTCTTTGATTTGTTTAGTTGAAACTACTAGGTAGTTGATCGAATGTCTTAGGTTCAATAAAATTGTAAATTCCTTGTTTTTCATCTATATATATAATAAGTTTAAGTTCTCTTATCCGGAATTTATTATAGATATTGGGACATTATGGATAGAAAGTGGATGTCTGCCAATCGTCTGTCCAAGGAATATAGAGATAGAGTGGATTATTTTGTGAACTGTGCTGTTAAACGTTTAGGGAGATCTAGTAATATGATATGTCCCTGCTTACGTTGTTGCTATGTAAAATCGATTAATGCGCAGTTGAGTGAGGACATTTAAAGGGTAATGGAATTGATCAAACTTACACTTGTTGGACAATGCATGGTGAGGAAAGAGTTGAATCTTCGAATATGGGTAATAGTACTGAGAGATGTGCACCGGTTGACACCGAAATACCTACATTTGTTGGGGACGAATTTGAAGAGATGGCAAAGGCTTTTGAAGACGATGACCGTCCTCAAATGTTTGAGAAGTTGATAACGGATGCAGAGACGCCGTTGTATGAGGGTTGTACTGAATTCACAAAATTATTGGTTGTGATAAAGTTGTATAACTTGAAAACTTGCCACGGATGGACGGATAAGAGCTTTACTGAATTACTCACACTATTGAAAGAAATGTTGCCGAAGGATAATGTGCTCCCTTCTCGGACGTATGATGCAAACCAAATGTTAGGGTCCATTGGCTTGAACTATGAGAAGATACACGCTTGTCCCAATGATTGCATTCTATTTCGGAATGAACATGCATTTTTAAAGTCGTGTCCTAAATGTAATGCATCGCGGTATAAAAAGAAAGATTCTGCTCCAGAAAAGGTGTTGTGGTATTTTCCCATAATTCCTCGATTTAGGCGTATGTACCGTAGTTCAGAAGATGCAAAACACTTGAATTGGCATGAGGATGAAAGGATTAAAGATGACATGTTACAACACCCGGCGGATTCTCCGCAATGGAAAAAATTTGATATTGATTATCCTGATTTCGGTTTGGATCCAAGAAACTTACGACTTGCATTGTCTGCCGATGGTTTTAACCCGCACGGTATTCAGAGTAGCTCCCACAGTACATGGCCCGTGATATTGGCGATTTATAACTTACCTCCATGGCTTTGCATGAAACGCAAATATATGATGTTGTCTTTGTTAATTTACGGGGCCCAAACCGGAAATGATATTGATGTATACTTGGCTCCTTTAATTGAAGACTTGAAGCTAATGTGGGAGAATGGAGTAGAGGTGTATGATGGGTTCGGAGAAGAAAAAGTTTCAACTTGAGGGCTATGATTTTTGGCACAATTAATGAGTTTCCAAAGATACGGCAATCTATCCGGGTGCGATCTGAAAAGGTCGGTGTGCATGCCCTATATGTGAAGATAACACCGATTGGATGTGGTTGGAACATGGTAGGAAGAATATCTACCCCGGTCATCGTAGATTTTTGCCATCTACTCATCAAGATGTCATCGTTGAAAAAGGCATTCAATGGGAATACAAAACCCGTAAAGCTCCCATGGCTTTGACGGGTGAACAATGTGCTTGAAAATGTGAAAGATTTGAACATTAAATTTGGGAAGCCTTTTGCGGGAGAGAGGTTGCCAAACAGGGGTGGAAGAAAAAGTCGATTTTCTTTGAGTTGCCATCTTGAAGTCATTATATGTAAGACACTTCATTGATGTGATGCATGTTGAAAAAAATGTCTTTGAAAGTGTCATTGGTACCTTACACAATATGCCAGGAAAGACTAAAGATACCATCAACTCGAGGTTGGACTTGCTTAGTATGGGGTTGAGACCAGAAATTGGGTCCGATAAAGAAGAAGGGTACACGTACATATCTACCTCCAGTACCTCATACTCTATCTAAAAAGGAGAAGACCGTGTTTTTTGTAAGTTTCTTCATGGAGTAAAAGTTCCAGAGGGGTATTCTTCAAATGTTACAAACCTTGTATCCATGAAAGACCTCAAGTTAAAGTCTTTAAAGTCCCATGATTGTCATGTTCTAATGGAGAATTTGCTCCCCATTGGTATACGATCCATTTTGCCTAAGAAAGTGCGCGAGACGCTAACCAAACTTTGTTATTTCTTTAAGGCGATTTGTAGTAGAGTGATTGACCCTAGAAAGTTGCCATCATTGCAAAGAGAAATTATCACACTTTGTGTGAGCTTGAGATGTATTTCCCACCTTCATATTTTGACATAATGATTCATCTAACAGATTCATTTGATTAGAGAGACACAATTGTGTGGCCCATGTTACATGAGATGGATGTATCCGTTTGAGCGTTACATGAAGATATTAAAAGGATATGTGAAAAACCGATCACGACCCGAGGTTGTATTGTTGAGCGCTACATAGTTGAAGAAGTCATTGAGTTCGCACGCACCTGGCTATCTATCTAGTCTTGAATATTCTGTGGGACTTCCAAGGTCTCGTCACTTAGGAAGCATTAGTAAAGGGATGTCAGGATATAAAATAGTGATGGTGTCAAGGGAAGAACTAGATCAAGCACACTTATATGTTTTGCACAATGATAGTGAGGTTGATTCATATGTTGCCAAGCACATGGACATACTTAAGAATGATTACCCATATAAGAGTGAAGTTTGGTTAACAAAGGAACACAATCGGAGTTTCATAGTGTGGTTAAAAGAGCACATTGATTTCGAGTTTGCTATGAATCCTACTTCGATTTCAAAAAGATTGAGATGGTTAGCAAAAGGTCCAAATATGCATGTTTTCTCTTACACCAGCTATCTAATTAACGGGTACACGTTCTATACAAAAACCCATGATGATCAGAGTAAAATGCAAAATAGTGGGGTGACTCTTGTTGCTCAAGCTATGCATACATCAAGTGTTAAAGACAGAAATCTCATATACGCGAATATGTCATACTTCGGGGTCATTGAACAAATATGGGAGTTGGATTACACCATGTTTCAGGAGTCTGTGTTCCAATGTAAGTGGGTTGACAATAATAATGGTTTACAGATTGATGAGTCGGGGTTCATGCGGGTGAATTTCAACAAGTTGGGATATAAAGATGAACCTTTTATTTTGGCATCCCAAGCTCAACAAGTGTTTTATGTCACTGATCCAATTGATATCAATTGGTCTATTGTTTTACTGACAAAAAAAAAAATTAGTGAATTACATTTATGATCAAGAAACCAATGATGATGGTATCGAGGACGACCCTTTCTTGGGGACATCACTAGTAGAGGAAAGTACTTATAGAGAGGATGTTGTGTATGTTAGAAAGGATCATACTAATGGAATTACGATTCATCAAAAACAAAGTACCAAGGAGCGAATTGCAAAAAAAATTGTATCGAAGAAAAGGAAAAGGTAACCGACATAGATGTTATTTTATAGACATGGATGTTATTTTCATCTTCTTTGACTGATTATTTTTTTTTGTTGGATGTTTTTTTTTAATTGGATAAATATAACAAACAATGATTATGTTTTATTGCAGGTAAGATGGCTGATCATAGTGATCATGATAGTGGGCATGACACCGGTCATGATAGTGATCATGATGTTGGAAACTATATCAGGAAGCGTGCTCCTCGTGGAATGACCGTAAAAAAGGATATCATCAACCAGATAAGTAAAGGAAAAGGAAAATTAAATGTAAGTTACTAATTAATTGCTAATTAACTTCATTCAATACTAAGTTTTAATTGTTTGTGAACTAATTTACTAATGACATAATGCAGGTCCAATGGAATGTTAAGGTGCGCTAATTGGAGAAAACAGCACTCATTTGATTACTTTCCATGGTAGTAAGGTAAAACAAATGATACCAATAACAATCACTTTGGGTTCACACAAAAAATCCCGTTTTGAAGAAACAAAAACATGAGTTGTGGTTAACAATACAGGTATATAATTTTAGATCTTTTTGGTTATCTTATTTAGTAATTTTGTAGTGAAATATATATATATATATATATATATATATATATATATATATATATAAATTTATTTATATCATTTACATTGAATGTGCATAAGCAGAAATATTTTGATGTGGATGATTCTAAAAAGGACTGGATAATGAAGGAAGCCGGAAAGTTACATAAAAATTTCAGAACAACATTAACAAAAACTTGGCTGAAAGATGATAATGGAAACATCAATTGGAATCCTCCACCAATATATAGTGGGTTTATTTCAGAGGAGGATTGGCACACATTTGTTAGGATACGCACCGAAGATCCAAACTTCTTGGTTAGTGCTACTATATCTATTAAGTTATAACATAAAATATATTTGACAATTATCTATTATACATTAATGTATACTTATCTCTCTAAATAGAAAGCAAGTCAACAGAATCGAAAGTGTGCTTCTGGCTGTGAGTATCCTTATAGAGGCGGTGCTACTCCATATCAACATATTGAAGAGAGATTGGTAAGGCACAATAAGCTTGATTTTTTTAGTTTCATGAAACTTTTTATAAATAATTTCTTAACATTTGGTAAAATATTTAAATATAGTTGGTGGAGAGTGGGAAAGATCCTACTAAAGAAGGTGTTGAGCGGCATGTTTTGTGGGTAGAGGGTCGACTAAACAAAGAAAAGGAGATTGTTGATCCTAAAACTAAGGAGGTGTCTGAAAGAATTGTAAATATTTTCTAAATTCAAATATTGTTTTGTAACTTTTATGATTTTTATAATGTATTATACTTTTGTTTTGTGAATCAGGAAGCCATATCACAGTCAATGTCACATGGAGAGCTCACTGATTGCTCTGAAAAGGAAATCCTTACACGTGCCTTAGGTAGAGAAGAATACTCGGGTCGCACAAGGGGTGTTGGATTTGGCATTAATCCAACCGAGTACTTTGGACCAAAACAGAAAGTCTATGATGAGAATCATGATTGTCCACAATTGAGAAAGATGATGGCATTATGAAAGTTTGCAAGCTCAACTTAATGATATCCGATCGCATTATGGCCATGTTATGCCACCGGTACCATCCCCTGCTACACATAGCAGTGCACGAGATAGCTGCACCATGCCGTCAACTAAGGTACTACAAAAAGCGGAACAAATTGCGGGGGTTTTTAAGTCGTTTAGCGGGGGTTTTAAACCCCCGCAATGTAAACTGCGGGAGTTTTAAAAACGCCGGAGTTTCAAGTGCCGCAATCGTTTTACGGGGGTTTTTAGAAAACGCTGGTATCGTGTCTTTTAGCGGGGGTTTTACTGCGGAGGTTTTTAACCCCCACAATTAGTGGAGGTTTTACTAACCTCCACTCACAATCAGTGGAGGTTTTTTTGAGGGGGTTATATAGGATTTTTTTGTGGGGGTTACAACCTCCTACAATAGACATAATTTTTTTTTTTGCAAATTGAGAATTTCGTTTTTCCTTATCTCATTATCATATTTAATTACTAATAATTATACATACATCTTACATAACACTTACTTAAAAAACTGAAAATTTCATTAAAAATATAACTGTGATAACATAAATGTAATGTCAAATATTTATGTCATCCAACTCAAAAAATTAATAAAAAGAAACAATTGTAGCTCAAATATCTATTGTCATACAGCTCAAAATCCTAATAACATCAAAAAAAATCATATACTAAAGGATCCTAAAACCACTAAATGTTGCTAGCACCGAATGATCCACTTGTATCCAATGGAGAATGAGGTTCACTTGCACGCTCACTTGCCTGAAATAACAAAAGAAAAATTGACTCATTTCAAATATCCAAAATCAAATAAAAAAAATAATAAATTGATACATATTTAATTCCAACTAAAAAATTGAAGAACATAGAAATTTCCAATTTCTCATTCATTTGATGTCATACTGATAGTCAAAACAAGTTGTTCCAAACTAAAATACATACTGATAAGTATAGTCAGACAAATCCTAAAAATACTGATAAGACTATAGAGATGATGATATTATTTGTTTACTTGATTCAAACTTTTCAACAATTAATTCAAACTTGATTGAAATTTGAAAACTTACATTTGATGAATCAAAGACACCAATAAATTCTTCGGGGATCTCTCCTTCTTTCCGTAGCAGGTATCCTTTAAGTGCACGTTCCATGTTTGTGTACTTCTCTTTCCATATGTTAGGAGACACTCCCATACCCATACACCGCGTTCTACCAGAGTGTTCAGGCCCCAATAGACTACCCAAAACGTCATTTGGAGAAACTACAGTCTCATCAATATTACTTTGAGTCAAACCCACTTCAATTTGTTCCTACCATCATATAAGATTTTCAGATTAAAAACACATGATTAAAAAAAAAATGAAACCTAAAGACGATATTGTTTAAGTGAAACTTACCACTATAACTTTTGCTATATCGTTAACAACTGATCCGTCCTTCTTTTTATGGGTTTCAATATACACTTTTCCTCGACTCGGTAGTTGTCCAGTTTCCAAAAACTAAAATAGATTAAAAAAATGTCACAATAGATATAATTATATATCATAGATCACAAACTCCATTAGATTAATTAATATAACTACCATCTCATGTCTTTTTCTCGAGAGAGGTTTAGAACCACCAGTATGAGGAATATCTTGCAGGCTCCGTATTTCTTTATTTCTTTGACAAACCTCCTACGAACAAACAAATATAATTATGTATTAGTTAAATAACTTGCTATACCAAAAACAAATAGATCAAAGTAAACCAAATCCTACCTGTGTTTTTGGTGTTATATAGACGATAGGTGACAAAATAAGCCCATTGAGTTTCATCTATGCCGGTTGGCACATTACTTATGATTTCATCTCTAGTTTTAGTTGCATCAGAGAAATGGTCCCATAAGGTTTGCCTGTTTGCAGCCCACTTCTTTGCAATGCTAAGTTTGCAATATCTTTTTGCAACAGTTTCAGTAGCCGAAAAACAGAATCGAGGCTGCCAAAAAATGCTAAGTAAATAGAGTTTCAAACAAAATAAGTTCATACAAAAGACAATACATTTTGACAATAAATCAAAGTAATGCAATTGTGTCAGATTAGAGAAAAAACAATCAACAAAACAATTCCAAACAAAGTGACAGAAGTGGGTTTTGAAGCTTTATAGGAAATAATTACAATCATTTGACTGACACGATTACAAAAAGAAGTCACCACCGTAATAAAGGGAAAAGAATTATTACCGCAATGTTATCTCCATAGCAATCATTAAAATATTTAATAGGGAGACCTCGTGGTCCATTCCACCGGTCAAAGTTAATTGGAAATATCTTGCAATCAATTGCTAGTATACCCAAATATCCTGCAAGCAAGCCTTGTGCCTCACCAAATGCAGAACCTTGATCATCAAAGTGCACAATTATGCGATTCCCGCTAGGTAAGAATTGAACTTGCTTAATCTTGAGTCTAATTTTCTTAATAACACCTTCGGGGTCTTAAACAACAAAAAAATTCATTTAATCAAAAAGATAAAATGTATAAGAACTTTGACAAATGAAATGAAGTATAATGCACATACCTATTTGTTCAACAGACCAACTACTTGCACACTCACGTCCAATACATGGCATGCGGCTTTGAGATTCTTGTGGTGAATTGTGACCAATATTTTCAATTGAGGCAAATGATGTTTGATGGGAAGACTGAGATGAATGTCCTTCACTTTGAGTGTTAAGTGAATGGCTTGGGGATTGAGTTGGAAGATGTGCTTGAGGTGAATGTTGCACCCGAAAAATCCCTGAGGGGATCTTTCTTCGTTTACAACTTTTTAAAACAATGAAGTCGCCACCAATATTTTTTTATAAGGAAAATATTGAAGAAAAACCTTTTTTGAAAGCGAATGGCCTTTTGGAAACCGGAAAATTTGGGTTCGGGGGTCGGTTAGGCATGGGGAAGGTATTAGCACCCCACATCTCCTTTTTATCGAAAGGGAACCTTTAATTAAACGTGTGGTTTTAAATGTTGATTTGGAAAATACTTAAATTTGCCTCTTTATTGAAAAAGGAATGAAAAGACTTAATGAAAATTTTATTTTTGGCGCTTGACGAGGGTTGGCCTCTCGCTCCTACGTATCTCCCGGTGCGATGGAGAATTCAAAGCTACGTAGTTCTTGTTTGTCCTGAAAAGGGTTTTTGTTTTTTAATCTTTTTTAGAGTTTTTCGCAAAGGGGTTGAGCGTTCGCGATGACCAAACAACAACGGTTTAGAGTGGCCACGCTATTAATTCTTTTTTGAAAATGGGATCATCATTAACAATCAAAAGGCAACGGCGCGAGTGACTATTGATGACAACGATTTTTATTTCGGTTTTTGAAAAGGTTTTCGCATTGAAGGGGAGCGTTTGTGAAGACCAAACAACAACGGTTTAGAGTGACCGCACTACTAGCTCCCACGGGAATGAAATTATCACCCACAATCAAACGGCAACGGCGCGAGTGATCATAAATGAAAATTAGTTTTGATTTTGACGTTTTTAAGATTTGTTTTTGAAAAGTGTTTCGCTGGTTTGATTTGGAGAAGATGTCTTGATGACTTGGAAAATGGCTCGCAAATTGGATTGAGCGTTCGCGATGACCAAACAACAACGGTTTAGAGTGGTCATACTACTAACTCTTTTGAAAATGGAATTATCATTAACCACCAAACGGCAACGCGCGAGTGATCATTAATGATAATTGGTTTTGTTTTAGGTTCAAGTGTTCGCGATGACCAAACAACAACGGTTTAGAGTGGTCACCACTAATGACCCATTTGAAAACTAGAGTTGTTACTAACGATCAAACGAGTAAAACCCGGAGTGACCATTAGCAAGAAATTATTTTTATGGAGAGTTTGGTTATTCAAAAGGAATTGTTTGAAGGGGATACTAGTAAAAATGGGGTACTATTTAGCCACTGAGTGTTGTAATATTAAAATACAGGGTTCAAGCATCAATCTATTGAAAAAATGAATAAAGGGGTTACATTACAAAAACATGGGTGATGCAACTATCAATCTGATCTACTAATAATCTACTCTCATTATTATTATTATATTATTAGTAAGAAAAAAAAAGCAAATAACAAAATAATTAAAAAAGATATATGAAAAGTGTATCAGATGTATGAGTTAGAAGTGGGGTGGGGAGTTACCGTACATTAAGTTAGTGGTTTTGTTGTTTTTAGTTTAATTACAATAACAAAAATAATAAAAATAATAATAATAACAAATGAGGCAAATGAAAAGACTCAGTTAGAAGTAGATAGAGGGACTTGAAAGTTGAAATCCCTAAATCTCAAAGTAACCCACGCACACAGAGAGAAACAGTGAGAGAGAGAAAGAGAAAGAGGGAAAACCAGCGAGAGACGGAGCCGCTATCGGAGGAGGTGGAACCGGCGCTCCTAGTTGGTTCTTGTGCGCGGTAGAGATCAGGAACGGAGGCTGTAGTTACGGAGATGTTTTGCCAGAGAGAGGAAGAAGGACGGCGATACAGTGCTTGCCGGAGGTCACGGCGGCAGTGATGGTTAAAGTGACGGAGGTTTGGGAGTTTTTAGTCTATTCTTTCATTCTATTCCCTTTCTTCTTCTCACAGATATTTAGCTTTCTATTTTTCTGGTTTGGGAACAAAGTATGGAACAAAGTAGTTTTAAGGGATGTTGATTATGTGGTGTTTCAGGATCACAAGTGAAGAGAAGATTATTTTGTTTTGCTCTCTGTTTTCGTTCTTTTCTTCCCCTCTCCCTTCCTCATGTTTTTTTTTTCAGTCCCCTTGTGTTTGTGTATATGACTGTGTGTGTTTTCGGTGTATCTGTTTGTGTGGTTTGTGTCTCTGTGTGCTCGTTTCTCTCTGTGTTGTCCCCTTTGATTTTTGTTTTTCCCCTCCTCTTCTTCTGAGTTTTTCAGCCCTGTTTATAGATGAACTTGCATATGTTATTGTGTTGTAATGTCAATTTTCTCTGATTTGTATTTGTTCAAAAGTTTCATGTTTTGGTGTATAAGGGATTCTCGCTAACACTTTCCTTCTCCCCCCAACTGCTACATTCACAAATTGGGGATGTTTGACTATATTTTAAAAACCTGATTGTGTTTGTGTATGTGCAGGTTTTGAAAGCAAAGTCTCAACAAAGGTTCTACCTATTTGGAGCTTTGGGAGCTAAGCCTATTGCTGCACAATTTTGGCTGCTTCCTCTTGTCTATTGTTCTTTTGCCTCCTCTCAGGCTATCTTTATTCTTATTTTTGTATTTGTAATAAGAATTGCTATAGTATATTTATGTTCAGCACTAAGTCCTCACACACATGCGTGAGGTTGGGTGCTATGTGTTGTTATTATTTTTTTTATTTCAAATGGAATCTTGCATTGTTTTGTTATTATGACCTTCTTTTTTATTTTACTTGACCCTAGATAAATTTTATCTTCCTTTATAAATTTGATTTTTGTTTTGGTTAAATACAACACGCGTCTACCACGAAAATAACATAGTGCCCGATCGTTAAAATTAAACGCGCGTACGAAAATAGAAAAAAAATGCAGACGCAATTAATAATAACGCGTGTACCCGGTTAAAATAACACGCGCATCTACCCGGCTAAAAAAATAATGCATGTGTGCCTCGACATATATTTTGGGTCTCTTTTCAACTACGAGAAAATATCATAGAACCTCGCGTTCGCGAAAAGACAATTTTTATTTTGAATTAGTCGGACAAAATTGGGGTATGACAGTGAAGCACTAGTTGAAGCTTGATTTGTAGCTGGATGGTATCCCGCACTTTGAGTGTGGAGTAAAGAATGGTTTGAAGCTTGAGTTGGATAATGTGTTGGGGCTTGAGTTGGAGGATGTGTTTGAGGTGAAGGATTAGTTGGAGTTTGATTTGTAGTTGGATGGTATCCTGCACTTTGAGTGTGGGGTAAAGAATGGTTTGAAACTTGAGTTGGATAATGTGTTGGGGCTTGAGTTTGAGAGTGTGTTTGAGAAGCCTCAAGTGGAGCTTGAGTTGGAATAGGAGGGTGTGTTGCACAATTAGTCTTGGGTGTTGACTTTAGTGGATTTTGGAAACGCCTAGTCTTTGCCATCACTGCATATTCATGAAAAAGGAGAAACATATAAAGTTAAATTCAAATCAAATGTCATATTGTCAAATCTTTTAGCATGCATAGAAAGCGTAATGGAGCTATTACCTTATTTACAATATATTAATTATACTATTCTACTCAGACATGTGTGAGTCTCATTGCCAAGTCGTGAGCATATTTGACTCAATTACATCATCAATAAAGTGGCTTGTAGCCAATTGTCCACTTGGGGAAATCCGAATTTTTTGAATGGGTGTCAGCCTTCGGCCAACAAAAACAGAAAATAAGCTTAGTGCCAACCCTCAGTAAGCTAGCGAAAGCGATAAAGAAAGTAGTGAAGAAAGTACAGGCCTCGGTAGCCAGTCAAAAGCGGAGATAAATTGGTGTCAACCTCGCAGTAAGCCAAACAAAGCGAAAATGAATTGGCGCTAGCCTCAGCAAAGAAAAGTAGAAAATAAAACAAAGAAAGAGAGCGATAAAGATAAAGCGAGAAAGAAGAAGCACCGGCCCTCGATGGCCGATCATCGAGGCCGCCTAAAGCCTTTTAACGAACCGCGAACGATCCGAGTTTGCACTTGGGCATGGTGGTCTTCAAGAGCGGCCCGGGGGACAATATCAAGTCTAGATCTCGATACTTCCCTTAGATCGCGCCATGTCTTAGGCCAACACAACTATCCTTTTTCGATCGACCCAATGGGGTCGAAGGACTTACCCGCGGCTTCGAATACGAGGTGAAGTCTCGCTTTTGAAGGGACGCTTGTCCTCGGAAGGGATTCACGAATCCTGTTGATTGGTTGATTGAAATAGCCAATGGCTGCCGCATTGGATTGAGGTACATGCATCGTTAGCTGATGCAAGGAATGATGCATGGAATATGGGTGCATGCTAAGCAAGGGCATGTTATGCAAGTGTGTGCAATGCTACGACTTCGGTGTAATGATGAATGTGATGGAACACTCCTGCTTTTCTTTTCTTTTGAGTGCATTTGTTTTTCTTGATCACCCTTCTTTTTCTGATCGTTTGTTTTTCTTTGCTTGTTTTATATTGTTTTTTATGAAATGCGAATATGCGAATGTAGTGCTTTGATGTTTGATGCAGAGATTGATACTTGTAATGCAAGTGTGCGATGCAATGACAATGATTCATGTTTTGATGAATGGAATGCTCTTGTTTTATTTTCTGCTCATTTCTTTCTCTTTTCATGAAATGTGGGTATGCGAATGCAATGTTTCGATGAGTGGCATGAAGAAATGAACGATGATGGAATGACGAATGACATGGGAAGTCTTTGTGTTGCCTTACATGTAATGCTTTGATGCAAGGATTTTGGTTCTTTCCCTTTTATGAAATGCAAACACTAATATGATGCAAATGCAATGACATGGGATGACGTGTTTTGCTTTTTCTTTCTTTATGATGCAATGCTTTGATGCTTGATGGCATGAGATGGAAGATTTTTTGCTTTTATCCGTTGCTTCCTTTTTCGTTGCCTTTCATGAAATGATGATGTCGGCACGATGCAAATGGGACACTATGATAAACAAAATGGAACGCCTAAATGCATGAGGGAAAATAAGATATGAATGATTGGGGTACTTAAGCATTTTTGTGATGATGAGATGCAAGACTTTGAATGCAAGGAATTGAGATAATTATTGACCATTCTGTTGAAAAAAATTGAATTTGATTCAAACTCCGGTGTTCTCAAGGTTTTTATTTACAAACAAGCTCACTTGTTTTCTCTCCCTTCCAATGACGACTGAATCTTAGGTATCGCATGACTAACTTGTGTTCTCTCTCTTTGAAGCATTGTCTAGTAAGCATGCATAGGAGTGCAAATGTGAATGAGTGAGTCAGTTAACTTGGGATTGGTTTGGAACATGTATGATAAGTGAAGGGATGACAGACATGATTATTGCCGACGCTCATGAGGGACCAAGAGATGCAAGTCTACCCCGGTTCGGGCTTTTGATGAGTGAATAAGCTTGCCTCTGTCTGGTGGTGATAATGACTATGGGTGTAGGAGATGATGAATTGGGAACACTTCGGCCCTTGGGATGAAAGGTGGAATGAAAGGGGTTTTGTCTCAAACCACACAGTTTGGTGTTGCCCCAGTCATGACGAGACAAAGTTGCCCCAATTAGAATGACGAGGCCTTGTTTAGGATAGTGAGTTGAGAGATTGCCCCGGTGAGGTTTTATGGGAATGAATGAGGTGAAGGAATGGGAATGCACTCGCCCCACTTTGGAATGACATTTCAAACGGTTTCTTTGAGTGAGGTTGTGAAAGGTGACAGAGTTATGGTGACGGTTATGAACGGAGGGTGGTATGTGAATGGGATAGACGATGAACAAATCTCTCCATGGTTGAGTGGAGTGAGAGGTGAAGGAAATGCCCCCTAGTACACATCTTTGGTTCTCTTTAAGAAAAACTCAAATGCAATGAAAGTTTTGACTTTTAGTATGAAAGAAGCCTCACTTGGTGATCACTAAACCTTGTTTTAATGCAACTTGAATGCATCTTGGAGTGCAAGTCCTTCTTCTTTTTTACCAACTTTCTTTTTTGATTGTTTGTTTGTTTTTTTTTTTAGCAGCTTTCTTTTTTTCTGCTTGTTTGTTTTTCTTTTTGAGCAAACACGTCGTAAATAGATAAACTTATTTGTCCTAAGATTTAAACTTGAGAAAACGAAAGCGATTAGTCATTGATCGGAATGGACTTTTTAGGGTTGTGATATGGAGAAAGGGATGATTGAGCTTAATGAAGTGTTTGGGGTTGATGGGGAGGATGGGTCTTATTCGGTGTTGGCCGATGGTCAATGGTTTATAAAGGAAGTGTTTATTAGGTTTGATGAGGTGTTTGAAGGTTTTATGAAAGAAAAGATGGTTAAACCCAATGAATTGAGGGCCTTTTTTTTGGAAGGAGAAATGAATGAACCCATTGAATTTGAGGGCCTTTCTGAAGGGGGGCTCTTATGCTTCATGACAAAATGTATTGACTCTTAATTTATACTCCCTTTGTCTTCCTTTCTTTGTTTCTGGGATTCTCCTTTTTGAGACTTTGTTATTCCTCTCCTTTCGTGAATTTCCTTTCCTTTTAACTTGGGTGAAAATGATATACCATCTTTGATGTGGAATTAACCCTCGTCTAGAGTGATGGGGATATCTTGGGCTTTTCTCGGCTTAAGATGGGTAACAAAGGGTATTTTTGTGATTTTGAATCTCTGGCTTAAGAGGGGTAGGAAATGGACTTTTTGGGATTTTAGGTTTTTGAAGGTATGGAGAGATGACCAAATTTCATTTCAAATCCTGATTGCTTATTTCTGTAAGACTTAACTTTAGGACAATAATTTATCTATCTTCATGTGCTTGCTCTTTTTTTATTTATTTTTGTGCCCTAACTTTTGCCTGGATTGCTCGTTGCGAGTTTTCAATCCACCGGGCGCTCTTTTTTGCCTAGACCGCCCTTTGCGGGTTTTCAACCTAGCGAGCTTATTTTATCTTTTTTATTATATATTTTTTAGAAAGACTTGCACTAAAGGAATATGATACTGACAAGGAAATTAGTGATCACGAGCATTGCCTCCAACATGGAGGACTTAAAGTGTTAGCGAGAATGAACCAAGAAGTCAAGTATGTACTGATGGGAGAAAATATGCGCTTTAGCGGTGGACGGGGCGGGATTAGACTTGGATGGGGAATGATGATAAATGAAGGGAATTGACTGACTCAAACAAGAGAAACTACACGTGGCATGCATACTTACTAGAAGAACGCTTCACAGAGAGTTAACATTGGTTAAACCATGATATAAAAACTTTTTTGATAAATCATTCTGATCTTTTATCATGGAATGGATGAGATGCAATGCTTTTTGAAGGAAATACGGATGAGTTATTGATGTGAAAAAGCGAGGGCCTCGGAACACCTTGAGTTTGCAAATGAGTGAGGATAAACTTTTTCAAAAAGGATGATTGTTTTGCAAGAACGTCTAAGCTTCTCATCACAACTTTTATCTTATGCAATGAATGAATGAACAAATTATGATATGCAAGTATGATGCAAATGCGTGGAGAATGACCATCCGACAAGTGTGGCTTATTCTAAATAATTTTGTTGTTTTTAATGCAAGACAAAATATGGAATGCCAATGCGAATGATGCAAGAATGATGCCCCTTTTTTTCAAAATGATTTTTTTGATTTTTAGTTTTTAGAGGCAAGACAAGATCTGAAATGCCAATGCCCCTTTTTTGAATGATGAGAGATGCAAGAATGTTGATATGAGGCAACCGATTGTCGTTACCACTGAGTAACTTTGCATGAAACATTGAGTGGATCCCGACTCAATACTTCACACATTATAACAAACGCTTCGACAATTTAGTTGACTCAATTTAATTTCCTACTTGAAAATAAAACACGTGTGATCGCCAAAATGCCACGATATCGTAGAGTAACATCTCAAAATCGACAAACAAATTTGAGATATTACCCTTCATCGTTCAAAGGTGCACTTCTACCCATTAAGCCATCACATGAGGAAATTTTTCTTTGTCTTGAAAGGATGCATGCGAGGAGAAATGATGTATTCGAACAAAGTGATGAGGTTAATGAAATGATGCATGAGTGCCACATTGACGCGATGTCCGCATTATTTGATGATGATTTTTGTACATGCCCCGATGAATGTGATGCTTATGCAATGCGGATGATAATTGCTTCTTGTTTTATTTTATTTTTATGCAATGAAATGAAATGCATGATACTCACAATTACTTTCCTAATGCATGAGAGATATTGAATGGAGATGCATGTGAAATGAGACGTTAATGTTTATTTTTGATTTGCGACACAGAAAAGTATTAATGCGATGATGTGATATGAATGGACGACGGAATGAGTGGGTGAATGAATAAACGAATGCGCATTTTGGATGAGGATGCCGTAAATTGCATCACTTGATGATTTTTCATGATTATGAACGAATGAAATACCATAGGGATGATGATTTTTTCAAAATTTTGTTTTATGTAATGCATGATGATGATGATGCTCTGTGTGCATGCAGGATAAATGAAAGACTTTTTATTGGCAATGATTCAAGTTTTTTTTTGGAAAATGCGGGCCGTACGTGGTGGCTTCATATGGACCTAGTAAGAGAAAGGCTACAACGGCAGCTCTTTCTTCTTTTTCTTGAAAAGAGTGGGCCACATGCTGCCCCGTACGGACCGACAAAAGAAAGGCTACAACGGCAGCTCTTTCTCTATTTTCTTTTTTTTTTTTTTGAAAAATCTCCTTCACCTTTTTTGAAAACGTGCCTAATTTACAATGCAACACACAATTTGGTATGCCCCTTGTGTCCTACGAAGGCGGGGACCTAAGTTCTAGGACAACTTAAATGTTCCTCCCATGTGGGTTCTAGTCACTTCCTCACCAGGTTACCAGAGCTAATTCTCTCTCACAATAGCACCCACAACGATGGAATGCCATCTGGTGCGAGGCATCATGAAAGAGCATACTCTGGCTGAAACTTTCGTGAGAGTCAGAAGGACAACGGTCCAATTGCCAGTCACTACTCGTTTCCACTCTCCTAGGTTTTGTCAGACCTTGGGTTTTAGGCCCCCCTCAACGCACAATAAGCATAAGATGTGAGTGTGTGTAGCGAGGACATACCGCCTAAAGTTACCCACATATATCCCCACCTGCGAAAGAGAACCCAGAACAGTCCAGACAAATAGCAAGCCATAACATGTTGTCTACACTAGGGTTCAATATCAAATAAGCTAGCCTAGGGTTTCAACAACAATCAAGTGCATCGCTTACCTCAAGAAAGGGAGCCAAGAAGAAGGGAACATAACAAGATGGGGGGAAATGCATGAGGGTACTAAGCACATAAGCAAAGAAGAAGGAAAAACAAACATGGAAGAAGAGAAAACCAATGCACATGCGTACAACATGATAAGAAAAGTAAACCGAAAAGGGATAGAAGCAAACAAAGTGTCTAAATCAAATCGATAGCACATTAAACCACACATTTAATTAATTAGGCTTGACCCACTTAAAAAAAGGAAAAGTCCCGATGGAGTCGTCGCTAATTATTGCACAATCTAAAAATCCTCGAGGATCTTTCTTCGTTTACAACTTTTTAAAACAATGAAGTCGCCACCAATATTTTTTTATAAGGAAAATATTGAAGAAAAACCTTTTTTGAAAGCGAATGGCCTTTTGGAAACCGGAAAATTTGGGTTCGGGGGTCGGTTAGGCATGGGGAAGGTATTAGCACCCCACATCTCCTTTCTATCGAAAGGGAACCTTTAATTAAACGTGTGGTTTTAAATGTTGATTTGGAAAATACTTAAATTTGCCTCTTTATTGAAAAAGGAATGAAAAGACTTAATGAAAATTTTATTTTTGGCGCTTGAGCGAGGTTGGCCTCTCGCTCCTACGTATCTCCGGTGCGATGGAGAATTCAAAGCTACGTAGTTCTTGTTTGTCTGAAAAAGGGTTTTTGTTTTTAATCGTTTTTAGAGTTTTTTTACAAAGGGGTTGGCGTTCGCGATGACCAAACAACAACGGTTTAGAGTGGCCACGCTATTAATTCTTTTTGAAAATGGGATCATCATTAACAATCAAACGGCACGACGCGAGTGACTATTGATGACAACCGGTTTTTATTTCGTTTATTGAAAAGGTTTTCGCAATTGAAGGGGAGCGTTTGTGAAGACCAAACAACAACGGTTTAGAGTGACCGCACTACTAGCTCCCACGGGAATGAAATTATCACCCACAATCAAACGGCAACGGCGCGAGTGATCATAAATGAAAATTAGTTTTGATTTTGACGTTTTTAAGATTTGTTTTTGAAAAGTGTTTCGCTGGTTTGATTTGGAGAAGATGTCTTGATGACTTGGAAAATGGCTCGCAATTGGATTGAGCGTTCGCGATGACCAAACAACAACGGTTTAGAGTGGTCATACTACTAACTCTTTTGAAAATGGAATTATCATTAACCACCAAACGGCAACGGCGCGAGTGATCATTAATGATAATTGGTTTTGTTTTAGGTTCAAGTGTTCGCGATGACCAAACAACAACGGTTTAGAGTGGTCACCACTAATGACCCATTTGAAAACTAGAGTTGTTACTAACGATCAAACGAGTAAAACCCGGAGTGACCATTAGCAAGAAATTATTTTTATGGAGAGTTTGGTTATTCAAAAAGGAATTGTTTGAAGGGGGATACTAGTAAAAATGGGGTACTATTTAGCCGCTGAGTGTTGTAATATTAAAATACAGGGGGTTCAAGCATCAATCTGAACTTGAAAAAAATGAATAAAGGGGTTACATTACAAAAACATGGGTGATGCAACTATCAATCTGATCTACTAATAATCTACTCTCATTATTATTATTATATTATTAGTAAGAAAAAAAAAGCAAATAACAAAATAATTAAAAAAGATATATGAAAAGTGTATCAGATGTATGAGTTAGAAGTGGGGTGGGGAGTTACCGTACATTAAGTTAGTGGTTTTGTTGTTTTTAGTTTAATTACAATAACAAAAATAATAAAAATAATAATAATAACAAATGAGGCAAATGAAAAGACTCAGTTAGAAGTAGATAGAGGGACTTGAAAGTTGAAATCCCTAAATCTCAAAGTAACCCACGCACACAGAGAGAAACAGTGAGAGAGAGAAAGAGAAAGAGGGAAACCAAATGAGAGACTGGAGCCGCTATCGGAGGAGGAGGTGGAACCGGCGCTCCTAGTTGGTTCTTGTGCGCGGTAGAGATCGAGAACGAGGCTGTAGTTACGGAGATGTTTTGCGAGAGAGGGAAGAAGGGCGACGATACGATTGCTTGCCGGAGGTCACGGCGGCAGTGATGGTTAAAGTGACGGAGGTTTGGGAGTTTTTAGTCTATTCTTTCATTCTATTCCCTTTCTTCTTCTCACAGATATTTAGCTTTCTATTTTTCTGGTTTGGGAACAAAGTATGGAACAAAGTAGTTTTAAGGGATGTTGATTATGTGGTGTTTCAGGATCACAAGTGAAGAGAAGATTATTTTGTTTTGCTCTCTGTTTTCGTTCTTTTCTTCCCCTCTCCCTTCCTCATGTTTTTTTTTCAGTCCCCTTGTGTTTGTGTATATGACTGTGTGTGTTTTCGGTGTATCTGTTTGTGTGGTTTGTGTCTCTGTGTGCTCGTTTCTCTCTGTGTTGTCCCCTTTGATTTTTGTTTTTCCCCTCCTCTTCTTCTGAGTTTTTCAGCCCTGTTTATAGATGAACTTGCATATGTTATTGTGTTGTAATGTCAATTTTCTCTGATTTGTATTTGTTCAAAAGTTTCATGTTTTGGTGTATAAGGGATTCTGCCAACACTTTCCTTCTCCCCAGCCACTGCTACATTCACAAATTGGGGATGTTTGACTATATTTTAAAAACCTGATTGTGTTTGTGTATGTGCAGGTTTTGAAAGCAAAGTCTCAACAAAGGTTCTACCTATTTGGAGCTTTGGGAGCTAAGCCTATTGCTGCACAATTTTGGCTGCTTCCTCTTGTCTATTGTTGCTGCCTCCTCTGTGCTATCTTTATTCTTATTTTTGTATTTGTAATAAGAATTGCTATAGTATATTTATGTTCAGCACTAAGTCCTCACACACATGCGTGAGGTTGGGTGCTATGTGTTGTTATTATTTTTTTTATTTCAAATGGAATCTTGCATTGTTTTGTTATTAACAGCCTTCTTTTTTTATTTTACTTGACCTAGATAAATTTTATCTTCCTTTATAAATTTGATTTTTGTTTTGGTTAAATACAACACGCGTCTACCACGAAAATAACATAGTGCCCGATCGTTAAAATTAAACGCGCGTACGAAAATAGAAAAAAAATGCAGACGCAATTAATAATAACGCGTGTACCCGGTTAAAATAACACGCGTACCCAGCTAAAAAAATAATGCATGTGTGCCTCGACATATATTTTTGGGTCTCTTTTCAACTACGAGAAAAATACTGTTAGAACCTCGCGTTCGCGAAAAGACAATTTTTATTTTGAATTAGTCGGACAAAATTGGGGTATGACAGTGAAGCACTAGTTGAAGCTTGATTTGTAGCTGGATGGTATCCCGCACTTTGAGTGTGGAGTAAAGAATGGTTTGAAGCTTGAGTTGGATAATGTGTTGGGGCTTGAGTTGGAGGATGTGTTTGAGGTGAAGGATTAGTTGGAGTTTGATTTGTAGTTGGATGGTATCCTGCACTTTGAGTGTGGGGTAAAGAATGGTTTGAAACTTGAGTTGGATAATGTGTTGGGGCTTGAGTTTGAGAGTGTGTTTGAGAAGCCTCAAGTGGAGCTTGAGTTGGAATAGGAGGGTGTGTTGCACAATTAGTCTTGGGTGTTGACTTTAGTGGATTTTGGAAACGCCTAGTCTTTGCCATCACTGCATATTCATGAAAAAGGAGAAACATATAAAGTTAAATTCAAATCAAATGTCATATTGTCAAATCTTTTAGCATGCATAGAAAGCGTAATGGAGCTATTACCTTATTTACAATATATTAATTATACTATTCTACTCAGACATGTGTGAGTCTGTTGCCAAGTCAGCAGGCATATTTGACTCAATTACATCATCAATAAAGTGGCTTGTAGCCAATTGCACATACTCATCATCAATCGTATAAAATTGTTCAAGTTGTTGCTCTTGGTAGGGTTCATTTTCATATACTTCATCTTCTATTTCTTCTCCCATTTCATACAAATCTCTTGGCTTTAAATGCACTGCAACACTCCATCCTTTATTAACCACGTCATCTACATAATACACTAGTTGTGCTTGAGATGCCTCAATGTAAGGGTCATGTTCTTCACGATCACCATTATGAATCAGTCTTTCAAAATTTACACAATTAAAATTCCAACTATCCTTTTTATACCCTCTATCTCGTGTAGTTTCCGCCACTTGCATTTAAAAAGAACAACATTGAACCGCCCATAGAAGTTAATCTCAATAATATCTTCCAACTTCCCATAATAAGGTATATCTTTGTCTTGAGTTCCTATCAACACTACTTGAAACACAAGATGTGTTGGATGTTAAAAACTCCACTATTTTGTGTTCTCGGTCCTCTTCTCGAGCCAAAGTTCAAATTTGAACCCATTAATGTTGTAACCACTAAATCTCTTTGCATTGTCCAAAGGACCACGTGCTAGAAATTTTAGATCGGCAGTCATGTTATTCATTGTTTCTGGATTCATAATCTAGATAATGTAATGCAATTGTGTCAGTCAAATTTCGAAGCAAACATGACAAATAGGAACATAACTATTGAATGATCACATACCCGCTTTCGAAACCAATCAACAAATTCCTTAGATACTCTCTTTTCTATCTCTGTTGCTGAAGGTCTTCTTGACCTTGAACTTCTTTTTATGAATTGTCTAAATTCCCTACACGAATTAATAATATAGCAATTTAATGCACGTGATTATATTTAAAAGTCTAATAATGAATGAAATGAAGTTTATTCTAATTACTCACTCAACAAATGGTGCAACTATTGAACAATTGTAAGCACGTATCGATGAGCTTGTAGTTTTGCATTTGAGTTAACATGAACATTGAGGAAGCTCCTACTGGTTTTCCAAGTTGAGGAAGATAGAGGATGCATAGGAGAACTCATTCTCATTTGGGACATCACAAACACGCCCAGGTCTATTGAATCTTGTCTCTATATCTTCAATATAGCGAGAACAAAAAGTAAGAGACTCTTCAGCTAAGTAACCTTCAGCTATAGACCCTTCTGGTCGAGCCTTGTTACGTACAAAGGACTTCAAGTGACCCAATTCCCTACAAGAATGATCGATAATTAGTGTAAACAAGTGGCATATATAGAACAAGATAGCTTCAATTGAATGAGCAATTCTTTTACCTCTCTACAGGATACATGTATCTATAATGTACTGGACCTCCAAGCTTGGCTTCCTCTATTAAATGGACAGTTAAATGAACCATAACTGTGAAGAATGAAGGAGGGAATAACATTTCCAAATGACAAAGTGTGATCACAACGCGATCTTGGAGAAGTTGAAGATCTCGAAGACTCAGACTTTTACCACAAAGAACTCTAAAGAATGAACAAAATTCCACCAAGACAGCTGTAACATGGTTTGGCAACAAATTGCGGATGGCTAATGGTAGCAGTTGTTCCATTATAATATGAGAATCATGGCTTTTCAATCCAAATATCTTTTGTTGTGCCTCATCAACACATCTAGAAATGTTACTTGAGTAACCATCTGGTACTTTAACATTCTTCAAAGTTTTAAGGAACAACTTTTTCGTATCGCGTGTTAGTGAAAACAAAGCAAGGTGATATCTCCCTTTATTATCAGGCCAAAGATCACGCCTTATACCCATATCTTGCAAATCTTTTCGAGCATTAAGATTGTCTTTTGATCTAGGTTTCTCATGGAGCAAAGTATACAAAACATTGTCACATACATTTTTTCAATATGCATGAAATCCAAATTATGACGCAACAAATTAGATTCCCAATATGGAAGTTCAAAGAATATGCTTCTTTTAGTCCATTGCTTAGTTGGTTGTCTAGATCTTTTTCCTCTACCATTCAACATTGCTTCTCTTCCAAATGGAACATCAAGGTTTTCCACTTGCTTCAAAACATCAGATCCTGATATAATTAAGGGCGGATTTCGCTCCTCTGTGCTTCCATCGAAGCGAACACGATTCAGTCTAAATCTATGATTTCTGCTCAAAAACCGACGATGGCCCATAAAACACCATTTTCTACTATGAGGGAGACGACATGGCTCAAAGATCAAAATTACAAGTTGGACAAGCCAAACCTGTATGAGTGTTCCAACCACACACAGATTTCCTAGGCCAGAAAGTCACTAATTGTCCACATAAGAGCTGCTGCATTCTAAAATTTTCATTCATTGATGCATCAAAAGTAACCACACCATCATTCCATAGCTCCTTTAACTCATTTATAAGGGGTTGTAAGTAAACATCTATCTTATTTCCAGGCATCTTCTTTCCTGGAATGATCATTGATAAGATGAAGGAAGTGTGCTTCATACACATCCAGGAGGAAGATTATACGGAATCAAAAACAACGGCCAAATGCTATAAGCGTAACTCATGGTTCCAAAAGGGTTAAAACCATCACTTGCAAGGCCTAAGCGAACATTTCGAGGATTTAAAGCAAATTCAGGATGCATCAAATCAAATGTCTTCCATGCCATACCATCCCTCGGATGCCTTAGCAACCCATCCTTATTACTCTCTGTAGAGTGCCACCTCATATGCTCTGCAGTCTTAGAACACATGAACAATCTTTGCAATCTTGCTTTTAATGGAAAGTAACGCAAAAAACTTTTACTGACTTGTTTTTCTTCTTCTTCTTAGGGTTCCATCGAGACACTCCACAATGCTTACATGCTTGCAAGTCTTTGTCTTCATCTCCCAAATATAGCATGCAATCTTGTGGACATGCATCTATCTTAGTATAATTAAGACCTAGTTTGTTGATGATTTTTTTTTTGCCTCATAGAAAGAAGGGGGGAACTTTGCTTGTTGAAACACATCTCTCAACAAATCTCGTATCATAGTCATTGCCTTGTCACTCAATCCACACAAAACCTTTATATGATATAATTTGATTACAAATTCTAGTTTTGTATACTTGCTCCCTTCGTGCAACATCTGACTCCCCGTCTTTGATAAACTCATGAAAATCACTAAAATCCCCTTGGCCTTCATTTAATACTTCATTTGCGCTTATTGCTTGTGGTTCATCTCTATTAGTGGTTTGTTGCCTATGGTGCCCAAATGCATCATTGACCATTGTGGCTAGCGGGTTCTCATAATGAAATGTCCCTTGCACATGATCTTCATTTCTAGTAGATTGTGGTACTTGTTTCTCACCATGACGAGTCCATATGATATAGTTTTTAGGGAATGGTTTCGATTCTAAGTGTGATTGGACTACATCTCTGGGTTTGCCAATCAACAATCCCGCAATCGGAGACACGGACATTTTATTGTATCTCTAATAGCGCTATGCTTAAAAGCAAAATCCAAGAATTGACTTATTCCATTTAAGTACTCACTTGTATTTCTTGGCTTTGCAATCCAAGATTTGTCCATATTTAATCGGCCTCTAAATAATGATAAGAAGGTATAAAAGAAATTAAGAAAACCTCAAGAAGTGAATTAATGATGGAGAAATTAAGAAAACAAAAGAGTGCATCATATTAAGTCATGTGTGGAACTTTAAACTAAAGAAAAATTCCCATCGGATCAAGGAAGAAGATAAGCTTTCACATTAGCTGATTTTAAATTACTAACCTTTGTTTCGAGGATCATTCAACTTAATCAAAGCAAGGAGGCAATACGATATCTTTGCAATAGCCACAGCTATTTCCTTGAACTCGTGAAGAAATTGTTGCAGATTGACAGAGATAAAACTTTCCGCAGAGTTCTCCTGATTAGTTGAAGCTATTTGTAAGAAGAAAATTTGAGCATAATAATCCACCAATTCCAAGCACTGCATGCGGTGCAATGCGAATAAACAGAGATGAGTAAAATAAGGTCTCATAAGTTCTAATTCATCCACACATCTACGCTATAATTCATAAAAACAATTTGTTAAATGATCACATTACGCCTTTAATCCATTTGACCAATGAAAATTGAAAACTTATAGTTCAATTAAATGTTGAACTTTATAGTCCCTTATCTTAATATCTTAATTTTAGTTTTTAGTTTGGTCACTTTTTTTGTTTCAATATGGTCCTTGGTTATGAAAAGTAATAGCAATGTTGTCATTTCCTTTTAAATTTGTTGTGCGAGACGAACATGTTAGCATAACTTTTACTTAATCAATGATATATTCCTCACAAAGTGCACAAACATCGATTTTCTCATTAAATTCTGCATTGGAAGATATGTCAACAAGATAAATTGCTTTGATGTACACTTGTATTTCAAAGTTCAAATTGCATTTAGCGAAAATTATTCCTCTAAGTATATAACTTTACACATGATGTTCTCATCAAGCCACATTTTTGTTTCATAGTTAAAAAAAGAGCAAGGAGGTTTAAGATTCAAATATTGCAGGCTATCAACATAACTCTAACAATTAACTTGAAGCATGTTATTGGTTGGAGTCACAATCTCTGATATGATGAGAGAAAAGCGACATAATGAAAAGAATCACATGCTTTATGAAGTTGAAAAAATACTTGCATCTTTTTAAATCACTTTGGAGATGACCACATATAATATGACACTACAACATAAAGAAAGAACGCGCGGATGTATACTTGTTTAAGAGGGAACAAAATATAATATGGAGGCATACAAATTAAAAGCACAAACTAAATTAATGCAGTGAAGAGGCGACAAAAAGCGGAATGACTAACTTAGCAAGTTTTAGTTCTCTGCAATTACTAACTCAAATTAAATTTTATGAATTTCAATCTCACCTGATTTGCTTAACCAATTGAATAAAATAAGAAGTTGTTCTTTCAATTGAGGTAAGTCGAAAAAGTTTGTGTCTTCTTGAACATCAACTTCAAAGAACTCTTCATAGCGAGATGCGATTGAATGTGAACATAACAGAAGCAATAAGCAATAAGCAATAAGATTGAATGTGAACATAACAGAAGCAATAAGCAAAGAGTGTGACACTTGTACATTTAATGTTCCATAACTAGTCATTGAAGTCCAAAGAGCATACATTTAAGTAATATTAGAGAGAACCTATGAAGAAATGGGCATAGAATACTGAAAGAGAGTTTAATTGTGTTGTGTGAGTGATCATATTCATAATAAGAATAGACAGATCGATTTGAGGTTTCTTTGTGCGAGATGACCATACATACCATACAATGTCTCTTCCAATTTATCCACACATATTTTAATTTATCCACACACAATATTATTCACACATCTCCAATTTATAAAAATGTATTTGGCTAATTGGCCAACACCATGTTATTCATCATCCGAATAAAATAAGTAAGAAAAGCATAATCATATCTCATAAGTTTCTAACTTACTATCTAAAATCTAACTACAACCAAAAGGGAAAAAGTTAAAAGAATGAATGAATATAAAAAATCATTAAGCTAAAAGGGAAAACTTAATACATCAACACATTTTCATTCCAACTCAATCAAACCAAAATTATCAAGAAAACAAATCATTAAGTTACGAAGAGGATGAAACGAAGAGAACAGACGAAGAGGAAGAAATGAAGAGGATTCATACCTGAAGCAAGATATGGTGTTTGAGATTCGTAAATAGAAGCCTGAGATGAAAGGGTTTCTGTTTTTCACAATAGCAATGACAAGAATCACCGGAGTTAGCAACGATTTAGGGAATAACAATAAAAATGGCAAGATGAAAGGATTCATACCTCAATCGTAAGGGGTTTCTGTTCTTGAAGCCTGAGGGTTCATCTTGGGTTTCTATTGGAAGAAAGGGTTTCAGTCGTGAGAGTTGTGAGAGAGAGTTGTGAGTGAGAGAGAGTCGTGAGAGTTGTGAGAGAGAGGTAGGGTTTCCGCGCGATTGAGCGAGAAGAGGAGGGAATTTTTTGTGGGTTTTTTTCAATCTGCGGGGGTTTTTTTTAACCTCTTCAATTTGAATAAAACTTTTTAACTGAAGAATCCCAGGACCGTATTTTTAACGTTATTCTGAGGAGGTTCTTAAAACCTCCGTAAAATAACCCCCGCTATCTGTTCCGTTTTTTGTAGTATTAATTGTTTTTTATTACAATAAATAAGGAATTAATCTCTCTTTATTGTACACACACATATATATATATAACATCAAATAATGTCTGAAAGTATTTTTTGGTTTATAATTGATTTAGGACAACAATGAGTGTGAGTGTGAATTGTATATCTCAAACCCATATGAAATGGTTGCAATAGGCTTCACATGTAACGAATTGGGTCCCTTGATGCACAATTTACCCCTACCTCCAAATCATGTTAGAGTCAGAGTTGCGGTACCAATTAGGGAGGATGCACCATTGCCTGTTCCAATTGACAGTATTGATATACTGACAGTGTTACAAGCAGTTGGTCCCTTTGTGGCATGGCCACCAGACCTTGTCGTTGTAAGTGACAATATATTTGTAACTAACTAATTATAGTTTTTGTCATATATTTTGTGCTAACTAACTAATTTTTTTTTGTTTATACATAGATACGCCAAAATGTAAAATCTAAGAAAGTGTCTACTGGCAAGAAAATGTCTCCTTTGAAAAGTGTTGGCAAGGAAAAATCTATTGGCAAGAAAGTGTCTCGATCCACCCCTTCTACAAAAGTGTCTCAGTCCACCCCTTATGCAGAAGTTTCTCAGCCTGCCTCTCCTCCAAAAGTGACTGATCAACCCTCCTCTTCTCGCCAAGTGACTCATCCCTCCCCTTTGATAAGTCCATTTTTAGTTGTCTTTTTAGTACTTATTTTAAGTAAGTTGTTTGGTATTTTAGTTCAATTCTAGAGCTATTTTACTACCTTTTGTTTGTTTTAATTTCAGGTCTATCTTTGAGGGAAATGAAGGATTTAAGCTTAAAAAGAGCAAAAACAAAGTTTCAAGTCAAAAAGAGAAACAAAGAGCTGAAAAATATAAGAAAAGGCAAGCAAAGCTGTTTCTACCTGATAGTTGCACGACCGTCTTTGGATTTGCTACGACCCGTGCTGAACTTTTTCTTCCTTTGCGCTTGAAAGTCTACTCGATAGTTGCACGACCGTCTTTGGATTTGGCACGACCCGTCTGCATCGCATCGATTCCAAAGATGTTACGATTTGCTCTTTAATGGCTTGTAAATTGTCTTAAGTGACTTGTCTCTTCTCTTTGGCTATATAAAGCACGAAATTCTGAGTGCTTAGGACATCTTAGGCTATTGCAAACAATTACTATAAAGTTTAATCTAAGTTTATGCAATTTTCTCTTCATCTTTTATTTCTTGTTCTTTAATTTTTCTGCACTTTAGTTTTACATTTCTTATTTTCGCACTTTATCTTCAGTCATTTACATTCTTGTCATTTACATTATGCCAATTATTACTCTTGCAATTTATTTTTCAATTATGAGTGAGTAGAAACTTGGTCTTGGGTTATTGGGAGTAATCCAATGATAGGTCCCTAGTAATTCCCAAGACTATTCTCCACTCCAAATTGTTTTATATTTCAATCTAATTTCATTGTCCTTCAAATCTTATTTTAAACATCAAACGAGGTACCGAGAGGTGAAGTTTGATGTTGGAACTATGAAATTAGACAAGGGAATCAAAACATGAGAATAGTTTTGAAACTCTTGAGACATTATAAAGGTGTTATGCTTAATGGGTTTTGGTGACAATCAACCATGAGAATAGGCTTGATTGTTAGTTCAAAAC
Source organism: Oxytropis ochrocephala (assembly GCA_020916435.1). Classification (NCBI taxonomy): domain Eukaryota; kingdom Viridiplantae; phylum Streptophyta; class Magnoliopsida; order Fabales; family Fabaceae; genus Oxytropis; species Oxytropis ochrocephala. The sequence continues at coordinate 23,281,110 of CM037089.1, forward strand.
ACGCTCTTGTACTCTGAAAGGAGACATTAGTTATATTCGCTGCCTTGTCTTTGAAATACACTACTATATAATTTGGTGAATGGTCTAAAGAATTATTTTTGGTTCCTCATTGTTGTGATGAAACTATAACCCGAGATTATTTTAATTTCTGAATTTTAAATCAAACAATCACTCCTTCTACTAAAATCATTCCTTTTAGCTAATCACCACTAAAAAAGAAATTGGTAATCACAAAAGTCTTTGTGGGATCGATACTTTTTATTACGCGATAGAAACCGTGCACTTGCGGCCTATCAAGTTTTTGGCGCCGTTGCCGGGGACTTTTGTGATATTGATTGATTTTTTTGGTATCGGTTAGACTAAATGTTTTTTTCTTGTTACTATGAATAAACATGTATTTACATTCTCCAGGGAGGAATGGGAATACTTTGAGGAATCTTTGCCACCACCACCACGTTGCTATAAAGGGTTTCATAAAAATGTATTTACATTCACCAAGGAGGAATGGGAATCTTTTGAGTCATCTTTGCCACCACCACCACCTTGCTTAAGAGGGTTATTCAAAAAACTACATGAAACACAATTTGAGAAAAATATTGTAGTTGAGGTATATCAAAATAATACTAAAGTGGTAGTGCCAGATGATTTACAAAAGATATACCATGAGAAGGAGAACATAAAGGAAACTGAAATTTCATCCTTGGATAAATATATGGGTTTAAATGAATGTGTGGATGTCAAAATCTTGTGTCCTTTATCTTATTTTTCACCTTCCTTTGTGAAAATAACATTTGATCTAGGAGGAATTGAAAATAGGATCTTGTTGCTTACGCAACTTCCTTTTACAAGCCATGGGATCTGGAATATGTTTTCATTCTTCATGTGTCACTTGGTCTTTATGCTTCAAGCAATGGGACCCGTGAATAAGTCTATAAAGGGCAAAGGTCAAGCTAATGACCATAAAAGAGCGCTGTGTGGGAGGCAACCCACAAGTTTACCTCTGTTTTGCTTTGCTGGAATAAGAAGGAAAGCTGCAAATGCTTGTCAATGTGAGCTTTCTTTACATGTGCTTTTCATTTTTATACATTGAGGACAATGTCTAGTCCAAGCATGGGGGGGTGACTTTAGTCTTTTCTTCTTCTTTATTTGGTAGTTGAGTCATCTTCTCCTCCTATGTGATAAATCCTTGTGAAACTTTGAAGTATTATTTGATGGCATTTTTGTGATAATTTTTTCAATTTTCAAAGAATTTGAATGTTTTGGTGGTGTTCAACAATTAGATATATTTGTTGATACTTCTTCATTGAGTTCACACACACACCTTTGCTAAGACACGTTTACGTAATAGGATCTCTAAGAAAGATTGAAAAAAACCACTTAGTTTCCTTGGTGACACTTATTGCATTTTAGTTCTTGGAGAAATGTCCGTGTTGGGTTTGCTTAAAAGAGAGAAAAATGGAAAAATCTTGAAAAAGATAAAAATGAAAATGAAAAAAAAAAAAGAAAAAAAAATAATTTAAGCAATTTAGCCCAACATCCCTTTGAGGTCATAGGTTACTAGGGAAATACTTTGAGTACCCTTTTGAGGCTTCATAAGTTACTAGGGAAATACTTTGAGTACCCTTTTGAGACCAATTGACTCTTCGGGAAAAAGAGGCACTCCTTTGAGACCAAGTGTGGCAATTGCATTGTTTGCATATAAGTGGATGACCCGAGCAAAAGGTGCTAGGGAATTTGGTCATTGATATCTAACTTGTCATTCTAGTACCACAAAACCGATCTTCTCTCTGCACATAAAGCTCAATAGAAAAGTGTCATAAGTCGAGAAGAAAAATATTGTTGGATACCACCGATCATTTCTAGTTCATGTGCTTAGCCGATAATTTTCATTCAAGGATTTGCCAAATAAATTGTAATGTTTTGCTTGAGGACAAGCAAAGATTTAAGCATGGGGAGTTTGATAAGTCCATTTTTAGTTGTCTTTTTAGTACTTATTTTAAGTAAGTTGTTTGGTATTTTAGTTCAATTCTAGAGCTATTTTACTACCTTTTGTTTGTTTTAATTTCAGTCTATCTTTGAGGAAAATGAAGGATTTAAGCTTAAAAGAGCAAAAACAAAGTTTTAAGTCAAAAAGAGAAACAAAGAGTGAAAAATATAAGAAAAGGCAAGCAAAGTCGTTTTACTACACGATAGTTGCACGACCGTCTTTGGATTTGGCACGCGACCGTCTTGAACTTTTTCTTCCTTTGCGCTGAAAGTCTACACGATAGTTGCACGACCCGTCTTTGGATTTGCTACGACGACCCGTCTGCACGCGCATCAATTCCAAAGATGTTACGATTTGCTCTTTAATGGCTTGTAAATTGTCTTAAGTGACTTGTCTCTTCTCTTTGGCTATATAAAGCACGAAATTCGAGTGCTTAGGACATCTTAGGCTATTGCAAACAATTACTATAAAGTTTAATCTAAGTTTATGCAATTTTCTCTTCATCTTTTATTTCTTGTTCTTTAATTTTTTCTCGCACTTTAGTTTTCTCATTTCTTATTTTCTCGCACTTTATCTTGATCATTTACATTCTTGTCATTTACATTATGCCAATTATTACTCTTGCAATTTATTTTTCAATTATGAGTGAGTAGAAACTTGGTCTTGGGTTATTGGGAGTAATCCAATGATAGGTCCCTAGTAATTCCCAAGACTATTCTCCACTCCAAATTGTTTTATATTTCAATCTAATTTCATTGTCCTTCAAATCTTATTTTAAACATCAAACGAGGTACCGAGAGGTGAAGTTTGATGTTGGAACTATGAAATTAGACAAGGGAATCAAAACATGAGAATAGTTTTGAAACTCTTGAGACATTATAAAGGTGTTATGCTTAATGGGTTTTGGTGACAATCAACCATGAGAATAGGCTTGATTGTTAGTTCAAAACACGCTCTTGTACTCGAAAGGAGACATTAGTTATATTCATTGCCTTGTCTTTGAAATACACTACTATATAATTTGGTGAATGGTCTAAAGAATTATTTTTGGTTCCTCATTGTTGTGATGAAACTATAACCCGAGATTATTTTAATTTCTGAATTTTAAATCAAACAATCACTCCTTCTACTAAAATCATTCCTTTTAGCTAATCACCACTAAAAAAGAAATTGGTAATCACAAAAGTCTTTGTGGGATCGATACTTTTTATTACGCGATAGAAACCGTGCACTTGCGGCCTATCACCCTTCTCCAATTGTGTCTCAGCCCGCCTCTTCCTCTTTCATTAATGAAGCTTATAGGAATATTGGTCAGGCCGACACGTACGAGAAATACGTGATGAAGGAGACATGCCTTATCATAATGTTTGATGAAGAAATTTTTGGATTTAGCGGTCCAGTAATAGTCGGACGTGAGGATTTCCGTGCTGTATGTGATTCGGATGAGGCAACCGTTGTTGTTATGAATATATATGTCAGGTACTATGTAATTTATTATTTAACATTGTCGAATTTATTTTATTATATCGTTAATTTAATTTATATATATATATATATATATATATATATATATATATATATATATATATATATATATATAATTGTAGGTACTTGTACGAGGACATTTTGGTCCCTTCTGAACAGACACATAGATTTATGTTCTTGTGTCCGGAAAGTACAACCTTTCATCAAGTGAATCGCAACTTGCCTAATTATCAATCACTTGTGGAACAAAACCGGGCTGCTGTTAAATCTTATATCACTGAGCGCTTCTATGAAGCTCAAAATAGAAGCGATGATACCTTACTTCTAGCACCGGTTAACTTAGGGTGAGAAATTTACCCATTCTTATATAACATGCATTTTTTAAATAGTAGTCAATTACTTATTCGTAAATTTATTTTGTAGGAGACATTGGGTTTTGTTTGCAATTAATCCTAGCAAACAAACCGTGTATTACCTTGACTCACTTCAAAATCATTACCAAAACCACATCGAGTTTGTGGAGCTTTTTAACAGGTGTGTTTATTTCGGTCATTCTACATATTTCTTACTTTTACTTATATATGTATGTATTCTTATTAATATAGTTATATGACATTCTATTCAGTTGTTTAAGCACATATTGGGGAGTGGATAAATTAACGGTCAAATGGTTACCAATAATTGTAAGTTTGTAACTTATACATTACATTATCTTGTCAAAAAATTGTATTCAACTCAATTTAATAATTAACTAATCTTATGTTTTGTAGTGTCCTAGACAATTCAATAACATCGATTGTGGGTATTACGTCATGAAATATATGAATGATATTATTACTCAAAAGAAAACGACTATCCCCCGTCAGGTATCTACTTATAATATATTTTTATATGATTTCGATTTAATAGTGGTTCTTTCCAATATTTAACCATTTCAATTCTAATTTTATTTATTTATATAATTTCAGTATTTTCGCGATTGTCGATGCGGACATACTCTGTTGAGCGACTTATTTGAGCTTAGGGAGACTGAGTGCGATTATGTCTCCGTTTTTTAAAGTTTGATTTGGATACATATAAGTTAGCTAGCTAGTTTTTGGTTCATAATATTGTAACTTGATAGCTTGTTTTGGATACATATGAATTAGATAATGAAACTTCTTAGCTATTTTGTTTTGGTTTTGTTTCTGTTATATGTAATTTGGTTCCTCTTAGCAATTTTGTTTTGGTTCCTCTTATGTATTTGTTAATGTTATGTATTGGATTGGATTGGCTGTACAGGCAGGTAACTTGTAAATATAAAAAGGAAAACACACAAAACAGAAAAAAATTTAAATTTTTTTTTACGCAATATTCAGCGCTTTTAATGAAGCGCTGCGTATTTGGTAACGCAAATAGGCAATATTCAGCGCTTTTAATGAAGCGCTGCGTATCTGGGGGCAATATTCAGCGCTTTTTAACAAGCGCTGCGTATCTGGGAAGGCAATTGGGAAATATTCAGCGCTTTTTAACAAGCGCTGCGTATTTGGTAGGGCGCTTGCGCAATATTCAGTGCTTTTTAAAAAGCGCTGCGTATCTGGGAGGACGTGTTTGGCAATGGGTGGCGCTTTTAGGGAGCGCTGCCCATTGTTGGAGTGGAATCACCAGCGCCACGTTCAGCAGCGCTCAAAAGCGCTGCCCATGGATGAAAAAAAGCGCTGCCCATCTACTAGATCTGTTGTACTGAAAGAAAAAAACATAAACTACAAAGCAACCATATGATAAATTTAACTCTGATATGAAGATGATAAAAGAATAAATAGAGACTGCATTTTTTATAATAATGAAAACAATTTTTTTTCACGTTCAGAACTTTTAAAATAATGAATTTTTTAGTTTTAGTGGAATGAGAATAATATTGTTACTCAACTCTGCTTCATTTTTAATTCATTTTCTCCATTTGATTTTTGTTTTATTTTACAGACAAGTATAATGTTATTCAATTATGATCTCAACTGACATGTGTGTATTGTTATAAATGATACTACATCTAGTTCATTTTATAAGCGAAAAATCACTTTTTAGATTCATTCAATAAATGATGTATATAGTATATTAGATACATTATTTATTGAATAAATCTAAAAAGTAATATTTCTCTTAAAAAAAGGCAAAAACACACACGACAAATACCCGATTTCAATTTGTAACTTATTGTTGTACGTGGTGACTCAAAAAATTTATATATTAATTGGCTCACTCGATCACTAGTCTAAATTATATAACAGTTTATTATAAATCTATTTTTTGTTTTTGCTATATTGGATGTTTTTGCTATGTTAACTTCTCTCACAACAAACATTAAAAACTTATTATAACAACAAAAGTTATAATGGAACTCTCTAAAATCAATCTTCGATAAAAGCATTCATAATTATTAAAAATTCTCAGTGCAATCAAAGATACAATTTAAATAACATAGATGTAACACCATCTCCTTCTAAGTGTTTTAAAGAGAGAAGGTTCTTTGTATGAAAAACTAAGTCATATTTGACTTTTCTGTGATTTCTCTGAGGAGTTGATCAATTGAGATTTGTCACCAACCAATTCTTGATTTTTGCAGTTTGGGCATTGAGGGTTAGCTATGGAAACCATGATATACATGTAGCAATGGGTACATCCCATCACCACCAAGTGTGGTAGATCATCTTTTGCAGTACCACCTAGTTCCGGGCTCAATATGGAAGACAGGTATGTTGGCAGTGGTTGAGATGATGGTGGCGAAGACTGAGAAGTTGTAGATTCCTGATAATTTAGTAAGTTATAATTAGTGATAAATAAAGGTATCAAATTAATCTTCAAACGACTTATGTATTTATTCACCTTTGAATCGACCATGCTTCTTTTGCTTGACTCCATTGATTCAGATCCAACCTTTGAATATACACAAAACATGGAGAAAACAAAGATTAATTAAAAATACTCTACATTAATTATAAAATACAAAAAAAATAAGGTTAAGCTTATGAAAAACATATGATCAGAGCCCATAATCACTTTGTTCATAATGATTAAAAAATTCAAAAATTATCATAAGATATCAACCTATCAAGTAATTGAAAATCAAGGTAACAAAAACATGGGATTAATAATTACTAGCAAAAACATGTGATTAAAGTCAAGAGAGAAGGTTAAGATTAGTGTTACCTATGATGTTATGTTGATCTCCTTTCTCAATTATACACCTCCTCCCCTCTTTTGTAATTTTTTGTGTTTGCAGTACATGTATATATACTTGAAAAATGAAGTGATAGTTAGAAATTTATGTGTTGGCATGTACAATTAATACACGGACTTAAAAGTGAAACGAGATTTAAAAAAGTTGTTACCTATTGAGAATTTTTTCTATAAAATTTACGAAAAAATCTCACAATGAGTCTTAAAAGGAATATAATAAGTGGAGTGATAGTTGGTAAGAAAGATAATGTACGAAAAATAATGTACGCGGGTGGTTGGCTTCTTACGTTTTTATTCTCCCACTTCGTTTCGTAATAAAAAGTTATTCTCATATAATAATATTTATTTAAGATATAGAAACTCCTGATGTAGAATATTTTTTAAACAAATAGACAGACTGCCCGAAATTATTAAAAAAAAAAAAAGAGAGAAAAAGCGAAAAGGGGACTAGACCGAAACTTTGATGTAGAATTGTAATACATTTTAATAACAAAATAATAATAATAATAATATAGTTTTGAGAAAAACATGCTGCTAATTAAAACTCTTAAAAAATGACAGGTAATGTGTACAAACGTAATCATGTAAAATTGTACGCTATGGTGGGCCCAAGTAGGTGCTTTTGGGTATTCTCACTTACTAGGTCATTTGGTTTTATATTTGACTAATCCCTGAGTTGGCAGTGGAACATTCAGTCGTTTAACATAATATTGGCTAATTAGACGTCTCTGAGAAGCGCATATGAGTTCTTTTTGTTACCAACTCTCTAGTCTATGTTGACATAATTTCGATAGAGATTTTCCTATAATTAAAAAATATTTTCTATTAGTTTTGCTTTCGGGGTATTCTCACTTACTAGGTCATTTGGTCTTGGATTTGACTAATCTTTAAGTTGGCGGTGGAACATTTAGTTGTTTCACACGATGTTGGCTAATTAAACGCCTCTGATAATCTAATAGGAGTTCTTTTTGTTACCAACTGTCTAGTTTATGTTGACATAATTAAGTATACTTAATTTGGGTAGAGATTTTCCTATCATTAAAAAATATGTTCTCCCACCTTGTTTTTGCGGTGGCTCTTTGGGTTCAAGTAGGCGCTTGAGAATTCTCACTTACTAGGTCATTTGGTTCCATAGATTAATCCTTGAGTTGGCTGTGGAACATTTAGTTGTTTCACACCATGTTGGCTAATTAAATGCCTCTTATAATATAATCTGAATTCTTTTTGTTACCAACTCTCTATTCTATGTAATTGTCAAAGAAAAAACTATCTAGTCTATGTTGGCATAATTAAGTATACTTAATTTGGATTGATAAAATATTCCTATCATTAAAAATCTTCTAATTAACATGTAATAGCATTCATCAAATTAACAAAGCTACTACCATCAACATTTAAAACAACCTCAGTTTCTCCCTCAGGATGCTAGGAAACAAAACTGGGGGCACCAATGAACTAGAAGCAGGACAGAAGAAAAGCATCTGTAAGATATTAGCCAATTTGTAAATTTGCATCTTTAGTTGATAGATTCTGACATTTTCTTGAGCCAAGCAAAATTGATTTTGGGTTTGGAACATATACGGATTGGGACCTGAAAAAATTTATATCAACAAATCCTATAGACATCCAGAGTTGATGGGAAAAATGAAAATCCCTTAAGCAGTAGAGAAGGTCTTCACCTACTACATTACATCTAGATAGCCGAAGGATGTTAGCATTCGTCTATTATGCAACAATTCATTTGTATCTCTATTCAACAATTGATTAGCAGTCGTTAGCCAGTGATATCATCCTTTACTATGTAGAAGTCATCCAAATTATATTTCCATTAGAGACAATCAGAGACGTGATTTAAGCAAGGAGCAATTGTCTTAATAGTAGTAGTGACATTAATGCGTATAAAATTGTTCAAGATTTCATTCTCCATTCTGAATAACATCCTCGATACAAACATTCAAATCATGGGTGTTTATATATAAAACATGATTACTCAATTTCCCTTGATTATACATTTAGTTGTTTCACACGATGTTGACTATTTAAAGTATTAAACGCCTCTGAGAATAGAATCTGAGTTTTTTTGGTTTCCAACTCTATAGTCTATGTTGACGTAATTAAGTATACTTAATTTGGGTAGATATTTTCCTATCATTAAAAAAAATATGTTCTATCGATCTTACTTTCTGCATTACTTTTTGCAAAAGCATGAAACTAAAAAAATGCAACTGATCAATCATTTAATATATCATAATGGTCTTATGTGACACACTCATAACAATCAATTTATGAGACGCACCTCAAATTATCTTTCCATTATAAGTCGCATTGTTATTAAACTCGACTCAAACCAATGATAGACTTGACCAAAGTGCTAGATTACTATTTACTAACAAGTGAGTTACTAGTTGAGTAGCATGACTCAATCTCTATAACTAAATTTAAACTAAATCTTAACATAATTCACGCTTTAAATAATCATAATAAAATCATATTAAATTTTAAAATCCAAATAATATTCACAAACTGTTCTTTTGTAAAAAATGCAAAATATAAATTCAATACTTTTCAGAAGTTTTTCAAAAATGCAAATTCAATATTTCAATATGTTTGCAGTTTTCATTTCCAATCAAACTAAGAAACATCGCATGTAATAAATCCCTTATTTTTCTGAAGTGAGTTACTAGATTACTCACAAAAGTGAGTTACTAGTTGAGTAGCATGACTCAATCTCTCTAAATTTAAAATAAATCTTAACATGTATTTCATTATTTAAATAATTATAATAAAATCATAGTAAATTTTCAAATTCCCAATAACATCGTCAAAGTTTTCTATTTTTTAAAAAGAAACAAAATATGATGTCAATACTTTTCAAAAATTTTGAAAATACACAAATCTAATATTTTAACAATGTTAGAACAACAACAAGTAAAAGAAGAAATTTAAACAGCAACGATAGTTGGTTGTTGGTTACATTACTCGCTCAAAAGCTAATTCTGTCTCTGAATCCTTTTAATCTGGCCTGTTTCTAGCTTGTATATCTTGCTTGAGTATCTTCTGTTAGTTAGATTGGTTATTGTCTAGCTTGTAGGCTACATTGTTTTAGGGGCCATATTAGGGCATTTCTAATCTTGCTTTATTTTCTTTGATTGCAAGGGTTTCGGTCTAGTCCCCCTCCTTCGCTTTTCTCTGTCTTTTCCCTTTTGGTTTTTTTAATAAATTCGGGCAATCTTCCTGTTTGTCAAAAAAAAAGTAAAAGAAGAAATTAAAGAAACGAAAACACAAGAACAAGATCTTAATCATGCAATTCAGCCAAATTTTGCCTATGTCTGCAACTATATACATAGTAGCTGTAATTCCGACTTACCTAATGAATTAGGATTTTAGTGTTACAATTGGTGTTTAGGTCGATCTCTCTTTGTAACACCCTAACCTTTAGACGTCATAAAGTCGGGATGCTAACCATTTCAATACAATCAGAGTGTTAACCTACTTAAGGAAATTATGACATAACTTAACTTGACGGAATAAACCATCCTTTAATTACTCCAGGAGGTGTAAATACCCGATGGAAACTTAATGACATAACTGATAATCAGCTCAACATGAGTCATTCTTAAAACTTGTTCAAATCCAAAAGAAGGTTTACCTAAGCTATAACTTATATTACAATAATCATAAGTTAACATCTCATAATAATACATAACATGAACCTAGGGCATTCTAAACAAATACAAGCTATGATCCCTAAGGATCCTTTTAATCTTTAGTAACCCAGTTAAGAATTCTTCTCTTATTTGCTTCGTCTTGCCTTGCTTATCTGTAAACACCATATAAATAAACAGTGAGATAATAATCTCAATGAGTTCTTTTGAGACCCCTCACAACTCCACTCTAGAGATACGATGTTCTCATGTAACCTAGTCTAGCAGTTACACATTTATCTAGCATAACCCGTGAAGTTACTGCACAACATCAACGGGAAACCCCACCTTAAATACCAAAATCTACACTAATGCAGGCAAGTATAGAAGTCCTAGTTCAGCTTCCAAAACCAACATGCAACAACAATAGAAGCTCAATCTAGCTTCCTAGTTCTTTTTGACAGCATCTGTAAGCAATTTTGCAATAGGTATAACTAATTCAATTCTTAACCAAAACCATCAAGCCAAGTTCCTAACATAGAGGTAATTTTGTCTAGTTTCTATGAGTTCATGTTTCAAACTGATACGACAAGTATTTAGGGAGTTATGACCAAAATAATGTGACTGGGTATATTCTGCCATTGTTTCAAAAACGTAACTTGTAGGTACGATTTCTCCCTCTTTACTCAATTAAATCAGTTCATTCTTGTGCCTATTATGAAGGGTTTCGTGTCTAGTTTCTAAAGAAATAAAAATGAGCTTCAAATGAGGTCTGTACCGTGAGTTACAAAGGAAATACCAGAGACTGTTCAAAATAGTTTTCTGCAGATTTTGTTGTGAGTGTCTATCTTCAACTTCCATCACCAATAACCACAAATTTAAGCTCTAAACCCTATAACCTTGCTTGCTTATACACAATCTGACCATCCTCTAGCTACACTTAAGCTTCTTACTTCATATTGAAGCTCCTACTTCCACATGCAAGTCCCCAAAATGACTAACAATCTTTCTAGCTCTTTAAAACCCCAAATCGTGAACTCAACTCCCTTTGAATGCTTCTAACCACAGTGTAGCTCTAACTAACAATGTCCTAGTCAAACTACCAAAAGAACATGCAACCAGAAATTTCTTCTCAATCAAACATGCAAGCTGAGAATCGACCCTTAGAGCACCAAAAAACACACATGTAAATTCGAGAATGGTTCAAGAGGTGAGGTTAAAGGAGATGTTCAGAATCTTAACCTCTATACTCTTATCGATTTCGAATATATGGTGATGAAATTGGAAGGATGAAAGTGAATGGAATTTTAGAAGAGTGGTTTGAGTTCTATGGTGGCTTGAGTATGTATTTAATTAGAGAGAATGTTTTAAAAAGGATTTTACCATTTTGTCCTCACCCTAGGCACACCCCACTCCTTCTGCACCACCCTAAATTAATTTATTTTAACTATCACACAATTATACTCCAATTATTAATGTATTCAAACAAATTTTAAACAATCAATTATTGACTCAAACAACAATAAACCAACCCCATTAGCAATAATTAATTAAAAGTTAGTTGCTGATCAAAATAACTAGAACAATCACTTTCAGGATGTTACACTCCCATTGTACATGCACAAAGAAAAAAAACATAAACTACAAAGCAACCATATGATAAATTTAACTCTGATATGAAGATGATAAAAGAATAAATAGAGACTGCATTTTTTATAATAATTAAAACAATTTTTTTCACGTTCATAACTTTTAAAATAATGAATTTTTTAGTTTTAGTGGAATGAGTATAAAATTGTTACTCAACTTTGCTTCATTTTTAATTCATTTTCTCCATTTGATTTTTGTTTCATTTTACAGACAAGTATAATGTTATTCAATTATGATTTCAACTGACGTGTGTGTATTATAATAAATGATACTACATCTAGTTCATTTTATAAGTTTAAAAATCACTTTTTAGATTCATTCAATAAATGATGTATCTAGTATATTAGATACATCATTTATTGAATAAATCTAAAAAGTAATTTTTCTCTTAAAAAATAGGCAAAAACACACCACGACAAATACCCGATTTCAATCAGTAACTTATTGTTGTGCGTGGTGACTCAAAAAATTTATATATTAATTGGCTCACTCGATCACTAGTCTAAATTATATAACAATTTATTATAAATCTATTTTTGTTTTTGCTATATTGGATGTTTTGCTATGTTAACTTCTCTCACAACAAACATTAAAAACATATTATAACAACAAAAGTTATAATGGAACTCTCTAAAATCAATCTTCGATAAAAGCATTCATAATTATTAAAAATCCTCAGTGCAATCAAAGAAACAATTTAAATAACATAGATGTAACAACATCTCCTTCTAAGAGTTTTAAAGAGAGGAGGTTCTTTGTATGAAAAACTAAGTCATATTTGACTTTTCTGTGATTTTTCTGAGGAGTTGATCAATTGAGATTTGTCACCAACCAACTCTCGATTTTTGCAGTTTGGGCATTGAGGGTTAGCTATGGAAACCATGATATACATGAAGCAACGGGTACATCCCATCACCACCAAGTGTGGTAGATCATCTTTTGCAGTACCACCTAGTTCCGGGCTCAATATGGAAGACAAGTATGTTGGCAGTGGTTGAGATGATGGTCGCGAAGACTGAGAAGTTGTAGATTCCTGATAATTTAGTAAGTTTTAATTAGTGATAAATAAAGGTATCAAATTAATCTTCAAACGACTTATGTATTTATTCACCTTTGAATCGACCATGCTTCTTTTGCTTGACTCCATTGATTCAGATCCAACCTTTGAATATACACAAAACATGGATAAAACAAAGATTAATTAAAACAACTCTACATTAATTATAAAACACAAAAAAATAAGGTTAAGCTTATGAAAAACATATAATCAGAGTCCATAATCACTTTGTTCATAATAATTAAAAAATTCAAAAATTCATAACATATCAACCTATCAAGTAAATGAAAATCAAGGTAACAAAAACATGGGATTAATAATTACTAGCAAAAACATGTGATTAAATTAGTCAAGAGAGAAGGTTAAGACTAGTGTTACCTATGATGTTATGTTGATCTCCTTTCTCAATTATACACCTCCTTCCCTCTTTTGTAATTTTTTGTGTTGGCAGTACATGTATATATACTTGAAAAATGAAGTGATAGTTAGAAATTTATGTGTTGGCATGTACAATTAATACACAGACTTAAAAGTGAAACGAGATTTTAAAAAGTTGTTACCTATTGAGAGTTTTTTCTATAAAATTTACGAAAAAATCTCACAATAAGTCTTAAAAGGAATATAATAAATGGAGTGATAGTTGGTAAGAAAGATAATGTACGAAAAATAATGTACGCGTGTGGTTGGCTTCTTACGATTTATTCTCCCACTTCGTTTCACAATAAAAAGTTATTCTCATATAATAATCTTTATTTAAGATATAGAAACTCCTGATGTAGTTTTTTTTAAAACAAACAGGCAGACTGCCCGAATTTATTAAAAAAGGAAAAAAGACAGAGAAAAGCGAAAGGGGGACTAGACCGAAACTTTGATGTAGAATTGTAATACATTTTAATAACAAAATAATAATAATAATAATAATAATAATATAGTTTTGAGAAAAACATGCTGCTAATTAAAACTCTTAAAAAATGACAGGTAATGTGTACAAACGTAATCATGTAAAATTGTACGCTATGGTGGGCCCAAGTAGGTGCTTTCAGGTATTCTCACTTACTAGTTCATTTGGTTTTTTATTTGACTATTCCCTGAGTTGGCGGTGGAACATTTAGTCGTTTAACATAATATTGGCTAATTAAACGTCTCTGAGAAAAACATATGAGTTCTTTTTGTTACCAACTCTCTAGTCTATGTTGACATATAATTTGGATATAGATTTTCCTATCATTAAAAAATATTTTCTATCGGTTTGCTTTGTGGTATTCTCACTTACTTGGTCATTTGGTCTTAGATTTGACTAATATTTAAGTTGGCAGTGGAACATTTAGTTGTTTCACACGATGTTGGCTAATTAAACGCCTTTGATAATCTAATCTGAGTTATTTTTGTTACCAATTGTCTAGTCTATGTTGAAAAAATATGTTCTCCCGGCCTTGTTTTTTGCATTACTTTTTGTAAAAGCATGAAACTAAAAAATGTAAATGACGAATCATGTAATATATCGTAATGGTCTCGTGTGACACTCATTAAATGTGATTTAAAAGAGTCGTTACCTATTGAGAATTTTTCCTATAAAATATTCTAAAAAATCTCACAATGAGTCTTAAAAGAAATATAATAATCATTTATTTAAGATGTAGAAACTCCTGATGTAGAATTGTTATAAATTTTAATAAAAAATTAATAATATAGTTTCAAGAAAAACATGCATATTCAAACTCTTAAAAAATGACAATGTGTACAAACCAGTGGCGAAGCCAGGATTTTTCTAGAGCCTGGGCAAGAAAATTTCCCGCCAATTGACATATGACATAATATATAAATAATCATAAAGTGTGCTAAATAGGAGAGATGAAATCTAACCTGTCAATAGAGTGCTAAATAAAATTAGGAGGTAAATGCCCTTTCCGAGACTTCTTTCGGGTGAATGTTCGTATAATATCAACATCTTGAAGTGACTTGAATATCTCCCGCTCGGTGTAACATATCATCAAGTCATTGAACCACTCATCGTTGATCTTGTTGCGTAATTTAGACTTGATAATCTTCATTCTTTGAAAAAGCTCTTTCAACGGATGTCGCCGACACCTAACAATAAAGAAAGCCAACTCAATGAACTTGTAGACCAATGGAAATACCAAATGTTTCTATGAGTTTGAACCATCTTCATAGCCAAACTTTCAATATCTTCACAAGAAGTAAAGGAAGCATGCATTTTCATGTGATGTACATAATTGTCAAGTTGCTCTCTTATTGTTCCACGATCATCATCAGAAAAGTCAGCATGATAATATCATCAAATTTCCCCAAATTAGAAATTAAACACCCAATATCAGAATTTAGACAATCAATTAGGGTTATTAAAATCAAAAATTAAACAATTAGAGTTTTCAATTTCCCCAAATCTGAAATTTAACATTTAGGGTTTTCAATCAAAGAAGAAATTATCCAAATTAACAATCAAACAATCAAAGAAGAAATTATCCAAATACATAAAGTATAATATAAACTACTATTATTAATATTTACTAACATTACCTGTTGTCCTGTTGGAGACTTGGAGTTGGATGATTGATGAATTGATGAATAAAGAATAATAAGTGAGCAGTGAGCTTGAGTCTCGAGAAATTAACAATCAATTAACAATCAAAAGCTTGAATATGTCTGTGTTAGTTCAGTTGGATGATTGATGAATAAAGAATAATAAGTGTGTGTGACAGGACAGGAGAGATGAGAGTGAGAAGCGCCGCGTGAGAAGAGAGACCAGTGACAGTGAGAGTGAATGAGAAAAGTTTTTTTTTTGGTCATCAGAATGAGAGAAGTTTAGAATTTGGGTAAGTGAAGTTTGGGCTGGACCATTCTTTTTTTATTTCACACCTTTGTTTTACTATTTTTGCCCCTGAGTTATGACTAAAAATCAGCTATTGGGTTGGGGGCTTTACAAACAAAGTAGAAGTTGAGCCGGGCGCGTGCAGCTCTAATTGGGCCTTATAATCGCCTATGGTACAAACACAATCATCTAAAATTGTATGTTGCGGATGTAACAAAAAAATAATGTATGTTGCGGTGGCTCTTTGGGTTCAAGTAGGCGCTCAGAATTCTCACTTACTAGGTCATTTGGTTCCCTAGACTAATCCTTGAGTTGGGTGTGGAACATTTAGTTTTTTCACACCATGTTGGCTAATTAAAAGTCTCTAATAATATAATCTGAGTTCTTTTATTACCAACTCTCTAGTCTATGTAATTGTCAAAGAAAAACTCTCTAGTCTATGTTGGCATAATTAAGTATACTTAATTTGGATAGATATAATATTCCTATCACTAAAAATATTTTCTCTCGGCCTTGATTTCTACATTACTTTTTGTAAAATCATGAAACTAAAAAATGTAAATGGCAAATCATGTAATATATCATAATGGTCTCGTGTGACACTGATCATTAAACGAGATTTAAAAGAGTCGTTACCTATTGAAGGTTTTTCTATAAAATATGCTAAAATATCTCACAATGAGTCTTAAAAGAAATATAATAATCATTTATTTAAGATATAGAAACTCCTCATGTAGAATTGTAATAAATTTTAATACAAAAATAATAATATAGTTTCGAGAAAAACGTTATGCATATTAAAACTCTTAAAAAGTGACAGGTAATGTGTACTAACATTATCGAGAAAAACATTATGCATATTAAAACTGTTAAGTATATGTAATTACAAAAATCAGATATTTCAGTAATTGCGTTAGTGACAATGCAAAAATAAAATCCGTAAATTATTCGAAATCATAATCATAATAATATTTTACCAAAAAAAAATTATAATAATATATAACTTACCACTACTAAAAATTAAATTGATCAGATTTGTGTGAATTGTAATTTTTTTGGTTCAAGAGACCGGCGCAATGGCCACATATATAGGGGAAATGGGAATTTGGAGTGTCGCATACCGGGTTCGAACCCGGAAGCAAGCTAAAGATGTCCATAGCTCCAACCAACTGAGCTACACCATTGGAACCGTAAATTATTTTTTCCCCAAAATACTACTATTTTATTTCCAATTTTAAATGATACTCCATTTGTTTCACAATACATGTCATTTTTAAAGAATTTATTTGTTTCATTTTATTTGTCGTTTCCAAAAGTCCAATGCAACATTAATTATTGTTTTGTGAATAATACCCTTAACTATTTATTGAGGAGAGAGAAATATGTAGAGTGGAATAATAAATAGTTAAGGGTATTCTTGGTAAAAAGATAAATATTTCCATTAGCCTATCAAAAAAACAAATATTTCCACTAAAAGCAATAACAATTATTAGTCTTCTTGGTATGTGTAAATTACCTTAAAATGTGTATTGTGGAACGTAAGGAGTAATTAATGTCCGAATCACAACGTAACTTTGATGGTGAAAAGGATTATATACGTTACTCCATCTGTTCCTTATTACTTGTCGCTTTTGTAGGAAAAAAACTTTCTATTTATTTGTCATTTTCAAAGTTCAATTTACCATTTATTGTTGTTTTGTCAAAAATACCCTTAAGTATATATTGCAAGTTAATGTGTAGCCACACATTAATAGAATAAACACGTCATTATCACGTATGAATTACTTGGCGGATTACATGACGCACACATCAGAAATTATTAGGTCAATTTCACAATTGTTTATACTATAGATAGATGCATATGCATGCATGCATAAAGGATTTGAATGAAGAAAAAAAAAGCATAAAGCACCAATCCAAAATTTGTATATGATGTATGCATAAAGGATTTGAATGAAGAGAAAAAACCTTAAAGCACCAATCTATTTGTAGATTTTTTTGTAAGATCTAGTTTTTTTTTTTTAAGAATCCAAAATTTGCATATGATGCATGCATAAAGGATTTGAATCAAGGAAAAAAAAAGCTAAACTCACCAACCCAAAATTTGTATTTTTTTTTGGTAAGAATCCAAAATTTGTATATGAAAAATCCAAAATTTAATTTGTACCAATCCAAAATTTGTACTTTTTTTTGGTAAGATCTATTTTTTTTGGTAAGAATTCAAAATTCGTATATGATGGTAAGAATCCAAAATTTAATTTGTACCAATCCAAAATTTGTATTTTTCTTTTGGTAAAGATCTATTTTTGGTAAGAATCCAAAATTTGTATATATGGTAGAATCCAAAATTTAATTTTTACCAATCCAAAATTTGTATATTTTTTTGGTAAGATCTAGTTTTTTTTGGTAAGAATTCAAAATTTGTATATGATGCTAAGAATCCAAAATTTAATTTGTAGTGATCCAAAATTTGTAAAATTTTTTGGTAAGATCTACTCCTTCAGTTCATAATTTTTTGATACTTTTAGCCTTTTACTTTTATTCCAAAATAATAGTACTTTTAAAAACTCAATGTACAATTTACCAAATTATTCTAAATATATTCTTCATATTTATTAAGTCTTTTAGAAACCCAATTACACCAAAAAAAATTAGAAACCCAAGTCAACTATTAACTATTTTATTTTGATTTCAACTTTCCCAAGACAACTACAAATAGGGTACTTTAGTACTTAGCTAACACAAATTAATTATACCTTAATTTGTGTGTAACAAGTTTTTTTTTAAACAAACAGACAGGCAAAGTGCCCGAATTTATTAAAAAAAAAGGAAAAGACAGAGAAAAACAAAGGGGGGACTAGACCGAAACTCTTGCCATCAGAGGAAAAAATACAATAATAGGAACCCCTAAAAGAGCCCTAAAACAGAGCGACCCTCTTCAAGCTAGACAGAATCCTAAATAATCAATCTAACAAAAGCTAGAAACAACCCAAATTAAAATGATTCAGAGGCAGAATTAGCTCTTGGTCAAGTATTGTAGCCAACATTCGACTGCTTTTTCTGTCTGGATTTCTTCTTTTGAGACTTGGATACAACTGGTGCAAACACAGCTGATCCATGCGAATCAAAAATCGCGGGATCACCAACATCATCTGAAGACCCACCCCAGAGCTTTCTTAAAATATTCATGTCAGATTCAACCACCGAATTCGATGTAACAACGTAATCTTAGACAGCAGGCACGACATCCTCATCTAAGACATCCCCCACCTCTTCCCTGGAATTATCATGTCAGGTACATCCACTTCGTTAGAAGAGGAGGCACCTGGCCTAGAAGGGTGAACCTCCTCTAGAGAATCAAGTCTGGTGGTGGGAGGCTGAGTGGAGTCACTATCAGTTCGGCTAGCCGCGGGTGTGCTACTCGTCTTCTTGAGGGCAGAGTCCATCTGTTGGGTCATACCAACATCCACAGTAACCGAGGCAGGGATAGTTGATGCAGCGGTAGAATGCGTGTCGTTTTCTCCGGTCGCAGTCGGAGAAGGGTCCCCTTGTGTGTAACATGTTAAAAGTACCAAAGATTAGGAATAAAGATAGTAGTTTATTCAAAAAAACATTTGCTAAAAACAATATATTTTTGGTTGAATATATTCCAAAAGTAAAATAATATAATATATTTAATTATTTTAATAAAGTATTGTAAAAAGAAACAAAATATAGTTATAAAAAACAATTTTTGCCAAAAAAAAAACAAACTTATTGTCAAAAAAATAACAAAACTTGGTCAAAAAAATGAACGGTCAAAAAGAAGGAATGAAAGGGAAAATGCAAAAAAAAAACTTGGTAAAAACAAACGTGCGCTTACAAAAAGTGAAGAGCATTGGATCGAACTTGTATTCTCACCGTCTTAGAAGGACGAAAGCTCTCCAGCGCACCACTGCACCGCATCATGAACTTTAGACGTAATCTGATTTTAGGCTTAGGCCCTATGCACTAGCTAGCTAGCACAGGTGTGTCATGGTGCATAATAGAGACACTGTGAGCCCTGCGACTTAGCAAGAAACCACGGTTATGCAAGAGACTTGATCTGCTGAACAACCTCGTCCCTGCGACTTAGCTTAGCTTGGAAAATGCACTCATTACACTTGTCTCAAAGGAGCCAGGTGTGTCAAATCAAACTCAATGTTTCCCCCTCGCCCCCGTCAGTATCAATAATGCTATTTGTTATAGTATTCAATGGAGAAATCTTAAAATTTGGATCATAGTATCTGGTAAAATTAAAATTACAACCAAATTGTTTGTATATTTTCTCTCGAAAAAAAAAAAGCAAAAAAAATTGTTTGCATATTGAAAGGTCTAGAAAACTATACTGATAAATTGATGGTTTGTTTCTATCCCTCTCTTTGCATGGATGGTGGTATGTCAGACTTTGAGCTCACTCAAGCTGACTTTAAAGAACTATATATTGATGGTTTGTTTCTATCCCTCTCTTTGCATGGAAAAATTATTCATTATTTAATTTCACTTTTGGTCCCCTATAATGACTCGTCCACAACATGTTTCAGGACATGTTTTTGGGAGGAAGTGACACAACTTCAACAACAGTAGAGAGTATGACATTCCTAATAAAATAATGGTTTATGTAAATGCATGGGCAATTCAGAGGGGCCCTGAATTTTGGGAAATGCCTGAAGAGTTTTTACCCGAGAGATTTGTGAACAATAAGGTTAATTTCAATGGTCACGACTTTCAATTTATCCCCTTTGGTTCTGAAAGAAGAAAATGTCTAGGTATGACATTTGGACTTGCTTCTACCGAATATACGGTTTCTAATCTTTTATATTGGTTCGATTGGAAGATACCTACAAATGATGCATTTCAAGACCTAGACATGAGTGAGAAATTTGGTATCACTGTCAACAGGAAAGTGCCTCTTTTCCTTCAAGCGATACCATACAATAAGTTATTAGAATAACTCACACTTTCGTAGAAAATAAGAGAGAAGAAAAAATGTCTCTCTTTAAATACTTACTATCCTACCTTATCCTTTTGTTGTTTGTTTTTGTAGAATAGTCGCTAGAATTTTCAGAATTTCCTGTGGATTCTGTTTTGTTGGTAATACGTTCGTTAATAATTGTTTCCTGCAAATTTTTCTAAAAAAAATAATAGGAAACTTTGCAGGAAAGACCTACGAAATTTTTCCACAAAATACAGAAAATTCTAGTAGTGTGTATATACGTAATAAGCATCTATGTAATGTTTGCAGTTTGCACCAAAATTTAAGAAGCATTGGTTTTTTTTACTCAAGCAAATATGTAATGTTGTTTTGACTTTTTTTCTAAAATGCTTAAACCACAATAAGCAACCCTTTTACATGTGATTAATCGAGCTGCGTTAGTTTCTTCTTAATCGATAAAGGTTCTATCTTTCAAATAGATCAAATGAACTATAATAATGAGCATTAACTTTGGGACAATTGTACAATGTTTAGTTCATTGGACTAAAATGATTCGATTTTTCATCTGGACAAAATGGACTACAATGAGAGTAACTTGTGATGGGTTGAATTGTGGTTAGTTCATTTTACTACAAAAGTTCAACTATTAGATCGATGAACTACTATGAGGGTTAAATCCGCTGAACTGTGTTTTGTTCATGCATGGGACTACAAATGTTCGACTTTAAGAATTAACCACAACTCAGTTAATCATAAGTGAATCCTCATTGTAGTTGATCTGACCTAGCTAGAGACGGTCAGAACTTTGAGATTCAATGAGCTAATTATCATAGTTCAACTAAACGCAAGTTAATCCTCACTGTAGTTCATTTAATCCAGATGAAAAGTTAAACCTTAATTTGTAGTCTAGTGAACCAACCACAACCTAGCTGATCACAAGTTAATTTTCACTGTAGTTCATCTGATCTAGATGAAAAGTTAAATCTTTGTGGAGAGAGAGTGAGAGGGTGGTGGTTCACCGTGGTGGGGTTTGAAGATGAAGATAGAGCAATTTTCTTTAGCAAAATTGTGTGTCTTTTATGTTTTATGCCAAAATTCCAATTTGATCTTTTATTTTTTTTCCAACCACTAGTATCAGTTATGCAAGTCATGTGTCACCTATTAACGATCATCATGACATCCGATAACTTTAGTGTCAGTGGACAAAAAGTTAAAAAAATGACTACCACACATATTTGAAACGTAAAGTGAGAAAAACAAGTAAAAGACCCAACAAAAAATTGATGAACTACAAAAGACCAAAAATCCATTTTTGCCTATTTTCATTCATTGCAAGAATTTTTTTGTTATATTATAAATTTGTGTAACTTTTGTTTGTGTGAAGTTGTGAATAATATACTTGTTTTTATTGTACCTTTGTAAATTATATTAAAATTTAAAACTATATATTTGTTATGAAAATAACCAAAACTATAGAAAGGAGAAATATGAAGAAGATAAGAACATAAACAAATATGAAAGATGAGAGTATTTCTATTCACTTCAAGTGTACATACACATAGGAGATAGCCATATTTATAGGGTGAGAATAGGGAAAGTGATTTGTCAATAATAAAAATCCACTAATGACTTGATGGAGGGAGACTAGTGGACATCCAATATAATAATATTCATAACACTCCCCTTGGATGTCCATCGAGGATATGCCTTATTAAAAACCTTACTAGAAAAACCCAAAGTGGGATAAAAATCTAGTGAAGGAAAATAGTACAATATCCTCGTCGGTGGGAGGCGCCTTAAAAAAACCTTTTCAAAGAAAAACCTGTGGGACAAAACCATGGAAAAGGGAAAAAGAGTGTAGTTTTTCTCCCCTTGATTGAATCATCACTAAAGAATATGAATTTCAATATTTAGAGTTTCTCCTTGAGTGCATATGGAACAATCTACTCCATTGTCACTTGTGATTGTATCCTCTTTTAATGGAACTTTGCGATCATTATTATCTTCAAAACATCTTCCTTGAACTGTTGGCATTTGGACATGAAATGAAGAAGCAAGAACCATAGATTGCTTTATAGATCAAAAAGATATTTCAGTGTCACCATATGTAGATAATAGCTGACTTGTAATCTGACTTGATCTAGATCAGAAAAATACTGTATATCTGCATAGTTAATTTGTGTAACATACATAAAAATGATTTATTCATTACAATAGCCAAACATAAATATGCATCTTACCCCCTTTTCAGATGCATTTTGGTTTGTGATATGCATGCATGCTTTTATAGACTAAGATATTTTATATATTCTTATCACACAACTCATGTAGTCAATATGTATAATTTCTGCAAATCAATATGAGTGCTTTTTTTTCAAAAAAATATATTTTTCTTTGTATCTTGAATCCTTCTAGGATTTTCCATGTAGAGGTCAACTACATGTGTTCAACCTCAAAACCCATCGATATAATTTGAGGTCATTCATCTAGAGCTCTTTCTTTGAGTAATCTATAATTTGGAATGCTCTTCAGGAGTTCCAATAATAGCAAACTATAGAAAATTCATGTATTGATATTTTCATATAACTCTATGGACCAATGGTGTCATTTTTATATCCCTCGTTTAGAATGTAAATTGAGATGATTATACCGCATGTGTTCAAATTATATCATCTCATGGTGGTACTGATTCAATTTGTGTAATCATCTCGAGAATCCAAAAAGTGTGGACTGGAATATTGAATCCTTCAGGGATCTTTAAAAAATTATGACTATCAAAAATAAGTTGTAGCAATATTCAACTTGTGAAAATTGAGCTCCTTCATATGCTACAAGGCTAATTAAGTACTGAAAAGTACTCGCATCCATCCTTGAGCAACATGTCGAGTTTTGTATCTCACAATTTCACCGTTCTCATTCTGCTTATCTTTCAATTTTGGTCAATTCACATTGTCTACAATCTTTAGTAGACTTTGGTTCATGATCCTCACTACTATTTATCACATTTAGCGCTATATTTAGTAAAAACATCGTCAACGTTGACTTCATTTCGGTTCCATTGTATTTCATTCTTGACATAATTCATTGAGATCTCATTAATTTCATAACTTTTCAGGTACCTGATCAATTCTTCTGGAACTGTAATGTCAATTATGTCTGAATACTCTTTTAGAGTTTCTATATCCTCGCTTGGACCATTTTTTTATAGCTCCTTTTGTTGTTCGAGGATTTTTATCTTTGGAACCGATTGGTCTACCACGCTTCAGGCGCTGTTGAGACTCATTTGCAATATTAGATGGTCCAATCGGGACATCCATTCTATTGGAGCATTATGATTTGGTCACACCTTTTGGATCAGTGAATGCATTTGGTAGATAATTTGATAAGCTTTGCAAATGAATTATCATTTGAACTTCTAGTTCGCATTATTTAGTTTGAGGATCAATATTAGATAATTATAATTCATTCCAACTGATCTCTTTTTACAGCTGCTTATTATCTCCCCCGAATGTTGGGAAATCTAATTCTTCAAATGATAATCATCAAAATGGACTATAAACAAGTCCAATTCTTGGCTCAATATACTATATTATACATGGATATTTATATCCAATATATATTTCCAAAATTCTTCTAGGATCCATCATAGTGCATTGCACATCCAAAAATTCTAAGATGAGAAATATTAAGTTCGTGACCAAAAACCAAATGTAAAGGGGAAGAGTTGTGATAACTTGTTGGCTTGATGCGAATCAATATTACAGCATATGTAAAATTGCATGTTCCCAAGTATAAATTAGAACTTCTTATCTCATAAGTATTGGTCATGTAATTAACTTTAGACGTCTAAAGAATGGTTCTTCAAGACCATTTTATGAATGAACGTATAACGTGTGATATCCAATATCAATTCTAATAGACATGCAATACTTATCATATGCTTTCAAGGTAATTCACATAATGACCTCTTACTCAAATTAGTTGAGCAAACAATCTCACAAACTACTGGTTGTGAGATGACGACAAATATATATATAATATATATGTGGTCATCTAGTTGATGCATCAATTAAAACCTCAAATATCTAAATGGTCCACGTTTAAAAATATCATATTATATCAGTTCTTGAAATATGAAAGCCTTATTATTCTCAAATTGTCAATTTCCTTTGGGAATTATTGAACACAAAATTTAGTAGATTGAAGAAACTACTGGTTCTTCAATACAAGTTCACAAAAGTCAATAGATTGAAGAAACTACTGGTTCTTCAATACAAGTTCACATAGAAATTTTAACCATTATTTGCATCATAATATACTTGGGATGACCCAACCGATCTTGCCAACAACTAATTATTATGATATGTAAACTTCTGGTTTACAACAACATGTGTTTCAATTGCACATATATAAGTGTAGTACAAATCAGAGGGAAAAGTAGACAATTTTTCCACTACACTTATTTTATCAAAATATGTCTCGTTATATAAAAATATTCAATATCTCCTTCATCTCTCGTTTCAATAGATTTCTATTTATATGCATATCTTTGAAACTTAATAAATTTCTACGAGACTTAGGGGAATATAATGCATTCTCAATCTGTAAATTTGTTCCCCCAGATAATAGTATATTAGCTCTTCCGGAGCCTTCAATTATATTTTTTCATGCAACAATTTTATTTGGAATTCCAAGCAAAAGAAAGAAGGAAAATTACATTTTTCCATAAGATACTAAACCACTATCAAGAATAACAAAGGTCACAATCACAAATGATACAAATGACACTTAAATAAGATAATGATAACATATACAACATCAATGGTCATCACCACAACTTTTCTTGTACCAAAATTATAATGTGATTCATTCACTTTTGGGAATGAACTTCAATTTATTGAGTGGTTTGTGAGACATAAATTAGTATTTTTTACAATCATCATATCACATAATCTTGATTCATAATATCTTTCTGAAAATATTTTCTCATTTTGCTAATTCATGAGAATATTTGAGACATAAATTACATGTCTTTTCCTTTACTTCAAAATATACTAAGATCAAGTAGATCTTATAGATTTTAGTCGTAGTCCAAATGTATAGTTCTTCATAAACTTGACCACAAATCTCCATAAGAGATGGTCAAAGAAAAATGTATTTTGTGCAATCCTCCAAGGATGCTTAAATTACCAATTCATTAGATCTTCAGAAACTATATCACAAAATTTCTTCAATGATAATCAAGAAAACCATACTTTGAGCGATCCTTCAAGGATGCTTGAATATTTTCTTTCGTTGAGTTCTTCAAGAACTATCACAAATCTTCACAAACAATGATAAATAAAATCATTCTTTGTGCAATCCTACAAAGATACTTGATTACCAAATCATTAGTTCTTCAGGAACTATACCATAATCCTTCAGGGATGCTTGGATATTAAATTTTTTAAGTTCTTTAATATCTATATCATAAACAATGATACATAGTTCTTCAAGAATTATACCACAATCCTTCTTTGTGCAATCCTTCAGGGATGCATGGATAATGAATTTATCGTTCTAGAGGAGTTATATAACAAACTTTCATCAACAATGATAAAAAAAATAGAAAATGAGATAAAACATAAAATAAGATCACAAATAAATAATAGTGAGAAGAAGAAGAAGAAGAAGAAGAAGAAGAAGAAGAAGAAGAAGAAGAAGAAGAAGAAGAAGAAGAAGAAGAAGAAGAAGAAGAAGAAGAAGAAGAAGAAGAAGAAGAAGAAGAAGAAGAAGAAGAAGAAGAAGAAGAAGAAGAGGAAAAAAAAAGAAGAAGAAAAATTATTCTTGTAATAGAACCTGAAGATGATAATGCCATCAATCATACGGTAGAGCTTCGTGCTGATAACGTGTTATGAAAATAACCAAAACTATAGAAAGGAGAAATATGAAGAAGATAAGAACATGAACAAATATGAAAGATGAGAGTATTTCTATTCACTTCAAGTGTACATACACATAGGAGATAGCCATATTTATAGGGTGAGAATAGGGAAAGTGATTTGTCAATAATAAAAATCCACTAATGACTTGATGGAGGGAGACTAGTGGACATCCAATATAATAATATTCATAACACTCCCCCTTGGATGTCCATCGAGGATATGCCTTATTAAAAACCTTACTAGAAAAACCCACTGGGTTAAAAATCTAGTGAAGGAAAATAGTACAATATCCTGTCAGTGGGAACTGCCTCGTTAAAAACCTTTTCAGTAAAACCCTGTGGGACAAAACCATGGAAAAGGGAAAAAGAGTGCAGTTTTTCTCCCCTTGATTGAATCATCACTAAAGAATATGAATTTCAATATTTAGAGTTTCTCCTTGAGTGCATATGGAACAATCTACTCCATTGTCACTTGTGATTGTATCCTCTTTTAATGGAACTTTGCGATCATTATTATCTTCAAAACATCTTCCTTGAACTGTTGGCATTTGGACATGAAATGAAGAAGCAAGAACCATAGATTGTTTTATAGATCAAAAAGATATTTCAGTGTCACCATATGTAGATAATAGCTGACTTGTAATCTGACTTGATCTAGATCAGAAAAATCTCAGATATCTCGCATGGTTAATTTGTGTAACATACATAAAAATGATTTATTCATTACAATAGCCAAACATAAATATGCATCTTACCCCCTTTTCAGATGCATTTTGGTTTGTGATATGCATGCATGCTTTTATAGACTAAGATATTTTATATATTCTTATCACACAACTCATGTAGTCAATATGTATAATTTCTGCAAATCAATATGAGTGCTTTTTTTTCAAAAAATATATTTTTCTTTGTATCTTGAATCCTTCTAGGATTTTCCATGTAGAGGTCAACTACAGGTTCAACCTCAAAAACCCATCAGATATAATTTGAGGTCATTCATCTAGAGCTCTTTCTTTGAGTAATCTATAATTTGGAATGCTCTTCAGGAGTTCCAATAATAGCAAACTATAGAAAATTCATGTATTGATATTTTCATATAACTCTATGGACCAATGGTGTCATTTTTATATCCCTCGTTTAGAATGTAAATTGAGATGATTATACCGCATGTGTTCAAATTATATCATCTCATGGTGGTATTGATTCAATTTGTGTAATCATCTCGAGAATCCAAAAAGTGTGGACTGGAATATTGAATCCTTCAGAGATCTTTAAAAAATTATGACTATCAAAAATAAGTTGTAGCAATATTCAACTTGTGAAAATTGAGCTCCTTCATATGCTACAAGGCTAATTAAGTACTGAAAAGTACTCGCATCCATCCTTGAGCAACATGTCGAGTTTTGTATCTCACAATTTCACCGTTCTCATTCTGCTTATCTTTCAATTTTGGTCAATTCACATTGTCTACAATCTTTAGTAGACTTTGGTTCATGATCCTCACTACTATTTATCACATTTAGCGCTATATTTAGTAAAAACATCGTCAACGTTGACTTCATTTCGGTTCCATTGTATTTCATTCTTGACATAATTCATTGAGATCTCATTAATTTCATAACTTTTCAGGTACCTGATCAATTCTTCTGGAACTGTAATGTCAATTATGTCTGAATACTCTTTTAGAGTTTCTATATCCTCGCTTGGACCATTTTTTTATAGCTCCTTTTGTTGTTCGAGGATTTTTATCTTTGGAACCGATTGGTCTACCACGCTTCAGGCGCTGTTGAGACTCAAGTGTACATACACATAGGAGATAGCCATATTTATAGGGTGAGAATAGGGAAAGTGATTTGTCAATAATAAAAATCCACTAATGACTTGATGGAGGGAGACTAGTGGACATCCAATATAATAATATTCATAACAATATTTGATTATTATAGCTTTAGGCTCGTTTGGCGTGTCCCATCAACTTCATGGATAACAGATGAGACTAGTGTATTTGACTACCGAATGATAAGTACAAGTGTTTGACAAGCACTAGCATTTAACATTTTTTCAAACGCTACTAAATGACGTAGTATTTTTTCAACGCTAGCGGATAGCGTATAGCGTCTCACTTTTTTCTCATTTTTACCCTTATTAATTTTTTAAAATTCCCTCTCTATCTTCATTAAATATTTTGTCATGATTGAATAATTTAATATGAAATAAATATGTCCTTTTAAATTTATCAACTAGAAAGCACCATTTAGCATCGGTTGTTTGAACAGCCGATGCTAAATCTAAACGCAGTAGCAATTTTAAAATTAAATAGAAGTTTTCAATTTTTGTACCTACTTTTAGCATCGGTTGTTTAAACAATCGATGCTAAAAGTACTTGCAACAGACTCAATTGATGCTACATGTGTATCTCAAACACATTTAGCATCGGGTTTTTAAACACCCGATACTAAAAGTCCCTTTCTATTTCTAACAGTTACACGTTATCCATCCCTATACTCTCTGAAATCTCGTTCTATCACTCTCGTCACTATCGCTGTAAACACTCTTCATTGTCGCCGTCTCCGTCCTCGCTGTCGCCTTCCTCGCCGTCGCCGTTCTCCTCTCTCTCAGGTTTGATTAATTGCTTCTATAATCAAGTTCTGAAACCCTATTTATTCTCTAATTTTTCTGATTCGTCGTTCTGTTCTCTCAGGTTTTGCTTTGTTTTGTTTCTCTGGTTTCATATTTGTTTCTCTTAGTTTGTTTCTCTCTGCTCAAAACCTCTCTTTCTTTTTGTTTACCCTAATTGAAATTGGGGTTTTCCTTTTGCTGTTTCTCTTTCTATGCAAATCCTTAGGGGTTTAATCACAGTCAATTTAATGCCATGTTCTGTTTAATTCTGTGTATATCAGCACGAGACTCCTTTTTTTTGAATTCTTGAATTTCTCAATTTTTCGTGACTTGTAAACATGCTCGATCTCCTTTTTCTTTATGGCTTAGTAATTTCTTTGAACTATCTTCCCTCATTTGTTTCAATTTGAAATATACAACTGCAAACGTAGGTGTATGTCAAAAGAGTTAATAATTGACAACGAATGACTATTAGGTTTTTTGACAAATAAGTTGCCATGTAAAACTGAATGCTGAGGAGGGTTGCATTATTGATTATTTAGAATGATTTTTTTGTTCAATGTGGTGTTTCAAACGATAGAACTTCAAAGTGATAGTTGTTGTCTTAGAAAGCTATGGAAGGCTTTATAGAATTGTTTCTAGCCTGTGCAGTATCTATGTTATCCCATTTTGGTTTTCTTTTATACTTATTTGACCTAGTAATTTGACCTAGTAACTAGTTACTAGTTTACTGTTCTATGTTTATCTGAAAGACTGGGTGAGTAGTTCTCTAATTCTCTATCTCAGAGTTTAAGCTCATTTCACCCACTGCCACTATCATGCTTTTTCCTTTTTTTGATCTCTGCTTTGAACTCTCTGTTCCTCTGTTTTTTGCTCTCCACTTTTATTTTCTGAGATATCTAGTAACTAGTAATAACCTGTATTCTTACCTCCTGTGTTTACCCCTCCAGGTAATCTTTGGTTCTTCTTAGTGACTAACTCAAGGGAATTATAGGCACCGTTTTATAGGAGCATACTTGGATTATGAAATTTTCTCAGCCTAATAATGTTGACTATAGTAACATAACATATTGATATACAAGTTGGAACTAAATTTCATGTGTAGTGACAAAGACATGTTAAAGCAAATTTTGTAGAAGAATTTATGAAGTTAAAAATTTCTGCTAATGAAGTACAACTAGGTTTCATACAGTTTCCACCACAACAAGCACATGTCTTGTCTCTACCTTTCAAGCAAGTTTTATAAAGAAGTAACATCTATAATTGTCAAACATAAGTTGTAGATCTTAGTCTTCTTTGGTGGAAGGAAAAACAAGGAAAATAGAGAAGTTGCTACTTGTTAGAGAGTAAAGACTATTGAATAACTGTGTACATGTTTTGGTTATACCTCATATGACTATATTATTCAAAATGGTTGCTGAAATTTTCATATTGAGAATATAACAGTCATTAGTCACAGTAGTTGTGCTGGAATTGAAGCTCTGGTAAATATGCAAGATGTAGAATCAAGGTAGTTTGTGTTTAGTAATTTCACTTATTTATGTTTTTTTCGATAAAGACTGATATTTCTAAGATTATATATGGGAAACCTTGCTTCCTCATTATGACTTTATTGTCAGTGGCAGATGGTGATAATACAAGGGGTTCACTTCGTTTGGTTTTGTTTCAGGCTGTGGGTTCACTTCTTTGCTGTATATTTTGTAACTGGATTCACATGCTTACAACTTCATCATGTAAGTACATGCACTCTAAGCTAATGCAATACTAGCTCTACTATACAATATGTAATAGCCAACAGATGAGGTGTATACTCATTGCTCCAAATCATTTGGATCCACAGAAGTATAAATACATAGCTTCCAAAATACTTTCTTATTCTCATTCATTCAGAGCTCAGCTGCATCAGTTCACTATTTTAGTTCACGACATTCCTACTTCTTCGAGATGCAGCATCAGTGACACTGTCGAGAGCAGATATTTGGGCAGATATTGGAAGTAGTAGCCAGGTATTCTGTTCAGCAGGATAATTTTGTCCATCCACAATCGTAAAAAATCCTTGCCACAAGGGGTATGATTTTACATTTTTCTGAAATTTTTTCCTATTGCTTTTGCATAATATCTGTTCTAATACGTAATAGGCGCCATATCTAATACATTATTATAAGAATCCGAGCTAGTATTATATATATATGAATTATTACAGGTATTATTGCAGAACAGGTTCTACTTCTCAAGAGAGTACGTGTTTCCAATTATTTGATATTTTTTTATGAATTGAAGTCACTAGTAGTTGCATTCTTTTCCTATGGCCATTGTCACTCTCTATGTTATCAAGTTTGGGAAATTTATATAAAGTGCCTACAGGGTCAGTGATTAGATGTTTAATCAAGTATTAATGATGTGTTTGATTTCAGATATCAGAGTACATTGACCCTTTCCAGTTTCTTGGTTTTTAATCTTCCTCAGGGTGTTTCAGGCTAGCAAGCTGTGAGCCTAAATCAGAAAATCAAAATATTACTGCATATGGTGTCCTAGTTTTTGTGAGTAACTTTTGAACTTCCAATTTCTTGTATTGATGAATTTGTAGCATGTTAGAAGATGCATGTCCACTATAGTCCAGTAAAAACTGACTTTCCAATACAACTGTTCCGACCAACTTCTTGCGACACGAGAAAGAAGACAAGCAAAATCAAGAGAAAGAGCTGCTCAAAGTGTTAAAGAAACACAAGCACGTGAAAAATAGAAGTCTGCAAAAGATACACCGGTGAGGAACTTTTGGAGGTTCATCAGCTTTGGCCGGAATTCTTTATGAAGATTCGTACAAAGCAAAAGGATACACTATTTCGTCCGTAGTTTAACTTGTGTTTTAGAAATATTTTGTTGCATTTAGTGAGAAACTGTTTGGTTGAATTGGTAAATAGGAAAGGGATCTTAAAGTATGTTATGGTGGATACCACATTTTGAACATTGTTGTTATTTTGTTTTCTAAGTAGTTTAACTTGTGTTCTCTAAATGTAAGATATTAAGTTTAATGAAATTTGAAGTATTTTTATATATTTATTATGTGTTGATGACTGAAATTATCTCAGATATATCAAAGTTACTATAAATTAGTTGATTGGTATGGATAAAAAAACAAAAGTATATAAAAAAATTTAGACATTTAGCATCAGTTGTGTAGTATAACCGATGCTAAATGTACTTGCAAGAGACATTTAGCATCGGTTGTATAGTATAATCGATGCTAAATGTACTTGTAAGAGACATTTAGCATCGGAAAAATAGTATAACCGATGCTAAATGTTTGTTTTGAGGCTATATTAGATTGTGATTTGTTTTGAGGCTATAACCGATGTTAAATGTCTCTTACAACTGTGAAAATTTTACAGTTCTAGGTTTATTGGATAATTTTTTTTTGATAGGCAGTCATTAGATAACTGATATATCTGGCTTATAATATAAGTCAGATAGATTACTTATTATTGAATGAACTTACATTTGTAAAAATAGGGACTGAAGGGAGTAGCATTTAAGTTAATAGATTACTTATTTAAAAAACCAATGCTAAATGTGACTTTAATGTCCCACATTTAGCATCCACATTTAGCATCAGGGGATTTAACATCGTCGGATAACCGATGTTAAATGTCCAAAACAACCGATGCTAAATGTCTTTTCTGCAGTAGTATGGTTTGTTTTCCTCTAGCTCACCCGCTATTCGCTTATCCACTGTCCGCTACTTTTTACTAAATAAAATCTTTTTTTTTATATTCCCAAACAGAATCTTAACCTTAATATAACTGTGATTTGACTTTTGAACCTTGAACGGTTGCTTCTATTGGATTAACGCTCGTTTCCGTTTTAATTACATTGATAAGTCTACACAATACAAAATCAAAATTAATACATGTCCATGCAGGGACGAATCCACCTTAGTATAATTAGGGGCATTTGACCCCACTTGAAAAACTATTTTACTTACAATTATATATAGCAAAATTATTTTGCCCCCATAAAAAAATAATGGTTGCCCCCATAAGATGTTTAAATATAGAAATTCTCAAGAGATAAATAAAAAAAAGAACAAACTAGTACTAATTTTATCTTGCTAGTAATATAATTAGTAGAAATTTAAGTATTTTAAGATTTTTAGGTAATAAAATTGTGTATTTTATAAAAAAATTACACTATATTTTTGAGGAAATATTATAGCCTACTTTTTACCCCAATGGTAAAAATTTACGAATCAATCACATCGTGTCCATGAACCAACCATAATAAGTCCAAATTCCATAACTTTCACATTTCAATCGGCAATGCGATCAGAATTTTTGGGTCAAATGGGTTGCTGCCATTCTGAGAAAATACCATATCTTAAAATATCTTGACAAATGGTACTAGACTATTAACTTAAATGCTACTTCCTTCGGTCCCTATTTTTACAGTCGTAAGTTCATTCAATAAGTAATCTATCTGACTTATATTATAAGCCAGATATATCAGTTATCTAATGAACTGCCTATCAAAAAAAAAGTTATCCAATAAACCTAAAACTGTAAAATTTTCTTATAATAGAGATCAGAGGGAGTTATTGTTACCATTGTTGCATAGTTTTGGTAGTGTGATAACTATTAAATATAAGTAATTATCAAAATCGGATTTTTCAATAATTGCATTAGTGAAAATTCAGAAAAAAAATCCCTAAATTATTCGAAATCATAATAATATATAATTTTATCAAAAAAAAATCATAATAATTTATAACCTGCCACTATTAAAAATTAAATTGGTTAGATTTGTGGGAATCGTAAATTATTCTTTTCCCAAAATACTGCTATTTTATTTCAAGTTTTAAATGATAATCAATGTCCAAATCGCACCGTAACTTTTTTTTTGGAAGAATTCAAAATTTGTATATGATGGTAAAAATCCAAAATTTAATTTGTACCAATCCATAATTTGTACATGGGTTGGACGGTGCTTCTGTCTATTTAAACACAGATGCACAAGAGGATTAATGGGAAGCACAAAGAACATGACATTACTTGTCCTAGGAAGAATGTTTGAACATCTTCAATCATTTCTGAAGCAAGTCGCAAATGACCAAAATGCCACCACCACCCTTTTCATGTTTCTTTCATTCTTCGCCATCAGCATGTCTGTTGTTGCTTAAGCGAAGAAACAAACTGAATCTACCTCCATCCCCACCAAAACTACCAATAATTGGTAATCTCCACCAACTAGGAACACTACCTCATCGAACTTTTCAATCCCTTTCACAAAAGTACGGTCCTCTAATGTTGTTGCACTTAGGTCAACTTCCTCTTCTGGTGGTTTCCTCAGCAGATATGGCTAGAGAAGTCATGCAAACACATGATACAGTTTTTGCAGACCGACCCCACCTCACATCAACAAGAACCATCTTTTATGGATGCAAGGACGTTGCTTTTGCATCCTATGGTGAAGTCTGGAGACAGAAAAAGAAACTATGTGTGATTGAATTGTTGAGCCTTAAAAGGGTGCAATTATTCAAGTTCATTAGAGAAGAAGAGGTTGAGGCATTGTTTGATAAGATACGCAGACCTAAAAATGGTTGCACTGTGAACCTTAGTGAGATGTTAATTGCAACAGTAGACAACATAATATGCAGGTGTTTATTTGGAAAAAATTATGATGCTGAAGGTTTCAAATTTGGAGAGCTAGCGAGGGAGATAATGACTCAGCTTTCGGATTTTAATGTTGGAGATTTGTTTCCTGTATTGGGTTGGGTTGATGTTCTCAGTGGGCAGATCAAAAAATATAAGACCACTTTTGGAAAAATGGATAATTTCTTTGATGATGAAATTGCAGCGCGTAGGATGGGAAAGGGGGGCCTGAAGAAGAAAGATTTCCTTGATATTTTGCTTGAACTTCAGGATGGTGGTATGTCAGACTTCGAGCTCACACAAACCGACTT
This sequence comes from Oxytropis ochrocephala, assembly GCA_020916435.1. Lineage (NCBI taxonomy): Eukaryota > Viridiplantae > Streptophyta > Magnoliopsida > Fabales > Fabaceae > Oxytropis > Oxytropis ochrocephala. Next base: position 23,316,431 of record CM037089.1, read on the forward strand.
AAAAGCACTCTTAATGGTCTCTTTCTATCCCTCTCTTTGCATGCAAAAATTATTTCATTTTTTTTAAGTTGTTAATTATTGGTGTGGAGTGTTCATCGACTTCTGTAACGACGATTAATCTAAATTAGAGTGAATTTAGTAGGCCACGAGTATTAGGTTTTGTAGGTCCATGTGGTTCTCTCTTTCCAACATAGTTTTTGCCACACCATATTCAAACTTGAGATATTGGAGTGGGATTCGAACACGCTTATTATTCTTTGAGACCAACCTTTGTTGGTTGAAAATTTATTCCATTATAACAATTTTTGTGTGATCATGGTTTTTGTAATAATCAAAACTATTAAAAGTTCAAAAAATGCTATTAAAAGTTATGAGAGAGAGAGAGACTAAACTTGAAGGAAAAAATTTGAGAACCGAAAGTAGGTTAATTTTTTTAATGACTAAAACAAAATAGCCTAAACTTTATAGAGACAAAAACATATTTAACTCAAAATATTTTTTACTTTTACATAAAAAATAATCCTTAAAAAAATTAAAAAGATGTCCAAAGTTATTACAAAATTAGCATGAGTTCATTGACTGTGGCCAATCTATAAGCCTAGTACTCTAAAATAACTTATTCATTTATATAAATATGAAATATTTTCTACATCTATAATTTCGTGACATGCTCGTGGGAGCAAGTGACTCAACTGCAACAATCAGTAGAATGGGCTATGACAGAGCTTGTGAAAAATCCAGTCATAATGAAGAAAGCCCAAGAGGAGGTGAGGAGAGTTGTCGGGAAAAAAACAAAAATAGAGGAAAGTGATATGAATCAAATGGAGTACATGAAATGTATAATCAAAGAAACTTTAAGATTACATCCACCTACTCCTCTTTTGATTCCAAGAGAAACGACATCTAGAGTTAAGCTCGGAGGATATGACATTCCTAAGAAAACAATGGTATATGTAAATGTATGGACAATCCAGAGGGACCCAAAATTTTGGGAAATGCCTGAAGAGTTTCTACCAGAGAGATTTGAGAACAACGAGGTTAATTTCAATGGCAAAGATTTTCAATTTACCCCCTTTGGTTCAGGAAGAAGAAAATGCCCGGGTTTAGCATTTGGGCTTGCTTCTGTCGAGTATATGTTTTCTAATCTTTTGCTTTGGTTCGATTGGAAACTACCTACAAATGGTGAATCTCTTCAAGACCTAGACATGACTGAGAAATTTGGGCTCGCTGTCAGCAAGAACTTACCTCTCTGCCTTCAAGCAATACCATACAATAATTTCTAAGAATAATTCACACTTTGTATTACATATTGTTCCTATAGTTCTCCATCTGTTGTAGAAAACAGGAAAGAAGACAAAAGAAATTGCTCCTATCTAAACATTATGAGAGTAAAAGGCAAAAAAAAAACTCCCCTCTTGCTAGCGGATGCTCTTGGTTTTGGCTTCTTGAGAGAGTAGTTTTGTGTTTCTGTTTTTGTTTTCATTTTGCATACCAAAAAATAAAATAAACCAGGCTCTCGCGGTCCTATCTTTACATTTTGCTATAAGTTTAGTAAAATCGCTACCAAAGTTTAATTAAAAGGGCAAACATTAATAAATTTTTGGTTTGGATTAAGGTCTTTGTAAACCATATTAATTAGGGTTGAGAGTCGATTATGTTTGGAAAATGTATTAACACTCTAAAATATCATTTCTTAGAAAGGATACATTTTAATTAAAATGTGCAAAGAAATGTATTTATTTTATCCTTTTATTACAAATTTAGACAATACAAATCAGAGACAAAAAAGGATTTAATAAAAAGTTATTTGTTTTTGTGATTTTATCGAGAATTAATAATAGACTTTGAAAAAGATCTTTTATTACTGCAATCGACAGAGGTGAGCTCCCATTTGCTCTTACGTATCTCTAGGTAGATAATCAAAGGTTACGTAGTTCTTGCGTAGAAAATATATATATATTAATTTTTGTTGTATAAAATCGGCATCCTCTGCGCGCAACTGCGGAGACTAATCCATCGAGCCGGGTAGGACCATGTAAGGTATACAAAAATGGGTAAACCTTCAAAACACAATGACAGAAAATTAAAGCTCCTTTCGAGGGGAGAGCGCCTCCTCTAACAAAATAAAAACTACACTAAACATTATTTTTCATTGATTTGATGATCTCATTCAAATGATTGAGAGTACATATATAGATGCTAGAAAATGGTGACTCACCCCACTAAAGAACCTTCTAGATTGACTAACAAAAAGACAAAATAAAGGAATATAAAAAGGTGACTCATATGATTCTAGAATCTACTAGATGCTTCTTATTAGGTCACATAGTCTCTTAGGGATTTGGGCTTCTTATTAGGTCAACTATTGAAATGAAAGAGAGAAATGCATTCTATGAAAAATCTTTTGCTAACTTAGAATAAGTAAATTTAACAAAAGTGTTATTAAAAGTCATGAAGAATTAATCTAATAGAAAAAACATGACGAATAAAAATAAGTAAATTTTTTTTGAAGAACTAAATGAAAATAACCCAAATTTTATAGGGATCAAAAATATATTTAACTCAAAAATATATTTTTACGTAAAAAAAAAAATCAATTCTTAAAAGATATTGAAAGTTATTTCAAAAGTAGCATGAGCGGATTTACTATGGCCAATATATAAGCTTAGTACTTTAAAATAACTTACTCATTATATAAAGATGAAATATATTCTATTTCCATGATTTCAGGACATGCTTATAGGAGCAAGTGACTCAACTTCAACAACACTAAAATGGGCCATGGCAGAACTTATGAAAAATCCAGCCATAATGAAGAAAGCTCAAGAGGAGGTAAGAAGAGTTGTCGGGAAAAAAAACAAAAATAGAGGAGAGTGATGTGAATCAAATGGAGTACATGAAATGTATAATCAAAGAATCTTTTAGATTACATCCACCCGCTCCTCTTTTGGTTCCTAGAAAAACAACATCTAAAGTTAAAGTTGGAGGATATGACATTCCTAGTAAAACAATGGTATTTGTAAATGCATGGGGAATTCAGAGGATCCAAAATTTTGGAAATGCCTCAATAGTTTATACCAGAGAGATTTGAGAATAACGAGATTGATTTCATTAATGGTCAAGATTTTCAATTTACCCCCTTTTTCTTACGGAAGAAGAAAATGCTGAGCTTGCTTCAAGAGTATTTGTTTTCTAATCTTTTGTATTGGTTCGATTGGAAACTACCTACAAATGGTGCATCTGTGCAAGACCTAGACATGACCGAGAAATTTGGGCTCACTGTCAAGAAGAACGCACTCTCTATCTTCAAGCATACCATACAATAATTGGGTCATATGATTCTATTGTGGAGGAACCTTATTCTGTTGTAGCAGATAATTGGGTCTCTCCTCCTACACCAAAGCCTCCGTTGGCCAAAGATTCAACGCAAGAAGTTGCCAAAAATGTAATAAGCCAATACACTAAAAACTTAGGGTAGCAATCGAAACTAAGTTTGGGGGTTGCATCATATGTATTTGACTGGGTATGAAGAAAATGTAATAAGCCAATGCACTAAGCCAAAGGCTTAAGTATGTACATATATAACTATTAATGAATAAGTTGCAATATTGCATAGTAGGGAGGTCATGACTGTGGCGACACATTATAGTTTCAGTCAAAAGCCATTGTGATAAGGTTGATCACGAGTAGGGAGGCCCATGACTATGACGAGACATTATGGTTTCACTCAAAAAGTGGTTTACCTATATATAAAATAGGCTAAATTATTGTTTTGGTCCTTTATCTTCTTTTTTTCTTGTTTTAGTCCCTCATCTTTCATTTTTGTGTCAATTTGGTCCTTTTTTGTAATTTTCTGTCAATGACCTTAACGGACGCCACGCTGGCAGTTAACTGCTGACGTGGCGTCTTAAGTGTCAGGCTGACTTGGAATTCATTAAGTGATGGGCAAATGAGGGACCAAATTGAAACTAAAAGAAAACATAAGGGACTAAATTGACATAAACTCAAAACTGAAAAATAACAAACATAAAAAACACAAAAATGAAATTAGAAAACTACACTTGTAAATTAACAAAAACTAAATTTAATTAACATAAACTAATCTGCAACCATGAACAACAACAACATTTCCATGAACTTTATCTTCCTTATCTACAACCATGAACAATAACAACTTTTCTTTCATCTTAATCTTCCTAATCTGCATTTTGCAACCATGAACAACAACAATATTTTCATGAACTTTATTTATATATTATTAAACTGGAATTAGAAAGAAAAAGAGACACAGGGAAATCTTATTAAACTTGAATTAGAAAGAAAAAAAGAGAAGAACAAAACAAACCAAAACTGGAATCTGCGAAGAACAAAAAGAGAAGATTCGAAACCCAAAACCAATCCTAACCTGAGATCGAAACCCAAAACGAATCGAACCCATAAAATAATGGTAACCTAGAATTGAAACCCATAAACGAATCGAAGCCCATAAGCGAATCGAAACCCAGAAACGAATTTGCTCATTTTCCCATCGTTTCCATTGGATTTCGAATTTTGTTTTTTCTGTATATATGAAGAAGTTTCGAATTTGAAGGTATTAGATTCATTTGCAGGTTTTGTGTTTGAAGGTGGAATGATGAATCTGAGATCTGGGAGTTTAATTTCGTTTTTAACAATGAAATATGTAATATATATTTATTGTTGGCTTAATATATCAAAACCAGCGTGTGGCTCAGTGGTAATTGGGAGTGTTTGTAATGTTTAGGTCTCAAGTTTGAAACCCAAGTTTGCCAAAATTTCTAAATTTTTTAGTAACACACTATCCTCTATTATGCCATATGCCAGTGCCACGTGGCAACCATTCATTGGTTGCTGACGTGGCATGACAGTGTCACGTGTCAGTGGTGACGTCATCTCCGTTTGCCACATAACCTTTTTTTTAACAGAAACTTAACAGAGGGACCAAAATGACACAGAAATTGAAGATAAGGGACCAAAACGAGAAAAAAAAAAGATAAAGGACCAAAATGAAATCAAGGCCAAAGATAAAGGACCAAAACAGTAATTTAGCCTATAAAATATGACAATATTTTTTCACATTACAAAATTTTAGACTATTTTTTCGTCCTCCTAAAAACAATATTTCTAGATCTGTTATTATTTATGAAAAATAACATACAACTATAAATATTAACCTTCTGACCAAAATCAGTTTTACATGAGTTAGAGTGCTCAAATCTTCAATAAACTTTGGTAAAATGAAAATTCGATAAATATAAATAATTCATAAAATAGTAATCTAGCTCCATTTCATCCATTGTGACTCCTAAGGTTGGAGTAAGAGTATATATATCTCCTCGGAGGATTACATAGTCTCCAGGGTGTGCTGCACACCATCACACTTAAAAATTTGCACTAATACCCCTATGAAAATTATACTTTGACACTCTTAGTTTTGTTTTTTACACACTCTACTCATATTTTTCTTTCTATTGCTAGATGCTCTTTCTTGTTGCACCTCTAGGGGGAGTTGGTAGTAAAGTAGTTTTAGCTACCCCAAAATAATATATGTATTTGAGTAATTAGGTATGTTTTATATTTAGCTACCACAATAATATCAATTGGTGATTTTGGTCTTTTATTTTACTTTTGACAATTTGAGTTCCCATTTTTCTTAATTTCGTAATTGTGGTACTCAAAATCATTGATTTGGTCCTCAAAAATCTTGAATTTTGGGAAAATGAGGGGCTAAAATTGCATAATTCATTATTTTTAGTGACCCAAAGTCCAATGAAAAATCGGAGGACCAAAATTACTAAGGTTTTGTTTGGCAAAGTCACATCCGCTAGCTTTATATAGCGGATCAAAAAATTAGAGGTGTTTAGCCAAAGCGATGGCGGATAAGCGTTTGAGGAGTAGACATATAGCGTTTTTGAAACACTACTTCAAATAGCGATTGCTTTATAAATTATAACGTTTCATCTTTTTAATCCTTTTTACCCTCATTATTTTTGTATTATTCCTTCTTTGTCCTCAATTACTCAAGATAAATTTTTTAATTCTTTTTTTCAAAGAAATTACCGTTGCTCTCTCTTCAGAATACCATTTACTTTTTAGGAATTGCCATTATAAATCATTTACTTTTTTTCTGAAGATGTGCCCAGTAAGGATTTGCATCATACACTGATACACACCAAAATTAGGTGCATAGCTTAGAAGCCACCGTTAACGATATAGCTCTAAATCTAATAGTGTGTAATACAATGAGAAAAACATACGCATGATTAAGATTATTTGTTGTATGACTTGGATTCAAAGCATCCAATCTTCTTTTTAATTCCTCCAGCAAAACTGATAAGCACTGCAGGGCTATTAAAATATAAATTTAAAAAAATTATTTCCTAAATATCTTTATACTTATTTTAATTACTAGTAGGATACTCGTGCATACGCACGAGTGCTGTCATGTTCTTTTTATGAATGAACTTAGATAGTATTTAAGTAGTCTGAACAATATCTCGTTAAAATAAAAACAAATTTAAAATAGATAAAAAATGAGTTTCAAATAAAAAATAGATAAATATTAAAATCTAAAAATGTAAAAGTATTATTTAAAAACAATTGTGCATTTATCCGGTGTTTTTTTATATATCAGTGCAGTATTTTTTATATATCTGTATTGTTATCCCGTGTTTTTATATATCAGTGCACTTATTCCATATTTTTATATATATCATTGCAGTACGTTATCCTTGTATTTTTTTATATATCAGTGTAACAGTGTAGTTATCTCATAGATTAAATTGGTTATTTGGGTTGATTGGTAGATTATAATAGATAGAAAAAGATAGATAGTAGATGATCAATAAAAAATAATTATCCCGTATTTTTTATATATCAGTGACAATTATTTGTCTTTTTTAGGTTTTAGTCAGTTTAAATAGTCATTAAGCTTTCTTGTTTGTTTAGATAGTAGGTTTATAATAAACTTCAAAAATTATAGTTATCAATGACAAATATTAATCTCATGCTTTTATATATCACTGCAGCTTATCCCATGTTTTTTTATATATTAGTGCGCTTATCTCGTAGTTTCAATTGATTATTTTAGTTGAGAGTATATTATAGTAGATAGTAAAAGAGAGATAGTAGATTGTCAATAAAAATATTTATTTTAAATATTAATCAAGAGTTTAAATAGCCAGTAAATCTTCTTGTTTTTACATAGTAGGTTTATTGTAGTCTTCAAAATTTTAATTATCAATGACAAATATTATCCTTTGTTTTTTTATATATCAACGCAGTTATCCCGTGTTTTTTATTTATCATTGCAGTTATCTCGTAATTTCACTTAATTATTTTAGTTGATTAGTAGATTATAGTAGATAGTAAAATATAGATAGTAGATTAGTAGATTATAGTAGATAGTATAGTTATTTTAGTTGATTAGTAGATTATAGTAGATAGTAAAATATAGATAGTAGATTAGTAGATTATAGTAGATAGTAAAAGATAGATAGTAGATGATCAAAAAGAAATATTTATCCCGTGTTTTTTTATATAAGAGTGACAATTGTTTGTCTTTTTTAGGTATTAATCAGTTTAAATAGTCATTAAGTCTTCTTATTTTTTTAGATAGTAGGTTTATAGTAGTCATCAAAAATTATAATTATCAATGACAAATATTAGTCCCGTATTTTTTTATATAACACTGCAGTTATCCCGTATTTTTTATATATCAGTGCAGTTATCTCGTAGTTTCAATTGATTATTTTAGTTGATTAGTAGATTATAGTAGTTTGTAAAAGTAAGATAGTAAATTATCAATAATAAATATTTGTTTACTATTAATTAGTCGTTTAAATAGCTACTAAGCCTTATCGTGTTTTTAGATAGTAGGTTTATATATATCATTGCAGTTATCTCGTATTTTTTATATATCAGTGCAGTTATCTCGTAGTTTCGATTGATTATTTTAGTTGAATAGTATATTATAGTAGATAGTAAACGAGAGATAGTAGATTATCAATATAAATATTAATCAGTAGTTTAAATAGTCATTAAATCTTCTTCTATTAATTTAAATATTAATCAGTAGTTCAAAAAATTTAATTATCAATGACAAATATTAATCATTTCTTCTCGTGTTTTTTATTTATCATTGTAGTTATCTCGTAGTTTTAATTAATTATTTTAATATATTAGTAGATAGTAAAATACAGATAGTAGATTATTAATAAGAGGTGATAGTAGATTATCAATAAGAGTGTAAACAGATTTTAGAGAGAAAAGAGAAGATAATATTAGTAGAGTAATTTAAGTAGAGTAGTGTTTGTATAAATTTAGAAATTTAGTTAAAAAAAAAACTACAGTGAAGTGAAGAGAATGAGAAGAATTGTTTATGGAAAAATAAAAGTAAAGTAAAAAGAAAAAAAGAAGAAAGAGAGTGTAGGAGAAAAGTGAAAAGAAAGAAAGAGAGAGTAAGAAGAAAGAGAAAAAAGTAAGAAAGAGAGTGATTTTATAGCAAAATAATTTATACATATTTAACATATTTTATATTGATTAAGTAATTTTAACCATTCATTAATCATGTACTTTTATGTCATTTTACATTTATCACCTAGCTTAACCGTTAATTTTACCAAACACATCATTAGTCATCTGTTAGCTTATCCGCTATCCGCTATATATCAGCTAGCTTATCCGCTATCCGCTATAAACTCATTCGCTATCCGCTAGTTTATCCGCTATCCGCTAATTTTTGCCAAACAGAGCCTAAATTAGAAAAGCAAAATATGTTTAATTGGTATACACCGTCACCGTAAAAAGTTTTTAATTAAGGTAGGTGAAATAAAGTCAATTTTTTAATGATATCTTGTTGTGTGATTGATTGACGTTGTAAAAAAATTTCTACGGCAACGATGTCTATAAATTAAATTATATATACTATAATTTAAAATTTTATTAACACAAATTATTAGACCACTCTAGACCAGAATCGTAGATACGCCACTATCTCTTGCGAAAATTTTAGATCGTAGGAAATTTTTGAGTTTCTTACGAATTTTCCTAATAACTATAGTCCGCGCGAAAGTTTCTTTTACTATTATTACTAGGACACATACACCCGTGCCTACGCACGGGGAGGTCAGGAAATAATCGACCATTCGATATCTGTATACCAATTGAAAACGTAATAGATAAAATAAAAATTGAGACATAGATGTGGTTAAATAGTCGGGGGTAAAAAAAGTTGGCACAATTGTCAGGGGATACATTTTGATAATAAAAAACAATTTATGCTGGAAAAAAAAAAACAAAGAGTGGGACCTTAATTTTTGCTAGATTAATAATTGACATAAAGTTTGCATTATTTGCAACTAATGTTATCAAAAAATTCCTTCCCAAATTGATTAATAAAGTAGTCAATGTAAAGTGTATCATACTATAACACATACATGACTAAGTAACACACACAAATGGACTTATAAAAAAAAAGTTTTGGACAAAAAAAACAATGAGTGGGGCCTTAATGTTTGCTAGATTAATAATGGACATAAAGTTTGCATTAATTACTCGTATTGATTACACTACTTTCACATTTACCAATGCAAAAAACTTTTTATAACACTACTTTTGCTTTTAACTAAAATTATCGAAACACCAAATTTAGTATGCTACTGCTACGGATAGACTTTGCATTATTTGTGTTAAAAGCGTTTACAATATATCAATTTAGTCATTGATTTCTTCAAAAGTGTTTTAATTTAGTCATTGACCCTAAGCCCTAAACCCTTTACAAAATATTGACCATTTATCACTTACATATGATTTGACCAGAAATATTTTAAAGCTCATCGTATTTACCTTCCAGGAGATAGATACGATTTTCAGCACATTTCGCATCGTATTTATTTAGATACGATTTCCTCCCATAAGCTTCAAAAGTAGTAAGTCGTATTTATCTTCATAAAACAGAAGTTTGATTTTCCATAAAAGATCACATCGTATTTACCATATTCTGAGATAAATAGGATTTTTTTTTAAAATTTATTTGGTTTTCGTCAATGAAATCGTATATAGGTAAATACGACCTGAAAAAATATAAATTGTATTTACCTATTACAAACATAAATCAGATTGGTTCAATTTTGTCAATGGTATGTCCGTCCAAAAATATAGAGTGGGGGTATATTGGTAAACAGTGGGGGTACAAAAAAACCCAAAATATGAGGGGTACATATTGATAACTAAGAAAACAAATATAAATTGTATTTACCTATTACAAACATAAATCAGATTGGTCCAATTTTTGTTAGGGTATGTCGGTCCAAAATATAGAGTGGGGGTATATTGGTAAACAAAGTGAGGTACAAAAAGAGGGTACATTTTGATAATAAAAAAAGTGTTGAACAAAAAAAAAAAATTGTCGAGGTATGTCGGTCCAAAAATATAGAATGGGGTACAAAATGAGGGGTAAATTTTGATAATAAAAAGTGTTGGACAAAAAAAAAAAATTGTCGTGGGTATGTCGGTCCAAAATATAGAGTGGGGGTATATTGGTAAATGATGGAATACAAAATGAGGGTATATTGGTAAATGGTGTGACAATATTGGGGTTACTTAATTGTCTGTGATTTTTGTTTAAATTACAAACGCTTATCGGATATTTTTTTAAGAACATGCACATGCACACGCCATGCCCATGCACATGCATGTTTAATTTCCCGCATAAATCCACATAAAGTAGATTTTGGAATTATGGTGCTGGATTTGAAAAATTAAAAAATCTGAAAAGTTTTTTTGTACAAAAAAAAGAAAGGAAAACTAAGTAACAAAAAAAAAAACTAAATCGATTTAAAAAACTAAAAACTTGTAAAATCACCAAAATATAATAAACGCATTTCATCAAACCCTAATATGATTAACGCATTCCATATCATTCTTACCCAAAAAAAACGCATTCCATTGTTTCTCTCACACAATGTTGAGCATGAAATTCCTAAATCCCTCTCTCAGTGACAGAAAAACAAACCGTAGGAATTTCAGGTTCTAAATAGTCGTCGCGTTAAAGCTTTCATGATTTCGACCGCTGCGCGGTGTTGCGTTAGCTAAGTTGCGATGCGTCGCGGTGTGAACTAATCACAATATATAATGCATATCTTTTATTAAAAGTATTTGTCACGGTTGTTTTGTCGCAGTAACAGTCACTATCGAGACAGTTTTGTCGCGGCCGTTTTCGGCGTAACAGACCATATTTTAAAACCTTCCGTAGGATATCGTATAAAACTCTATGAGCAGGTAAGATTGGTTCAACCCATTAATCGGTTCAACCCCGATTTGACCCCTATCAGATCCTTAAAAAGAGAAGTGGGAGAAAGATACATGTATGTGGGTCAACCCAGTGAAGTGAAGTTCCAAATTTAGTTAGTTTTAGCCATTTTGTGGAATGTAGAGGGAGGGTTGGGGAGAGTTGTTACTTGTTACGGTCGTCTTGTTGCAATCCAATCCTTTTGATACCCCATGTTCGTTCAAACTCATTCTCAACGAGCAAACCAAAGGTTCCTTTATCATCTTGTACCAAAAAAAAAAGGAGCAAACCAAAGGTAAACACTACAAACTTAGAAGATGAAAATAATTTGTCAAGGTATAATTCGCAAGAGAGGCGCACTGCAATTGGCCATGGAGGTAATACCCAACTTAGTCCCTGACTTTTCAAAAATGTTCAATTTAGTCCCTAACTTTTCACATATGTCAATTTAGTCCTCAACATTTACAAATGTGTGTCAATTTGGTCCTTCTGTTAACCATGGTTAGTTACAAAGCTGACGTGGCAAATGTTAGGGACCAAAATGACACTGCCAAAAAAATAAAAAAAAATTCATGTCAGCATGACACGCAACACAAATGTTGGGGACTAAATTGATATTTTTTTTAAAAAAATAGTTTTTTACGAGAACCAAATTGATACTAAGTTATATAAGTCAGTGACCAAATTGATACTAAGTTACATAAGTCAGAGACGTAATTGATACTAAGTTACATAAGTCAGTGACCTAATTGATATCTAGTAAAACAACGTTCATTACATAAACTTTCCAAATAAACAACACAAAGTGCAATTACATAAATTCGTTACATGAAACACTTGGTTCAAAAAAAACTAAACCATAATGTATAATTAATAGTTACATAAACTATAAATTCGTTACGTGAAACACTAAATCCCAAAAAACCAAACCATAAAGTGCAAAATAATATAACGACTCCACACTATCATGGTTTCCTTGCATTTTATGATTTGATTTTTTTTGGATTTAGTGTTTCACGTAACGAATTTATGGTTTATGTAACCGTTAATTATACATTAAGGTTTAGTTTTTTTGGACCAAGTGTTTCACGTAACAAAGTTATGTAATTGCACTTTGTATTGTTTATTTGGATAGTTTATGTAATGCACGCTATTTTGCTCAATTTGAAGTTTCCCCCGTTTTAATGTAATATATGCATGGTTGAATGTAGAAATAGAATCATAAACAAGGTTGAATGTTGAAACAATAACATATATTACTTAAAAAAAAATAGTAGCACTTTGGTCATTGTTTTTTTTTACTAGATATCAATTAGGTCACTGACTTATGTAACTTAATATCAATTAGGTCTCTAACTTAACTAACTTAGTATCAATTTGGTCCCGACTTATAAAACTTAGTATCAATTTGGCTCGTAAATAAACTTTTTCTTTAAAAAATGTATAAATTTAGTCCCCATCATTTTTGTGACGTGACATGCTGACATGGATTTTTTATTTTTTTGGTAGTGTCAATTTGGTCCTTGACATTTGCCACGTCAGCTTTGTAACTAATCATGGTTCACAGAAGAACCAAATTGACACACATTTGTAAATATTGCGGACTAAATTGACATATGTGAAAAGTCAGAGACCTAATTGAACATTTTTGAAAAGTCGGAGACCAAATAGGGACCAAATTAGCCATGAGTATCCTACTAGTTGGATATGGATGTCCAACCGAGAGCATTTCCAAACGACAAAACAAAATATATTTATCAAGCTTTCTATAACCGAATTTGGATATTGTTATGGATTGACCACTTATCGAGTTAAAGTAAACCCCTAGATTTGAGGAACAATGATAGATTTTTTCATAAATACTAAAATAGGGCAAAATGCAGTTTTACATCAAATTTTAATGAGCTAGCCAAATTTAATTATCGTATGTTTGAAAAAACTCTCGAAAGTAGCTGAATACGCAAAAAGAGCAATATTGTTCCTTTTACATTCCACGTTTATGAACGGATATTTTGTCCCAAACTTACATTGTCATGGTAATTCCAAACATACCCTTGGAGACTAGGAAAGAGATGGGGGAGAGATGGGGGAGGTACACAATGATTTTAGGGCAAGAAAGACATCGTACCATTGTCTCTCTCTCTCATCTAATATTTTTCTTATATCATATCACACTTTTCTTTTTCTCTCTCTCTCTCTCAGTCACCTAATCTAAATCCAAAAAAAAAAAAGTGAGACGTATTACTACTCATAACAACTATGCAGCCTGTAACTTTCTATTATTATTCTGTAATCATCTTTGAATTATAATCTTGCTATCAAAATTGGAAGGACAAACCACCTAGAGGCTTGCCTTCAAGTATAAGCCAGCCGATCAACATAAAGTTGTTCTTGTATGTGCTGGCAATTGGTGATATGTCCAGAGCAAAAGCATTCAGAAAAATCTCCATTCAAATCCCAAGGTCATTTCAACAATGTTCTCAAGCACGTGCGGAGGATTCCTTGGCAGCAGAGCACACCAACTCAAGATAGCAGCAATATTTGGCTTCTAAACTAATCTGCATGAAGGTGGTGCTTCCTCCTACGACAGCGATTAATATACCAAGTGGCGTGTTTCTGTAGGCCCATGCCCATGAGAACCTTGAGGCTTGTGAGCATAACATAGGTCATTGCTAAATAAAGTATAATCCAGAAAAATCTCCATGGAACAGGACTTTGAGGAAGGTTTGCAGCATATACTGGGGTTAGCACTCGAATAACCTGAGAACAAATAATAAAGGAAAAAGTACAAACGTTGAATTGGATGCCAAAATACGAGAAAACTAAATGAACATCTGAAAATCATGTATGCTTACCACACACGCTGGAGCAAGGGGGACGAAGGTTAGGTTTTTCTTTACACCTTCGGTTTGCAGGTTTAGAGTCTACAGAAAGTGAGCATTCAAGGTCAGGCATATAGTTTTTAGAAAGGCTCTATCAACTAAACGGGACAAGATGGTAATGCAATGTTATTGTCATCATAATATACAGATGCAGAAATATGTCATTCTTAACACACTAAGAGTAGCTTTCTCAAGTGTCAACAGAATACCATGTTTTTATTGACGCAAAATACACTTCTATGCATGAATGAATATTGTACAGAAAACAGCTATGTACTAATGAAATCAAAGACAGAGACTTAAATGAATTGAGAAGCAAATTTATTTAATTTATAAAACTGAATGCTGTAACAAAAGTGCATGTAAACCTTTTCCCATTAAAAAAATGTGGCAACTAATTCCAAAATGCATTTTATAGGTACACATTAGTAGTTGTATACTCTCTACATAGTAGATGCTCAGCTGTTAGGTTCAGTTAGTTGTAGTTGGGTGGGATAAGATGAATCAGGCATGCGCCTATAAATAGTACTGTAGGAGGTAAGAAGGGATGAGAGGACGGATCTATCTTGTCAATTGAGAATTTAAGGACCGTTTGGCAATGGGAGGTGGGCAGACCTTTTAACTCCTGCCATTGAAATGTAGTCAAGGGGAATTCTTCCCCACTTCCAGTAATAAGATACCAGTTTCAATCGATCTAGTCAACTGAAAGATTCAGGGTCTTTTGGCATTGCGCAGGCGGGTACACCATACACCCTGCCATTCTTCTGCAATCAAGGGGAATTCTTCCCCATTTTCCAGTAAAGATACCAATTTCTATCACATTTGCAATTGATTCACAGAGGATCTTGGTGGATTCAGGTGTGCTCAAAAACCCACTCAAGTTTTCAACTTTACGTAGCATCTTAAAGAAGATACAACATTACCTTCTCAAGTGGTTCCAGCTGTTTATATACCATATACCAATTAAATAATAAACAACCAACCATTCTGCATCGATAATATCCATATGAAATCAAATGAAATACCTGTTTACATAGGTCTTCAAGGAACTCAGAGTATGCAATGGGCCTAATGTCATTGAATTTAGCAATGAATGAATGCTTGATAATATCAATAATCATTTCACATACATACACCAAGAGGATATTCTGCACCATTAAAAATATGTATCAGGAGCAACACCAAGCTAAGAAAGGAAATTGATTCCCGTGATAAACTAAAGTTCTTCAATAAATTCTAGGAGTTAAAATATTTCCAAATCTTACAATGAGAAAGCTTTCAAACCAGGGACCCTCAGCCTCCAGAATATTTTGAGCCAGGACGAACAAGATAAATGCTGAAATGTGAAATCTCTCCACCGAATCTGCTTGTCACCATATATAATGAGAGAAAATAAAAATTAACAAGCCAAGACCAAAAGAAAACCTTCAATTTTATGTAAAAGACAAATGCAGAAAAGTTGTCCTATTAAACAACGGCAAAGAAGGAAAATAATAGCAAAGCACTACTCTCTATCTTCAAACAATAGCATTCAAAAGAAAATTGCTCAGTTTTGAAGTACAACATCAAAATAATTTTACTTCGTTGACTTCATTATAAAAGAAAGGACAAATAACCTTTACAAAATAGTGTACTGTCAATGGGGCCATAACAAATTACATGGTGTTTTCCAATGTTGCATGTAGAAGTAAAAAAAAAAGAATATACAAATAAGCTGAGATCAAAGAAAGCAAACTGTAGTAGAAAAGATAACTTACCAAAGTAAACTAAACTGTGAACATTATCTTTACTGTATCGTTTAAACACATTGCTCTTAATCTCAGCAAAATTATTAGACACCAGCAAAGCTAACAATGCGTTGTTGTGAGCAACTATACATGTTGATAAAGTGATTGCCTGAGCTAATAAGATAAAAGAATGAATAAGTAAGACTGGTTAAGGAACCAAATCACCAATCCTGTAGTTTTTCTTTTAACGTCACAGAAGAAAACAGTTATCAAACAACGGGGGAAAAAATCATCCGAAAGAGAAAGGATATTTGAAGCTGCCACAGCTAAAGCTTGGTCACAAACAAATCTCCAGAGCATGCATCTCATACTATCTGAGGGGCAACTTGCAAGTCCTTCAGCAGAGTGAAATAATGTTTGCAACACATCCCCATTAAAACTTTGACACAATTTATCAAATATCTGGGAGAATTTGACAAACATACAATATAAGTTTATCACAGATATTATGATTATTGACACTTACACAAGTAGGCAACCAAAAGTAAAAGCTCTAGCTGCTTAGATTACAATTTCAGTACTTGTGAATTGAACTGCTTAAAATCCAAAAGGCAATACCCATATGTGTGTTTCAAAAAAAAAAAACAATCATAAAATCATCTAGATCCACCATAAATTTTTCTCCTATTGTTACGTTTTCCTTTTGGGTTGTCCCAAATCTCACCTAAGGCAATACAATTCAGCTTTCTTTTGTATGCCCTTTTACCATATCTAAAGTGTTGGGCTTCCTTCCAATTGTCACTTGTTCAGTTTTACTACTTTATATTATCAAAACTTACAGGGATACTGCATTAGAATGGGTTATGGGCATGATGACAAATCAAAAATTTGCAATACACATTGATACTAATAACCTTCAAATACAGCAAATTTTACCTCATCAAATGCCAGAATTTCATGATTTACATATAAAGTGCTAAACTCTATTCTTTCGTCTAGCTCATATAAACACAAAATAAGAGACAAAATTTCAAAATAAATAAATAAATACTGTGATTGAATTTGGCAATGTGGAGAGCTATTAATTCCTCATAATCCAGAATAACAAATAAATTTATGCTCACCTCTAAAACATTGTAAACGACATACAATTTTATTGTTCCTTGACCACGGATCATATGATATATTAAGCTGATATCTGAGAGCAGGTTTAAAAGAAGGAACAGAAAAAAATTAGTATAATATGAAAGATGATCAATACAAAAAAATGCAGGGGAGAAGAGAACTACTATACCTGTTTGCTGCAAAAGAAGAACTCCACAACTCATTATAATAAAACAGCCAAAATCTGACAACTCCATTGTAGAAAGCCTCTTGAACTGTCTGTCACAAGCATGATTAGGTTACATTTTAATACTGAAAACCATCATAGACTATCACAAAGTATAAAACAGAACAGAAGTTGGACCGAATAAAGGAATACAAATCAAAGCACAAGAACATGTAGATCTTGTATTAAGGAGAGATTCTTGAGCTAACAGAGAATCATGGACAAACTCAGTCTAGATGTAAATTAAAAACCAATCCTGTATCATATAGAATGTCAAATTGGAAAAGCGGCCTCATTTGGGATGCAATGGTTCAAGGAAAATCACTTTGTTCAATCATTCAAAGATTTACATTGATACCTGAAGTACTTGTAAGATTGTACTCGATGGACACATCTTAAATTTACAAGTCAAAATTAAAGAAACTGATGCTGTTGGATTAATATATCTCCCAAATCATCACATCATGTCCATCTAACATTCTACTACAAGGGAAGAAAATTTAGGGAAGGTGACAAACCTTGTCTTTAAAAGCCTCCAAAAGGTCATCATGATTCTTGTTGGCATAATAGTTAATAATGAAAGAAATGAATCGAAGCAGACAAAGAAGCCGACATCTATAAGCTGCAATTGCATTCCATGTTTAAGATACCGCAATACAAAACGTAGAATGCTTTGATAGAAAGAAGAGATTCATAGATGATATCACAAAAATATCATCATAAATTATTTTCCACTTCTTTTTCCACTTTTTTATTGAGAAAAGGAAGTGTACCAATTCGCATCTCCAAGGCAAGCGGAAGATAGTGTCATAAACTCTCTCTCGTTCTTTTTCATTGCCGAGAGTAGTTGTGCTCCGTAAAGAATTTCCATTGTACATTTCCTCCAAGAAGTATGTGACAGGAGACTTATCTACTGAAAACACATCTGACATCCAAAGTCCAAACAGCCACAAGGTTAATTAATGGATACATAGCATTAGTAGAATAAATAAAACACCGATTACTACATAAGAGAGTCAAGAAAAAATTGGTTTGCATAAAAGTAATCACAGAGACCATTTGACTAGTTTTGATTCATAAATGAGCTGCCGAAGCATAATCATAAAACAGGCAAAAAAAAAATCATCCCAGTTAAAACTGACCATTATTGCCATGCATTGTTCAGTCAATGTCTCTAGAAGCCATGCCACCAATCACATTACGTATAAGGGGGGCCGGACCAGCCCACCTTTCTTTTTCCCATATTACTCCTTAGAAGTCGATGTATAACTTTATCATAATATAAATATAAATTAAAAATAAAATTGATGCAGAACACGCAGGATAAGGAAAATCTGCAGAGCTAGGAAGTAGGCTAGTAGCAAGTTGGATGCAGGCATGACCTAAAGTACCGAAAGAAAACTCACACTTACCCAGCAATATAATTTGGACTCAGTTTGAATTCTAGCATACTTAAAGTAGCACATAGAACTAGCGAATGGTATCTGGAAATGATTGGCATAAATGCAAAAGTTTTGATAGCAAGTATTAGTTAGTTTGATTTCCTTCAAATTGCAAATAGCAGTTCGATCACCTATCGAATAGTTTCCGAGAATTAGCGAATAATACGATTATGCATGCAGAGCAGAGCAAGGAGCATGTACTACTCACAATTCGGATCTTCTGCCATGATACGTTTCCAGTCCAACGAATCCACCGTCTCCAATTTCGTAAGGATTCTCCTATCAGGCTCGCTTGTCGGTTTCTCCACCGGACTCGCCTTCACACCACTATCGTCCTTCCCAATCCCACCGTCATTTCCCACCACCGAAGCCGCTAAATCCTCGGAACTTCCCCCACCCACGTTCCTCTGCCTCAGTTCACCGAAATTAAACCCTTCTACATCACCGCAGACGTTCGTAGGAAACGTAGAACCGGTCTCAGACGCCGCAATAACCGCACAGACGCTCGCTTCACTAGCCTCCTCGCACACGACGCTTCCTCCGACAGCGCAGTACCTCATGGCGTCGAGCTCATAACCGTTACAGGCTCTTCCGTTTTCGAGCGGCGAATCTTTCTTAGAATGTGGATCGCCGGAATTGGCGACGGAATCTACGGGATCGAGAAGCTTCTTTTTCTTCTTGGAGGTTCGGTTCTTGCGCTTCTTGCGATCAGTTTGAGTTGGATCCAATTGAGAGCGGTGGTGGATGGAGTCTTCATCGACGGCGGAGTATCGGCGGAGAACGTCGAAGGAGAGTCTTCCACCGCCGGTTCTCAACGCCATGGGCAAACGAAACGGAAATGGAAAAAATGGGATTCTGAAATCGACTATGACCGCTCAATGTGAAGAGAAAGGGTTTTCTGTATTTATTAGTACATATGAATGGAAAATTGAGTTACGCTTGGGGCATAGCGTGTGATTGATCAATTCGTCTTAGTTTGTGTGAGAACGACTCTTGTGTTTTGTTTTGTCCCTCTGTGTACGAGTCCAGCTTTCATTCGCGCTCTTCCATCCCTCTTCTTGTTTTATTTATCACTCATCACCGTCGACATACCTCTCTCCTACAAACAACAATAAGTATATTATGAAGGGTTTTGTGTACATAACTGACAATTGTTGATGTATAAAAATTTACACCACTAACTAATAAATTATCTTTATGACTTGTTTTTATGTAGAGTAATTGGTTGATGTAGTAAAAAATTTGTCCCACGATATTGTATATAAATTAAAGGCTTAAGGACACTTTTAGTCATTTCTCTTTACTTTAAGTTTCATTTTGGTTCTTTATCTGTTTTTTTGTTTCATTTTGACCCTTCATATTTCATTTAGGTTAATTTTGGTCTCTGTGGTTAGTTTTTTTAATGGACGTCACGCTAGCAGTTAACTGTTGACGTGACGATGTACGTGTCGTCGCAAATTTTCAGTCTAACGCACTCCACCGATTACAACTTGATGTAGTTTTTCAAGGTGAGACTTGGGATTGAGATTTAGGGATTTGGGATTGGGATTTAGGGATTTGGGATTAGGATTTAGAGTTTTGTTTTGGTGTTGTGGTGGTGGTGTGGCGGTAGAGGAGAGGGTAGCAATGGCTCGCCGGAGAAGAAGATAAAGATTGAGGTGATTTTTCATATTTGTTTGTTTTTATCAATTTAGTTCTCATGATTGTGTTAAGTTTTATTTTGAAGGAGACTTTAGAAGAAACGCACACGAATTTATTTGTAAAGGATGTGAAGAGAGAGAGATAGACATATATTTTCCAAAGAATGCACCACAAAAACGAATCTGAATCCTTTAAAACACCAAACTCACAATTAAATGGTGAGGATGGTGTCATTTTTGCCTCTAAAATAATGAGACTTTAGAAGAAACGCGTCAAAGAATAAGAATTTTATTGAACGCCTGAACGCCCAAAATTTATTGTTGTCAACGACGACTCATAATCTGCAACCATCTTTCTGATTGCCTAGTGCAACCAAATACTATCTTCCAAAGTTCCAAACCACGACGGAATTCCACCAATTTTGCTTCTCCTCCGTTTTCAACAAACGGCGACGACAACTCATATTGCTGTTTCAAATTGCAAGTCATACTGGTACGTCCTTCAAATCCACCTAAACAATTTGTTTCACATAACTGTTAAAGTACTGATGTCTGATTTTCTCTAGTATTATTATTACTAGCTGCATATACTCTCTTAGGGTTCGTTCAAATTGGGATATCTGGATAACTGTATATATGTGATGTAGTATCAAATAATTTGAAGTCTATTTGAGATAGAAATGGCAAAACTCACAACTCTTCCCACAACCCTGACACAGGTTGAATGCCATTGACCAGAACAGTTTTCTTAACAAATATAGTTCACTATTTAATCCTCTCACTAACGCAATAGGTCATGGTTTGCCGATTTTGAAGTACAGAATTGTTAATATAAGGCTTGTTCTGCTCACATGGCTAGGTCTGAAGTTACACATTTTTTCTTTTTGTTCAAGAACCTTTAATTATCACTATCAGTGTTAATCTCTGCTATAACGGGAAACTGGGAAAGTAGAGGATATCAGCCATAGAATCCAATCATTCTGAGTTCTGACATCATTTGTGATAAATAAAGTACCACTTGATGTTTTAGAGTTGTTTGATCTTTATAGTTAACCCCACCCACTGGAAAAAGACTTTGGTTCTTATTTTTGTTATAGATTTACAGTAGACTTTCCAATTATTCGCACTAGCAGAGAACATCTATGGGGATTAGAGTTAGTAAACCCTATATTGTCATGAAAACATACATAAATCTAGCATGCTCACAAAAATGAGTCTTGCATTATATCTCAACAAAAAACTCTAGGGGCATGTTTGGGAGGGGAGAGCTTATTTTTCAATCTTAAATTTAGTAAGCTATAAAATGTCAATAAGCATAAATGAAGTGTGACTACAATTGTTATATTGTTATCTATCATGTTATTCTTTATTTTTTTAAAATTTCAAATACATACTAAAATACAAATTAATTTTTTCTAGGCCTTCCCCTCCCCTCCCAAAACCCCCTCCCAAACATACCCTAAGACTATAGATCCGTTGGTCCTTTCACCTGCTTACTTTATCCCTGCAAACGAGTTAATATTTAAATTGACATGTCTAATTAGAACTCACTTAAATTTTTAATTCCTCAACTTTGCTTATCACTTGAAATACCCATGATGGGTGGTTTTACCCATATTAATTAAACCTGACCTGCTCATCGACCCGACCAGGGAACTGGGTCAATGGTCGGATCGTCGTGTCTCTAATCAGACCGCATCTACCGAACACTAACAAAAATAGACATGATGTGCATAGATTCATACATCGCAAAGCCCTTGTTGAGCCTGCAATGGATTCTTCTTCATTGAGATGGTGGGAGGATGAAGAGGCTGGGGCTCCTGGTACATTTCTAACTCTGAATGTTGTTTAACATTCCCAGCTGATACTGAGTCAACAATTTGGGTGGGTCACCAGGTTGATAGAGTCACTACCCAGCAGGGTTGGGCTGGTTGATTCAGTTCGGGTAACTATCTGGCCTGCTGAGTGACTCGACCCACTTGGGTGACCGTGTCTCATTAACAGGGTGTTTTTAAATAAATTGTGGTTGAAATGTTTAGATGCAGTATGAAGAATTTAGAAAGTTCAGGTAAAGGATAAAAGAAAATTTATTTCAATTTACTGAATTTCTTTAGCTTTAAACCCATGTTCTGTGTGTTAATGATACACAGAAAAAAGTTATATTGAAATCCGATGTTGTTATGCTGGATATTTTCCGTGGTTACCTGGGTTTGAACCCGACATCTCCTCTTTGAGTGTGTGAGTTTACTGGTGGTACTTGCCACTTTGTCTGCAGACCAAAAAGAAAGAAGCGAGAGTATCCAATAAAGACTTGAGCACTATCGGTGATAGTTGTGGTAAACTAAACTCTAAAGGAGCAAGAGTCTTTAAAGAAAAAGACTAAAATAAAAACCAGATTGGAGATGAGATTCACTTTTCATTTTCCATAGGTATTGTGGCATGAAGTTGTATACAAAACAAGATACATAATGTGGAACACACTGTAGTACAGTTACTTCCACAAAATACAGATCACCATCAGTTTATACATAGAAAACTAAATTACTCACAATAATAAAATAACCATACTAAACTGTCAGTGAACGGTAAGGAGTCTATAACAAAAAAAAAGACTTTGGACTGCACCATGACAAATCACAAGTCTAACAATGATTTCCTTATCTTTGAATTGAATAACATATCTATGTTTTCTTCACAGTATTCTTTCGCCATTGTCCTTTGCCCACTCCATTCACAGAGCAAACTCTAAAACTCGCCTAATTAATATCCCCAACAAGTTAGTCACATCATAGGGGAAAAATTTAGAGCAAGAGTGAAACTTTTAACAGACCCCCATCCATAATTTCTATGGTTGCACGTGTTTTGCGTGTTTCTTAGTTCTACCATCCTCTTTGATGAAATAGGAAAATCATTCTCAAAAAAGAATTTGCTAATATATGTTCTTCGTATCTTACGTTTGGGTTGGGTCGAAGACAACCCTACAAAATCGGCTTGTAAGGTGATGATGTCTCCCACTTATAAACACTTTTTTCAAGCAATTTTATATTGGATGTGGGACTCTCTTTGTATATTTTCTTCTTTATCGCTCTTTGGATATTTGCTCAGAGGTTGACAATGAGATGATTGGCTCCTGTTAGTTTTATTTTAGATTGCACTTGGAAAGTACTACTTTGCTGACATTATAGAGGTTTTATGTATGATAGGGGCTCATAGAGAGAGAGAGACCATGGTTTCTGCCGCTGGAGTAGCTACTGCACAGCCTCTTTTCACTTTTGGATTGATTTCTGATGTCCAATATGCCGACATTCCTGATGGTCGCTCATTCCTTGGTGTGCCACGATATTATAGGCATAGTATTCTTGTCTTGCAGAGAGCAGTTAAAGAATGGAATACTCATCACAAGCATAAGTTTGCTATTAATTTTGGAGATATTGTTGATGGGTTTTGCCCCAAAGACCAATCTCTTAATACTATAAAGAAAGTGGTTGATGAATTTGAGATGTTCAGGGGACCTGTTTATCATATGATTGGCAATCACTGTCTGTACAATCTTCCTCGGCGAGTTACTTCCTTTATTGAAGATCCAAACTCTAGATGGCCGAGCTTACTATGATTTCTCACCCGTGCCTGAATATAGATTTGTAGTTCTGGATAGCTATGACATCAGTGCCATTGGTTGGCCTCAGGATCATCCAAGAACATTAGAGGCCTTTAAATTACTTAGTGAGAAGAATCCAAATGAAGATAAGAACAGTCCAACAAATTTGGAGGGGGTGCAAGAAGGTTTCTTATGTTTAATGGAGGTGTTGGAAAGGAACAAATGGAATGGTTGGATGGTGTTCTCCAGGAGGCAACAACATTGAAGCAGAAGGTGGTTGTCTGTTGCCATCTGCCTCTAGATCCTGATGCAGCATCCAAGGCGGCATTGACGTGGAATTATGATGAAGTGATGAGTTTGATACACAGATACAATTGTGTTAAGGTCTGTTTTGCTGGACATGATCATAAAGGTGGGTACAGTATTGATTCTCATGGGGTACACCATAGAGTTCTTGAAGCTGCTCTTGAATGTCCTCCTGGCACAGATGCATTTGGAAGCGTTAATGTCTATGATGACAAGATATCACTTGTGGGAACTGACAGAATGGCGAGTACAGACATGCATTTTAATCCCCAATAATTTGTATGACAGGATGTGTTGATGTTAGGATTCTTGGAAGACACATACTCTTTACCAATAAATAATTGATAAGAGTACATATGATAGTACTACCACGAGGAAGTTTCTATTTAAAGCTGGAATAATCACTCAGGTGAGGCTGGTACTGGTAACTTGTAAGTTCTTAAATGAACACGATCGTTCCTTTTGACGAAGGCAAGGCAAGGATGCAACATGCCGCATTGCCGGGGTTGGGTGAAACATGCTTTGTATCTGCTTTGTTAATCGGTCTTGTGAAACTATTATGCAGTTTTGCTACATTGCTTGGCATATTCAATGTAAACCTTATTGTAGTGGTATTACGTATATTACAGCTATTTACTTATTTTAATTCTTTTTCAAACTGAAACTGTTTAACTATTTGACTTCTTTGTACCCAGAACACATGAAAAACCAATACCAAATGTTCTTTTACTTTTAAGTAAAAGTAAATATAACTTCTTGTACTGTAGTCTTATGTTACATCACTTACTCCTGCTATTTGGAAGAAGCTTTTCCCTTTCTCTTCTCAATGTAGAAGAACACGAAAAGGGACACCACCGAGAACGCGCTGAAGCAAATGGAGCAGATATCCAGGGACGCATGGCGACCACTGATTGCCCGAACCTCTAACAGGTTGCTGGTCTTCCTGTCATCGGTGGTTTGACCATAACCCACTTCCATGTCGTTGGAATCATGTGCATAGGCGCGTAGAAAGTAAGTGGCTTAAGGTACGACCCACTCAAACCTCTGCACCGTTTTATTTGAAGCATCATAGGATCTGGTAACGATCTTGTGCTGACAGGTCTTGTCCTTGGAGAGGTTGTCCTCCGTCTTCCTCCACACCCGGTCTCGTTGACTTATGGGCGCATAGCATAGCTTCACCTTTATGGTCTTGTAAGTTGCATCCATCCCCCCTGGTATGGTCTTGTTTAGAGCCCATGTCACGGTGATTTTATCTATGCCAGCTCTGATAACTGCATTGTTTATTTTATATCAAAGTATAATATAATTCAGCTTCAATTAATCTGATCTCGTAGTAGTTAATAGAAAAAAGCTTTGAGAAGGGGTTATGCTTGTGTTTTACCTTGTCCATGCTTAGGGGAAGCGGTGACATTAATGGTTCTTTTCAAGGAAGAGAAGTGAACGCTCCCATAACAAGTTCTGGTTAAGCAGAAAAGGAGAAGTGACGCCGCCAAAAGCACCTTTGCTGTCATATTGTTTCCTACTCAAAAAAGCCTCCTTGAAAAAAGTGTTATATTATGCCAATCTGAATAGGATAGAATTTGAAATTTTCATTTATATAGAGCACTATCCCATATTTGAGCAACGCCAGGCATGCAGGTTAAAAGCCCCAAAGTTAGCACTAGTATTCGGCTGTGTAACATTGTTACAAATGCTTGAAAACATAAATGAAAATGATAGCATCAACTACTCCTAAGATGGCCCTTGAGGATGTTTAAGGGTCATACTAATTTGATTAGGAGGGGCTTGTTTGACTATTAACTGAATTTAGTATAGTTTTGAGTGACTTTTTCTCTTTGGTTTGTTATTTTCTTCTTTTCCCAAGTGACTTGGAGTTTACAATGATGACTCACATAACCTGATAACCGCACCAAAAATATGAACAAGTCACCATTATCATGGTAACGACGGAGTTTACGTTCTCACCTTGTTGTTGATAAAATAAAACAAATAATTCTACCAACTAGAGCCCTAATATTTGCCAAATATTAAGGTCAGGTTATTTAATAAGTTGTTAGGCTTATGAGGTTCAATGACCTCTTATGAGGTTGTTGTTGAACTTTTCCCGCAACCCAGCCAACCCTATCACAGTATCACTGATGCGATCACAACATCAAATTCTCGCAAAACAACAAAATCGTTACAAAATTTGAGGCGTCGGTTAGTCTGCCCTTAAGAATTAATCCGTCCAATAAGCACAAATCCCTTGGGCTAAAATTGGCTCTTCTTGGTAAAGTCGGTGTGACAACAACAACAATGAATCAAAAATCCGGCAATTTAACTCCAAAGAAGAAAAGTAAAGGAGAAAGATTTCTCCTATACTTTGGAAGAACACTTTTTTAATATATACACAATATAGGGGGAGAGAGCAGTTAAGAAGAAGAGAAAAAATAGGGGTTTTTTTTTTGTACCCCCACCCCATCCCTTCCCACCCCCACCCACACTGAAAACCCTAAAATACCCTTCTGAAAACGTATTTTTTTAAATTTTTGGCCAATCGTATATACACCGAGGGGGTATATATATACGACTTTTTTTTTTTCCATCGTATATACACCCCCAAGGCGTATATACGATTAAGACAACCTCACTTTTAATCGTATATATGCCTTGAGGGGTGTATATACGACCTATTTTTGCCCATCGTATATACACCCCCAAGGCGTATATACGATTGGAAAACCTCACCTTAATCGTATATATACGCCTTGGGGGTGTATATACGATGGGCAAAAAATAGGGTCGTATATATACCCCCTCGTGTGTATATACGACCCCCATTGTATTTTTTTAAATTTTTTAAGTCAAATAAAAATTATATAAGTCCCGAAAATAGGTTTTGTGTGTAGTTCGTTAAACGCGTGGCGATGTTATACGTCGAACGAATAATTTAGGCTAAAAATCGGTTTTCGGGCAACATACTCCGATCGTAATGAAACCACAACCATTAGAAGCGAAAAAATCAAGAATCAAGACTCCCTAGAAGGGACTTCTTACGGGGACTACGGCCTCAAAATCCCAAATTCCATCGTTTACTATTTTTTACGATTTTTTTAATTTTTCATAGTCTCCAAAAATCTAAAAAAATTTGCATAGCCTTATTTTGGTTTTGTTAGATTTTTAGTGGTGTTTTTATAATTTTTGGAGTAGTTTTGACTAGTTAACGAATTTTTAGTAGACTTTTAGTAATAAAAATTAAAACAAATTATTAAAAAATAAAAACCCATCGTATATACCCCTTTGAGTACGTATATACGATTGGACATAAAATAGCCATCGTATATACATACTCAAGGGGTATATACGATTTTCTTATTTTTTTAAAAAAAATTAAGTTTTCAAGGGCATTTTGGGGTTTTTGGTATTGGGTGGGGGTGGGAGGGGATGGGGTGGGGGTCCAAAAAAAAAAACCCAAAAAATAGTGTGTAAGCAGACTATCAGTTGCTAGCTACGAATTACACAAGCAGAGACGATGGATAATGGTGACTTCAATTTCAAGTAGTAATAAGAAATCACAATTACAAACTCAATGTAACAGTAGCAGGGGAATGGAAGATGCAGAAGCAAATTCCTTACAGATGAGAGGAGAGAGAAAACAGTTATAGAGAGAGAATAGAAGATTCTACTAAATCATCCATCATAATCAAGTGCGTGTAATTCCGTTCCCTTTATGCTCCCACGAAATCACGAAGTCGAGTGCTCACTCTCTTTTCTCGTGTGCTCTTACGTGGCCTTGCCAACTCAGCTGCTGACTCATTCATTACAATGCCTCCCTCTTTCAATTGAATCTTGTCCGCAAGATTAAAATCTGGGTAGTTGACTTTAAACTCATCTACATTTTCCCATGTTGCAGCTGCTATGTCATTATCATCCCACAAAATCAGATTGGCTGTGTTTCCGCCCATCTATCTATCAAGACATTCCGTGATCTCGCAACACTTCCTTTGGTACCAGAATTGGACCCATCTCAGTAGTAGTAAGTGGCAGAGGCAGATAAGGCACTGCAGTGTCTCCCTTGAAACTCTTCAATTGAGACACATGGAACACATTGTGTATTTTGGCACTATCAGGCAGTTTCAGCTTATAAGCCACAGCTCCCACTCTTGCCACAATCTCAAACGGGCCAAAATAACGCATGCCTAGCTTGTGATTCTTTCTCAATACCACGAATCGTCGCTCGTAGGGTTGCAACTTAACCATGATTAAGTCACCAACCCGATCTTTGCGCATCATCACTTCTTTTCTTATCCGCCAGGTCTTCATTCTCGTCTTGTGCTTTCATGAAATTAACTTTGAGTTGTTGCGCAAACACATCTCTCTCTCGCTATCTGTGCGACGAAGACTTCGTAACTATCACCATTAGTGCTAGGCGGTCGAAGTACTTGAGGTGGATCCCTACCATAGACCACTCTGAAGGGTGTCATGCCCAAGCTTGTGTGAAAGGAGGAATTGTACCAATACTCACCCATGCTAATACTTTAAACCACCTCTTCTGGGATTTTCAAACGTGAAACATCTCAAGTATAATTCTAAACTTTTGTTCAAATTCTCGCCATTCCATCCGATTGAGGATGATATGTCGATGTCATTGCTAAAGTAGTGCCTTGTAATTTGAAGAGTTGTTGCCAAAAAGCACTGGTGAAGACTTTATCTCTATCAGAAACTATCGACTTAGGCATGCCATGTAATTTCACAATCTGGCTCATGAATATTTCAGCAACAGACTTACTAGTATAATCACTTTTCATTGGAATAAAGTGAGCATACTTTGAAAGCCTGTCGATCACCACCATAATCACAGTAAAACCATGCGAATTTGGCAAACCTGTGATGAAGTCCATCGCTATATCTTCCCATATTCTCTCAGGAATTGGTAAAGGTTGTAATAGTCCAGCTGGTGGTGTATTGAGTGTCTTAGCTTGTTGGCAAATCAAGCATTTTTGAATGAACTCACACATCTTTTCTCGTGAGATTTCCAATGAAATTGAGCGTAAAATCCTAGCAATCGAGCGAGCTATGCCTGCATGACCACCAATAGGAGAGCTGTGGTATTCTCTCAAAATGTCCTGCATTAACACAGAGTTCTGTGGCACCACTATTTTCCCCTGGTACAATAGCAACTCATCTTTGACATTATACTCTTGATATTTCCCTGCATTAGCTCTGCAAAGATTTCATAATCTCCTCAGAATTCACTGTCGCCAAGGAGTGCCACCTTTACTCTATCAAGCAATGTATGCCGAGGTTCGCACCATGCCATCATTAATACTCTTGATAAAGCATCCGCAGTATGTTCTCTTTCCCGGTTTGTACTCAATGCTAAAATCATAGCCAATGAATTTATGCAACCAAGCTTGTTGTTCGGAGTTTGAAGAGACCGGTCTAACAAACTTCTCAAGCTCTTCTCGGTCGCTTTAATCACAAATTTGTGTCCCAAAGAGGTAATGTCCGAACTTTGCTATTGCCTCGTTGATGGCAAATAGTTCTCTTG
The DNA here is from genome assembly GCA_020916435.1 of Oxytropis ochrocephala. NCBI lineage: Eukaryota > Viridiplantae > Streptophyta > Magnoliopsida > Fabales > Fabaceae > Oxytropis > Oxytropis ochrocephala. The sequence continues at coordinate 23,346,194 of CM037089.1, forward strand.
TATATGCAGATTGTCTCTCGCATTCTAGAACCATTTTCTTTGAGAAATATGCTATCGGGTGACCTTCCGACTTAACACCGCACTCCACTCGCTACTCCGTAAGCATCTGCTTTCTATAGTGAAAGGCTCGGAGAAATTTGGTAATCCAAGTACAGAGTCAAGTCATGGCTTCCTTGAGTTTCTCAAAAGATTCTTGAGCTACTTCATCCCAAGCAAAAGCTTTTTCTTTAGTAAATCGGTTAAAGGACCAAAGAATTCCAAAGATATCCCTTAATAAACCTTCTCTGTAATATCCTGTCAACCCTAGGAACCCTCTCAGTTCTTTGACATTCTTAGGTCTAGGCCACTGCTTCACAGCTTGTAACTTGGTCTCCTCCATTGCAACACCCTCACCAGATACTTGGTGACCCAGATATTCAACCTGTTGCAATCCAAAAGCACACTTGGATAACCTAGCAAACAATTGTTGTTTCTGTAATGTCTGCAACACCACTTCCAAATGAATTAAATGAGATGCCCACGAGTCACTGTATATCAAAATATCGTCAAAGAAAACCAATACAAATTTTCTGAGTTCATGTTGAAACACATCATTCATCAGGCTTTGGAATGTGGCTGGAGCATTGGTTAGTCCAAATGGCATAACAAGCCATTCATAGTGTCCATGGTGTGTTCTAAAAGCTGACTTGTGTCTGTCTTCTGGTTGTAGCAGTATCTGGTGGTATCCAGATCTCAAATCCAGCTTGGAGAAAAATTTTGCTCCAAATAATTCATCAAGCAATTCGTCTACTGTTGGCATCGGAAAGCTATCCTTAACTGTAATAGCATTGAGTGCTCTATAATCTGTACAAAACCTCCACTTACCATCTTTCTTCTTCTTCAGCACTATATAGGGGATGAGAAGGGCTTGTACTATTCTCAATTATGCCCCGCTCCAAAGATTTCTCTAACCATGATTTCAATTTGTTCTTTCTCGGTTGTGTGGATATCTATAAGGACGCACCTTCACCGGTTTTGCATCCGTTGCAAACAAATGGCATGATTATGCTTGTCTTTGAGAGGTAATCCAAAGAGGTGTCTTGAATACACCTCTGTATGTATGCAATAATAGAGCGATTCAGGATCTATATTGTCGAGCAATTCTAATAACTCATCTTCTCGCACACTCTTTAGAACTGGTTGCACAAAGGAAGCATTCCCAATTGCATCGGATTACTCAACCTTCTCAACCGATGAAAATGAGCTCGAGTCGGTTTCATGTCCTTGTCCCTTGCAATGTAATGAATTTTCCTTGATGAAAAAATTCAGATGCATTCCGCTGCATAATCACCACGTGAGGGCCAAGTGTAGCTAGCCACGAAGATCCCAAAATTAAATCGCTCCATCATCGGCGGTAAGGTACACGCACACTACAAGTTCTTGTTCTTTGCGCACCATTACTTGCAAGGCATCAATCCAACCTCGCTTTGCATTGTTTCACCATTCCCAATCAATACTTTAAAATTTGGCTTAACCATTACAGCGATTTCAAGCATTTAGCAATTCTTGGTTGAAAGAAATTTTCGTAACTTCCACCATCCACTAGTATTTGAATAGGAATCGCCCAATATAACCAAAGTGAATCGATTGTTCCTACACCATTTCCCCATTCATGGCATTGAGAGACAAATGATGGCCACCAGGATCCCATTATCACTCTTGTTCTCTTGCTCGCGAGTTGCCTCCTTGTCATTTTCCTCCACTTCTTCATCACATTGTATCGAGATCGCTTGCTTATTTGGACATTTGTGAGCATAGGACCATTTTTCATCGCAGAAGTAACATAATCCTTTGTCTTTGCGTAATTGCATTTCTGCTGGTGATATATTTTTTTACAGATATATTTCTCTGATTTGTGTTTAATGGCTTACTACTTGGTGTAGGTAGCAAGGGTGGTAAGGTAGGCTTATTTTGGCTCTGACTTATATCTGTTTTTGGTGGAGTGTTGGCAGGTCTTTGGTAGCTAGTATTTGAGTAAGGTTTGTGTGAGTAATTGTTTGGTTTCTGTTTTGTTTGGTTTGAGTATTTTTCTTCAAATAACTTGGCTAGTGAGACAGCTTTTAGCATAGTATTTGGTGTAAGAGACTTAACATCTCTCTTAATCTCCTCTTGTAATCCACTAATAAAACAATCAAGCAAGGCTTCATGGGTTAGACCCTCAGATCTGTTAGCCAAAGCAGTGAATTCTAAATAATACTCAGATACAGAACCATTTTGCTGCAGTTTAAACAAATTTGCTCTAGGGCATTCATATGGGGATGGTCCAAAATCTAATTCAAGAGCTCTAGTGAATTGTGACCATGATTGAAACGGATTAACTCTAGTCATCATTTGGTACCAAGGTACGATCTCCTGATCTAAATTCACAACAGCAATTGTGAGTCTCTCTACATCCGGTGTGTTGTAGTAGTCAAAAAATTGTTGTGCCTTAAAGATCCAACTCAACACATTTTTTCCATCAAATCTAGGAAAATCAAGTTTAACCGATCTTACTTGAAATGGCGTACGAGGTGGAGCTTGATGGATGAACGTGCTTCCTACCGGAGACTTTAACTTCCCGCTATCGTCGATCACAATACTTGAAGATGCTCCTTCTGGTTTCTTCTGGTTCATTGCAGCAAGGATTTCCTGGAGAACATCGCTCGGGTCGCAATTGCTTGTTCTACTTTCAAAATCTCGTTGCATTCGCAACTTCCACTTTCTCAAATCTTGCTCCGCTTCGCCACTTCCAAAGCGTTTGCTACTCAATGCGCTTCGCATGATGATTCTTCTCCAATTGCTCAACGAATACGTTTGACTTCCATGCTCAACTCTTTAATTCTCGTTCCATCAGCCATAGTTCACCGAATGAAAGCACCAATGTAAGCAGACTATCAGTTGCTAGCTACGAATTACACAAGCAGAGACGATGGATAATGGTGACTTCAATTTCAAGTAGTAATAAGAAATCACAATTACAAACTCAATGTAACAATAGCGGGGAATGGAAGATGCGAAAAATTCTTCTGTACAGATGAGAGAGAGAAAACAGTTATAGAGAGAGAAGAGAAGATTCTACTAAATCATCCATCATAATCAAGTGCGTGTAATTCCGTTCCCTTTATGCTCCCACGAAATCACGAAGTCGAGTGCTCACTCTCTTTTCTCGTGTGCTCTTACGTGGCCTTGCCAACTCAGCTGCTGACTCATTCATTACATAGTGATTAGTGGGTTGGGCAACTTGGGCTAGGTAATAATCCAAAGCCTCACCTTCTCAGTTAAACAAACATTTCAAAAACATCTACATTTCTACTTTTTTTTTTTGACAAGATCTACATTTTCTACTTAAAACATGTTTTTGTAACTTCAACATTAAAACCGTATTCACGAAACTTGATTGATTTCTACGGGTTTGGATTGTCTCCAATGGGTATTTCACTTGAGAGAGTGCAATGGCAAATCCCAACCTTTATCCCTTCAACCCCTCCCTTTTTATGTTTCCAATGCTATTATGTTTTTTTATTTCAATAGTCTAAATTTCACTCGAGTTTAAAATTGTGATTAATTTTGTTTAATAGGTAGTTTATCATGACCCGACTAAATTAACCATGATTTTGAACTACATTTTAGGAAAATTTACGAGTCCATATAACACATATATTTTGTCTTTTTGCTTCCTATTTTCTATATCATGAGTAGTTATCACCAAACACTCGTCCTCCCATCACGGGACACCAACTCTTAGTCACATGCATGAACAAATACAGACATTCAGCAACAGGCAATCTAATGTCAACATTTCTGTTATATATATTTTTATATAATAATAACATAGATAATATAACATACACCTATGATTGATAGACACATGTATATAATATAAGTCACTTTTCAAGATTATAAACAAAGAAAAAAAAAGAGTAGAGAGTAGTATTTTTCAAAGGAGTAGATGACAGATATAGATAGATGCCTCTGGATGGAGAATTATTGTTTGGCACATGCTTTGTGACTCAATCTCTTCCCTCCATTATGTACAATTGTTCATCCCCAGCTGTGTTTGTAGCTAACTCCCAAAAACCTTTTTGACCCCACTTTCTCTCTCTCTCTCTCTCTTCACACCAACCTTCACCACCATTCCTCTTCTCTTTCACATGGTTGGTTATCATATCATATCATATCATAACATAATAATACCGTTACTTTTCATTCAACCTTCCAAGCATATACAAACAAGCAAAACTCTGATGACTCATGATGACTAATACTAGTACTATTACTACTACTAGAACTCACTGTCTGATTTGATAATGGAGTAGATGATGATGATGATGATAAAAATGGTGAAGATGAAGATAATGGTGATATAGACATAGATATAGACATTGGAGATGGAAAAACTGGCTTAAAAATAAATAAAGCATGTTTCAAACCAGGACTAAAAAGCCAATCATGAACATCCCAATAAACTTCCACCCTCATTTTGTTAAGATGAATTGACTCATTGCCTCTAAATTTCCATTGCAAATGCTTCACATGGATCACTAAATGCCCATCAAACCTTATCTCCATTTCTGGTTGAACTTGAAGTTGAACTCCACTTACTACTGAATCTGATCCATTTCCAATATTACCCTTGTTCTTACACTCAATTGAAATCTCATGACACCTACCTTTCTCATGAAACTTAGCTTTAGTAGAGAACTTTCTCTTCCCAAATATATGCTCCCTTTTTGAAACAAGAATTGGATCAATAAGAGAAGGTCTACACCCAGTTCTTTTATAAGCTTCTTTCTTTAAATCACCAAGAAGAAGAACAACTTCTTGGTCACAGACAACTGCTACATAATACTCCGAGGTTGGTTCTGTTTCACCATTGAATTTTGCACCTTTAAGATCCCAAAAAACATCAACTGCTTTTCCATCTACTGTGAACCTCTTTGAACCTTGTTTTCTCCAAAAATACCATGGTTTTAGCTCAACTTTGCAGCTATAATGTGCTGTTTGGCCTGTTTCTTTTTCTGGACTTTCTACTGTTACTGATAAACCATGAAGTAACAAGTTCTTGCACCATGTTATGGTTATTAAACGACAATGATCAGCTAGCTTTGTTCTGAATACTGACATGTAAACTCTTTGACCTGAACGAGTTACAGCAGCTCCTGCATGATCTTGATCAGTTAGCTTCTCTGAAGAAGAAAAGCAAGAAGGAATTCCAATGGAGTCTTGCATTGTGGTTTCTTTGTGATGGTTGATGAAGTTTTTAGTAAAGAGTGAGAGGGGTTTTAAGATGAGAGAGATCTTAGTGACAAGCTGTATTGAAAGGTTTGACAGAAGGTGTTGTTCTTGGCTGCATTAATGTGATTTGAAAAAGAGTAAATATATTTTTTATATATATATATATATATATTTTCAAGTTGGCATATGGACTGGCAGTGAGTGAGAGTTACAGAAGAACAACCTTTTTTATATTCTACATACATACCTGTCTATTATATCTCTTACCTGTCACCCTCACCTCACTTTTTTTTTTTTTTGTTTTGGTTGGATCATTGAATTATATATTATTTTTATTTTATTTTGTTGAAACTAGAAAATCTTTTATTTAATCCAAGGTGGTTTTTGATTGGTTATATTCAAAAGTGCATACTTCCAGCCAGGTATAGGTAGAAGCAGTGAGGCTATTTTTCATCGGACTTGATTTTTACAGAATGAGAACATCTCTTCGTGACAGCACATGAAATGGCACTTTAATAATGTCATGATTAAACGGTCAAAACTATAAGGGAGAAAAGAAAGTTTCATGTTATTTTTTCTTGAGTAATACTCGCTCGTCTCAATTTAATTATCGCTTAAGATTATATGCGAGTTTAAAGAAAATGATTAGATCACAGTCAAAAATATAGTTGGATTAAAATATCCCTATATTATTATGGGGCGAAGCGAGATCGACGTGCCTCTCGAAAATGGTGAGTTGCAGATCCACACATGGGTGTGATACTTGGACACACTCTAACGCCCAAATCAGTATGGTGAATTATATGGTGAGATGAGATAATATGAGATCTTACCCGGGCGCGAGATGAGTCGGTGATTTATATAGGTAGGCAATTTCACCGCGAGCCGTCAACACGGGTTGATTTCGACCCTTGATTTCAAGCGGGACGGATTGTGATCCGTCTTGCGCCGGGTAGACTCGCCCAAGGCTTGTCCTTGGTCGGCGTGTGTGGGCCAAGCAACCCAAAGTGGTCCCTTGAGGTCACCCGAGGTGGAGCTCGATCCAGACACAAATAATAAATGAGGGTATTAATATTGGAAACAAATAATAAATGTTGTATTCTATTCTAAAGTGACATATAATTTGGCATGTTAAAATGACAAACAAGACACTTATATTGAGATGGAGGGAGTATTATTTTGGTAGATGAATGTGAGGCACTGTCATAATAGTTCATGAATATATCAAAATTACAAAGACATTCCTAAGTGTCTCCTAATTAGTTCATAATTTTAGGGACTAAATTGACCGACAAAAATACATTTGAGGACCAAAATGAAACATTACTAAAGAGACACTTGAAAACGTGTTTTGCAATATCGATACATTCACAGACTATAATGACAACGTCTCACACATTATAGTTGTTTACCCTTTTTCTTCTCACCCACCTAGATTAATGTCTATATGATCCGTAATAAGCTCCCATGGCTTAGGCTTTTTGGACATGTTAGGAGACTAATCTTCAAATGATAAGTTAGACATGTAGTTTTTTTTTTAACAAAATTGAATTTGATGTTTAAGGATAATTTTGAAAGGTTTTGGAGGAAATTTGATCATAAAACAATCACTTATTTCATCTTTAGAAATATTTTACATTTTGCTTAATTTAGAAAAAAAAGTCATCCTCTCTTTATCTTATCTATAAAGTCTAGCTCAACTCTTAATAAATAAAAAAACCTAACTCAACCGGATATCATCACCTGTTGAAACCTCAAAGTTATACGTGAGAGTTTTAGGTGACACTTGTCACTTCGTCTACAAACCAAAAAAAAAAATCTCTCCCTTCGAAATTCCCCTACCAAAAGCCAATATAGATTTGGATTAATTACACTTTTAGCCTCCCTTATGACTCACTCACTCATGATTTTAGTCTCCGAACTTTTTTCCACGATTTTATTCCCTTCATTTTTCCAAATTCTAAAATCATTACCCCTCTCTAATTTGGTCAAACATTTTGCTGACTTGTCACTCACTAATTCTACCCTAATGAGTAGCAAGTGAATGAAAAGTGATTTAGGGGTTACAACATGTCATTCCGGGTAGGGATTAGTGAGTACAAGTCAGAAAAATATTTGACAAAATTGGAAAGAGGTAATGATTTTAGAAATTGAGAAAATGTGGGGATTAAAATCGTGAAAAAAAAAATTGGAACTAAAATCGTGAATTGGTCGTAATAGAAGGACCAAAAAGTGTAATTAAGCCTAAAGATTATCTTTTTAGTACTAGTAAGTCATGTGTTGCTACGATATTTAACGAGATTATTATTAGAAATAGATAACTTACTCATCAAATAATATGACAACACAAAGTTAGATGCATATTTAAAATGTTTTTACATATGTGCGTATAAATTAACTCCGTTCGAACGGAAGAACTACACGCACTTTATCGAGTTGTGTACTAAGTAATCAATCGTGCTTTTTCTACTAGATTAATCATCTAAGAAAATCAATAGAATCGCACACCAACGCATACGATAAAAAAAATCCTACTAACATGTGAGTGCTTTTTTTATACTGTTCATATCCTATGATAATATTCACCATGCTTAAAGGCTTTTTTGCTATATAAATGCCGTCAACCTACAATTTTTCCAAAGTTTTTATCCTATCTAAAAAATTTAACTTTAAAGAAGGGTATATAGGGAATCAAAGAAATCTTTCGACATCGTTGCAGTTAAAGATCCGATAGACTAATTCAGCATTTTGCTTAAAGACAAAGAGTCACTGTTACTGATCAGCAATCCTCAAATTGAGTAGAAAATGTTTTGAATTATGAATGGAAGAGCTTAATTCTAGTGATTGAATTTGACCGTTGCCTTAGCTAGTTTAGGCAATGTAGGAACCAGTGGATCCAGAACTGTCCACATGCAATTGGATAACGTTCCAACTGTTTAAGACTTAATAGCCCACCCAATTGGCTCTACACACAAAATAAGTTGGAATAAAACAACCAAAAAGGATTATACATTAGAACATGTATGGGGCATGTTTAAGTGAATACTATTGCACCATGAATTTTGTTTGAGCAACACATTGGTCACAAGAAGAACTAAACAACACATTGGTCAGAAGAAGAACTAAACAACACATTGGTCCTGCGGAATCTTGCCCTAATAAAGGCTAGGGGTGTTCACGGTACGATGTTTGCGAAATCTCGACCCCTTCAATTAGCTAATATGTATTTACTGGTGGACTATTGAAATTGTTGATGGATTTTTAAGCATGAATAAAGTGTTTTACTCGATTTAAGCAGTGAAATTTTATGATTTTTGAATGCTCAAGTACGACAAGAGTATTGATTGAAAGTATTTATTAGAATTTAAAAGTTATTGCTTTTACATGACTCGCGTACCCAACCCAACTCAACCTATTGATGATCAAATTGGTTTGGTTTAGTTTTAGTGTTAAAAATACATGTTTGATACTTAATCCAAATCAAAGACAATTTTGGGTCAGTTTGGTTACACATTTTGAGACGACAATGAACACTATATCAATTTCTGATAAAATTTGATTTGATTTTGAATACACATTTGAGCTCATTTACAAGCGAGATATGATTAGACCAAAAAAATTGAGGTAACCCTCAATTTGTTTTTACACTTACATCTTTTTTCCTAGTTGATCCTTAAAGTATTTGATGATAATTAATAAGCGTTAAGATACTACTTATAAAATCTTAAGGACTAATTTCTTGTCCAAAAAAAATCTTAAAGACTAATTTGATAGTTTTCACACATTTTTAGAGACTGCTAATTATTTTCATATGCTTTAAGTATAACAACAAGAGGAAATGTAAGTTTACATCCTCAACTAGAGATTTATACCAAAAAAACAGGGTTAAGATAATAAGCATGTGGAAGTAGATACAAGTGTTATTTGGAGCTGAGTTATATGGCCTTTTATTTTCAACATATGACCTTTTGTTGTCAACAAAAAATGGTCTGAGTTGTATGGCGTGTGTAATAAATATTCAAAGTCATTTTACCTTCCACACCCCCCAAATTTTACCTTCCACGCCCCCAACAAACATCCTCATCCTCCTTAATTGATAGGAAATACTAGGAAAAAAGCAAAAAAAAAAAAAACCTTACCTCATTGCTGCCATATGGGTTTTGGGGGTTGGGGTGGAGGGATGGTGAAATGTGTGTGAGAGTTAGGGAAGGAATAGAGGTAAAAGTAATTTTGAGATTTTAAATGAATTAATGAAGTCGAGGAATGTGGAGGTAATAAAGTACTCCCTCCAGGCCTCCGGTCCCTATTATAAGGGATTTTTTGGTACATTTTTTGGTCCTAATTATAAGAAAAATATACACTTTCCAAAGCATATTAATTGTTAAAAGTTCTTTTATATCCTTATTTAATGTGAGATATGTGTTTACTAGAAAGTCACATAGTGGGTATAAAAATTTAATACCGGGGATATATTTGGAATAAGACTTAAAATTGCATCACATTTAATGACCTCATTGGTCTTTGTGATTTTTGTATTTTTTCTTACAATAGGGGCCCTAGGAATGAGGGGGAGATGAATTACCCAATTTTCAATTAGGAAGTCTTAATTCTTCCTACTCCGTCCTTCAAAATCCAAGGCCACTAAATAGGCAAGGGATGTTTTTTTCCATACCCTCACCCCTTCCCCATATACCCCCACCCAAAAGTGAAACCCCAAAATGCCATTTGCAATCTATTTTTTTTTTAAAAAAAGGTTAATCGTATATATGTTATTTTGGACATATATACGATGGTCAAATTTAACCCATCGTATATATGTCCTTAAGACGTATATACGATTAGCCGTGTAAGATGCAATCGTATATGTCCAAAATGACATATATACGATTTGTTTTAATTTTTATTACTAAAAGGCTACTAAAAATTCGTTAAATAGTCAAAACTACTCTAAAAAATTATAAAAACACCACTAAAAATCTAACAAAACCAAAATAAGGCTATACAAATAGTTTTTGATTTTTTGGAGCTATGAAAAATTTAAAAAAAAAATCGTAAAAAATAGTAAACGATGGAATTTGGGATTTTGAGGCCGTAGTCCCGTAAGAAATCTCTTCTACGGGAGTCTTGATTATTGATTTTTTTCGGATTTAATGACTGTGGTTTCATTACGATCGGAGTATGTTACCCGAAAACCGATTTTTTAGCCTAAATTATTCGTTCGACGTATAACATCGTCACGTTTTAACGAACTACACACTAAACCTATTTTCAGGGCTTAATTAATTTTTATTGGACTTAAAATAAAATACAAATTGTATATACACACGGGGGTGTATATACGACCCTATGTTATAAGGTATCGTATATACACACCCCAGCGCGTATATACGATTAAAATGAGTGTGCCAATCGATATACGCCTTGGGGGTGTATATACGATGCCCAAATGTAAGTGGTCGTATATACACCCCCTGTGTGTATATACGATTACAAAAATTTAAAAAAATAACATTTTCGTAAGGCGTTTTGGGATTTAACTTTTGGGTGGGGTATATGAGGAAGGGGTGGGGTACAAAAAAACTCAATAGGCAATACACGAGTGTATGTTACCTAAAAGTTAATTTGGACCCAAAAAAAAAGGGTGTTGCTTTTCCCACACCCTCCTACTCTTTCACACACCCCTAACTCCAAATATTCCAAAAATACCCTTAAGTGGAGTGCGTGTTTTCACCTATTCGGGGATGGTCAACCGAATCTATTCGGTTGAGGTCAACCAATGTAAAAAGGTGAATGTGGTGTGAGAGTCCATTTTTTAATAAAATAGGGTGTTCAACACCTCATGCGAACTCGCTCGAACGACTCGCTCGAACAGTGAAATTACGCACAAGAGGGTGTGAAGTCAAGATTTAACACACACGAACGATGTCATTCGAACTCGCTCAAGGCCCGTGTTCAACAGTGAAATTTCGTGAAAAAAAGAGGTTTTGGCCGGTATTTTAGTCTTTTCACACCCTTATGGGGTGTGTTTTGAGTAGGAGGGGGTGTGGGAAAAGCAACACCCAAAAAAAAAGTTGTTAATTTGGCCCAATCCCACCCCCATTGTCCCCATAAAATCTCATCCCTTATTAAGGGTTTTGCTTTTCCCACACCCCCTCCTACTCTTTCACACCCCTTAACTCTTTAAATATTCTAAAAATACCCTTAAGTAGTAGAGTGCGTGTTTTCACCGATTCGGGATGGGCAACCGAATATATTCGGTTGAGGTCAACCGAATAGGTAAAAAGGTGAATGTGGTGTGAGAGTCCATTTTTTGTAATAAAATAGGGTGTTCAACACCTCATGCGAACCTGTTCGCATGTACCCCATACAAACAGTGAAATTACGCACAAGAGGGTGTGAAGTCAATATTTAACACACACACGAACGATGTCATTCGAACCTATTCGAAGGCCCGTATTCGAACAGGTGAAATTTCGTGAAAAAAAAGAGGTTTTGGCTGGCCTATTGGTCTTTTCACACCCTTATGGGGTGTGTTTTGAGTAGGAGGAGGTGTGGGAAAAGCAAACGCCCTTATTAATGGGGCTTTTTTAGGCCCATCTCTCACTTTTAAATTATGGTCCATGCTTCTTACACACACCCCTCTACTCATCACACACTACACAGACGCGTGAAAAGACATTACTGCCCTTAATGAAACACAACGTTTTATCTTCTTCTTTTTGGAATTTTAGGATGGTTCGATGGTAAAGTATCGAGGCCTTTAAAATTTGATGCACACCCCAAATTTGTCTAACAGTGGCTCGATAGTTAACTAACGAACTGGTTCGATTCTTAAGTCCAACCACATCATTAATGAGATAGATTTCATGTTATTTTTGCACGCCTTAAAATCAATCCAAAACAAGTTCTCACATTTCACTCTCGTTCTCAAATTTCTCTCAGTTTGACAGAAACAATTGGGAATCATTGACTTAAGAATTTTTCCTTTAAGATCAGAGCGTACCAGAAGAAATTCCAATTGCAAGAAGATATTTAGTAATTTGAATTAACAACACCAAAGTTCATTTCGTCCATAAAAGCTTTGTTCCGTGAATCTCCTATGATTATTTGTTAATGAATCATTGTCTTCTACGATTTTTTAAATACAATCTCTTTTTTCAAGTATGTACAATTTAAAAAAATGATATTTGTGTCCTCAAAACTTCTTCCTCGTGTATCATTTTGGACTGATTTTAAGCCATTGAAAAATCAAGTGAAATTCGTCAACATTAACAGTGGTTCGGCCTTTAAAAATCGAATCGGTTCGGTCGTAAACAATCGAACCTAATCAGAAGAATTTTGGGGTGTGCATCAAATTTTATAAGCCTCGATAGTTTACGATCGAACCGGTTCGATGGTAACTATCGAACCGTCCTGAACTTTCAAAAATAATTAAAACGCTGCGTTTCATTAAGGGCATTTTGGGAATAGTGAGAGTTGAGTAGTGTGTGATGAGTAAGGGGGCTAAGAAGCATAGGCCAAGAATTTTAGGGTGCGCATCAAATTATATAAGCCTTGATAGTTTACAATCGAATTGGTTCGATGGTAAACTATCGAACCGTCCTGAACTTCCAAAAAAATTTAAAACGCTGTGTTTCATTAAGGGCATTTTGGGAACAAAGGAAGTTGGGTAGTGTGTGATGAGTAGGTTGTGGGGGGGGGGGGCTAAGAAGCATGGGCCTAAATTATTTAGTGAGTTAGGGCAAAAGGTTTGTGTGACGGCCCCAAATTTTTTTTGACTCATTCTTTTCTCACCTCCCACTTTCATTCTTTCACCTCCCATCCCTCTCCCCTCCCTCTTCATTCTTTGGCATGTCTTTTTTTATATAGTAGTTTCAAATAATAATAAAACAATTTATAATTTACAATAAAATTACCAGCAATTTACATGCAAATTCGTAGTAAAAATTTTACTCGATTTACCTGCGGATTTAAATAGGCAGGAATGTCCTGTGAACTTTGCTTCAGAAAACTTTGCTTCAGAATTTTTGTTTCATGTGGAATTTCCCGCGAAGTTTTGTGCAGAACTACCTACAAATCTTTCCCGTGGATTATGTAATTCCATAACTATTACCGCAAACGTATTACTTAAGTAATGTGTATCCATGAGAAAAATTCATTGGAAACGGGTTTCCTGCGAATTTTTTCGTAGGAAATATCAAAAATTCTAGTAGAAGTGCCTTTAGTTGAAGGTACTTTTGGTGACTTTAAGCTTATTTTGGAGAGAAAAATATGAGAGATAAAATTAGATAAGATGAGAGAGATAGACATAAATAGTAGCTAATTAGAGTGTATTGTTTGACTTGCTAATAAGCAAGAGACTGAACAAGACAACTCCTCATTGACTTCTAATTGATTTGGAAATCTGTTCATGGTATTGGACAAAAATGATGGCAATGAACAGGACAAAAACTTAAATTTCTGTCTATCATAAAACCACAACACAATTTTTTATCCGTCAGTATAACTTTCTTTCTAACTAAAAAATATAAAAATACTATTTTTATTTCCTACTCAATAATTCTCTCTCTCTCTCTCCTATCTCATTCTTCTCTCTCATTTTTCTCTCCCTCTCTCCTCCATCTCTCTTCTATCTTCTCATCTCATGAGTATTATCTCTCTCTCTCTCTCTCTCTCCCACACATTTTTCTTAATAATTTTCTAATGCTATTAGAAGATATGTTATATAAAATTATTATAAAGATCATGTAGGAAATTATAGTAAATTTTGCAATTTTTTACTTGTGTCGCCTATTGTTCACCAAACACCGCATTTAAACAAAAACTTATCTAGTATTGTTATGTCGAATCTCAGTACTATCCAGCTTTAATATTTACTCCCCATCTCACGATAATTATCGCTTTAACTCAATTCACACATGTTAAGAAAAGACTATAAATGAAGGAGATATAATAAGTATTTTTACCAATTTATCTTTATCAAAAATTAAGATCATGAATATAATAACTTTGAAAGAATGAATATTATTTTAGTTTGATAGTACAATTATAAAAACAACTAATTTTACATAGAAATTGTAAATAACATTTATTTTGAGACAATTTTTTTTTTTAAAAATAATTATTATGAGACGGAGAGAGTACTTTTTGCAAATGAAACAGATCCTAAACATACGAGTGTCTTTCGCGCATGAAAGCATTCAATCCCTCCTCCCCAAAATAAAACACCTTTATAGGTAGCCCTCATGACAAGATATTGACTAGGCCTAAAATAATAACACGTGACGTGAGTAAGAGTAGTTGCATCACGTGGCACCTACACACCCAGCACTGCATCGAAGTTAGAGATTAGAAGAGAAACAAAGCGACGAGAAAGGGAAGCGTTATTTCGGGTACAGCAACGGAAAATATTCCACCCGCCGTGGCAGTAGCTCTTGTCCTGCTTCCTGGCGCTTCCGCATCCATCCGCACCCGTTTCTTTCTTCGTCCAATTTCCAATTTCCAATACCAATAGGTTCTATTCGTCTTCTCTTTCTCTCATTCTCTCCTCTTACTTCTTTTTCGTTACTTCGTAATATCAATCCTAATTCCACCAATGACTTCCTTTTAGTTAGCTAGGGTTTCCAGCAATGGCGCTGGATTCCTCGGAACAAGAAGATGATCCCGAAATTGAGTTTGCTGAAATTGATCCCACCGGTCGATATGGTCGGGTGTGTTCTAAATCTCAAATCTCACGCTTAATTCTGATCCTTCACGCATTCTATTAACTTAGCTCATTTAATCTTTTTCATTTACTAATTATTGCTTAGCTTTGCAATCTCTTGTGAATTGTTTCGCTTGATCTGATCCAAGCCTAATGGCTTGTGTTTTTGCTTGTTTCTTATTCGGTTTGCTGGATTACACAGTACAAGGAAATTTTAGGGAAAGGAGCTTTCAAGAAAGTGTATCCTTTTTTTTTTGTTCTGAATTTTTATACTCAATTGATAAATGTCGTTTTCTATTGAGTGGAGGGAATTGTGTGTAAGTGACAATGACGTGGATTCGTTTTGGATGAAATGAAACTCTTCCATGGATAATTTGTTTTTCCTTGATAGTAATTTGGAAATGTAGATATCGAGCGTTTGATGAATTGGAAGGAATTGAAGTGGCTTGGAATCAGGTTAAGGTGTCTGATCTATTGCGTAATTCTGAAGATTTGGAGCGCCTTTATTCTGAAGTTCATTTGCTCAAGACTTTGAAGCATAAAAACATAATTAAATTTTACAATTCATGGGTTGACACCAAGAATGAGAACATCAACTTCATTACTGAAATTTTCACCTCAGGAACTTTGCGCCAGTGAGTCTCTTTTGGCTGGTTGTTCCATTCATGCATCTGTTTTGTTTGTGATTTTAAGGTCATGACAATCCTCCCCAGTCCCCCCTTTTGAATTTTGGCGAGCTCTCCTGCTTTAAGTTTAGCTTTCTTTATTTAGGTACCGGAAGAAACATAAGCATGTTGATTTGAGAGCTTTGAAGAAATGGTCTAGGCAGATTTTGGAAGGCCTTTCATATCTTCACAGTCATAATCCACCAGTTATTCATCGAGACCTTAAGTGTGACAATATTTTTGTCAACGGGAACCAAGGGGAGGTGAAAATTGGTGATTTAGGATTGGCAGCCATCCTTCAACAGGCCAATTCAGCTCACAGTGTCATAGGTAACATTTTCTATGAAAACATCGCCATATGTTTACTATAAGAGTACCGAATAAGATGAATAGTTTTGTTACCTTTCATTGATGTAAGTAGGGAATTTATACACAAGCATTTAGGTTAGAGTAGTAGCTCTTAGAATGTGGTTTAGGCCTAACTCAACCCCACAAAACCGGCTTGTAAGGTGAGGGATGCCTCTCACTTATAAAGTCTTTTGAGACCATATCTCTAGTCAATGTGGGACTTGGGTTTTTTCCCAATAGTAGCGGCTCTATGCTAAGTGGAACAGCTATATGAGTTTGTTATGCTGATATCATAATAGAAGATAAGGTAGCTACTGGTTGTGTACCTAGGCTGAGATATTTACGCATACAAATAGCAACAATATGTTTATGGTTACATTGATTCCTATCTAATATTTACTACTGTGGGAATCTTGTTGCTGAAAGTATCTGCGATTCTTTTATGAGCTCAGGTACCCCAGAGTTCATGGCCCCAGAACTTTATGAAGAGGAATACAACGAGCTTGTTGACATCTATGCTTTTGGCATGTGCTTGCTAGAGTTGGTAACCGTCGAGTACCCATATGTTGAATGTGCCAATGCTGCTCAAATTTACAAGAAAGTTACATCTGTAAGTGCTTTGTTTATCATCTCCCATCTCACTGGTGATGGATATAGCATTCGATGCACTCTGAAAGCTCTGTAAATTTTCAGAGCCCGCGGTTTGCCAAAACCGCTTGGATAGTACAGCAATTTAAGCATCAACTTGATAAGACTACTTCTGCTAGTACAACTGTAACTAAGACGTAACTTTGTAACGCTTTACGTGATTTGAATCTTTCTAAACTACTCAATTATAGTATCCAAGTTATAGTTCCCTTTTGTCCTATTGCTTGTTTCTCGAGTCAGCTAATCAAACGTGGATAGACCAGCAATTTAAGCATCAACTTGATAAGACCACTTCTGCTCGCATACAACTGTAACTAACTAAGACGTAACATTGTACTAACATTTTACTTGATTTGAATCTTTTAAACTACTCAATTATACTATCCAAGTTATAGTTCCTTTTGTCCTATTGCTTGTTTCACGAGTCAGCTAATCAAGCATTATTAAGTTACCAAATCAATAACGGTATTGAATGCTTCACAAACCTGAACAGGTGTCGGAATTCAATAGAGTTGAGGGGGTGTTGTAAAGAAAAAACTGGTGAATTGACAGGGACCAAACTTCAAATAATAAAATAAAAATCGTAGAATATCTGAACTGGTATTTCTTCTTTCTTTTCTACATGCTCCATCTGAACTTTTTCCTTTGATAGGGACTTGAGTTTCATGGGGTGCCTAGATCCCCATTGCGTAGTTGGGATGCTCCATGGAATACTTAAGTGGCTTGGTTCTTCCTTTTAATAGCTAGCTTTTAAGAAAGGGTTCCCCAAGTGCTTCCGTGCTTATCAAACTTCTATAGCATAATGGTTAACCTATCTTTTTTATAAGAATCATCTTGGATCTTAGCTTTCTTTATGTATGGAATTGCTTGAGATATGAGTAGAGTTTTTGAGTGGATTTCAGAAATGCTAGATTATGGTCTTTTAGGATTTCAAAGCTTGCAGAAAAAAAGGTTGTTAGGGAAATGTTAACTGAACATTTAAAAATATGTTTGTCTCTATTTCTCACTGATATGCTGTGCTAGAAATCTGTGTTCAAGTTACACTCCTAGTGTTTCAGGGCCTGTTTTAGTTAAGAAATAGGTTTTGGTTTTTATTTTTTGTTTTCACCAATAATTACTGAAAATGCTATCTTATCATCACCTTTTGTCCCTATAGGGAATAAAGCCAGCATCATTGGCTAAAGTTACAGATCTTGAAGTTAAAGCCTTTATTGAAAAGTGTATCGCTCATGTATCAGAACGGTTGCCTGCAAAGGATCTCTTGATGGATCCTTTCCTTCTGACGGGTTGTGATAGTGAAAGTGTAGGTCGATCTTCGAGATCTAGAGCCCATCATTCAGGTGAATATAGTTTGCATACAAACTAACAAATGAACGATCTTCTTTAGTATACCATCTGATGTATCAAATGCAGGAAATAACTTTGACAATCAAGCTGTTGAAAAAAGTCCCGAGGAAAATTCTGTTGAAACAGGTAGGGAATTCACAGTGGAAGGCCAAAGAAGAGATGTTAATACTATATTTTTAAAGCTGCGAATTGCAGATTCCTCAGGTGGTCTCTCAATTTGTTTGATTTTTGTTCAAAAGAAAGGGAGTGTCTATTTTCTTTTTCATTGGTTCTGATGTTCATTTTTATGTAGGCCATATTCGCAATATCCACTTCCCTTTTGATATTGGAGCAGACACTTCAATCTCTGTTGCTAGTGAAATGGTTGAGGAGTTGGAACTTACTGATCAAGATGTTTCAACTATTGCTAAGACGATTGACTCAGAAATTCGTTATCACATTCCTAGTTGGAATCCTAATGAAGTTTCCATCAATAGTTCTCTTCAGGATTCAGGCTATACCTCTGAAACTAGGCCCGAGGCTTCTCCTTTGGGAAATGATTCCATCACTTCTTCTCCTGGAAGTCTTGCCTTAGAAATATTACCTTCAGGTCGTAAGTACTGGTCAGACTCACCAAAGGCTGTTGGTGGATGTTCTCCATCTCGGCATGGTTCTTCAAACTTGCCTTATGAAGTGGATGCGATTGCTGAGGAATGTGCAGAGAAGGAAAGTGATGAGGCTGCTGATTCCCCTTTCAGTGGGAGTATCACATCGAACTATTCTGAGGCAACTGGTGGAAAGTCCTCTCAAGAAGAAACATCCGAAAGTTTGAAAGATCCTGAAATAGAACATATTATAACTAAAATAGCAACAGAGCTGGAGACTCTGTTGGTTGATCACGGAAAGGAGGTAGATGAACTGAAGAGAAAGCACAAATCAGCCATCACAGATTTTTTGAAGGAACTTTCTCCAGAAGTTTGCCAAGAGGTTCTAAATATTTGCAACCTACAGATGCCTGACAGCGAAATGTAGGGTGAGGCTTTCCCTTGCCTTATCTAAATGTCCATTTTGTGGTAGCACAGGGAAGTTCCTCGTTTTGAAAGCTCACTTCGGAGGAGGAAATTCTGAAGTTGAAATCTTTTTGCATGTTACTTGGAACCGCTGTTAAGATTTGGGTTCAAGATTGTTCAAGGGAGGGTTATATTTTAATGGAAGTGTTATTGGTGTGATGTCAGGAGGAAATGCAGTTGTTTTATAACTTTGGATCATCTGTGCAGGAAGATTTTAGTTGAGGGAAGGCTTACCGCTTGGAGACTGAATGCTATTGCTGCATTTACCCATGAAGCACATGGCGAAATGAGCATTTGATAGGTCGCTATCATATCGGTTTCGTATCCCAAGAATATCTGTACATAGTTTGGGATACTAGTAAGCCACTAAACTATAGAAAAGTGTATACTTGTACATACGATTACTTGCTGTTGTTTCGATTTACAAGGAGGTCTCCTGACTAGGAGAGAGGAGTTCTGGCATTGAGATCAACTATTTGAATCTTGGAACCAGTTCTCCAAGTGGATTACTTTTCATTACTATGTCAAAGTATTCTCATAACTTTGGCATAATAATTATTGATTGGATGAAAGTTCGTAAACTTATTTAAGATTGTTTTAGTTTTTGTTGAGATTGAGTTTCAAGCAAAATAATTTTCTTATTTAAATTTTATGTTAAGATCAAGTTTGTAATGAAATTTGGCAAAACATTTTAGAAAAAATGCATACAGTCCAACTTAATTTCATTGACAACGAATAACTTTTACTTACTAAAATTCTAGAGAGAGATAGTTTGAACTACAATTACAATTATGTTTTCATTGAATGTAATCTGATTTCTTGAACAGGGAAAAGTTTGGCTCTTCATATCTAACTGAAATTTTAACAGCTCAGTAGCCGTAACTAACAACTAGCCAATCTTACTCTATCAACTAGAGTCACTTAGCAATGGCGAGGGCAAGACTGCGATATTTAGCTTTAGTGCTTGAGGGAGCTATGACTTGTTTCTTCTTGGCCCACCAAGAAAAAAGGTTAGAGTCAATGAAAACAAATGCACTAGAGGTGCTTTTCATGTCATCTAGGTCATAACCCAATCTACATCACAATAGGCATGGAGCTGTACAAGGAACATGGGAATACACTTGAGAGAGAGAGGCTCTGTAATAGTGCCAAGAGTGGGACTGGATAAGAGATCAGTGTCCTCTTTTGAGAGTTTGCAGATAGGTAGCATGGGTGATGGGTTTACCCTCTTACATGTTGGTCTGGCCAGAAGATCGTGAAGATACTTTCTTTGAGTGAGCATGAGAGGTCCAATGTTCTCTTTGAGGAGTTCAATACACAAAAAATAATCAAGTGAACCAAGATCCTAGGGAGAAGGCTTTGTTGTAGTGAATGACAAGAAGGTTGGGGAACTTGGTGTTATTACTGGTGAGGATGGTAAAATCCATAGACCAAAATGTAGATCGAATTGCCTTCATAGAGTAGATGAAAAGAGAGATCACATTTGCTGGCAGTGAAGCCAAGTTGAAGAAGAGTGTTCTTAAGTTTATAAAGTCAACCCCCGGGGGCCTGCTTTAGGCCATAGAGGGCCTTGTGCAGTTTGCACAATAGAGTCTAGTTTGGACTTCAATGCCCAGGAGGTTGGACCATGTAAACCTCTTCTTCAAGGGTGCCAATTAGAAACACGTTATTTACATCCAATTGGTGTAGAAGCCATAACTTGGAAATGGAAAGGGTGGGAATAGTCCCGATCACACATGAGCTTAATCACCTGGTGCAAATATTTCTTTATAGTCATCTCCATGCCTTTGGTAAAACCCATTTGCTTCCAAGTGTGCCTTATGCTTATTCAGAGACCTATCGGGGTTTTCTTTTCTAAATTTTCGATTTATATTTTTTAAAGTTGTATTATTAATTTCTTAAATTATTAAATTAAATGTTATAACAAGTTCAAACTCGGTAGGAAGGAGGACAATAAGGAAACCAAGTTTTTTTTTTATGAAAATAAGGGCCCTAAGGCTCACGAAGCACACAACTAGCGGATCCTAGATCCATCGAGCCCACAACCATCATGG
Source organism: Oxytropis ochrocephala (assembly GCA_020916435.1). Lineage (NCBI taxonomy): Eukaryota > Viridiplantae > Streptophyta > Magnoliopsida > Fabales > Fabaceae > Oxytropis > Oxytropis ochrocephala. The sequence continues at coordinate 23,367,261 of CM037089.1, forward strand.
TTAATGGCATGGACCAAAAAGTCCGGAACAACCTCAAAAATTATAAAACTACTATTACAATTATGGCTGAATTTAGCAAGGATATCAGCCACAAAATTCCTTGTTATGTTCACCTTCCTCCAACATATCATAACTTAACCCACACCTACTTCGAAAATCTGACGAATCAAGGCTTGGGTGTTATTGTCGTCGGCGTTCTCCCCAACTAGCAGATCAATAGCTTCAGCAGAATCAAACTACACTTCATGATGAAAAAATCCCTTACTCCAAGAAATTTTGATGCCATGCAAAATTCCTTTCAATTCGGCTTCAACGTTGTACGACTCAAGACGACAAGAAAAAGCAAAGATGAAGGCCCCTTGATGATCCCAAAGAACTCCACATTAGCCAGCTGCCCAGCCTACCATTGTTATTGACCGATCCATGATCCATCGCAATTCAATTTCCAATATCCCGGAGCCGGAGGAATCCAAAAATCACGCGAGTCAACTACTGGTAGATGTATGAGGATGAATAGTCGATTCGCATTGCAAGCAAGTCACAATCGCCTCCAACTGGTGCTTGATTCTGATAATTGAAGTCTGAGTGAATAGACTTTCTGCGCAAAGATAAAATCATTCCTATTCCTCCAAATTAAATCAAGAGAGACACCAAACAAACTCTAGTAAGGTTCCTCATTTCTCCTTTCTTAACATTCAATAAACATTGCAAGCAGTTACAAAATTACAATATTTATTCATGTCTTAGGGTGCGTTTGATTCGCTAAGGAGTAAGACTGGATTGGACAACTCCAGTTGTACCCTGTTTGATTTGAAAATTGTTCACAGTACTGGATAGAAATGAGGGAAAGAGACTGGATAAAGACCCAGATTTCTGTGCCTCACAAAACCACAGTACAACTTTCTGTCCCACAGTACAACTTCCTGATCACTCAAAAAAAAATACCGAAATATTATTTTTATTTCGTATTCAATAATGTTTTTTCTCTCCTCTATTCTACCTCTCTCTCCTATCTCATTCTCCTCTCTCTCTCTCCTATCCCATTCTTCTCTCTATCATTTTCTCTACCTCTCTAATACTTTCTCATCTCATGACCTATCTCCTTCATCTCTCTTTCTCTCCCCCCTCTCTACCACTCATCTCTCTTGTATCTTCTCATCTCATGACATCTCTCCCTCATCTCTCCGTCTCTCTCTCTCTCTTCCATATTCTCATTCGTACGTTTTCCTTTATATTTTTTTAATTACATTTTAATATATGTTATACAAAATAATTATAAACATTATAAATAGAACTATAGTAAAATTTACGTTTTTTTTGCTTGTACTTGTCATTGAATTGACAACATGCACGGGGATTTCTCCATTGTCTCCGACCCCATGGGGGAACACTCCCCCACTTGCAGATCTCTTAATGGGGTCATTTCTTGTGGAGATTCTCGCGATCGGTTGAAATTGCCACCGTACTCCTAAACCATGCAAACATTGAAGTTATAATTCTATTTTCTCAACCCCTTGTGAATGAAAGCCATGATGATACTGAAGCTATTTTATTCTTAGAATCAATTATGTATACTTAAGAATAAATTTACTACTCATTTTTTATAAGCTAAAAATTGTTATCTATCTATCTACTATCTTTTTTTTGGGTCAAATAATTGTGTTGATTACCATAGATGGGCTAAGCCCCAACCAAACAATTACAAAGAAGATAGATCCAATGTGAGCACCAAATAGATCTTGGGCTACACACAAAAAGAAACGAAAATGGCCCAACGCCAAATAACCAAAACAACAATAAAACGACTCGGACCAAAATACCCGACCCAGCTGACACGCCAGAGGGTCGTTGGCTCAATTAATGTCAAAAGTGAAGACACTACCAAATGAAGCAAGAGAGAGAAAACGATGCCAAACCAAAATTGACCCAAAACAGGCAAAAACCCTAGATCCAAATCTTCGACATGCACACGACATGTAAAAACCCTAGACCCAAACCCAAATCTATCTACTATCTATCTATACCATTTACATACTACCAAAATACCAATCTCATCATTTTCCCAACTAAACAACTTGAGGATACTTAGATAATTTCACTTTTTTAGATACTTTTTTTCAAAAAAATTCACTTTTCCTCTCTCTCTCTCTCTCTCTCTCTCTCCTTCTCTTTCTTCCTCCAACTCTCTTATTTATCTATTTTTCACGGTATATCTACTTTAATTTCATCTACATGTCTTCTTCGGTTTCTCCTTTAAAGTATTTTAAATTTTTTCACATTTTGACAAAATTTTAATATTCTATTTTCCTCTATCAATAAGTGTTTTTTTGTCTCTAAGGAAAATATTACAATTTGGAAAATTTGAAACTTTAATACATTTTTATTTTTTATTCTCTACTGGAAATCTTCTATCTACCAAAATATCAATATTACCTTTTTCTCAACTAAACAGTTAGAACATATTTAGGTGATTTCACTTTTTCACCTTTTTAAACTTTGTTGCACATATTTTTTCACTCTCTCGCATATTGTTTCACTCACTCATCCTCTTTCTTTCTCTACTTAATTTCATCTATATGTCTTTTTCATTTTTCCTCTTTAGTATTTTACAAATTTTCAAATTTTGAAAATTTTAGTATTTCATTTTTTTCCTCTATCAATAAGTTTTATTTAGTCTCTACGGAAAATATTACAATTTGAATAATTTGAAACTTTAATAAAATTTTGTTTTTAAATTTCTATGGGAAATATTACATACATATTGTCGGCGTAGTATTACTGTATTAAAATGTAAACTAACTTTTTTCTTAATGAAAATAGTCAAGTTTAGAGTTTAACAGTGAAATATTGTATGCATTATACTACTATTTAGAATTCATTACTATTTGAAACTCATTATTGATCTACTTTAAATTTGTGTTGAAACAAATATGTAGTTTAAGTAAACGTTTTCTAGTTGGATGTGTTGAATTTACACTAATTGAGTTGTTGTAAAAAGCTCTCAATGAGGGCAAGATTTGGCGGTTGGATTTTTAACATGAAGCTTCTTCTCTATAGTGATTATGGTTTTGGTTGTTGCAACTTGCAAGGCCACTTAGGATCAACCATGTTGAAGGATCATGTGGGAGTGGCAGTTATAGCATCCCCAAACTAAGATTGACAAGTATAGAATAAAGTAAACATTGTGAGAGGATCGAAAGTTATCATTTGAAGACATATCCATGTGTTTTATGGGTGTTTACTTGACACTATATGATGGTAGCTACCCAGTACATTGACTTTCAAATATTGGTCAACTGGATAGAGAACAACGTATGTGTGGGTGGAGACAAGTGTATAAAATACCTTCCCACGATGACATTTACCTGGTTATGTCCCGAATACGGCGGAATAAGTGTTCCAACTCGGTCCAAAACTGAACTAATGTCTTCATTTATTCAAAACTTATCGAGTATATATAGTTTTCTAAACATTGGTAATAAGAATGGAGTAACATTTTATAAAGTTTATAGTTTATATTTCAGATGAAACTTTCCCTTTTACATTTAATAACACTCGAGTGTTTTAGGCATACGAGCGAATCGTGATGGATCTGGCTTCCAACAAGTCTCATTAACGTGGAGATATGAATTCCACACGTGTCGCAATCAAGGCTCCGTGGACCTTCTCTAGTCTCTAAAATGCTTATTTAAGAGTCCGTTCGGGGTGGTTATGAGTTTTTAGTTTTTGGTTTTGAAAGTCAATTTCAAAACAGAAACATGTTAGTGTAAAATGGGCCAGGTTGGTTTTTCCTTAATTTCAAAACAATTTTCCATCAAAACTCAAAACCACAAAAATAGGTTTTATAATTTTTGTTTCTGTTTTTGTTTCATCCACCTCTGATCATCAATATAGTTGACCACCACCAACTACCAATCCGACCACGCCAACCACCACTGACCACCACCAACCACCACTCCGACCACGCCAACCACCGCCGACCACAACCAACCACCACTCCGGCCACCGTCAACCACTACTTTGACCAACACCAACACCACTCCAACCACCGTCAACCACCACACTGACCACCACCAACTACCACTCCGACCACTGCCAACCACCACTTTGACCACCATCAACCACCACTCTGACCACCGTCAACCACCACTTTGACCATCACCAACATTACTCCGGCCACCGCCAACCATCACCACCGACCACCACTCTGGCTACCGTCAACCACCACACTGACCACCATCAACTACCACTCCGACCAACGACAACCACCACCGACCACAGCCAACCACCACTCTGACCACCACTTCGGCCACCGTCAACCACCACTTTGACCACCACCAACACCACTCCGACCACCGTCAACTACCACACTAACCACCACCAACTACCACTTCGACCACCGCCACCCACCACCAACACACCGCTAACCACCACTCGGGACTACCAGTCAACCACCACTCGACCACCACCGTCAACCACCACTTTGACCACCATCAACACCACTCTGACCACCGCCAACCATTAGCACCGACCACCACTTTGGCCATCATTAACCACCACACTGACCACCATCAACTACCACTCTGACCACCGCCAACCACCACCGACCACCGTTAACCACCACTTCGACCACTATCAACCACCACTCTGACCACTGTCAACCACCACTCCGAAAACCACTATCAAACTGGTTTTGGTTTTTGAAAATTTCAAGACAGAAAACCACCCCGAACGGATAATGAATCACCCCCGAATCCAAATAATAATCAAACCATAAATGACTAAAATCTGTGGTTAAGCTTCTCTTTTTTATTTTTTTATTTTGATAAAGCTTCTCTACTTATTCACGTGGAAATATAGAGGTGGCAAAAAATTTCAAACTTGCAACGTACTTTCATTATGAATTTTACAACTGTTTTTTTTTACAAAAATATTATTTTTTGACAGCTTGACAAAAAAATATTATAGTATTTATTGGATATAACCAAAAAATAATAAATTATAGTAATAATTTAATTACAAGATTATCTTTTATGTATTGTCAAAAAAATATATTACTTTTTATGCTTATACCATAAATAAAAAATTCAAATAAGTAAAAACAATAAATTTAATACTTAATAAAAAATAAACAAATATAACTACAAAAACTAAAACTTATAAAAAATCCTAAATTAATAAGTACTATAAATACTAAAAAAAATTCTATAAAATAAAAAATTAATAATATTGTCAATCTTTGTTTATTACTTCAAGAATATTAATATTAATATTAATAAAAAAAGAATAATATTATAATTACCTTGAAATTTAAAAATAAAAAAACTTGCATCATCTAATCTGCAGTGGACTGAGGCAAGGTAGTGAGGCGCGGCGTATCCCTCCAAAAGAAAGGATAGAATTGATAATAAGAGGTCCTTATTTGTTGATCCACACAATACAAACACAACTCAACAAACAGATAACAAAATCCTCTCTTCCCCTTCTTTCTCTACACTCCCATTTCTCTCCTTCCACCCTCACCCAATTTCAGTCATGGCAATTTCCTCTTCTGCAGCAGCAGCAACTGCTTCTTCTTCCAAACTCCCACACCCACCACTTCCACATCTAATCCCCTCCGCTTCCGCCACCACTTCCACCACCTTCCGTTCCAACAAATTAACCCTAACTCGCCTCTCTTCCTCATTCCTTAACCCCTCCACAATCCTCCACTTAACTCCCTCTTCTCGCCGTAACCGTCCTTCCCCTTCCTACTCTCCCTTCACCGTCCGCGCTGCTCGTGGCAAATTCGAGCGCAACAAGCCCCATCTTAACATTGGAACTATTGGTCATGTCGACCATGGCAAAACTACTCTCACCGCTGCTCTTACCATGGCTCTCGCTTCCATGGGTAACAGTGCCCCCAAAAAATACGATGAAATTGACGCTGCTCCTGAAGAACGCGCTCGTGGAATTACCATCAATACCGCTACTGTTGAATACGAAACTGAAACTCGTCACTATGCTCATGTTGATTGCCCCGGTCACGCTGATTATGTCAAAAACATGATTACCGGTGCTGCTCAAATGGATGGTGCTATCCTCGTCGTTTCCGGCGCTGACGGCCCTATGCCCCAGACCAAAGAACACATCCTTCTCGCCAAACAGGTCAGTCAGTCAGTCAGTCACAGAATAATCTTATCCAAACAATTTCAATTTCTCTATCAATTTTATTGTAATTATAATTGTTATTGTTGATTGGGTTTTGTGGCAGGTTGGTGTGCCGAACATGGTTGTGTTTCTGAACAAGCAAGACCAAGTAGACGATGAGGAGCTTCTCCAATTGGTGGAGTTGGAAGTTCGGGAGCTTCTCTCTTCATACGAGTTCCCCGGCGACGACATTCCAATTGTCTCCGGTTCTGCCCTTTTGGCCTTGGAAGCCTTAATGGCAAACCCTGCCCTCAAGCGTGGTGATAACCAATGGGTGGATAAGATTTATGATTTGATGGATTCTGTTGACAGTTACATACCAATCCCTCAACGGCAAACAGAACTCCCATTCTTGCTCGCCATTGAGGACGTGTTTTCGATTACCGGTCGTGGAACTGTCGCCACCGGGAGAATTGAGAGAGGCAAGGTTAAAGTTGGGGATGTTGTTGACCTCGTCGGTTTGAGGGAAACTAGGAGCACAACTGTGACTGGTGTGGAAATGTTCCAGAAGATTCTTGATGATGCTATGGCTGGTGACAATGTGGGGTTATTGCTTAGAGGTGTTCAGAAGATTGATATTCAGAGAGGGATGGTTTTGGCTAAGCCAGGAACTATCACTCCTCATAATAAATTCTCTGCTATTGTGTATGTTTTGAAGAAGGAAGAAGGTGGAAGGCATTCGCCTTTCTTTACTGGTTATAGGCCACAGTTCTATATGAGAACTACTGATGTTACAGGAAAAGTGACTTCAATCATGAATGATAAGGATGAAGAGTCAAAGATGGTGATGCCTGGTGATCGTGTTAAGATGGTTGTTGAACTCATTGTTCCAGTTGCTATTGAACAAGGAATGAGGTTTGCTATTAGAGAAGGAGGCAAGACTGTTGGAGCTGGTGTTATCCAATCTATCATTGAGTGATCATTTTCTATCTTTATATTTTATCAAATCCAACTCTTTTTTTATTTTATTTATTTTTGATGTCATTAATTAATTGACTTTTGCCCTTTCATACAACTTCTCTGTCGTATCCCCATTTCTTATGTTTTATAGGGGGGTTTGAATTTAACTTGGAGATTATCTTTTAGGCATGTTGGATAATAATTTTGCATCCAAATGTTTTTGTTTGTTGCTCTTGTTAATTGCCTATATTTCCTCTTAATTGAGTTGATTGTGCAAGAGTTCCTTCAATTGCATTGAAGGAACATATCTGTGTTATGGACTGTCACAGTTTTCTCTTTATTAGATTGAGTCCATTTACTCATTATATGCAGTCATGTCATGCATGCGTTTTTGGTATGCATCTTGTTAAAATGGATAGGATAGAGAAGATAGAAATCTAGATAAATTTAGTACTGAAGACCTGTCATTTTTTTCCTTAGACATGCAGTTGATTTACATGGCAATTTACTCCTATCCTTGCATTGGTAATTTGGTACTGAGTGAGTCTGTTCTGTGATGAACTTTTTTATCAGTATGTTTGTAGGTTTTCTTTGAAAATAGGTATGCGTAAAAATGAGTTAAATTAGTTATTATATAGGTAGACAGTAGACTAGCTAGTAGTAAAATTAAGCTATGAAAATATGTTACTTGTTCTCCACTTTCAGGTTAGAGTACCTCATTGTGCTCTGAGAACTTAGAAGTAATGTCTCCTGAATTCTCTGATAGCAGGCCATATGTGAAAAAGGTGTATTATAGGAAAACTAGAGACATTAGTAAGAACTAAGGGAGGGTAGAATTGTAAATTCAGCTAGTTGCAAAATGTATAAATAGTAACTAGCTGATAACAGAAAGGGGCTTTTTGGTTAGTTTTGAACTGTAAACAGAAATTCAGTTGTAACTGAATGGTAGTTCTCATTGGAACTCTAAACCAATGAGATTGTAACCTTGTTGATTCACCATTGATTCAATGAATAACTCTTCTCTATCTTGAATCTATCATTCTCTTATCACATGCATACTTATTCAGAGTCACTAGTAGAAAATAATTCACGGCACTTGAACATTTTTTTTCTTTCATTGCATTGCATTGCATGACAGAAGATTGTAGGGAGATAGATAGACCGAGTCATTTCTCTTGAGTCTTGTCCTTTGACCTTCTTTGTCCCTGTGTATTTATTACAATACAACCATGTGACTATCATCAAATTAATCTACATGGATTACTTCGCTTCATCATATATATCTTCTTAATACCATTTCTGTTAAAAGCACACCAGGCCTTAGATTATCATATGACATAGCAATCTTATATCCTTTATTATCTTTCGATGCTTAAATACTCAGATTTTGGTTAACGGGGAAAGGTGGGGAGTGTCGTAACAGAAGAAAGCGGAAAAAGTTCAATTGCTAGAAATAATAGCAAACCAGATCGTGAGAGAGAAATAATAAAAAATGCTGTGTAAACATGACTGTGAATGATTCTGTCAATTGTGAAGAGTACGCGCCAACTTTAACCATAAAAGTAAGCTACAGAAACCGTTATAATGACAATCAAGTTGTAATCATCATTTCAATAATGGATGTGAAGATCTAAAACTACTATGAAGACGCACACTACTAGGATAGCCGTGCATACGCACGAGTGTTACCATATTTTTTCATGAAAGGACTTAGACATGATTTAAGTAGTCTGGACAACACCTCGTGAAAAAAAGACAAATTTAAAGTAGTTAAAAAAGAAGTCTCAAATAAAAAAATTAGATAAATATTAAAATCTAAAAATGTAAAAGTATCATTTAAAAACAATCTGTGCATTTATCCCGTGTTCTTTTATATATTAGTGTTGTTATCCCGTGTTTTTTTATATATCGATCTGCAACTAGCTCTGCTTTTACATACATCATTGCAATTATCCCGCGTGTTTTTATATTTCAATAAAGTTATCACGTGTTTTTAAATATATCAGTGAAGTTATCTCATAGTTTCAATTGACTATTTTTAGTTGATTAATAGATTATAGTAGACAGTAACAAATAGATGGTAGATTATCAAATATTTCAGTGAAGTGTTTTTTATATATCAGTGCAGTTATCCCGTGTTTTTATACATATCATTGTAATTTATCTCGTGTTTTTTTAAAATATTAGTATAGTTATACCATTTTTTTATATATCAGTGCATAGATTATCTCATAGTTTCTATTGATTATTTTAGTTGATTAATACATTATAGTAGATAGTAAAAGATAGATTATCAAATATACCGGTGCAATTATCCCGTGTTTTTATCCCGTGTTTTTTTATATATCAGTACAGTTATCCCGTGTTTTAAATATTAATCAGTAGTTGAAATAGTCATTAAGTTTTCCTTATATATATATATATATATATATATATATATATATATATATTAATATCGTGTTTTCTTATATATCAGTGAAGTTATCCCGTGTTTTTATATATTAGTGAAGTTATCTCGTAATTTAGATTGATTATTTTAGTTTATTAGTAGATTTGATTTGATTTGAATTTCGAAATTTTAAAAAAAAATGAGGGGAAAGTTAAAAAAAAATTGGAGTGAGAAGAAAGTGCATTGGGAGAAGAAATTTGAAAAAAAATGTGATAGTAGATTACAATTTTGCCCTTAGTTAGATGAGTTGTCAAATAAATAGGAAAACTTGTTTGAGTAATTTAAGTATAGTTTGTTTGTATAAATAGATATTAGATTAGTAGATAGTGGGTAAAGAAAGTTGGTGAGTTTGATTTGAATTTTGAATTTTCGAAAAAAAAAGGTAAGAGAAAGTAGGAAAAAAGTGGGAGTGAGAAGAAATTTGATAAAAGTATGATATACAGTAAATTACAATGTTGTTCTTAGTCAGATGAATTGTCAAATAAATAGGGAAACTTGTTTGAGTAATTTAAATGTGGTTTGTTACTTTGTTTGTATAAATAGATAAAAAGATATTAGGTTAGATAGTAAATAGGAGTAAATTGTAGATTATTTAATATTAATTTAATTATATTAGATTATATAGTAGATTCAAAAAATTGGGAAAATAAATATTTTTAAATAAAGGGTGTGGGGCCCACTAATAATAGATGTGTAAGAAGTAACAAATATTGGGAAATTGAGATTGAAAGAGAGAAATGAATAGAAAGTAGAATTAAAAAATGATAAATAAAACAAAAGTGGTGATGTGTCAAAAAAAGTTAGATGTCTAAAATTGTAATTTGGTAAGTTGTTTGTTTGTATAAATAGATAGATTAGATTAGATTAAATTAGGATAGTTATCCCATGTTTTTTTATATATCAGTGCAGTTATCTTATAGTTTCAATTGATTATTTTAGTTGATTAGTAGATTATAGTAGATAGTAAAAGATAGATAGAAGATTATCAAATATATCAGTGCAGTTATCCCGTGTTTTTTTATATATCAGGATAGTTATCCGCTGCGTTTTTATATATCGATCTGATTATCCCGTGTTTTAAATATTAATCAGTAGTTGAAATAGTCATTAAGTTTTTCTTTTTTTGATTTATTAATATCGTGTTTTTTTATATATCTGTGAAGTTATCCCGTGTTTTTATATATTAGTGCAGTTATCTCGTAGTTTAGATTGATTATTTTAGTTTATTAGTAGATTTGATTTGATTTGAATTTCGAAATTTGAAAAAAAAAGAGGGAAAACTTAAAAAAAAAATTGGAGTGAGAAGAAAGTGCATTGGGAGAAGAAATTTGAAAAAATATGTGATAGTAAATTACAATATTGCCCTTAGTTAGATTAGTTGTCAAATAAATAGAGAAACTTGTTTGAGTAATTTAAGTAATTTAAGTATGGTTTGTTTATATAAATAGATATTAGATTAGATTAGTAGATAGTGGGTAAAGAAAGTTGGTTAGTGATTTAAGTAGCGCTTTTTACATCAAGCGCTCCTTATTCTCAAATGCACAAAGACAATAAGTAGTGTTTTTTACGTCAAGCGCTCCCTATTCCAGGACAATAAGTAGCACTTTTTACTACGAGCGCTCCTTATTCCCTATTTTTTTAAAAAAAATTCTTTCTTTTTTTGTATTTTGTCTATATTACATTACATTAATACTGCATTTAAATGCAATATTTACACCTTTACTACCAAATAAATTTAAAAAATACATATATTAAAAAATTAAATAGGACTTTTATTAATAAATTTAAGTAAAGGCTTAAGACAAGCCAAGACCAATAAAATTACAACTTTGTCCATGATTAAAGTTGAAGCAAATGGGTCACAATGACCTTACATAACAAAAATTATATTAAGATAACTTATGAATAAACATAATGTACGAACACCCGTCATTACTCCAATCCTCCAAAATATTAGCTCGGCAAAGAATCATTTCACCACTCTTTGAGTCATCACACCATTCTTCCTTATGCTCAGATCATCAAAGTAAGATTGGAACCGACGTTCAAGAAAATGCTGCAAAAATAAATGAGCCATTAAATATGAACTATCTACAGGATTTACAGCACACAACCTTAAAAATCAAACTAATGAATGAACACTTTTAGAGAACATCCCCCTCCTATGAAACAAAAGTATCACGAAAAAGAGAAGAAAATTCCACAAAATAACCACATAAACACACAACAACTCCTATGATGAACAGGAACTAACTTCATTAGTCCATGTAACAGAAAAGTGTTTATCAAACCTTCATTCTCTAGTGTTTCAAATTTCTTTGCCCCATGGAGGCTGACACACACATTAAAGAAGCAAATGTTAGTAAATTTGATGATAAACAAAAATCGTGATGGTCAGTACAATCACTATTTTGCAATTAGTCATTTACATGCAGTGAATAGAAGCATTCAGAATTGACCTTCAAGTGAGCAACAACTTTATCCTTCTCAGTGAAAACACCAGTTGACATAACAATGAAATCAGCAAGCGTAAATCAGCAACGAAACCAGGTTGATGAAGATGAAATCCCAGAGCAAGTAAACTCGATCTTGTCGTAATTGAAAGATGTGTTGACATATTCTTTTAATAAAATCCTGAGCAGGTAAATGGATGAGTTTACAAAAGCCTCATCCCATGGAATCTCCTCAGGCTCAGGCGCAAAGTTCATATTTCCTGTCATGCAAAGGAATTTTAGTTAAAGTAGTTATAGCTTCTGAATTTTCTGCTAGTGAAGGCATTGAACCTTCATTAAAAACCAAGGAGGTGTCCTGTTCTGGCTTATACTCGAATATGAATTCTTTCATCAATGACCAAGACTAAATAATTTAATAATAGAAGACATGGGATAGTACTTGAAGGCAGGGTCTTCTGAAAGCGGTGTGAAGATGCAAGATTGAGTAGATAGAGGAAAATAAGAAGAGAGAATCCTAGTACTCTGAAACCCATTTGCCTGTTCAGCTAACAATTCATATAGATGAATGACCTTCCTCTAGCTTTTCACTTTGTAACACTGAATGGATTATGTGGGTAGAGCTGGTTGCAGGTTAAAATGAGTGGATAGCAAAAGGCAGCTAATTCATACTAGAAAATTATAGTGACTAGCTAATGAATGGTCCAAATGTAAAGATGAAGTTTGTGTCATGTTTTTGAGTCACAAGAGTTTGTGATTATTTTAACTTGTCATGAATGACAGATTAACTTTGTCAGTTATATCTTACTCCCAAAACTATTCATAGGCAACAACATAAATGAATTAGATAAGAAAGAAGCATGAATTGAAATTACAACAAGATCCACAATCAATCAAATCACCGATCATAAATTTCCTTTGTTGATATGGTACTCAATCATTGTTCTTTTATACCCTAACAAGTAAATCCTCAAGTAAACAACGGAGTGGGTCCAACATCGTCAATAAGCTCAGGCTCTGGCATTCTAAGTGCAACTGGCATCCAATTCAAGAACCTAATATATCCTATCCAATCTAAATTGACAAATTTGCGCACAAACACTCCTCCATGTACCGGATCTGTTCTTAAACCCTTTAGATACCATTTTGGGAAGTATACCCGATCATTAAAAGGCTGAAGCCTCAAAATAGCATATACCACTCAAAATGTTTACAGAAGCTGAAACCCCAATACCTGAAAGTGTATTTCTTATCCTCTAGAAAAAACACACGTCTTCCTGCAAAGCAATTAAACAAACAGATAAAGAGAATTAGATTTTTTCCCAATTCATTGAATATTGCATTTTAAATAAATTACTAGAACAATGAGGAAATGTTGTTGCATCAGATGAAATCAAATCTCAGCCATTTTTCCACCATAAGGATTAAAAACAAATCCAACTTTTCTCAAATCCATCATTCTCTTCCAAATCCACTCCAAATTATCCTTAGAAATAGCTTTTTGTACATAATCACTTTTCCTTCCCAATAATTCCAAAAACCTCGTCAGCACCACCAAGAAACATAGCAACAACAGAAGCTCTTGTTGTCTTTGTTCCGTTAACAACCTTAGAGAAGCTTAAAACCCTAAAACCTAAAAGAGGGAAAGATTCATGAAAAATCCAAAACCTAAACTATCAAAATCTTAAAACCTAAAACCTAAAACCCATAAAAATTAAAGGGCAAGAACCAAACCTATTATCAAGAACCAAAGAGAGAGCAGAGAGATAAATGAGTAGAACTCGTTAAGAGCAGATAGATGAATGAGTAGAACGACATGGTGGAGACGACGGCGGCGTGCATGGTTGAGACGGCGGCGGCGCAGTGAGGAGGCGAGCTGGTTGAGAGATTCTGGAACGTCAGTGTTTGTGTTTGTGCGTACCGATAGTGAGAGTGGTTTTGTGCGTGGAAATACTTTTTAGGGTTTTTGGGTTCTGCAAGCACGAGGAAATACTTTTTTAGAAAATTAATTAAAATTTTATTGGACATACATAAGGAGCGCTCGTTAGGAAGCGCCCCTGTTGGGGATCCGCGTTTTAAAAATAGGGAGCGCTCAACAGGAAGCACTACTTATGGTGGTGTGAGATTTTGTCATAGGGGGCGCTCGCGTACCAAGCGCTACTTATTGAACGTCCACGTTTAGCTATAGGGAGCGCTTGTGTACAAAATGCTACTTATTGGACGTCCGCGTTGGAAATAAGGAGCGCTCACCTAAAAAGCGCTACTAATGTTGGCGCTCTTTTTACAAACTTCTGTTGTAGTGCCTTAAGACCAAAAATAATAAGCATGATATTATATGGCTGCCAGGAATATCCGACTCTTATGTGGAAAAATGGAGATGGATAGTTTTAGTAACTTGCAGCAAGTTTTGGTAGAAATTAATCTTTAACAGGAGAAATAGACAGGAAAAATGGGCATGAAGGAGGGAAGAATAGAAGATACCTTAAGTAGTGGAAGAAAAAACAAAATGGAAAAGACTGCAGTGGAAGTTGTGAGAGTGGTGAAATTGAAAAAGGATAACTTGCTCCAAAAACTTGAGGTTGAAAAAGAAACTACTGTCGCTGAGTTTTGTAACTGATGCAGGGTAGAAGTGGAAAGCTAAAAGTGGACACCAAAAAACAGTTTTTTTAGGAAACTCTCTTTATATATTGTTATAGATCGAAATGATATAAGTTTATTCCGGTCAAAAAAAAAAAGTTAGATTGATATTAGATAATCAAATATGGAGCGTATCAAGTTCAACCTATATATGCTCTCATGATCTTTCATATAGGCTATAATACTTGTATGTGTTTTACCACCATACACATCAGTATAACATTTCCAGGTTTTATCTTAGTACTCGTACAAAATTTCTGTAAATTTCATGTTGTCTTATAAGTTATTAATTTTTTTTTTGACATCCATTAGGTTTAGTTTAGTAAATCTATCATCTCTTGCTACTATCATAATTATTTCATTAGTCCATTTTAGAAGGTTTTATAAAAAATCTTGCAGCTAAAAGAAAATTAGTTTGACAAATTTTCGACCATTTTCAAGTCGAATGCATGATCATGTATATATGTTACTAAGTTATATTTATCATCAACTTTACGGTGATTCGTAATATGGTCATTTTAGCATTTTGAAATACTACATTAGATGCCTACCAAAATATTAAAACAACCCAATAGACAAATTAAGGATGATTTAACTTTTTAACATATATATGGCTACCTGATGTAGCAGCTCAAAATGCTTGGTCCATATTAGAACTAGGGTCGTCCCAAACAATTTAAAGGTCCTATGTGAGTTTTAAAAATTGGGCCCCTAGCTAATTACACTTTTATTGAATGAATCACCAAAACCTCTTATGAGACCATATATCTAATCAATGTGGGACTTGAGTTTCTCTTTACAAGAAAACTAGTATTTTACCCGTGCATACGCACGGGTGATACTGTATGGTCGGTGTAATGCTATGAAGTCATAATAATAATTTGAAAGATATTCATAACTTATAAATAATGTCCGAAATATATGATTTGAAATTCACAGTGGAATATATGCATCCCCGTTGACAATCCGAATTACATTGATCCATAATAATGTATTTGGACATTAAAGGTAAAATATGCATCCATGTTGGCTCCCCAGTAGGCGCTCTCATTAGATTACCTCTCTAGTTGTCAATCCCGTTGCCACTCCCATTGTCAGTCTTTCGTTGTTGCTGACGTTGCCACATTTTTATAAGTTATTTTGTAATATTTGGTAGTAGCGGCTAATTTTTATTTTTTTTTACAATTTATAGTGATTAAATTGATTGATGTTGATAGTTTTAAAAGAAAGATTATAGAAAATAATAAATTTTAGATAGTGTAAAAGTGAAGAAAAAGAAAATAGTATAATAATGTATTTGGACATTAGAGGTAAAATATGCATCCCAGTTGGCTCCCCCGTAGGCGCTCTCATTAGATTACCTCTCTAGTTGTCAGTCCCGTTGTCACTCTCATTGTCAGTCTCTCGTTGTTGCTCACGTTGCTAAATATTATGACTTTTTGTTCTTCTATATGAGGTAATATAAAAAAGTTAATTTTAAATTTTTGTTACAGGTACGTCTTTTTTTTTGACAATGGATAATGATTAAAATGATTAATTTCATCGTTGTAAAAAAGTAATTATTTTGAGTAGTTGGTAAAATATGTATCTCCGTTGGTTCCCCCGTTGGTAAAAACAATTATTTAAAAACAAAAAAACAGTTTTTTAGTTCAAAAACCGTTATTTAAAAAAACAGTTTTTTTTTTATTTGAAAAAAAAATTGAAAAAAAAAAGTCAAACTAACACGCGTCGGTATGATTGGTGACAACAATGTGTCGAAGATGATTAATGACAATACGTCGATGATAAATGGTGACAATAAGCATCATCATGACGGTGACGGCGCGTCAATCTGTCAGTTTTTTTTTTTAAAAAGCTGTCAGTTTTGTTTTTTAGTGGTGAATTTACTAAATTGCCCTTACTTTTTTGCCAAATGTCAAAAATATAAAATGTCTAAATATGTAAATGTGCTTGCATGTGTTTTTATTATAGTTAAAGTAGAAGAGTATATGATAATTATATAAAAATAAATAACATGGATAGTACCAAAAAATGGTAGAATGCTTTCCTAAAAAAACAAAATAATGTGCTTTTATTTTGAAATAAGAGGTTATATATACAAATATTTGCAAAAAACTAAAAAGATCTCTCATGGCAAAGTGGTACTGACCTAATAATACTTACATTGTATTGTATTCACAATGTCACATGTACGCACCCTGGTTTCATCTTTTTGCCGAAAATCTAATTTTTTTAAAACAATGATTTAAAATATATAAAAACCTCTGCCGAGAATCGAACCCACAAAACGCATGTCAATTGCTAAGATTATCACAATTGAGCTGCGAGTGAGTTTATTAAACATGTTTCGCATATTAAATATATAGACAGATAACTATTTTTTGGGGGCCCTAAAATAAAAAAATTGGGCCTGGGCTCTGTGCGGTAGCACAGGCCCTGGGCCGGCCCTGATTAGAACTCATTTTAAAAGGACCATATTAGGGGCACCGAGCTTTACATGTTTACTAAATTAAGTATTTAATTTATGCTAATTTTTTTAAACTAATTAAAATAATTGAATTAAGATTAAGTGGATAAAAAAATAAATAAGTGGAAAATAACTTCTAAAAATTATTGAAGAACATGAAAATTATGATGATAGTATTTTAATGGACCCAATTTTATTTCAAAAATGCAAAGCACTACAAGAATAAAGAACTTTTGCAGCGACTTTTTCTCAGCAAAAAGAGAGGTGTTGGCAAAAATGTGTATGTGTCAACAATATTTACTAGTTGTTGGGATAAGAAATTCTTTTCGCAACAACATTACTATTGTCGACAAAAACATATTTATCTCAACGGTCACCATAGTTGTTGGGAATAACATAACTATTTCCCAACAACACAATGAGTTATTGGCAAATGTATATATAGTTGTCAACAATATCTTATGTTGCTGCCAAAAATTGCTTATATGTGCCAACCACTTTGCCAGATGTTGGGAAATAAATTTATTTCAACAATAATAAATATAGTTAAGAAAAACATAATTATTTTAAATTATAATCACATCCATAAAAAAATTATCATTTCCAACTCCTCCTATTATCAATAAAATTATTTTTAAACATATAACTATTAAACAAATTAAATGTGTTTCTTAAGCAAAATTGAATGTGTTTTATTTTTGAAAAAACAAAACTTGTTTTTGGTACATGAAAAAAAACAAAACTTTTTTTTTGTAAATAAAATAAAACATTTTAAGAGGAAGCGTATATTGTTTACAGACACATTTCAATGCACATATGTTTTTACTAGATATTAAATTATTAGTGAAAGAATGTTTAATATGTTTAAATAAAAAAAATACTTTTGTGTGTAAAAATAAGAAAGAAAAAACTAGCTCTTTATTTAAACTAAACTATGTTTAACGTGAAGCTGTTTACTTTTCCATTTATCCAATTAACCAATTATTATATAGTTATATATATTTAACATTACAAATAGTGGCCCTAAAATATTGCACCCACATATTACCTGATTGATGGAAGGGAAGTTATCTTTAACCCACGTATTGGAATTTGGAACCCACTATATAATAGAACTACTTCATGGTTTCGGATTTGAGTTATAAGAGGAACAAACTAATTTGTTATTTATTTTCTTATCAATCAAGCCATTTACTCACGGTGCTTGGAAGATTTGGATAAGTCTATGAAATTTCTTTTTCATCTTTTGCTAATCAATGCTATATAACTTTTATTTTTCTGCAGAGAAATGAATATTGGAAGTGCAACCAATATATGAGTTGCATGTGATGGAGTTTTTACTTTGTTCTCGTGATTACTTCTTCTATTTTCTGGATTGCATTTTATTTTGTGCTCATATATATCATTCTGATTGCATTTACGATTTTTTCTTTCTTAGTGACTATATCTTGTGTTCTTTTTGTTGCTTTGTTTTATGCTTTTAGGGAGGAGATCAACATCAATACTGAAGATCTGGTCAGGAATAAGTTAGAGAAACAAAATGATTTGCAGAAAGCCATCGCAGCAAGACCATTAAGCTCTAATGAGAATTATTTCAATGGAAATCAATAAATATTATATATTAATACAAAAAACAGCATCAACATAAATTTATAATTATTTTTATAAGTGTGCTAAAAATGACCTTAAAAAAGCTTCTAATAAAAAAATCTAATAAAAAACACCCATCATATTATTGATTAACAATGTCATATCACAACAACTTTTTCTTTTTTTAAAATCATATCACAGCGACTTAAGTGTTGCGATACAAGATAATACAATAACTTTGTTGGTTGCCAAAAGTTACAAATAACAACGATAAATTATTAGAATAGCAACAACATTTGTTGTTGTGAAAATATTAGTTATGACAACGACATTAAATATCGCTGCAAGACTTTTCGCAACAGGACTTAAGCCAACAACATGCAGCGACTTTTTTTCTTTGCGAAAAATAACTTCTCCAACAATTCTATATATTTCTCAACAATAAATATGGCTGCGTAAAAGCATGTTTCGCGGATTTGGACGCAACTAAAGATGCAAACATACAAAAAGAAAAAAGGCTTAAATATATTATAAGCCCCTGCAAAATTGCGAGAAATCCATTTAAGCCCCTGCAAAATTTTTTTAAAAAAAAACCCTTGTAATATTGACGTTTTTAAAGAAGTCCTCACTGTTAGTTTTACATAACAAAGTTAACTTGGAGCTGATGTGGATGACATGATGGATTGACACGTGGATTGAAACGTTTTTAAAGAAGCCCTTGTAAAATATTGACGTTTTTAAAGAAGCGCTCACTGTTATATAAAACTAACAACGAGGGCTTCTTTAAAAACGTCAATATTTTACAAGGGTTTTTTTTTAAAAAAAAATTTGCAGGTGCTTAAATGGATTTCTCGCAATTTTGCAGGGATTTATCATATATTTAAGCCAAGAAAAAATGGACGACTAATGAAAATATTTAATCAGAAAAAACTATCATATATTAGGAAAAAGTAGTTTGAAACACCGACTGACACAGAAGATGCTCAAAGTCATACTTCTATAGCGTTATTATATCGATAGAAACTTATGGAATTAAAAAGAAGTATAATATTAAAAGATGATGGAATTACATATCCAATAGATAGAAAATACTTGGAGTAATAGAAGGTGGCATATGTCAAATTAAAATTTGAAAGACACCTAAATATTAACAAAAGAATAGATATTCTAAGGTTATTTGAAGATATAGGAAAAATATATTATCCTAAAATAAATGAAATAACAATTTGGAACATTCTTGAGTAAATCAAGAATGTTAGGTTTAAGAAAGAATAGAAGAAAATCATATTGATATCTTAGCAAATAAGGATTTAACTACATATTTCAAAAATTTAATATAAATAATTGATACAGAATAAACGTAAATATTCAAAAAAAATGAAAAAAAAAATCAAATAAAAGAAATGATGGCATCAGAGCCGTACTAATATTTAAAAGGACTAAAAAATATTTTAGAAAAACTAAAAATGAATGGATTAGAAAATTAAATATAATATATCAAAAGAAGAATTAAGAAAAATAAAATATAAATCAATTTTGGATAAAATGTAACTTTAAAAAGTGGAATGAGAAAATTAAATAATAATAATAAATATTTTTTGACCAAGATAAAAATAAATATTAAAGAGCTAGAAAATGAAATAAACAAAGTCACAAAGAATTACAAATTATTATGTAAAAAAAATTACCAATTAGAAAACTTGCAAAGTATGTTAAAAAACTTGAAACATATATAAAAAATTAATGGTCACTAAATTTTGTGGCGAAGAAGTTTGTGACGGAAATATAGAAATATAGAAATTTCTAACAATGACAAAAAAAACTTGAAACATATATAAAAAATTAATGGTCACTAAATTTCTTACTAGTTCACCTTATTCTAGTTGTGCTTATTAATTAGCCTTTAAAAATATAGAAATTTCTAACAATGACAAAACTTGAATAAAAAATAATTATTAGTATTAAAAAGAACTCTATCTCAAATCTTCTTTTAAACCTCAAAATATATTAGGTTCATCTAGAATTGAATCATCAACTTATTGACCCATTATCAATAAGTCTTGCATGCAATGAAAAAGATGCAAATCGCGAACATTCGTGAAAAGCTTTTTTTCTTGACAAACATGTTGGGGAAAATCTCACATGTGTCGAACGATTAATTCATCCGCCCAAGATTCTTCGATGGAACATACATAAATATATCACAAATAATAAAAGGAGATAACACAAAGATATATGTGGTTTGACACCTCTTGTCTACGTATATGAGAACACATCAACATAATTCATTCGTGCATCACCCTACACTACTCTCTCACTCTAAGAGTTACCTTTTAACTCTACATGATCATCCAATAAGGAATACTTCACCTCTCCATACGATCACACAAAGGGTATGAGGATATCTCATCTCTTCACAAGTCTATCCATTTATAGGAGAGAGTATAGATTTCATTCATGTATGTGACATAGTAGACAATAATTGTCTCACATTCCAAGGCTCTAGCTAGATACATTCACTCACCTTGCGAAATAAACTCTTATATTTCACTCGGTACCTCTTGTCTACGTCTACGAGAACACATCAACATAATTCATTCGTGCATCACCCTACAATACTCTCTTAGTCTAATAGTTACCCTTTAATTCTACATGATCATCCAAGAATGAATACTTCACCTCTCCAAATGGGGATCTCTCTCCTCTCCATATGATCCCCCAAAGAGTATGAAGATGTCTCATATCTTCACGAGTCTCTCTATTTATAGGAGAGAGTATAGATTTCATTCATGTATGTCACATAGTAGACAATAATTGTCTCACATTCCAAGGCTCTAGCTAGATACATTCACTCACCTTGCGAAATGAACTCTTAAATTTCTACTCTTTTCACTTTTATTGGAAATTTCAATTGACTTTCCCAACATTCATATATAACATGCAAATATATATGATAAAGAGATTTAAAACATAAACTTCAACATGCATATATAATGTTAAATTTGAAACAAATAGTCAATAATCCATGACCTCAAAAAGCGAGGCAACCGATATCCAATTTGGTATCTTTGTAGCAATGCAATCTGAAGATGCATGTAAAGCAGCTAGCTTCTAGCAATAGCAATGAATGACTGTGTCTTTAAATAATAATACCATATATTCCTAGCTAGATCATAGTTGATAATACCAAGTCTCGAACAAATTTTGCCCTCAGACTTTTCTCTTTATCTTCCTCCTGCTCCTCCTGCTCCTGCTCATCACTTGTATCCGCTGCTAATTCTGTCTCAGAGCTTTAGACATAAACCATCAACAATGTGTTAACATTCAGTGTAAGAAGAAACTTTTCATGATAAAGGATAATACCTAAAGTGTAGGATAATGTCTACAAAGTCATAAAATTCAATGCAAAAAATTAATATTTAATACATAAATATCATACAAATCTACAAAATTATTAAATTATATAAAGGTTTTCATACAAATCTAAAAAATTATTAAAAAATTAATATTTAATACATAAATATTTTTGTATTCCAATTCTCCTAATTATATATCATTAAAGGTTGTTGAATATTGCGCTACAGTAGATACTGATGTAGTAGTGGTTTATTGCCCTACATAAGTATTCTTATTTGAATATTTAATTTTTTTTAATTATTTTATATAAGCACACAATTTTGTTTTTAATTTTATGTTTTTAATTGAAAATAGATTTATAATCAAAAATGTAAAAACGTTACATTTATTACTTATAAATCTTATGCTCCAATTACCTCAAAAAATATTAAAGTTATTATTTATATATCTCCTGAAAAAATAATGTAATTTAAGTACATTTTAAAATATAAACATAGTTTATTTAGAATAAAATAATGAGAACAAAAAATTATTTTTTATCAAAGCAAGTATAAATCTCATTCAATATTATAGTCTACAAAACACTTTAAATAAATAGGATGATAAAAATTCAGTGAGGATAAAAATTCAGTGAGGGTTATCATTTAGAACTTTATTAAAAAAATCAATTTATAATACCAACCAAAATATTGGCTTCATATTTTTCTATTGAGGTGACTTGGGCTCCGGGAGCTTACCAGGGTCAGGGCAGACCTCAAGACTCTTGAATTACTAATAGTAATGTAATGTTAAAATTAATTAAAGATTTCACAAAAAAGTCATCTTAAATAATACTTGTTTATAATTTTTTACTCTTATTTATAAATATAATATTTTGTTTTGATTGTATTTTGGCTTAGTTGTGATTTGAATATATCAAATTTTTATTTTTCTAAATGCCAAATTTTATATGTTTAAATTAATTTAGAGACTTAGTTACAAATTGTTAATCAGTTTATGATCCTATTTACAAAATGTCAATTTCATTCCAGGTAAGCTTTGACTGGCTGTAACAGAAGGACCTAATTGGGAAATTATATTAATTTAGGGAATTGGTTACAATATTCTATTTTAGGGATTTATTTTAAAAAATTAAAAATAATTCAGGAACCAATAGAGTAATTAAACCCTTATTTTAAAGTTGTGTTTGGTACCTTGTTACATTATATTCAAGAAGAACTCAACCCAAATTTTTTCAAAATAAAAACATGTTCGCTTGTTTCCTTGATGAGTCTTTCAAGTTTATCGATTTTCTTTGGATGCAGTTCTTTCTGAATTCTTATAAAGATTTCAGATGAAAAAAAAGACCACACCTTTTTGCATAGGAAGTGTCTGAGTAAATGCTGATAGAATCTTCATCTGAATCAGAGTCACTAGAGCTTGATTTGAGTCTTGGAACAGACACATTGCTTTTCCCCCAAGAAGAAAGCTTATTGTCAGTCGTTGCAGAAATACGATAAAGGGAGTTGTATTTATCTGAGTTCCAAGCCCGCTATGTGGAAAATATACATTATTATTTAAACATATTGAATTTGAATGAGCTAGGTTACAAATAGTACACATAACATCCAAGAGAAGTAACAACTACCTTCCGCACAATTGAATTATGCACAAAATTGATAGTATCCTCCCCAAACTTTTCATCACATGCAGGACAAATCTGATTCAACAACAATTAATGAAACAATAAGTCAGAAATCAAATTGCAATGATAACTCAACTACTTACATGAAATATTGCTTAGAAGTTTCTTACTTCATTTTCCTTGATATTTTATAAAGATAGGCCAATGAACCATATCAAGCATACATAAAAATTGTGCTCAGTTTCATAACAAATTGGACTAGTTATTAATCAATCAAGTAAAATAGGAAAACAATTCTATTAAAAATAAAAACATGTTGGTATTAATCCAGAAGTTCATACCATTTTTTCTGGGTCAAAGATGTAGACATCTTCCAAACGGTAATGTTTCACATAAACCATAACATCAAAGTCACAAAATTGACACCTTAAAAGAATTCGACTGCTATCATCCCCATCTGTTTCATTCGGCACTGAATAATCTTCTGTGGAGTTCAAAAGAGATCTACATCAGTAAATTATTTGTGACAGAAAAACTCCATTTTGCAAGCCATAAAAATATATCCAAACGAAAAGAGGAATGCATGAGAAAAATTAATTAACTATATGTTATACACTTATACAAATGTAGAAGCTCACAAAATACCAACATAAAGAAAAATCATGGTGCTATATCTCCCATATGTCAGTGTTATGAAAAAGATACAAATTAATTAAAATCAAATAAAAATAAGTTTTTCACTTCACCAGAAAGAGTGCCATCGGAGCCATCAACATCATTCCCAAGAAGATACCTCGTTGGCCCCCAACTTTCAGTTTTGTCGTCAGAAACATAGGCGCGAGGTCCTCGATTGATATGAGGTAACTCCAGCATCAACTTATTCAAGCTGCTCTTGAGTGAATCTGCATTAGATAAAGCACCTTCAACTTCTGAAGTCCCCTCCTCCTTTGCTACGTAATCCGACATCACTCTCCAATTCACTCAACCTTCTTTGCCTGATGATGATGGGTTTAATTCTCGTAACACTTTTTACTTTCATGTTAAGGCTTAGGAGGAGCTTAGTTAGTTATATATATAGGACAACCAGCAAATGAGGGTCAAAGAAACGCACAAAAGAAAAATAACTTTTATTAACGCAATAAATGCTAAATTTCCATAAAGTGAAACTAGAATTAATTGCGGAATAAAATAAGCAGAAAAATACAGAGTTTGGATCCTAATATGTACTTGTGGGAGAAGTTATGAGAGAGGGTGATACAAATAAAAATATAATAACATTTATTGCATTTATTATTACTCTCTCCGGTCCACAATATAAGAGAAAAGTAAGAAATAAACACATTTTTTAAGGTGTATTAAATGATCAATTCCAAAATTACCCCTATTTAAGGGGAGCAGTTAAAAATGATGTCATTAATTAGGAGTGCTCATTTCATTCTCATTTTTTGTTGTGTTACGTTGTATTTCTTCTCTTATATTGTGGAACGGAAGGAGTATATTACATGTGTCACTCTCTCTCATAATTTATCTCACAAGTACCTGCGAGGATCACAAATATGTTTTTTTTTATTCAAGGATCACAAGTATGTTATCTCTGGCATCAATCATGAAATAATGATCCACACTTTAGAAATTGTTACTTGTTCCACAACTATTGGTAGATTTAAGAAGAATATTTTAAATTTTAGTCACTTCTGACAAAAACTACTAAGAGAAAAAAATACAAAAACACATGTGAGTTCTGCATGAATGAGCTAAAAAGTGCTCATTGGGCTATGCCAAACCATGGTTAGCCGTATGCAGGACACAAAATTGAAGACAAGCCATGGTTTAATCTCAAAAGAAAGAATTCAAAAATAGTTAATGCGGTAATTAATACAACCAATAATAAATTCAATTGATAATAAATATAACATTTAATAGTAGTATTTAAGTATATTGTATTTTTGTCCCTAGTATAAATGTGGAATTAAAAGGAATTTGGATTCATTGTATTTAATAGGCTTTTATTTTTTAAAAGATAACTCCATTACAGAATATGTTCAAAAATTAGACTAGATGAATCAATTTTCGTTGACCAATTTTTATTATATTATTTAATGGAGTAGTAAGATGGAAGAAATAGCCACAAAGCTATTGTATTTTGTCTGTCCTAAGATAACTGAAAGAATTTAGTGTTGGGAATTTGAAGCATGCACTTTGTGTTCACACAATATTTGTTTTTAATTTAGTATTGATTGGAGTACGATGTTAAATTAAAATTTCAACGAGAGTAAATGAATGCTTTTACCTCATTAATTAACTAAGGATTTTATTCAATTCTAATTAAACCACTGGTTTATATTTGTATTCAATAACATGAGAGCGGATTCTCACAAGTACTTGTGGGATAATTTCAGAGAGAGTGAGAGAGAGTGACACAAACAAAAAGATAATACACCTGTATTAATTATTACTCCATCCGTTTCTAATCTTTGTAACTTTTGGCTTGTTACACACAAATTAAAGTATCATTAATTTATGTTAACTAAGTACAAAAATACCCTTTTATATAGTTGTCTTGGGATAACTGAAATCAAAATAAAGGTGAAACAATTAATTCATGCTTTGGAACTCCAAAAAACTAAATAAATATGAATGGTGTATTTGAAAAAGTATAGTGAATTGTACATTAATTTTCTAAAAGTACCATTGTTTTGGAACAAAAATAAAAGACTAAAATTACTAAAGATTAAGAAAAGAGGAAGTATATTGTATGTGTCACCCTCTGTCTGAAATTGTCACACAATTGTTTGTGAGGATCCGCACTACAATACCATACAATGTTACTAAATGATAATTAAATTAACATTTTCAAGTATACTACTACTTAGCACTTACTATAGTTATTATAAAAACAATTTAGCACTTACTATAGTTATTATAAAAACAATAAAGCCATTGCATTTTGTCCGTCCTATGATAACCAGTGGCGGTACTTGTTGGAGGCGGGGGGGAGCCGTGGTATCCCCTGAAATTCTGATTTATTTTTTTTTTTTTTTTTTTTAAAACTCTTCCAAAACGACGTCGTTTTGGGGTTAAACTTAAAATTTCAAATACGCTGCACTGTGCAGCGTTGCACTTCAGTTCCTCTTTCCACCTTTCAATTCCACGTTTCAATTCCTCTTTCACCTTCATCGGCTTCGCGCGCTCACTCACCTAACACCGTTCACCTTCACGACGACGAGATCGGCGCGCATCGGCACCGCATCGCGGCGACGACGCGAGAGGCGACACCGCGACGCAGCAGAAGACGCGGCGGCGGCGGCGACGACGAGACGACGGCGAGACGACCTTAACGGTAAATGGTTCCTCTTCCTCCTTCGTTCTTGTAATCTTGTGCTCAGCTCACACTCACTGCTCTGCTTCATCACTCACCGCCGTTCACCTTCACGCAGCAGCAGCACCCTCATTGAGTCACCACCGCCACGAGTCGACGACGACGACGAGACGACGAGACGACACCGCACGACGACGACGACGCACGCAACGCAAATGGTGAGTTAACTCTGTGATTTGTGTTATTCTGTGATTGAATTTGTGATTATGTGGTTCATTGTTTGTTTTATTGTTTGCTTTTCTGAATTTCTAGTTACTTTCTAGTGCAGTATGTGTGTATGAGTATGACTATTTGTTCAAGCAGAGTTGGAACTTGGAAGATGAGTTTAAACTCTAAAAAAAACTTTTATATTGAATTATGTGAAAGTTGTCTTTCTCTTTGGTTGGCTGCAACTTGAATGCTGTATATTGCTATAATTGGGCTTCTTGTCTTGGATTTAAAAGCTAGATATCAAAGAAGCAGGTAATATGATCAAGTGTCTCAGAATAAAAAGTTTCACCTCAATTTTGTTGTTGTTGATATTATTATAATTAAACTGCAGATGTTCAAGGAGACCATCAGTTGTCTTCTCAAATCCACTAGTGGTAAATAGTCTATTGGGAGTCTTATCCAGTGTTGAAATATTGGTAGCTTCTCTTTTTATTGTCTTCTTGGCATGGACTTATTATGCTCGTATTTCTAATGATTTCAAGAAGTTGATGCCGGACAAATCACCTGGCCCGAACTTGTAAGTGTCCTTCTTACTCTTGTGTTGGATAGTAGAATTACAAAAGCTGCTACTTCATCTATTTGGATTAGCTTATTTGTTTGGACTTATCTACCTACATAAGCACTATTGACCCTTCTTTTATTATAGGAGTGATACAATGGTGAAGCATAAGACAATTGATGCATTTTTCAAGAGGAAAGCTTCCAACAATGATGAAAATCTGGTACCTTCAACGTCGACACTTGAAAAGAATCCTCCCGATGATCAAACAATTCAACTAGATGAGCAACCTTTAAAGATTCAAAAGTTACTATTGGTGAATTTGATGTTAGTCATTTAGAACGTGACCCGGAAAAGTCCCCCAAATTTGGGAATATCCCGTGAATCAAAGAGATGAAGTTCAAGAGCTTATCTCAATTGGGGTCCTTATCAAAGTCAAATTGAAAATTATCCCTCAATGAAGAAAAGCATCCAAGGCGATTTCAAGCATCTTGGTTCAAAATTTTCCTTCATGGCTAGAGTACTCACCGACTAATGATGCCGCTTATTGTTTGCTTTGTTACTTGTTCAAGTAAAAAGCCAAGTGGGCATTTTGGAGCTGATGTCTTTACTAGAAAAGGATTCAAAGCATGGAGAAAGGTCAATTACGTAAAAATGTGCTTTGCTTAATCATATTGGAGAGAGTCCTTGTTCATTTCACAATAATGCATTCAAAGCTTCTCAAGACTTGCTCAAACCATCTATGCACATAAGAAATGTCATTGATGTGCAGAATTTCGATCAAATTAAAAAAAATAGGCTTCGTCTCAGGAGCTCTATTGATTCAGTTCGTTGGCTCACATCTCAAGCTTGTGCTTTAAGAGCACATGACGAATCACAGGGATCAAAAAATAGAGGTAAATTTCTTTCATTGATCAAACTCTTAGCATCCTACAATGATGAACTTGCAACAGTAGTGCTAGAGAATGCTCCATACAATTCAAAGTATACTTCTCATCTAATTCAAAAGGAAATCCTGCATATCATTTCTAGTAAAATGAGAAGCTATATCCGAGAAGAGATTGGGGATTCTAAATTTTGCATAATTGTTGATGAATCACGTGATGAATCTCTAAGGGAGCAAATGGCTATTATTTTGAGGTTTGTTGATAAAAATGGTTGTATACAAGAACGGTTTTTTGATCTTGTGCATGTTAAGGACACTAAGGCTATCACTCTTAAAAAGGCGGTTTGTGACGTTCTTTCTGTGATGGTCTTGATGTTTTAAACATCTGTGGGCAAGGGTATGATGGTGCTAGTAATATGAGAGGAGAGTGGAATGGATTGCAAGCATTATTTCTCAAAGATTGTCCTTATGCTTATTACATACATTGCTTTGCACATAGATTACAACTTGCTTTGGTTGCTGCTTCTAGAGAAGTTTTCCTTATTCATGATTTCTTTAAAGACTTGACTTTTGTTGTCAATGTTGTATGTTCCTCTGCTAAAGCGTCATGATGAGTCGCAAGTCATGGAAATTAGAGGAGATATCACTTTTACTAGAGATTGGTGAACTTGATAGTGGTAAAGGACAAAATCAGTGGGCACTTTGAAGCGAAGCCGAGACACTCGTTGGAGCTCACATTTTTGTTCTATTTGTAGTATGATAAATATGTATGATGCAACTTGTGTGGTTCTTCAAGATTTAAGCAAAACTGGATCAGGTTATGTTCAAAAAGGGGATGCTAATGGTGCTTACAAGATTATGAAGTCATTTGAGTTCATATTGATTTTGCACATGATGAAAGAGACTATGGGAATTACAGATTGTCTTTGTCAAGCTTTACAAATGAAATCCCAAGATATACCAATGCCATACATTTAGTCGCCACTACAAAAACATTAATTCGTAAATTGAGAGATGATGGATGGGATCGATTATTGAAAAATGTGACATTATTTTGTAAACAACATAATATTGATTCTCCCGATTGTAATGTCATTTATATAGAGCGTGATGGGCGTGCTCGTCATCGTATGGACCACATCACGGTGGGTCAACATTTTAGAGTGAATCTCTTTTTTTACAATTGATCAACAATTGCGAGGAATTGAATCACGGGTTTAATGTGCAAACAATGGAGCTTTTGAGTCTAAGCAATAGTTTGGTTCCTAAAGATATTTACAAAGCATTTGATATGGATGATATATGTGCTCTGGTGGACAAATTCTATCCGGTGGATTTTAGTGAGCAAGACAAAACAAAGTTGACATATCAACTTCAACACTTTATTCTTGAAGCTGTTAATCATTCGGATTTGAATAACTTGTCGACTATGTCTGAATTGTGTCAAGCTTTGGAAAAAACAGGGAAGGCGAAGACATATTACTTGATTGATCGTATAATTCGCCTTGTTTTAACTCTTCCGCTTTCTCTGACTACTCTTTGAAAGATCATTTTCAGCAATGAAGATAATCAAAACAAGGTTGCGTAATAAGATGGAGGATGAATTTCTTGCTGACAGTATGATGATTTATATTGAACAAGAGATAGCTGATAACTTTAGCAATGATTCAATTATTGATGATTTCAAGGCTTTAAAAGAACGAAGGGCGGCACTTTAATTCCTAGTACGTCTCTCTTTTCATATATATTATTATATTTTTGTTGTGTACTTGTGTTGATGTTATTTTGAATCTTTGGTAAAACTATATGTTGTTCTTTTAAATTTATATAATAATATTTTAATTAGTTGTAGTTGTTAACGGCCCCCCTTAATATTTGGGGCAAGATCCGCCACTGATGATAACTGAAAGAATGTAGTGTTGGGAATTTGAACCATGCACTTTGTGTTCACACAATATTTGTTTTTTTTTTTTGAGATTATAATCGTTTTTATTTTTTTTGGTATAATATATTCGTTTTTATTTTAGTATTGATTGGAGTACGATGTTAAATTAAAATTTCAACGAGAGTAAATGAACGCTTTTACCTCATTAATTAACTTAGGATTTTATTCAATTCTAATTAAACAACTGATCTATATTCCTATTTAATAACATGAGAGCGGATCCTCACAAGTAGTTATGGCTTATGGGACAATTTCGGAGAGAGAGACACAAACAAAAAGATAATACATTTATTATATAATTGTATTTATATTATATGTGTCACTCTTTCTCCAAATTGTCCCACAAGTATTTTCGCACTACAATATCATACAATGTTATGGAATGATAATTAAGTTAACATTTTCAAGTATACTGCTTAGCACTTATTATAGTTACTATTATAAAAACAATAAATCTAGATACTTCCTCTGGTCCCTATTATAAGGAAAAATTTAGTATATTTTTTGGTCCTAATCTATCTATCTATGTAAAGGAATCACCAATGGAGCCTCCACAATAATCCTTAAATTTTTCCTTTTATATTTGTCTTTTATAACACTTCCCTTTTATTATTTATTAATTTCTACTTTTGTGTCCAACCCACTACTACTAATAAATACCAACATATTAACTTATACTTATCACAAATTAATTATCCACTCTAAATTTTCCTCACTAAATTTTCCTCATTTTAGTTGATGTATTCATTAGCTATATAGGTTCAAAATATAACCGATTCCAAGGGTTGATAAGCGTGTGAATTTGTTTAGTTCTATTAGGTTAATTTTATTTTAATTTTTGGTCAATATTTTAATAGTTATATTTTACTCTATTTGAGTTTTATTTTATTTTTATTGATTTTAAATGAGTAATGTGAATGGTCTTCTTTGAAATGAATATAAATGTTTATTGTTATTACGGTTGGGTATTTTAAAAGTTAAGAATACAAGCTCCATTATAATTATGACTAATAGAAATTAAATATAAAACTATCAACAATCCATAACTAGACAAACCTTTTGAAGTCTCAATTGTAAATAATAAGGTGAGTAAAAATAAGAACATTGGTTATGGAATATAAAAAGTATATGTGGTATTCCAATTTCTTTAACTCCTCTCTTAATTCATAATGATGAAATTATAATCATTAATATTATATTACTAATATGAATCATTAGACTCTAAAAGTCACATTCATATTTACTATATAAATCCTACCCAGTCACACACCATACCTACTCAATCTTATTTTCAGCTCTATATTTTTTTCCCTTTTGGCTAAATCATGGGTGCTCAAGACAACAGTGTCAAACTCGAGAATTAAGAAAAAGATCAACATTAGAAATCAGTACTAGCATAATTTCTCCCTTAAGATGTCTTAACCACTCAAACGCAAAGCGAGTTAGATTTTTACACTTTGATTATTGTGGTGCATATATAACTGTCTCATTGATTTGCCTTGGTTGTTACAAAATGAAAAAAATGGGATATTTTGTGGTTCTTTACTCTATAAATTTAGTTTAAAGCTTGCTCCCATTTTTTATAGAGTTGCTTTGTTATTTTAACGAGTTTAGTTTTGTTGGTTTCTAATTACTCCTATTCTTCATTAACTTTTTCATTTTCTTTATAGATTGGGAAGATTATTGTAACACCCAAATATTCCTTAACAATAGAAATACTAAAAATGCACCATTAGCATTCATTCAGAGTAAGCATGCCCTGTCTAAGATATTGAATAATACAAAACTCTCGAATTCCAATCGAGAGTTATTTCCAACTTAAGGTACTTAGGGTACAATAACATAAGTACTTAAGTATCACTTAAACATTACAACAAAATACTCAATATCCAAAGACAAAGGTAAAATAGATTAGTTTTACAACTTATCAAGCAAGTCATAAACTAAGTTCCAGAGAATACAGAGGCAAACTAAATAACATAGTCTAAGCTACTATGTCTACAAATCTCCAAGCCACAACATCTAATCATGCCTGCTTGCTTTACGCTTCCCTGCATATCCGAAAACAACAACATTTGTAGGGTGAGATAACATATCTCAGTGAGTCTTACCGCGACCCCTTACCCATCACTCGGTCCATTTATAAATTACAATATACAGTCAATCACTAGCAATAGTCCAATTCTTAATGACTATGTACAATATAAATTACTTATCTATAGTTCATAACCCAATTCTTGATGGTTATTCACTATCCTCTTACATAATCTAGTACAACACCTTAAACCATTTTTCTTTTCTTCGGTTTGCGGTGAACCCAATCCACTCACAGTGAACAACCTCATATGGGTCTAGCTCGAGGGCTCATGACTTCCCTCTCCTAGTGTACTATCCTCTTGGGTCGTCACGCATAATCGATATAATTAAATACCGTACCCGCATTGGGCCGTCAACTATGTTCAATATACTTTACATATATATACAACCATAACTCATTCTATGACAAGTTATAATAACATATTATCATTGGTATGAACTCATGAAATCAGTCCAGTCACCATTTAAATCATAAAACATTTGGTTCCCACACGTATTCTAAGTTTACGGTTTTTCGAAATATTTATAACTTCACACATTTTATTAAATGTGGTTCAATCACACACAAAGTCATGATATAACAGACCTAAATACTTGGAAAATGGTTGAGGAAGGAATTATGAGAGGTTTGGAATCGAACGGAACCACGAAAACGAGATTTGGCTTAAAACAAGACTTTGTCAACCCGAGAAAACTCGGCACTGTGTTTTTTGAAACACGGCCGTGTTTTCCCCGCACACACAAAAAAATACTAATTTTGCTCGTTTTCGCTTAGTTAATCCGTCCGCGTCCAATCCATTATCCAATTCAATCCCCAACATATAAACAAATACCACACATAATATTTCAGTCCAAACAATCCACATATCAATATATACATCAATATATAGTTCAACGAATAAGTCGTAAAAAGTATAATTTTCGAAAACGGTTTTCGACTCGTAAAATTTTCAAAACCCAACGGAACGAAATGAAATGAACGACACATTCAATCATTCAGAACACAAATTAACCCCTAAACGTGAGTAAAACTCACCTATCGTGATGAAAATCACGAAATCACCAAACAGAGCGAAACTCAACCGCTCCAAACACACGAACTCAACCCAAACTTAGATCCAAGCTCCTCCAAACCGAAATCAACAGCTCTAAACCGAAACCCACAGCTCTAAACCGAACCCACAGCTCTAAACCTCCATTTTCTTCCACTAGAGCTCCAAAACTTCAACAATGGTAAAACGAAAACGAGTAGAAATTAGGGGATAAAAATTACACCATTAGAAAGAGGAGGAAAAATGGAAGAGAACGGTACCAAAAGCCCCTTACCAAGTGAAGAATTGAGAGAGATCTTCCCTCTCCTTTTTCCTTCTCCTTCGTCACCTTCCTTCTTCTTCTCTCGGGTCTCTCTCTTTTCTCTCTGTTTCTCACTCTCTCTCTCTCTCTCTCTCTCTCTCTCTCTCTCTCTCTCTCTCTCTCTCTCTCTCTCTCTCTCTCTCTCTCTCTCTCTCTCTCTCTCTCTCTCTCTCTCTCTCTCTCTCTCTCTCTCTCTCTCTCTCTCTCTCTCTCTCTCTCTCTCTCTTATTCCTTTCTCTTATTCCTTTTATTTTCTAACTTTTCTCTTC
Organism: Oxytropis ochrocephala; assembly: GCA_020916435.1. Taxonomy (NCBI): domain Eukaryota; kingdom Viridiplantae; phylum Streptophyta; class Magnoliopsida; order Fabales; family Fabaceae; genus Oxytropis; species Oxytropis ochrocephala. The sequence goes on from CM037089.1 coordinate 23,401,562, forward strand.
ATTCTCACGGTCCCTCTCTCTGTTCCTTACCTTTCTTTCTTTCTCTTTGTTTCACTTTTCTTATTTTACTTTGACTATAAGGGTATAAGTGGGTCAAGGGTCTAATCGTGGGTGAAAAGCCTAAATGCCTTTGGCTCACAAATCTCACTAATCCTATTTTTACCCCAAAACTCTCACATCCAATTAACACCATTTAATCAATAAAACTATTTAATCCTATACTTTGACGAGGACTCATTAATTTCGAGACAATCTCATTTTAAAATGTGTCTCATTATTTATTCACATAACAATCCACTCGTTAATTTCTTAATTTGAAATTAACGAAATTAGGGATGTTACAGTCACCCCAACTTGGAAATTTTGTCCTCAAAATTGAACGAACGTACCTCAAGAGAATAAGTATGGATATCTTGTCCGCATGCCGTCCTCCAACTCCCATGTAGCTTCCTCTGTTGAAAAACCATCCCAAACCACTTTAACAATTGGAATTGTTCTGGTCCGAAGCGCTTTTTCTCCATATTCGATGATACGACTTGTATAAGGTCGAAAGGATAAATTCGGTCGAATATCAATCGCTTCAAAACTCAACGGTTGGTAGGATCGGAATGTACTTTCTCGGTTGAGATACATGAAACACGCATGTAGATTAGACAATGCCGAAGGTAAAGCTATACGATAGGCCAATAGCCCAATACGCTCGATAATTTGGAAAGGTCCAATATACCGAGGACTGAGTTTCTTCGCCCGTAATGCTCTACCGGTACCAATGGTTGGTGAAACTCTCAGAAAAACATGATCACCAGGTTCAAACTCCAACGGTCTCCTTCTTTTATCCGCATAACTCTTTTGTCGACTCTGAGCTACTTTCAATCTTTCTCTGATTAGTCGGATCTTTTCAGTAGTTTCATGGACCAAATCGGGTCCCAACAATCGTTGTTCACCAACTTCCCACCAACATAATGGGGTTCTACACTTCCTACCATACAAAGCCTCAAATGGTGTCATTCCAATGCTAGAATGGTAACTATTGTTGTAGGCGAACTCTGCCAATGGAAGATGATCCTCCCAGTGTCCACCACTGTCAAGAACACAGGCTCGAAGCATATCCTCTAAGGTCTGAATAGTCCTTTCAGTCTGACCATCTGTCTGCGGGTGATAAGCAGTACTAACAAACACTTTAGTTCCCAGAGCCTTATTCATCTCTGTCCAAAAACGGGAAGTAAACTTTGGATCACGATTCGACACAATACTAGTTGGAATACCATGCAACTTCACTATATTCTTCAAATACTCCTTTGCCAGTTTAGACACCTTGCTATCCGAGCGAACAGGAATAAAATGGGCTGATTTAGTCAATCGGTCTACAACCACCCATATTGAATCGTTACCGGCTTGAGATCTTGGTAATCCCATCACAAAGTCCATTGAAATATCTTCCCATTTCCACACTGGTATATCTAGTGGTTGCAAAAGACCAAGAAGCTTCGATGCTCGCCGCCTTGACCTCGGACGAGTCAAGCATCGAGACACAAACTCGCAATATCCACTTTCATTCCGTGCCACCAATATAATCTGTTTTCAAATCCCGATACATCTTGGTAGATCCAGGATGTATGGAGTATTGACTTCTATGAGCTTCTTCTAGTACTTGCCTTTTGATTTCATCATCATCTGGCACACAAATCCTACCGTTGAAACGGATAACTCTATCACTATCTTCAACAAAGTTCGGTTGCCCTTTTTGAGACTGTAACTCAACATCAATCTCTTGAGCTGAGCGGATCAAATTTCTCAATGCACTAGAAATTTGAATATGACTCAACACCAATCTATTTCTTTTTGGCTTCACATTCAAATTTAAGTCTCTAAAAGACTCCCACAATGCCATTTCATGCATCATCAACTCGGCTGTGTGAATAGATTTCCTACTCAATGCATCAGCTACCACATTAGCTTTCCCAGGGTGATATTTTAATTCAAAATCATAATCCTTAAGAAATTCTATCCATCTCCTCTGCCTGTTATTTAGGCATGGCAACGGGGCGGGTCGGGACTGGGTTTTGCATTCCCCGTCCCCGCCCCTACCTCTAGCGGGGTCGGGTTTTATATCCCCCATCCCCGTCTCAAGCGGGGTCGGGTTCCCCGCGGGTACCCGATTCCGTCACTAACTTATGCAAAAAATAAAAAAAATTATATTTACGAAAATTAATTTAATAAAATAATAGCTATTATACAATGATAAAATAAAGTTAAAAATATTAAAATAGACTTTTCTTTTCAAAATAGATCAAAACTTAAAATCAACAAAATTATAATTTTTAAAATCAACAAAATAAAGTCAAACTCGGGTCGGGTCGGGTGGGTACCCACGGGTTCAGGTTTTGTTGTCATGCCTACTATTATTCAGTTCCTTCTGATCAAATAAATACTTCAAACTATTGTGATCACTGAAGACTTCAAAACGAGATCCATAGAGATAATGTCTCCAAATCTTCAGTGCATACACAATGGCTGCCAACTCCAAGTCATGAGTCAGATAGTTCTCCTCATGAGGCTTCAACTGCCTAGATGCATAAGCCACCACTTGCTGATTCTGCATAAGAACACATCCTAAACCCTTCCCCGATGCGTCACTGTAAATTTGAAATCCCAGAGACGGATCCGGAAGAATTAGGATTGGAGCAGAAGTCAATCTTTCCTTCAACTCGAGAAAACATCATTCACAATCAGCATCCCATTCAAACGACTGACCTTTACGAGTCAACCGAGTGAGTGGAAGAACTAACTGCGAGAATCCTTTGATAAATCTTCGATAATAACCAGCTAATCCCAGAAAACTTCTTACTTGATGGCGTTGTTGGCCGCTCCCAATTCAACACCGCTTCCACTTTATCGATCCACCGCCACCCCGATTGGGATATCACATGACCAAGAAATTTTACTTCAGGCATCCAGAAATCACACTTAGAAGGTTTCGCATACAATTTCTTTTCTCGGAGTACATTAAGAACAATGCGAAGATGTTGAACATGATCCTCAATGGTCTTAGAGTACACCAAAATATCATCAATGAAAACCACAACAAACTGATCTAGGTACGGCTGGAATACCCGATTCATGTAATCCATGAATACTGCAGGAGCATTAGTTAGACCGAAAGGCATTACTACAAACTCGTAATGTCCATATCTAGTACGGAACGCAGTCTTCGGAATATCTAAAGCCCTCACCTTTATCTGATGGTACCCCGACCTTAAATCAATTTTTGAAAACACTGATGCGCCTCTAAGTTGATCTAGTAAATCATCGATTCTCGGCAAAGGATACTTGTTCTTAATAGTAACCTTGTTTAGCTGGCGGTAATCAATGCACAACCTCATGCTCCCATCTTTCTTCTTCACAAGTAACACAGGAGCACCCCATGGACACTAGGTCGGATAAACCTCTTCGAAATCAACTCTTCAAGTTGGGATTTTAATTCTTTCAACTCTAAAGGAGACATTCGATATGGAGCTATAGATATTGGCCCAGTGCCTGGTACCAATTCTATAGAGAATTCTACCTCACGATCTGGAGGTAAAGAGGACACTTCATCAGGAAAGACATCCAAGAAATCCTGAACAACTTGTACAGATGATAGATCTAAACCAGTTTCAGTTGATACAGATAACATAATAACAAAAGCTTCCGCACCTTGAAATAGAGACTGACTGACTGAAGTGAAAGAAACAATTGCTTCTACAGTGGTCTGAGGCAATTCCACTGATTCCGAAGAAAACCCAATAGTTCTATGGAAGCAATCAATAGTGACATGGTTGGCGATCATCCAATTCATTCCCAAGATACAATATCCATACCCTCATAGGCAAGCGGATAAAATCGACCACAAAATTTCTCGCTTCCAATGGCAAGCAAACAATTTAAACATAGAGATTGGGTTTGGACACAACCCCTTGCAAAGATCAAAAATAGATATCAGTTCAGATATAGGAGACACAAATAATTCTAACCGATTAACACATGCTTCAGAGATAAAACAATGTGTAGCCCCCGAATCATACAATATACTAACAGATTTATGGAAGAGAGAACCTGTACCCCTCAACAGATTATCTTCTGGCCTGATAGTCTTCGCATCCAGAGTGTTAATGCGTCCTCGTCTTGGAGCATCTTGTGTCTCTAAGGAAGCCTTTCTTAAAGGACACTCATTTGCATAATGACCCTCTTCTTTGCAATAGTAACACTGGTTCGAGCCGCGTTTACAATCACCTCGATGGTAGTTTCCACATTTAGAACACTTACTAACTTTGAAGAAGTCAAATGATTGAGCCTGTTTCCCTTTGTTGTTGTTTTTCGAACCTACCTGAGGATTTGATGAGTTTGCATTTCTCTTGTTCTGCCCATATGCCTTTCTACTTGCATACAACCTCTTCAGATCAGTTTCAGCAATGTGAGCTTGTTGCACCATGGCGGCATAACTATTACAAGAAAAAGAACTTAAGCTCTGTCCAATGTCCTCCCTAAGCCCGAACTTGTATCTCTCCATCTTCCACTTGTCATTAGGAGTATACCCAGCCAAACCAAAGAATTGATACAATTCTTCAAACTTAGATGTATATTGTCCCACAGTTAAACTCCCTTGCTTGAAATTCAGAAACTCATTTTCCTTTTCATTCCTCATTGCAGTCGGAAAGAATTTTTCCAGAAAGGCTTGACGGAAATTCTCCCAAGTCGGAGGAGTCCCCATGGTTACCATCACATCCCGAGCATTATTCCACCATTTGTTGGCCTCTCCTTCAGCATATGAGATGCCAACCTCAATTTCTCCTCATCATTAACCTGCATAGTAAGAAAGGTCTTCTCAACATCATCCAACCAATTTTGTGCCTCCATAACATCGGCCCTCCTTGGAATGCGAAGGCTTCATCTTGAGAAATTCGTAATAAAGTTGCCTTGGATTTCCCGGTGGTTCTTGAACAGTTGTGGTTGAGGTCAGGCTAAGCGTGTTGTTGCATTTGAGCAACTGAGCCATCCGCTTTGATGCATCAACATCATGTCATTCATCATTTTCTCATTGTGTCTCAATGACATTTTGCATCCACTCCATGTGGGGATCAACAGTGCTTGACCTCTACCTCTTCCTCTTCCAGACATGATTCTACAAAATATGCACAAAGTATTAAGTTGATCAGGCTCAATGTCTAATTGCATACTAATAAGAATCATACCCAAAAGAATAAAGGATTTATAATATCTAGGTCCGACTAGGCGAAACCACTCTGATACCAAAATGTAACACCCAAATATTCCTTAACAATAGAAATACTAAAAATGCACCATTAGCATTCATTCAGAGTAAGCATGCCCCTGTCTAAGATATTGAATAATACAAAACTCTCGAATTCCAATCAGAGAGTTATTTCCAACTTAAGGTACTTAGGGTACAATAACATAATTAAGTACTTAAGTATCACTTAAACATTACAACAAAATACTCAATATCCAAAGACAAAGGTAAAATAGATTAGTTTTACAACTTAACAAGCAAGTCATAAACTAAGTTCCAGAGAATACAGAGGCAAACTAAATAACATAGTCTAAGCTACTATGTCTACAAATCTCCAAGCCACAACATCTAATCATGCCTGTTTGCTTTACGCTTCCCCTGCATATCTGAAAACAACAACATTTGTAGGGTGAGATAACATATCTCAGTGAGTCTTACCGCGACCCCTTACCCATCACTCGGTCCATTTATAAATTACAATATACAGTCAATCACTAGCAATAGTCCAATTCTTAATGACTATGTACAATATAAATTACTTATCTATAGTTCATAACCCAATTCTTGATGGTTATTCACTATCCTCTTACATAATCTAGTACAACACCTTAAACCATTTTTCTTTTCTTCTGGTTTGCGGTGAACCCAATCCACTCACAAAGAACAACCTCATATGGGCCTAGCTCGAGGGCTCATGACTTCCTCTCCCTAGTGTACTATCCTCTCGGGTCGTCACCCATAATCGATATAATTAAATACCGTACCCGCATTGGGCCGTCAACTATGTTCAATATACTTTACATATATATACAACCATAACTCATTCTATGACAAGTTATAATAACATATTATCATTGGTATGAACTCATGAAATCAGTCCAGTCACCATTTAAATCATAAAACATTTGGTTCCCACACGTATTCTAAGTTTACGGTTTTTCTCAAATATTTATAACTTCACACATTTTATTAAATGTGGTTCAATCACACACAAAGTCATGGTATAACAGACCTAAATACTTGGAAAATGGTTGAGGAAGGAATTAGGAGAGGTTTGGAATCGAACGGAACCACTAAAACGAGATTTGGCTTAAAACGAGACTTTGTCAACCCGAGAGAAACACTGCACTGTGTTTTTGAAACACGGCCGTGTTTTTCCCGCACACAAAAAAATACTAATTTTGCTCGCTTTTCTCGTTTCGTTAATCCGTTCGCGTCCCAATCCATTATCCAATTCAATCCCCAACATATAAACAAATACCACACATAATATCTCACCCAAACAATCCACATATCAATATATACATCAATATATAGTTCAACGAATAAGTCGTAAAAAGTATAATTTTCAAAACGGAACGAAATGAAATGAACGACACATTCAATCATTCAGAACACAAATTAACCCCTAAACGTGAGTAAAACTCACCTATCGTGATGAAAATCACGAAATACCAAACGGAGCGAAACTCAACCGCTCCAAACACACGAACTCAACCCAAACTTAGATCCAAGCTCCTCCAAACCGAAATCAACACTCTAAACCAAGCCCACAACTCTAAACCGAACCCACAAATCTAAACCTCCATTTTCTTCCACTAGAGCTCCAAAACTTCAACAATGGTAAAACGAAAAACGAGTAGAAATTAGGGGATAAAAATTACACCATTAGAAAGAGGAGGAAAATGGAAGAGAACGGTACCAAAAGCCCCTTACCAAGTGAAGAATTGAGAGAGATCTTCCTCTCCTTTTTCCTTCTCCTTCACACTTCTCCTTCTTCTTCTCTCTGCCCTCTCTTTTCTCTCTGCTTCTCACTTTCTCTCTCTCTCTCTCTTTTATTCCTTTCTCTTATTCCTTTTATTTTCTAACTTTTCTCTTCATTCTCACGGTCCCTCTCTCTGCTCCTTACCTTTCTTTCTTTTCTCTTTTGTTTCACTTTTCTTATTTTACTTTGACTATAAGGGTATAAGTGGGTCAAGGGTCTAATTGGGTGAAAAGCCTAAATGCCTTTGGCTCACAAATCTCACTAATCCTATTTTTACCCCAAAACTCTCACATCCAATTAACACCATTTAATCAATAAAACTACTTAATCCTATACTTTGACGAGGACTCATTAATTTCGAGACAATCTCATTTTAAAACGTGTCTCATTATTTATTCACATAACAATTCACTCGTTAATTTCTTAATTTGAAATTAACGAAATTAGGGATGTTACAATTATTCTTCTATTTGTGATTGTTGTATATTATTCTTCTTTCAATGCTTCTCATGGAGACCTAATAGGTATCAAAGTTCTTGAGAGGATTTTTCTTTTATATGTGCTGATTGTATATTGTTCTTTATCCAACATGTCTCACGTGGACTTAATTGTACGTGATCAAATTCATTGAATTTTTAAGTTATTTGTGGGAGTTTCATAAGTTCTTTTTTATTATTGTGTTTCTCTGATCTGATCAAAAGCGGTAATTGGATCAATAGAAAACTTTTAGTCTTAAATTTTGAATTAAGAAATAATGAGTGGGCTTTTGAAATTCTTTTTGGTGTAATCATATATGCATTGAAAGAGAAGAGTTGCATATTAATACGATAATTCATTTAGTTGTCAGGAAATTCGTGAGTTTTTTTGAAGCAAGAAATTCGTGAGTTAGTAAAATATATGTTGAAGAGGTATAGTTCTAATCGGTTATAATTAGATACAACTATTTATAGGAAAAAGAAAAGCATATGATTCAATATTAGTTTTCTTGGCAATTCTAATGTAGACATAAGGCAAGAAAATATTGGATCATGTATGTTAGTGAATCATGCATTTGAGACGATAATATTTTTTTGTAAAGCTATAGACATGTATGAATAATGTTTAGTTTTAATATTTTTATTTAGAAAAATATTTAATTTTAATAGCTTTTCATGAAATTGGGGATTATGTGCTATATGTAAAATATTTTTTAAATATTCATTGGACAGTCACAAATACATGTTTTTCTTATATTTTATTTAAAAAGGACATTTTTGTTTCTAATTAGAGAGTCAAATTGTTTTCTTTTTATTATACATATATATATATATATATATATATATATATATATATATATATATATATATATATATATATATATATATATATATATATATATATAAGTTTAAGACACAAACATAAGTGATTATTATTTTTGACGCAAAATGCATAAAAGATAAATAAATGTAGTATATGTAGAGCTTATGAGAAAATTTTGATTTCAACCAAATATAAACAAATACCTAATTTAAATATGAAAATACCTATAATTTAAATATGAAAATATAATGCAATAATTATTTAAAATTAATTTTGAACTAACTATATGATATTTAACTCAAAGTCTACATCCTCCACCAATAATCTACTAATTCATGATTTTTTTTAATTTCACTTTCATTTTGAATTTTATTTTTAATTGTGTTTTCATTTATAAATTACTAGCTGGTGATGAAAATAAAAGAAAGAAAATAATAAAGACCACTCGCACGTGGCCATAAATTCAAAATCTTAAGTAATATATTTTCTTCTTATTAAAGATAATTAATTTTTTTTCCTACACTAAAAAATAATATAAAAATATTATTAACAATAATTTGTGTTAAAAATGCATAAGCTATATAAAAAACTGTGTAAGAAGCTAATATTTTTATATAAAAGATGCAATATCAAATTTATATAATAATGTATTTTTAATAGATATAATTTATATTATATATATATTAACTCCATAAATTAAATAAAAATATTATAATAATTAGGTAGACGCATACGGCATTTCCTCTAGTAATATTGTAAAGGAGACTTGAACTTTTATTTGTGAGACTTGAGTCATTGTTTAATGCTAAATTAAACTCCAACTCACCCAAAATCTTTCTATTACAATAAACTGGGAAATGCAAATCTTATACTGCATGAGTTGATATAAAATATTTTTAATTTTTTTAGAGTTGATATAATAAAATTCAAATTGCTAAAATAATTTATATATATATATATATATATATATATATATATATATATTAAGAATATAGTATAATATAAAGATTTAGTTGTCATTATTATATAAAAATTATTTATTTGGGACAATATTCTTATATATTGCAGAATTTTAACATATTAAATTTATGGGTATGAATATTAATAATAGAGACAATTGAATGTGTATATTGAGACTTAAATCATAGAAAACGAAAGTTCAATACTCTTTATCATTTTTTGATGAACAATTCATAATTCTTCTAATAAAATCAAAACTATAAATTTAATTAAAAATAAACATAAAATTGAAGAACTTTAATATAATTTATTTGGAGAAATATCAAAATGATGGTTGAACATGTGCAAGTTAAAAGGATGAAGATGGTAGAGATAATAGTTGAATATAAATAATAAAAATGATAAGAGTATAATTTTTATGTTAATGCTCGAGCTCAAGTCTTTTTAATCAAAATAACCTTATATTTTTTACTTGATTCGGTATGGATTGGAGACTTTTCTAGAGAAGCACACGACCATAAGTAATTCCTTGACATATTAATGGCTTATAAAAATTTCAATATTATAGTAAAAAATATTCACATTAAACGCTATAAATAAAAATCACCGGAAAAAAGGGATAACAAAAAAGCGATATAAATTAAGAAGACGCTACACTTATTTTTGAATATTAGAATCGTAAAACCATTTTTTTGTACAAATGCAATGAAACAACTAACATTTTCTCTTTGTCATAAAAAAAACTAACATTTTCTCAATTATATAAGAAAATGACTCAATGTCTTGACAAAATGTACTTTAAAGAGACATACAAATGCAACGAACAACAAATACAAATGTCTTGACAAAATGTACTTTAAAAATGTATATTATGAAGAAACTAAGCACAATGTCTTGACAAAGTTATATGTTTGAAAGAATTTTTTTCTCCTTCCAAATTTCAGTTACACCTTTAAAATTTACTACTACATTAACTTTGGGAAGTGTTTTATGACCATCAATTTCTATAAAAGAATCAAACGAATGTGTATTAAGAAACATAAATCATAGAAAATAGAAAGACACTACTCTTTATTTCTTTTGTTCTTCACCAATTAATATTTTAGAATTTGAAATGTAAAAAAAAAGAAAATTATAAATAAATGAAATTGAAAATTAAGAAATTTGAATTGACATGAAATTTATGTTTATAATAAATTTATGTTTGTGTATTTGACTTATACATCAATTCAATGTTTTATATATATAATAATAAAAAGAAAACAATTCAACTCTCTAATTAGGGACAAAAATGGCTTCTTTTACTAAAATATAAGAAAAATCATGCATATGTAAATGTTGAAACTAACATATATCAAAATCTTTTAGATAATACACCATCCAATTTCATGAAAGTTATATATTAGAAATAAATATTTTTCTAAAGAACAATATTAAAACAAAACATGATTCATACATGTACATATAGCTTTACAAAAAAAAATTCACAATTGCATTACTCACTAACTAATACAAATTATTCTCTTTGCCTTGTTGGCTACATTAGAATTGTCTAGAGCATGAAGCTCAAATACCTTACTTTGCCTTTTCGCTTTCTTCTCTATCCATGACAACTCTATTTTTCCTTCCTAGAGTCCGATTTGAAACCTATAACAAACCCAATTCAATCATAGTCAATAAAAGCTTATGAATAAAAAAAGATTTAGACACCAAAAATTGGAACTCCAACTACGTGCAATGGCTTCCTTCAAGCCTAAATATTAGTGATTTAAAAACAAAAAGTTTACATAAGTTAAGTAACAACCTAACAAAAGTGTTGTAAAAAATGAAAAGATAAGTGATGACCTCTCTTCTTAAGTATTTATAATATTTCTAAAAGAAGACTTAAAGTGAAGGAAAATGAAAAGTTGTAACTAAACTCTATTAAAAACCAACTATAATAAATAATACTAATCAAAATTATAATTTAGAAACACCAAAAGGCAACCAAAATAAATATACATCCAGTAATGAATTAAGAACAATCAACTTATAAATTTTCATAAATAAATAAATAAATAAATAAATAAATAAGCATAATATTTTTTTTGTTTGATTTATAACTAAATTGCATAATAAAAGGTAAATTATAAGGAGGAAAACATATATGTACTAATAGTAAACGAAGATGGGCCAATTTATTTTTTGGTCTTAGGTGACTGTTAAGTTCATGGGCATGGGGTTGTAATTCAAAAAACCAAATAAATGATAAATATGTTACATTGTAAATGCTTATTCTTTCATGGTTTTTATGTTTTATAAATATATGCTTTCATTATCAAATAAATATTTACTAAAATTAAAGGAACAAAAACCGTTGCACTTATTTTAGTTATATTATATTATTCCACTAAGAGAACCATTTAATAAGTTAGTGGTAATTATTTATTTTCTTTAAAATTAAATTCCTCTTCATGTCTAAATTATAAATAAATATTTTAATACATAAAAATATTGAGAAGCATAAATAATTATTAATATAGCTAAAAATCTAATTGTAAATAAATGAAGGTGATGTGGAGCATCCTAGAGCTTGGAAAAAAGCTTCCTTTAGATATTTATATAGATTTCAAGGTTTTTTTAACCATATTTTTAATATTATTTGCTTTATACGTTTTATGTATGAAAGTATTGCACAATTAATCTAGCAACACATTGATTTTTTTATTAGTCATACATAAAAGAGACAAATGAAGAGTCACACTTGGAAAATAAATTCATTCGCCAAGTTATTTAATAATCAATAAAAAAAAAACCACCTTATTGCCATTTAAATATCCGAAAAATAATAGTCACATGTCATGAAGGAAGTCAAATCATCACACCTATGCAATTTTTTAATTGGACCATTGTAGATTTCAATTATGTTAAAATAATTACATTATATATATATATATATATATATATATATATATATATATTCTAGGATGCTCCTCATTAAGTTGAAATAATGTATAGTTTACCACTATTTACTTGATCTATTCTAACTAGATTCTTTCTAAGTTTATAGCTAAATTTTTTCTCCAAGAATATTCTGAATTGTGAGTTTTTCTCAATTTTTCTAAGATGCTCCACATCATTTTTAGTTATATTAATGTATATTTTAAATTTTAATAGGACACTTTATGTTTGGCTTTTAAATTATTCTCTTAGTGGAATATTAATAATTATCTTTATATTAATTAAATAATTCTCTTAGTGGAATACAATAAATTTTTATTTTTATTTTAAAAAACTTTCTCCCTTATTGATTGTTGTTAATTATTACTTGATGTTTTGATTTTGGTTGCCTTTTGGTGTCTCTAAATTATTTTCTTTATTAGTACTAATTATTATAGTTGGTTTTTAATAGAGATTAGTTACAATCATTTCATTTTCATTCACTTTAAGTCTTCTTTCAGAAATATTTTAAACACCTAAGAAGAGAGGTCACCACTTATCTTTTCATTTTTACAACACTTTTGTTTGGTTATTATGCTTATGTAATTTTTTTTGTTTTACGCATCACTAATCTTCGGCCTTGAAGAAAGCCATGGTAGTATAAATAAATATAGATATTAACTAAAACAGTTAAGAGTATTTTGGAGGTTCTATATCAAGCAGTTTTTTAATTAAAAAAATGTCTATTAATTGAAGTATTTTAAACAATATTATAATAACTTAAAAACATAACAATTTAAATAAACCCGTGCAACGCACGGGCTTAACCCTACTTATAAGAAAAAGATACATTTTTCAAAGCACATTAATTGCTAAAAACTCTTTTATACCCCTATTTAATGTGAGAATAGGTTTACTAGAAAGTCACATAGTATCATAGTGGGTATAAAAATTTAATAATAGGGATATGTTTGAAATAAGACTTAACTTGCATAACATTTAATAACCTCATTAGTCTTTGTAATTTTTGTATTTTCTTCTTATAATAGAGACCGGAGAGAGTAAAATACATCTATTTTTTTCATTAATTAAAGAGTTATTATTTGTTAATGATACGTCTAGTTTTCAAAGTTGATACAAAGATACAATAGTGTAAATAACATTCCAATTGATATAACCTTGGATGATAATGAAGATATTTTTAAATATACCTCTAACATTTAAACTTGAAATTTGAAATCTTTTATTTAAACTTAAAATTCATTGGAGCCATTTTAATATGCAATATTACATTATTAAACATGACATTTTTTTACTACTAAAATTTTTATTTAATAAGAAATATTTAATTATATGTAGTAATAGTAATCATATTTAAATATATTTTTCAACGAATATTAGGTGAGTTTTGATTAAGGTAGGGTTGTCTATCTTAAGTTTAGGTGAGTTTTGATTAAGGTAGGGTGTTGAGATTTGTAATCAAAAATCCTAAATTAATTAAACTCTCAACGGCTATTTTGTGTAATAGAGCCGTTGGTTTTGTTATTTTAACAAACTAAGTAAAACAGTCAAAACTAACCTAACTACTTCTAGTTTGTTATGTAACAAACCATTCTATCAGCTAGCATACCAGAGAACTATAAATACATACATGTACAGAAACAGTTTTATTTTTCTCTAAGTGTTCTATTCTAATCTACGCTAATACTCCCTTAATCATAGCTCCTTTCGTAGAGTGTTGTACCTCGCATAACAAGAAAGAAGAGGGTTAGATACATTTGCGATTCATCGAAATTGAAGAAAGAAGTAAGGTTGAGAGAGTGTTTTACCTTTGAAGAGCAAATTTGAAGGTGGCTTGGTGAAGATTTCTGGTTGGGTTCCAAGGTTGGAAGCTCAAGGTGTTCATACAACAAAAAGGAGGAACAGAGTTAAAATTATGGTTTCAACACGAAAGAGGATTCAAAGGGAAAATCACTAAGACCGTGATTTTACCTTTGTTTTGATCTCGTTGAACTCGATCTTAGTTCAACTCAAAAATCAAGATTCAAAAATTAGGTTTTCAAGCACCTAATCAATCGAACAAGAAAGTGAAATTAATTGTAACAGAAGTGATATTGACCTTGGGAAAGTATTTCCAGTCTTTGTGTTTGAGTGATTCAACGATTGAAGCAAACTAGGGTTTGCGGCGAGAAGTGTTATCGTGAGGTGAGAAGAGTGTTTGAAGCCTCAGGTCGTGTTGATTCAGAACAAAACCTTAGGGGTTTTGTTTCATCATCATCATCATCATCAATCATCATCGGCAAAAAATCAAGTTGAATCGAAGCTTCAATCACCATAGGTGAGAGCTTCAACTCAAGCTAGGGTTTCGGTTTGAGAGAGAAGAAGAGAGAAAGAAGATCAGAAAACCAAGAAGAGAGACAGTGAATCTTGAACTTCTGGCGTAGAGAGAGAAGAGATTGAATATATACGTCGGGTCAAAGTGTAACCCGCGTGTATCCATTTGAAACGGATTTGGGTTCTGCAGGATCCACCAAACAATTTTGTTTGGCAACAAAGGGACGCATCATTGGATTGGGCTTTGTCAAGCTGGGCTTGAAAATTATACCTCTCCTCAGTGCTAATACCACCCCTGCAAGTCAAACAAAAAGCAATAAATGAAACAGGTATGGCCCGAAATTGATAGACTTGAAAAATATATTAAAAGTTGTCCATCGCTAGTTGCGCTTAATAATTAAACTTTAAAAATATAGAGAACTTAGAACAATTGCAAAATTTAAATAAAAATAATATTATTATTAATAATAGAGAAGACTCTCTCAAATTTTCCGTTGAACCTCAGAATACATTTCGCCGACTTTAGTTTAGCTATAGATTGAATCATATCATCTTATCAACTCGTGACTATGAAGTCTCAAGATTGATTTTCATATCAACTGTGTCGTCGATTGGTTGGGTTTTGATTTTGTGATACCGCAGAATATCTCGTTCTTATTTTGGCAGTTTACACATTTGGGAGGGCCAGCTAGGTGCAGACTCGAGGCCAGACTCTCATATAGCACACAATTTTATGGTTCATCTGGGATTTGAAGAACCAATTCATTTTCTCTAGAGCCATTCCTGACTTTCAAGCATCTGTGGACCATATTATATTCCTTTCTTGGAGTGAGGTTGATTGTAACAGCCTGGGTCCTTTTCTATCTTAGTAGGCTGCCCAACATTGTACATCACAGCCTTATCTTTCTCAATTTTCTCTCTATCTCTCTCCCCTCTATTTCCCCTCTCACTTTCTAATTTCTAATTTCTTTATTCTACTTTTGAGTTACAACGGGAAAATATAACATGTTGGTATAATTTTATAACTGATAAAATAAATTTCGTGTTATTCGCCATGAGGTTGTATTATTACTACAAGATTGGTAATTACCTAGCGATTAAAAATGTCAATTGAAAAAAACATTCTAAAGTTATGAAACTTCACAATACATCTAATTTGATAAGTTTTATTTTGTCTCTATGAGAATATTACAATTTGGAAAATTTAAAACTTTAATATAGTTTTGTTTTCTAATATCTTCGGAAAATATTATATATTGCTGGTAAATATTTACAGGGTAATATTAGAAATAACTCAATTACTATTTGAAACTTTTTGTTTATCTACTTTAAATTAGTCTTGATTTTCACGGGGTAATGTTCGAACTAATTAAATTAGGTCTAAGTCTATTAATAAAAATAACACGACAACACTCGTGCGTGTGCACTGCATATCGCTAGTAGAAAAACTAAAAGTGAATGGATAAAATGTAATATATCAAAAGAAGAATTAAGAACAATAAAATGAAAATCAATTTGGGATAAAATGTAACTTTAAAAAGTGGAATTAGAAAATTAAATAAGAATAATAAAGATAAATATATTTGTGATTAAAATAAAAATAAATATTAAAGAGCTAGAAAATGAAAATAAACAAAGCCACAAAGAATTACCAATTATTATGTCAAAAAAGGGTTGCCAATTAGAAAACTTGCAAAGTATGTAAAAAAGACTTGAAACATAAATAAAAATTAATGGTCACTAAATTTTGTGGCGAAAAAAGTTTGTGACGGATTTTATTTATCTGTCGTTAAAAGTCCTCTCTAGTTCACCTTATTCTAGTTATGGTTATTAATTAAACTTTAAAAATATAGAAATTTCTAACAATGACAAAATTTTAATCATAAATATTATATTTTAATAAAATATAATTATTTGTATTAAAAGGACTCTATGTCAAATCTCCTTTTAAGTCTCGCATGCCAGAAAAAAAATACAAATCACAGTCATTAATGAAAAGCCTTTTTTCTTGACAAACATGTTGGGGAAAATCTCACACATGTCAAACGATTAACCCACATGCCCAAGAATCTTTGATATAGAACATACATAAACATATCACAAATAATAAATGGGAGAACACAAAAATATACGTGGTTCGGTACCTCTTGTCTACGTCCACGAAAACACATCAACATAATTCATTCGTGCATCACCCTACAACACTCTCTCACTCTAAGAACCGCCCTTCAACTCTACATGATCATCCTAGAAAGAATACTTCACCTCTCCAAATGGGGATCTCCTCTCCATATTATCACCCAAAGGATATGAGGATGTCTCATCTCTTCACAAGTCTCTCTATTTATAGGAGAGTATATATAGATTTCATTGTAGACAATAATTGTCTCACATTCCAAGGGTCTAGATACATTCACCCACCTTGTAAAATGAACTCTTAAATTTCTACTCTTTTTCACTTTTGTTGGAAATTTCAATTGACTCTCCCAACATTCATAACATGCTAATATATATAATAAAGAAATTTAAAACATAAACTTCAACATGCATATATAATGTGAAATTTAAAATAAATAGTCAATAATCCATGGCCTCAAAAAGAGAGGCAAACAATATCCATTTTGGTATCTTTGTAGCAATGCAATCTGAAGATGCATGTAAGCAGCTAGCTTCTAGCAATAGCAATGCATGCATGATTGTGTCTTTAAATAATAATACCATATATTCCTAGCTAGATCAAAGCTGAGAATACCAAATCTTGAACAAATTAAATTTGGCCCTCAGACTTTTCTCTTCATCTTCCTCCTCCTGCTCCTGCTCCTGCTCATCACTTGTATCCGCTGCTAATTCTGTCTCTTCATCTTCCTCCTGCTCTTGCTCCTCCTGCTCATCACTTGTATCCGCTGCTAATTCTGTCTCAGACTCCTGCTCTTGCTCCTGCTCATCACTTCTATCTAATGCTAATTCTGTCTCAGAGCTTCAGACATAAACCATCAACAATGTGTCAACATTCAGTGGAAGAAGAAACTTTTCATAATAAAGGATAATACCTAAAAGGATAATGTCTACAAAGTCATCATAATTCAATGCAACAAATTAATATTTTAATACATAAATATCATACAAATCTACAAAATTATATAAAGGTTTGAAAATGTCAAGTTTTCATATTCAAACGGACATGAAGAGTACCGAGCAGAGGCGGACCTACATTGTATCCAAGGATTTCAGTTGGACCCCCTGGAAAAAAGTGTTACTATTAGAGTAAGATAACTTGATTACTTAATTTTAGTAAATTAAGTAAGGATATTTTAAAAAATGAAACAATTCAATAAACCAACATCTTTTATAATGATTTTTTTTGCACCCCCCAATCTAGGGTCCTGAATCCGCCACTGGTACCGAGTAAACCAAACCTCTTGTTAAGTGCAATCTGGACTTAGAGGAAGAGCTTCAGTGAAACCATTCGAATTACTAACATTTCTCGTATCTCCTAACTAACTACTAATTACTAATTATTAATACTTGTCTGTAAAAAATTCTCTCTCCAGTTACTCTAACTAAACAACTAATTACTAACATTTCTCTTATCTCCAAACTAACTACTTGGATTTTTAAGTGTACAGTTTTGTCACCAACATGTTACTCAACTCATGAAGTATTATTTCTCTTCGGTCGGAAGATAAAACCAACAACGTCAATTGTATGAGATAGTAGAGATTTCTTCCAATTTACCTAACTTGAATGATTAGTTTCTACAGTTACTCACAGAGGATACCCGCTTTATAAAAAAGGCAAAAAAAAAAAACCAAAATTCTTCATCGATCACATTGTTTTAAGATTCAATTATTGGGTTGTTCACTTAACTCTTTAGGAATTTTTAATTAGGTCCCCCCACTAAAAAAAGTTCTTCTCTGGTCCATGAATTAATATACGTAGTTTACCTAACTCGAATTGTATGAGATAGTAGAGATTTCTTCCAGTTTACCTACTCGAATGATTAGTTTCTACAGTTACTCACAGAGGATACCCGCTTTATAAAAAAGGCAAAAAAAAACCAAAATTCTTTATCGATCACATTGTTTTAAGATTCAATTATTGGGTTGTTCACTTAACTCTTTAGGAATTTTTAATTAGGTCCCCCCACTAAAAAAAAGTTCTTCTCTGGTCCATGAATTAATATACGTAGTTTTTTCCAATAAGTTTCTAATATGTTATATTATTATTAGACAATACTAACGCGACATTGACAAATTGTAATTAATGTACTATAAAAGTACTATAAAAGTGTTATATTATTATTAGACAATACTAACGCGACATTGACAAATAATAAAAGTGTTTAAATAGTACTATAAAAGTACACTTTCGCATTCTCCCCCTGCAGAGTTGAGTGCTATGTTTCTGGCTGATGATGTCTTAGGGACTCGTTTTGGAGGCCTTAGTTTTTGTTTTGTTATATTTTGTAACCAAAAATGAATAAATACATATTATTGAAATGTAATTAATGCATTAGAATATTTTTTTATTCCAAGTTTTCCTAACTATATATCATTAAAGGTCATTGAAACATTGAATATTTTTTATTATACAAACATTTAATATTTCTTTTTTGAATAATTAATTTTTAATTATATTATATAAGCACACAGTTTTGTTTTTTATTTTATGTTTTTAATTGAGGAGTTACTAAGTAACAAAAAATTAAAAATAAACTTTTATTATTATGTATATATCAAAATAAAAAAAATATTAAAAAAATTAACAATAGCAACCAAAATATTGGATTCATATTTTCTTTTGAGGTGAGTTGGGCTCTAGGGGCTCATCAGGGTTAGAGAAGACTACAAGACACTTTTGAATTACTAAATAGTGATATAATGTTAAAATTAATTAAAGATTTCACAATAAAGTCATCTTAAATAAAACTTGTTTATCATTTTTTACTCTTATTTATAAAAATAATATTTTCGCTTAGTTGTGATTTGAATATATCAATTTTTATTTTTCTAAATGCTAAATTTTATATGTATAAATTAATTTAGAGACTTAGTTACAAATTGTTAATCAGTTTATCAATCTATTTACAAAATGTCAATTCCATTCCAGATAAGCGTTGACTAGCTGTAACAGAATGACCTAATTGAGAAATTATAATAATTTAGGGAATTGATTACAATTTTTTATTTTAGGGATTTATTTTAAAAAAATTAAAAATAATTCAGGAACCTATAGAGTAACTAAACCTTATTTTAAAGTTGTGTTTGGTACATTATTACAGTATATTCAAGAAGAACTCAGCCCAATTTTTTTCCAAAATAAAAACATGTTTACTTGTTTCCTTGATGAGTCTTTCAAGTTTATCGATTTTCTTTGGATGAAGTTTTTTCTGAATTCTTACAAAGAATTCAGATCGAAAAAAAAAGACCATACCTTTTTGTGATGGAAGTGTCTGAGTAAATGCTGATAGAATCTTCATCTGAATCAGTAGAGCTTGATTGAATAGCATGTCTTGGAACAGGCACATTGCTTTTTCCCCAAGAAGAAAGCTTATTGTCCGTCGTTGCAGAAATACCATAAAGGAGGTTGTATTTCTCTGAGTTCCAATCCCGCTATGTGGAAAATATACATCATTATTTTAACATATTGAATTTGAATGAGCTAGGTTACAAATAGTACACATAACATCCAAGAGAAGCAACAACTACCTTCTTCAAGATTGAATTCTGCACAAACTTGATTGTATCCTCCTCAAACTTTTCATCACATGCAGGACAAATCTGATTCAACAACAATGAATGAAGCAATCAGTCGGAAATCAAATTGCAATGATAACTCAACTGCCTACATGAAATATTGTTTAGAAGTTTCTTACTTCATTTTCCTTAATTGTTTTATAAAGATAGGCCAATGAACTATATGAAGCATACATAAAAAAAAAAAAAAATTGTTCAGTTTTATATGCAACAGCTAAGCATGAAACTATGATTTATAAATCATAACAAATTAGACTAGTTATTAATCAATCAAGTAAAATAGGAAAACAATTCTATTAAAAATAAAAAACATGTTAGCACTAGCTTCTTCTAATATTAAATTTTAAAATTCAGAGGATCATACCATTTTTTCTGGGTCAAAGACGTAGACATCTTCCAAACGGTCATGTTTCACAAAAACCATAATATCAAAGTCACAAAATTGACATCTTAAAAGAATTTTAGTGCCATCATCCCCGTCTATTTCATTCGGCACTGAATAATTTTCTGTGGAGTTCAAAAGGGATCTACATCAGTAAATAATTTGTGGCAGAAGAAGTCCATTTTACAAGCCATAAAAAGTATATCCAAACGAAATCAAATAAGATACCTTCAATTTCTGAAGTCCCCTCCTCCTTTGCTACGTAATCCGACATCACTCTCCAATTCACTCAACCTTCTTTGTCTGATGGGTTAAATTCTCGTGAAAAATAAACACTTTTTACTTTCATGTTAAGGCTTAGGAGGAGGAGGAGCTTAGTTATATAGGACAACTTGCAAATGACGGTCAAAGAAACACACAAAAGAAAAATAACTTTTATTAGCCCAATTAATGCTAAATTTCCATAAAGTGAAACTAGAATTAATTGCTGAATAAAATAATGTTTATTGTATTTATTATTACTCTCTCTGGTCCACAATATAAGAGGAAAAAAGGGAGCTTTAGAGGTCCACAATATAATGAATAAACACATTTTTAAGGTGCATTAAATGTTCAATTTTCAAAATTGCCCCTATTTAAGTGGAATAGTTAAAAATGATGACATTAATTAGGAGTGTAAATCATTATTCAATGTAAAGGGAAATCTTAGAAAGTAGATAAACTTTTAATCTTATTAAATGATAATAGCTAATTTTATTATTATTTTTATTTGTGTAATGTTGTATTTTTTCTCTTATATTATAGACCGGAGTGAGTACATTAATTATATGTGTCACTCTCTCGTAACTTATCTCACAATTACTTGTGAGTATCACAATCTCTGACATCAATCGTGAAATGATGATCCACACTTTAGAAATTGTTACTTGTCCCACAACAATTGGTAGATTTATATAAGAAGAATATTTTAAATTTTAGTCACTTCTGACAAAAACTATTGGGTAAGGATGGGTAAGGATCCCCTGTATTTAGGGCGCGAACTGCACTATGCAGTCAGTGCAAAAATAATACATTTAAAGTCGGTTCGTTGTTCAACCGACTTTAAATGTTTAGGACACACATACATTTAAAGTCGGTTGAACAACGAACCGACTTTAAATGTTTATTTTTGCACCGATCGCATAGTGCGCTTCATACTAAATACACAGATCCTTTTTCTAAGGATCCTCTAACTTTTGAAGGAACTTTCCTCTAACTTTGTATCTATCTCTCTTTAATACATTCTATCTCATCTTATTTCCCTCCATTTTTATTTTTCTCTCTTATCAAAAAAATACTAAAGTTAGGAAAATGTAGAGGAGATAAAGTTAAAGGATCCAATTCCGCCAAAAGGGGAGATGCATTTTTCATACACATCGTTAGCCGTATGCAGGACACACAAATTGAAGACAAACCATGGTTTAATCTCAAAGGAAAGAATTCAAAAACAGTTAATGGGGTAATTAATACAATCAATAATAATTTCAATTGATGATAAATATAACATTTAATAGTAATATTTAAATATATGTATTTTTGTCCCTAGTATGAATGTGGAATTAAAAGGAATTTGGATTTATTGTATTTAATAGGCTTTTCTTTTGTAAAAGAGAAAATGGATCTAAAATAAGATACTTCGCCTTACTACTCTATTACGTAATATGTTTAAAAATTGGATATACACTTTCCGTTGATCGCCACTTTTTTTTTAGATAAACAAAAATTGTATTGATGGGAGTACTAAGGGTACACTAATCCCATTAATATTAAAGAAAGGAGGAGGATCTCTCAAAACCTCCTCACCAAAACCTAGTGGGAAAAAAAGACTTGGCAGAAAAGAGAGTAGACTCAAAACGGAATTGGGTTGCTAACAATGTGCATGTCAACCCACAGTTTCTCCCCATTCCGTTGATCAGTTTTTACTTACTTCTGTCTTACTCCTCCGTTTATTTATTATTATATTGTACTCCATCAATTTATATTTACTTGTCGCTTTTTCACTTTTTACACATACCAATAAGACAAATAAATGTTGTTATTTTTGATACAGTTAATTCTCTTTTACCTTCTAATACCCTTAATGATTTATTATCTCATTTCATTTATTTATCTCTCTAGAATAAATACTTAAGGGTATTATTGAGAAAACAATAATAAATGGGGCATAGAAACTTGAAAACGACAAGTAAATAGAAACAATGTTATTGAATGATGATTAAATTAACGGAGGGAGTATGTGTTACTCTCTGTCCAAAATTGTCTCACAATTACTTATGAGGATCCACACCACAATACCATACAATGTTATTGAATGATAATTAAATTAACATTTCCAAGTATACTACCCATCACTTATTATAGTTAATATAAAAACAATAAATTCAGATACTCCTCCGGTCTCTATTATAAGAAAAAAAATTGGTACATTTTTTTGTCCTAATTATAAGAAAAATATACACTTTTCAACGCACATTATTACTAAAAATTCTTCTATAATACCCCTATTTAATGTGAGATATAGGTTCACATAGTAGGTATAAAAATTTAATAATAGGGATATATTTGAAACAATGCTTAAATTGTATCACATTTAATAACCTCATTGGTCTTTGTGATTTTTGTATTTTCTTCTTATAATAGGGACCGGTGGGAGTATAATACATCTATTTTTTTTCATTAAAGAGTTATTATTTGTTAATGATGCGTCTAGTTTTCAAAGTTGATACAAATATACAATAGTGTAAATAACATTCCAATTGGTATAACCTTGGATGATAATAAAGATACTTTAAATATACCTCTAACATTTAAATTTGAAATTTAAAATATTTTATTTAAACTTAAAATTTATGGAGCCATTTTAATATGCAATATTACATTATTGAAATGACATTTTTTTAATACTAAATTTTTTATTTAATAAGAAATATTTAATTATATGTAGTATCATATATTTAAAAATCTTTATCAAAGAATATTAACTATATATCCATATATATATATAAGTTTTATGTAAATAAAATCAATAATAAACATAAGTTTTATGTACAATAATATTTAGTAACAATATTTAAAAGAGGTGTTAAAATTTTGTAAATTCATTAATCAATGTAATTGAAAGTTTTATTTTGTGAGGCAAAGTAATTGAAATGTTGTAACTCATAAATTAACATTAAATTTTAGCTAATGCTAAAAGACAAACTTATTTTAATATTTTGTAATATAGAATAATATTTAATTTCTTTAAATTAAAGTAAGCAGTAAGTACCACGTGATAGTGTCATTAGCAAACTTAATCAAATATTTATTTTCATATTCTACAAAAAAACTTAATAATTTAAATATTTTCGTATTCTTTATATTTTTTAAATTTTGTAAGAATTTTCGTACGATTTCTTTATGATTTCAACCACTAAAAAGTAAAATTGGTTAATAACATTATGTTAGTAATAATAGTTAAATAGTCTAATACATTTGATATAAATATAATAATATGACTTAATATAATTTTATATCTTTTAGTAAAGCCTCCATGTTAGTATAAAATACATTTAATTTTGATTCATTAAGAAGATATTATTTCTATAAGATATATTGAACCCTTATTAAACTATTATTATTACAATTGTCAAAAATTATTATTATTAATCAATCTTGTTGCTCTTCAATTCAAATATTTAATAGAATTACTGAGTGCTTTATTTTTATTAGTTTATACAACTTTAATAAACGATCCTCAGAGTCGATCTTAACCATATATTTATACAAAGGACATGAAAACAATAATAAATTTAGTGAATAAATAATATATATATATATATATATATATATATATATATATATATATATATATATATATATATATATATATTGTGTGTGTAGTAATAAATAAATTCAGTGAAAAAGGTGATAAAAAGTTTTTTTAAAAATAAGTTGGTATGACCCTAAATTGATAGACTTGAAAATATATTAAAAGTTGTTCATCGCTAGTTGCGCTTAATAATTAGACTTTAAAAATATAGAGAATTTATAACAATTACAAAACTTAAAAAAAATGTATTCTTTGTAGAAAAGACTCTCTCAAATTTCCCCTGAGCCTCAAAATACATTTCGCGGATCTTAGGTTTAGCTAGATTGAATCATATCATCATCTTATCAAGTCGGGACTAAGAAGTCTCAGGATTGATTTCCATATCAACTGTCGTCGGCTGGTTGGGTTTTGATTTTGTGATACCGCGGGATGCCTCGTCATTGTTTTGGCATGCAGTTTACTCATTTGGGAGGGACGACTAGGTGCGCATTTACACCGACTCTCATATAGCACACGCTTTATGGGTCATCTGGGATTTGAAGAACCAATTCATTTTCTCTAGAGCCATTCCTGACTTTCGAGGATCCATGGATCGTATTATATTTCGTTCTTGGAGCTAGCGAGGTGGTTTCTAGATAGGAGTTCATCTCCATCTTGTTTATCCTAGAAATAGTCGATTGATTCTATTAGCTGCATTTCTAAGAGATAGTGCCCGTTTATATCATTTCTGTTGCTTGTTATGACACCTTGTTGTTTTTGGTTGAGTACCCCTAGTACCCTATAACTTCATATACAACGTGGTATTACAAATATAAAAAAAATTGGATACTCAGGTATTTTATCTAACAACACACATTTACTTATCTTTTAAACAATATATTACTCATCGAAATAAAGTAGTGCGATGAAGTGTCAAATAATTTTTGATTTCTGTAAAATTTGATATATATGATCTCGAAGATAATATCATGATATTCAACGGTCGGATTGATAAATTTTATTTGATACGCGAAGTTATTAGTTGGTGTTTGTCACTAAATTTGACAAGGGTGAGGGCAATTTGTTATTATGAGAAATGATAATATTTAATTATAAATGTTTGATTAAAACTAACGGTTCAGATTACGTAATTAATAACAAGATCCCTTGGGAGGAAGCAATAATGCGAGATCTTGTAATTAATGATGCAACCACAGTCATTAATTTTAATCCAACGATTATGTTCTGGACTGGGCCATGAGGCCCACTTAGCCAATTGGACCCGAGTCGACGCAGTTACCATAGACTCATGGCCACGACCCAGTGCTCCACATTGGACCTTGAGGTCCACGCGCAATTTGGGCTCAGATCAGTCCATCTCCTTGGATCCACATCCAAGACCTGATCCATTAACCATTGACGACTCAGATCCTCCCGAACGATCTGACCACTCAAAGCCAAAATACGAAATCTATAAATAGTGGCTCATAACCACAAAAGATAAGTTTTCCTTCACTCTGTAACCTCCATGATTCTCTACTGACTTGAGCGTCGGAGTGTCTTCAGTGCTACCTCTCTCGCTCAAACACCCGAGATCCAACCCGACCAAGAGCACTACTAATCATGAATGTGAGTTATACTTAAATGTTCTCATTTCTCATAATAACCAAGTGTTCTCAACCCGGTCCATCCCCTACAACCGACTCGTAATCACAACCACTCATGTATTGTTATACGACCCATTTAATTACTTCTCTCGCCTCTCATATGAAACTCCTCTCAATTGATACACTATATATATATATATATATATATATATATATATATATATATATATATATATATATATATATATATAGAGAGCGTATCGTGGGAACTGATGTTTATTGTGGAAAATGAGAACTCTTAATTATAATCGTTAGATTAAAATTAACGGATCAAATTACATCATTAATTACAAGATCTCGTATGATGGTTTTCTTATTAATTAAATATCACATAAGATCTTTTAATTAATGTTGTGTTCTGAATTGTTAATTTTAATCTAACAGTTATAATTAAGAGTTATCATTGCTCACAATAAACACTAGTTCCCATCTGATATGATATATATATATATATATATATATATATATATATATATATATATATATATATATATATATATATTCTCTTGAGAAAAAATAGTAATGTAAACATAAATTTCTACATATGGATAAAGAAGTATAAAAAAAATAGTCAATAATCCATGGCCAAAAGAAGAAACAACCAACATATCCAATTTGGTATCTTTCTAGCAATGCAATTACCTATATCTCATGCACCACTAAAACCTAGTGCTATATGAAATTAAGCAGCTAGCTTCTAGCAATAGCAGTGCATGACTGTGTCTTTAATTCCTAGCTAGATCATAGTTGATAATACCAAGTTTCGAACAAAATTTGCCCTCAGACTTTTCTCTTCATCATTCTCCTGCTCATCATCCGTATCTGCTGCCTCTGTCTCAGAGCTTCAGACACATATAAACCATCAACAATGTGTCAACATTCGGTGTAAGAAGATTCTTCATACAAACAGGAATGTATATTTAATATATAAATTTCTGGAATGTATATTGATTCAGAAATCACTACATCTCACATATATTTAGCTAACCGAAGTTAAACAAGACGAAGAAGATAGTTTCTGCTCTCCCACCAAGTCATACTCTAATATCACTTGTTGGAGAGTCTGACGGAACACTAAGAGCAAAAACATGCTAACGATTAAAACTACCGAAAAACAAAGTTTTAAAAACAAGTCAATTTTAAAATTGAAAAACATTTTTAAAAAGGTATCTAACACGTTACCGGAAGCATCTACGTAGTAGCAACTCAAAATATTTTCTTTATAAGCAGAAAAATATTTATCTTGTAGATCAAAAGAAAATTTGGAAATATTGTACTATAATAAATTACAATAATATGGAAAACTAAGGCATGCAAATCAGCCACATGATTTTCCATATCACAAGAATCATTTGACGCAGAGAACAATGAATGAGTTAGAAAGATATTAAATTCAGATAGACTACTTCACGTATGAGTATAGTTTATATAGATTTCTACATTTATAACATATCCAAGAACATGAGATTAGAAAAGGCAAAAATAATACCAACAAGGTTGGTCAGAACGATAATTAACTGGTCCGGATTTCATCTAAGTTCTCAAGCTCAAGTCTTGAGTGTGGCAAAAAATCTCTACTATGAGGGGAGAATTACACGGACCGACAAAGCCAAGTACACGTGACCAACCAGATTCATCGGCGTAGATTAATGCGTCGACAAAGCCTAGTAGATACTACGCACCAATAGCATTGGAGAATTCAAAAAGAAAAAATTATCATACCTTTTTGCAGTGGAAGTGTCTGAGTGAATACTGATGAAATCTTCATCTGAGTCAGAATCACTGGAGTTTGATTGAATATCAGCTAGTCTTGAAACGGACACATTATTAGAAATACCAGAAGAGATGTTGTATTTCTCTAACTTCCAAGTCCGCTGTGTGAAAAATATTCATCATTATTAAACATATTGAATTTGAATGAGCTAGGTTACAAGTAGAACACATAACATCTAAGAGAAGTAACAACTACCTTCTGCAAGATTGAATTCTCCACAAAATTGATTGTATCCTCCTCAAACTTTTCATCACACACAGGACAAATCTGATATACATAGGAATAATTAATTAATTAATGGAGCAATCAATCAAAAATCAAATTGCAAATAACTCAATTACCTACAAGAAATTTTTAGAAATCTTACCACATTTTCCATAGTTTTTTTATTAAGATGGGACAATTAAGTACTATAATCAAAGAGACATTGCTTCAAAAAAAAATAATCAAACAGACACATAAAATTTTTGTTCAGTTTCATATGCAATGCAACAGCTAAGCTTGAAACTATGCTTTATAAATTATAACAAATTGGCCTAGTTATTAATCAATCAAGTAAACTAGGGAAAAACAAAGACAAACACTAATTATAAAAATAAAAATAAAAATAAAAACAAAAACATGTTAGCATTAGCTCATGTTAAAAGTAAATTCTAAAATCTAGAAGGTCTTACCATTTTCTCTGGGTCAAAGACGTGCGCATTTTCTAAATGGTCATGTTGCACACAAACCATAATATCAATGTCACAAAATTGACATCTTAAAAGAGTTTGAGTATCATATTCATTCCCAACGATGTCATTCAGCATTGAAGAACTTTCTGTGGGATTCAAAAGGAAACTGCGTCAGTAAAGTAATATGTGGCAGATCAAACTCCATTTTGCAAGTCATTATAAAAAGTACATCCAAATGAAAAGAGCGATTAGAAAAATTAATTAACTATATGTCATACACTTATACAAGTGCACAAGCTCGTGAAATACCAACATATAGAAAAAGCATGGTGCTAAATCTCCCTTGTATGGTGAGTATGGGATTTGGAATGGAGAGGTTAATGGAAGAAAATGGGACGTTAAGCAATTAGGTGTCACAAATAGGTTTTGAAGTAACATTTCTCTTATTATTATTTTTACTTTTTTATATATGTCATGGATAGGCAAAAGAATTTCATTCAATCAGAGTGACAGACAAATTAACAAATAAAAACTCAATAAACTAAATAAAAAATAGTTTTCTACTTCACCAGAAAGAGTGTCATCACTGCATTCAACATCATTCCCAATAAGATATCTCGATGGCCCCGAATTTTCATTTTTCTCGCTATAAACATAGGTGTGAGGTTCTTGATTGATATGAGCTAATTTCAGCTTCAATCTAAGTAGCTTGTTCCTAAGTGCTTCTGTTTCAGATAAAGCCAGTTCAACTTCCATTGGCCTCTCCTTTCCTATGTAATTCGGCATCGCTCTCCAAGTTACTCAACCTTATTCGCTCAATGAGTTCAATTCTCTTTGAAAAGGAGCCCTTTTTCACTGTGATTTCAAGGCTTGGGAGGAGCTAGTTATATAGCACAGCCAATAATAAAACTAATTTTTTATTATCTCAAAGGCAAGAATGGAGAAGAAATTCATAAATAGTCAATGGGGTAATTAATACAACCAATAATAAATTCATTTCATAATTAATATAACATTTACTAGTAATATGTAAATATATTTATTTTTTTCCTCAGTAGGAATGTGAGAATTAAGAAGGATTTGAATTTAATTACTTTGAAAGTCTACCTATGACTTTAGACTTTTTTTTGGAGAGAGAAAGTAAAAGTAAAACGAGATAAGATAACCACAAAGAAATATATGTGTGTGTGTAAAAAAATTAGTAATGGTTGTATTTTCCGCCCTCAAGCCACCCAATCCCTCCCCAAAAATATCATATATTGACCATCTCAACCTAAGGTAACTAAAATGAGAAAGTATAATGTATCGGATTTGGATTTGGATTTGGATCCGTATAGGATGAACGTTGTTCACACAACATTCATTTATATTACTCCATCCGTTTTCATTTATAAGCAAATATACCCACTTTTTCTTGTTACTAAATATAAGCAAGTCAAAAAAAATTCACTTAACATCTCAATTTTACCCCTATTGATTACACTACTTTCACATTTACCAATGCAAAAAACTTTTTATTAATCTACTTTTGCTTTTATCAATGCAAGACTAAATAGGGGCAATTTAGGAACACTATTACATTTTTTAGTTTTTCTTAAAACGTGTGTCTAGTCGCACTTTGCTTATATATGAAAACGGATGGAGTACTATTATAATATTAATGACACGTGCGTGGTGTTAAATTGAAAATTTTAATGAGAGTAAACGAAAGGTTTTACCTCATAAACTAAATTAAAAGTTTTATATTCCTATTCAATAACATAAATGTAATTTAATTATTATTAAATTAATTTTTTTTAGTGAATAGCACTTATTATAGTCACTAGTAGTTTTGACCAAAACAATAATAATCTAATAAAATATAATCATTAATTAGTGAACATACATGAAAAATGTATACATTGTCAAAAAAAAGTATAGATATATGTTTTTCTAAATAAAATAAAATTTTCATTTTTAAATTTTTTAGCTAAATTTGCCAACGTTTAGACTCGATAATTAAATGAGATAATTTTTGTGTCTCTTTGCGTGTGGTGTTAATTTCTCATCTCCATCTTGTTTAAGCAAACAAAAAACATGAAAAATATGAAAAGTTGTAACTCATAAAGTTTGTGTCCCACGATGTGGCGGATGTCGGGATGTCAGCTCTTGGGTTCCAATTCAAATGTTACTATATAATCTGTGTGTGATGTTTATTTTTCATTTCGTCTAAGTTAGCAGAAAAATGTATAAAAAGTTGTAACTCATAAAATGATATAGTATATATTTATGGGTTGTTTTTTTGGTACCCCCACCCAATCCCTATATACCTCCACCAAAATTGAAAACCCCAAAATGCCCCTTGCAACCCATTTTTTTTTTTAAAAAGGCTCATCGTATATATGTCATTTTGGACATATATACGATGCTCAATTTTAACACATCGTATATATGTCCTTAAGAAGTATATACGATTGGCCGTGTAAGATTCAATCGTATATACCTCTTAAGGACATATATACGATGTGATAAAATTGACATCGTATATATGTCCAAAATGACATATATACGATGGGTTTGAATTATTATTATTGTTGCTGTAAAAAAAATTCAACGGTCATGATTTCACTTTCAAAGTTGATCAACGGTGTGGATTGCACGACAAAATCAACGGTTGATAATCTTTTACCTCAACTATAAATACTCACTCCCACCATCACTATTTTCACACCAAAAATTCAACTTCCTCCTTCTCTCACACAACACAAGTGAAGATGATGCAGGCTTCGCTAATGTCATACTACGAGCCTTCTTCCCTCACTCTCGTTCATTCTAATATGGGGTTTGCTGATCATCAGGGCATCATCTTACAAGATGATGGTATAAGTTTTGATGGGAGAGATGTTGTATCGTGTAGGTTAAAACACTGCATATCATTTCTTTGCTCTTAGCGTAAACTAGTATCGCGGATGGTTCAACCAGAGAACGCGACGCATGCAGATAATTCGTATCGCTTATCTGAAACCGGAATGGATCGATGGAGGTCTTTCTCGTCCGCCGTGGATGTCAACACCGAGGATGACCTCCGGCGGATGATGTCCAATCATATTATGTTTAAATGGAAGAGTTACATTCATCTCATGCGTCGAAACCGTAAGGTCGCCGCTAAGATCCTTCGTCGAATAACTCCACCAACTCGCAGAGTTTCTATTGTATTTTTTTTATCTGTCTATGTTTATGTTTTATCGCCTGTGTAACTTTGTTTTATCGAATTAACGAAATCGAAAATTTATGGAAACTCGTAAAATATAACAACCGAAAAAAACTAACAATAAAGTGCCAACATCAAAGTAATATGAGTACAAATACATCAAAGCACAAATACAAAATCCCTAACGTCGTGGCCCTCGTCCTCGTCCCCGTCGTCTAAGTGTCTGTGCAATGTCATCCGGATGTGCCATCCCACCAGCCTATGGAGTGTCTGATACGCCCGACTGCCACGTGTGATCTCGCCATCACGAATCCCCTCCCTACTAGCGGTCACAACCTCCCTCATCCACTCAGGATCGTCGTATCGTAGCTCTGGGGAGGGTGTCCAGTCCTGTGATACTGGTGATGGTGGAGTTGCTAATAGTCTGGGGACAGATGCACGGACGTACCACTCTAACTACCTAGGTACTGTCTCATCCGCTCGTTGAGCAAACCGAGTAGTGCGCAGAATGACATCCATAGATGTCATGAAGTGGGTGATCTGAAAGACGCAGTCAGTATGACTCGGACGACCTCTGAGAGGGTCACGCGGGATGTACTGACGGTACCCAAACTGTCGCAGGCACCTATCAGGCATGTAAGGAACTCTGAAATCTGCCCAGCTGATGAAGCCCCTGTATAGGGAGATCTGCTCAAAGGTTCTACCATCCCTATGCTCCTCAAATGGCCGCCAGCAGACATCCTCTGGCCTCATCTCATCAATCATCCTCCTGTAGTGGCTGAGCTTGAGGTGATCTGACTTCTTCTTCCTAAACCGCCCGGCAGTGGCTCTCATGACCGGTATATGACCACCAACCTCACTGCCATCTGAGGGAAGTACCACATGATCCAAGACTGAAATGCAAAAAATAAACAACAGATTTAATTAAAAACTATTTACCCAAACACAGTATGAATTAATAAAAAAATTAAGTTTACATTCATACCTGGAATAGGCTGGCATACCCTCCACACTGCTGGGTCTCCCTCAAAGACGCAGTGTTCAAGGAGTCATACATGGCAGCTAGTGCACCTGCACCCCATGCATAGCCTCCAAGAACCTCTGGACTCATATCCAAGAACCTCTAGACTCATATCACCTGCCTCATATCAGTAGCAGCGACCACTTACCTTCCGCCCTGACTCCAGTCTTCGTAGTGAAGATACTAAAGGTCAGAAGCAGAAGGAGATAAGCCCTCACAGCAACTGTCATGTCACCACCCTCCTCCAAATTACACTCATAAATCCGGAGCAGCCAACTGAAGTTGTAATAGAGACCTCCTTTGGTGTTTTTAGCAGCCTCAGTCTGTGAAACACCAAGATAGGTCTCTGAAAGGTATGTGGCATGCTCCGAGATGACAGTGATGGTTGGAGGTGTGGCATAGTTCCCCTGGATGGGAAGATGCGACAAGCGGAGACGTCATCGAGTGATCGCCATTTCACCAAATGGTAAGTGAAATGACGGCAGTATCTGCGTGCCATCTCTCGATAAAAGCCGACAAAGAACTCATGGTCTCATCGTGGCGTGGCGAAGAAGAGAAAGTGGCTCTAGTCTAGAGTCCCTGACCAATGTGGAACGCTGACGTAGGGACTGGTACTGTAGCTGCGGTCTGGTATGAACTTTGTTGCCATGAGCCCATACTTTGACAACACGCTGATAATCCTGAATTAAAAATAAATAAATGACGTAAGCAAAAAGTGCAGACTATGTCCGTTAAATAAATTATTTAAGCAAAAAAAGCAAAACTTATCGGGTCAGCGAGTATAGAACTGCAGACATGATCTGCCATGTCTGTGAAGAGAGAGGCCTGAGGCTGAGGTTGAGGCTGCTCCTCCTGATGCCCCTGATCCTGCTGAGGCTTCTCCTCCTGATACTGAGACATAGACTCATCTGAGAACAACGAATCAGTCTGATACCCCTCATGCCCCTGAGGCAGCTCCTGCTGATACTCGGCAGACGGGGGATGGTAATGAAGAGGCTGTGGCTGGTACTGAGGAGTCTGGTGATGGTACTGGGGAGCCTGGTGATGGTACTCAGAAGGCGGCCTCCCCCGATACCAATCCTCGTGCTGACTTTGCTATAAGAAATCCCCGTGATAGAAATCTCCAAAGATCTTGATCATCGAGCCGGGTGATGATGGTGCTCATCTGGCTGCACATCATACCAGGGTGGTTGGGGCTGCTGATACTCAGCTGGGTCAGCCTGTCTCCTCGCCGAAGCATGGAGCTGATTATGCCTCCGAGTCCTCGTACTCGGAGCAAAGGATGACTCCTCTCTCCGAAAGGAGATACCTCTCATCTCCTCTGCGATGCCTCTGGGACACTGCAAGCAAATAAAAAAATCGAGAAAAAATAATAATAAAAATGCGCATCATATATACATGAGAAGTGGGGTATATACGATGTTTACTTGTCAAAGCGTCGTATATATGTTGTGTTGGACGTAAATGCGAGTGGCTGATATGAGGTGTAATCGTATATACACCTTAATAAGGTATATACGATGGGTAAATAAGAAAGCGTATATATAGTTCAAGATGTATATGCGAGTGGTGTGAAATTGGCTCACTCGTATATACGTTTTCGATATGTATTGCAGTGAAGGTGGTCAATCGTAGGTATGACCAAAAGTGTGAAGAAATTGTGATTTTGTAAAAAGCGAGGGTATTTTTTGGTCTATTCATAAGGTGGGTGGGGGTATGAGGGGATGGGGTGGGTGTAAAAAAAACCTATATTTATTAATGCTCAATTTTTGGCCCGTGTGCAACAGATATGGCACCCTGTTGTCAAGGCTTTTTTACACCCCCCTCATTATCATTCCCACCCCCATATATACCGTTTCGGACAAAAATGCCCCTAGCAATAGTAAAAATTTCGGAATTACCTTAGAGAAGAGGTATTTCCGGTAGGGTGTTTAAGGTTTTTCGGAATTACCAAAAACTGAGGTAATTCCGGTTCACATTTTGTGAACTGGAATTACCTCAGTTTTTGGTAATTCCGAAAAACCTCAAACCCCTTCTTCGGCGCACCCCTAGTTTTGACTTTGTGCTTAGGTGAAACCATGGATGTAGTGCCTCTGAATAAATAATCATCAAGACCTCTCTTCCAAACACATCTCTCCTCAAGGTGCATGTCATTCCATTGCCTCCAAATCTTCTCTATTGTATAGCTTAAGTCACCTCCTTCTAACGCTTTTTTCACCCGCTCCTCATCCATTGCCTCCAAACTCAGTCTCTTCCAATGAGAGTCAATAATGTCCAATGGTATTGGTAGCCCCATTAGGTGTAACCTACCAAGTTCACAAGAACAAGGTAACCCATGAGTAACTTTAATGACACAACCAGTACACTTTTTCTTATCCGTGCCCACACCATCCATCATGTTATCAAACTCCCCAGCAATATGATTCAACGCCTCAAGAGACACCAAACCGTGTAGATTCTTGTAGAATGGAATGTTGTGTTGGGCATCTATACGGCTGATGCTCTTTTGAAAAGAATCCACAATTTTATTAATCTGTGCATTGATCATCCTATGCATTGACTCTCAGCTTTTGCATAAATCACCACCACTAGAACCCAATGACCTCTTCAATGCCCAATGGGCAGCCTCAACCCTATGACACGTAAGGAAAAATTAAAACAAAAAAGTCACAATCATATACATAAAGCACATAAGAAAACGATTTGCGTACCTATTAGTCGTGGTATTTCCATAGTGTCTTACTTTATCCGTCCACGGGCCACAAAATCTTTCCTTGTGAGGATACAACCATTGCTTGTTCACATATGCAACAAGATGGGGTATGTCAGTAGACGATTGCTCCAAATCATGCAACGCCTCATTAAACTCATCATCAAATGTAGCATCAACTACATGATGCCAAAGTGTCATCAGTGACTCCACTCTATCTCCCTTCGCCAGCTTCTTAATTTGAGCATGAACATTTTTGTTAATATGATACCGACAAAGCAAATTCATTGCCTCCGGAAACACAACCTTGATAGCACTCATCAAAGCCTCCTCACAATCAGTGAGGATAACCTGAGAAACACAATCCACACCTTCTATTAGAAATGGAAAAAAATAAAAAAACTGTAATGTAATGCCAAAAACTAAAGTCAGTTAGCATTGACTTACTTGAGTGTTATACCCCAATTTTGTCCGTCTTCTTTTTCTTGCTTTAGTCGTCTATTTTTTATTAGGGGCGTGTTTCAGAGTCGCAAGGTTACGAGAATTATTAGTGTATAGTCTCGGTTACCAACTCAAACCAATTTCAATCACCTGGTTCAACTAAATCAAGATACCGTTGTTAAATTAGGCACGCACGCGAGTGATCGATCTTATCGCGCGTTCTTCAAATTAATATCCGTATTCGAGTTTAGTCGTACGTGAACAGGTCCACCTAAAGTCATTTTTCTCAAAATTTGGTTCCGAGTTAATTTTGGGGTTTTTAGTTAACACGCCCATTTTTGGTCTAGTTTTAGCGTATTTGTCGAGTCCGGCCCATTCTCGTCTTTGGCCTGACTCCTTTTTCTTATTATTTTTATTCTCATTTTGTTTATTTAATTTATTTAAGCATTTGTACAATCCAAAAATGTCAAAAATTGTAATTAGTTTAATTTATAATTTTAAAGTGTTTAAGAGTCCAATATGTCTAAAAATACTAAAAAAATTCTATTTACTTTAATTTACAATTTAGAAACACTTAAGAGTCAAATAAGTCCAAAAATACAAAAATAAATAATGCTAAAAATACAAAAAATAAGAAATCCGAAAATACAATTTAAACAATGATCCTAGGGTTTCCAGCAAAGATTCCAAGTTCTTTGCCAGCTTTCTTTGTTGGGCACGGGTTCCAACCTGAAAAATCATTCAAACCCAGTCAAAACTCAATTAATACCTTAACCTAATTTTTAACTATAAATAAGCAGTCAATTAGCAGTAAAAGACACACAGAATTCAACACAGAAAAAGCTGCGAAAATCACAAGCAAAATAAGGATTAGAGTTTCACATTGAAACCCTAATCTAGGGGTGTTCAAAACCGAACCAAACCAATAGGGAAACCGCAAACCGAACCAAACCAAACCGAAAACCGCAAAAAACCGCTTTTGATCGGTTTAGTTCGGTTCTTTTTTTCATTGCACCGCGCGGTTCGGTTCGGTTCGCAGTTTTGATTTCCGAAACCGAACCAAACCAAACCAAACCGCAAGTAACACTAAGGCTTGTTGAATTACAACATTCCTTACTAACCCAAATGCAAATTCAACCCAACTCTCACTCACTTACTAGCCCAAACCAAATTAATTTTTTGACTTACTTACAAACAATCCAAATTGTTATGCTATATTTAAAAATTACAACAAAATATTTAATTTAAATTCTTTTAAACATTATCTTAAATAATTAAAAGAGAGTGATTTATATACTATATATATTTGAGTAGATCTTTTCTTAAAGATTTATGTTAGTCTTTTTTATGTTAGTTCATTTTAACTCCGTTTTAAAGTATTTTTGTCTTGGAAAAAACCGAACCAACCGAACCAATCCAAACCGCATTGGTTTGGTTTGGTTTGGTTCGGTTTTATTTTAGGAAGCCAACCGAACCAAACCAAACCGTATGTAATTTTACCTTGCGGTTCGGTTCACTTTTTGCCTCAAAACCGAACCAAACCGCACCGCGAACACCCCTACCCTAATCCAATAAACACAGTTTTGAATTTCTAGTAGAAGCAGTCACAAGAGCAGCAAAAACAACAGTAGCAGACACTATAGAAGGTCAATCACAAGCACACCCAAAGAGCCTAAACGGAAGCTGGAAAAGGTTAGAGTAGACACATTTTTTTTTCTTGTAGATCGTTTTGATCCTCAATTCATCAGTAGGTTTAAGTTGCTCTGAGTATTTAATCAAACCTCTATTGTTGTTATTGTTTGAAAATATTGAATTAGGGTCAGAAATCAGAAACAGAATATGCTAGTTTTATTTGGGACTAAAAGAATAGGTTAGTTTTGTTTTGTTAGTTGATGTTTAAGAAAACCTGAAGTTAAAAAGAAATCTATCCATTAATATAACAACAGCAACCAGTGGTTAAGAAAATTCAAGAACAAAAAGGAGTAGGAAAAAAAAACAGATCAGAGACAAAGGAAATTGAGATAAAAACAAAAAACCAACCTCTTAGCTTGCTCGCCGGAGCTCCGGTCTCCTTCTCCGGCGAGAGCTCCGGCGAGCCACCATGAAAGCAAACCTCCCACTGCGAACCTCACCATAAAACCGATCCACAACCATCAATGAAGCTAGCCTCGCAATCCACCAGCTCTGACCGTCGTGGAACTCACCGGAAATATCGCTCCGACCGCCGCCGCGAGCTCTCCCTTTTCCCGTCGTCTTCCTCGGTCATCTTCTCCCTCTCTTAGTCGCTCTCAGTCTCTCTCTCACCTCCTCCCCCATTTTCTCTCTCTCAGATCGGTTCCCCCTCTCTCTCAGGTTGAAGGTGAAAATTTCTCTCTCCTTCCCCAATGGCTGCGGCGCTGAGAGGGAGTGTTTAGGAATTAGGGTTTCCAAAGCCACTCCTTTCCTTTTATAATTAGCTTTCCTTTTTATTATT
Source organism: Oxytropis ochrocephala (assembly GCA_020916435.1). Lineage (NCBI taxonomy): Eukaryota > Viridiplantae > Streptophyta > Magnoliopsida > Fabales > Fabaceae > Oxytropis > Oxytropis ochrocephala. The sequence continues at coordinate 23,440,046 of CM037089.1, forward strand.
TACTTAATCTTTAAAGTCTGATGTTCATCCTCACACCCCTTCAATTCACACGCGCACTTCTCCCCTTCACTTAAGCCCGGCCGCATCTTTGGGCTCCCACATGCGAACTGGGCTTCTTTTTTTTACACCTCCTGTTAATTATACAACCCCCCGCGACTAATAAAACCCCCATTTACAATTTTTGCCTCCTGTTTTTCTTTTTTCTTTTCTAACTCAAACATAAATAATTTTTCTCTCGAAATTAAATAAACAGCTAAGTCGGTTGTACAACCGGTTTAGTCATCATTTTAGGGCCAATGAGTGCATGCAGATTCGAACTCCCAAAACTTAATAAACACGAATAAACTATTTTTTCTCTAAAGCGGCTAAGTCGGTTGTACAACCAGGTTAGTCATCATTTTAGGACCAATGAAACATGCAGATTCAAGTAATCCTACAAAAACTTAATAAAATGTAAATAAATTATTTTTTTATAAATAGGGATCGTAGTCGGTTGTACAACCGGGTTAGTCAGCGTTCTAGAACTAATGAGTTGTACAGATCAGGAGTTCTAGAATACCTATTCTAAAACGAACCCACCTCACACCAAACCACTTTCTTTCAAAAACTCTAAAATTATTTTCAAAAAGTAGGGGACTAAGTCGGTTGTACAATCGGGTTAGTAGTCGTCTAGGAATCGATGGAACTGCATACCTTCAAGGAAACCTAGGACCCCTACACTAAAAAAACACCAACCCACAAACTTTTTCGGGAAGAACTACGTAGCTTTGATTCCTCCATTGCATCCGGAGGTACGTAGGAGCAAGACTCAACTCTTGTCAAGCACTAAAAACCAAAATTTAAAATAAGTCTTTTTCTTATAAATAAAAGGGTAATTATTAAATAAATCCTAATCAATTAGACAATGGATGTTGTGGGGTGCTAATACCTTCCCCACACATAACGACTCCCGAACCCTAAACCGGCTTTGTCCTAAACCTAAAGGGATTTTCCGAATTTGCCCTTAAACTAAAATTTGGTGGCGGCTTCCTAAGAACCTTTCGAAGAATCCTTTCCTCGGATTTTTCGGTCGCTACATTGAGGAAGTGCAATATCACACACCATCAAATCTCGTAGGCTCTGCAGCACCCACGTGTAGTCATCATAACACTCATGAGACGGATATGCAAACGCAATGCAAAAAATGTCAACTCGATGGAAGTGACACCAACGATCTCCAAAGAGAGGCAATGCATACTTGTTGGTCTTAAAGGTACAATCCATAATCAAAACGATCGGAAACATCCTCAATAACTTGATACTATCGATGTGACCACATGATTTCCTCAACAATATCGGTACCTTTAAGTCGCCTCGTCCCAACACAAGCAATGGTTCGCTTTGAATCGTGTCATAAGTCACGCATCTCGATCATACTACCTCTCTTTCCCTTCCTGATCTCATTGCGGGTTCTATACAACCGACTAATGTTGCTCAAGTTGTTCTTAACCGACCTTCAATGCTTCAAGACTTTTGGATGTTTTCACTCCCAAAGACAGATGCTCCCAACAATGGACCGCTCCTCCTTGGTAAACTTACCAAATATAGTTTGCTCAAAACAAAGTCTTATGAGGCTCATGATTATGAATCTCATACACCACTCTCACCTTCCAATCAGAACTAGGAGGTAACATTGGTTTAGCTTTCAATTGAAATCTACAACCACATATTTTCGATGTCTTGTGTCTACCAGCAGAACACCCAACATCTACTCGACTGTATGTGCCCTGTCTCTCACGACCATAAACAACCTTGTTCTTTTTCCCTTTCCCATTCTCCGTCGTCTCGGTTCGAACAATAACCACAATGACTCCGGTATCTCTAGCCCAATGTGTCATTGCATCTCGAGTGGGAAATATCTCAGATGTTGTAAAGGCAGCGGTTAAATCCATAATGACCATCTATTTAAAAAAAATATAAATGTTATATAAAAAAAATTCGGAAATACCTTTTTTAGAGGTATTTCCGGTTCACATATTGTGAACCGGAAATACCTCTAAAAAATGTATTTCCGAAAAAAATTATATTTAAAAAAACAAAATTTCGGAATTACCTTTTCTGGGGATAATTCCGGTTCAAAAATTGTGAACCGGAAATACCAACTTTCAACGCAAAATCCGAAAAATTCACCTCCAAATTCCCGAAAATACCTTTTGTTTTTTTAGCTGTCTCCTTGTCATTTATTTTAAATATAATTTCCAATTAATTTTTACTAATGCTTTTCTATGTTTGGTTGTGCTTTTAATCAGTCGCAGCATTATTCCCACCGGCAAATTGTTCTCATATTATCTTTTAGTCATGTTTTATATCAAATTTATGTTACATATCTGTACCTTGATTTTTTGAAAAATCATGTATATATTCTGTACCAGCACCCATTCTTGGTATCATACTCGTACTCATAGCATAAAGCTAATTAGGAGAACACATCCAGTCCCGATCTAGCTCAACCAAATAAGAAGCATAAGCAACTAATTAAGTTGTCATTTGTGAACTCATTAATTCACCATAGGTTCCTTTCTCCCATCTTAAGAATGATACTCTCCTCGAGGTAACACCCCACACCTAGGTGTTGTAATCCTAACGCTCACAATCTGCAACCCAATAACTTGATTATTGTATACTCCATCCGTCTCAAATTAACTGTCGTTGTAAGAAAATGATTAAATTATGGCAAATAAATATGGTACGACTAAAATATCTCTATATTATTATGAGGAGGGAGGAATGAAAAAGTTGAAAATATAAATAATAAATGAGGGTATTATTGGAAACAAATAATAAATATTACATTGGTGTTCTAAAGTGACAAATAATTTGAGAAAAAAAAATGACAAATAAAACACTTCAATTGAGATGGAGGGGGTATGTCTTTTTACTGCCTTGAGAACTCAATTTATGTGTCATTGATAAATAAAAAAATTATTTTCAGAAAAAAAATTAAAAATTGAATTGTATGTCAATAAATAAATAAAAAAATTGTTGCACCAATTAGAGAGACAGATTTGGGGTAGGTGGAGCTATCTAGGCTGTCAAGGATTCAGTAGGCACATTGAGAAGAGATAACCATAGTCAACCACAGCTTTTTTCACCATTAAACAAAAGTGAAAGAAAAGTGCATCTTCCTTTTAACTCATTACAATATAATTGTCCTGTCCACCCAAACTAATTTTAGTTGGAAAATTAATTCTAATTAAGTGTATGGCAAAATTGGAATCAACCCAGATCATAATATCTCTCTCATTAACCACCCACAAATCTGGCATATATATATATAGTCCCTCCTTCTATGTAAAATTGTATTCACATAGTACTGCAGCATATATTGTTTGGTTTCATTCCTTTATATAGCTAACGTATACTACCATTACATATTAACTAGTAGTAATTATATACTGCACACCCTGAAGAAATACTTATAATAATTGCTTCAAATTATTTGGAGGGTATCAAATTACCAATATTTATTCTCAGCAATTTATCAAAAACACCCCTCTATTTAGGGAATCTGCAGTTTCAATTCATCAAGCCTATAATTACTGAAATTCATCATATAATATAATAGTACATATTATTGATAATTTAATATTACAGAATAAAGACATAAAGAAATAAACTGAAGAAACTACAATTAATTGATACATATAACAATATTAATGACTAAATACAGCAAAAGATATTAGCTAGATTAGATAAGTTTACATTCTCAAACCTAACTCAATAATAAGTTTAGTAACACACACTTCCCTAAACGGTCAACACAACCATTATTCAGTTCATTCATCTGCAAATCAAGTTGTAGCCTAATTGTACAGGTACAACAATAATTTCTGAATGAACAAACTAACAAAAAGGGAAAAATGAAAGTAGAATTGAGAAGAAATAAAAATGATTCGGACCAGGAGTGCTTAATTCCCCATGGATAGTTTTTACGCCTTCCATTTCATCGTTTCTGTTAGCTACAAGTGAGTGTGATCTCTAGCTAAGTTAAGCAAAATTCGCCTGAAGAAGAACCTTCCCATATCTACCACACCACGTACTAGTATATCTTGCTGCTGATGAGAAAGATGAAACTGTGAGTTGTTGGTGAAGATGTTGAGAGTGTATATAGAAGACATTCTTGAACTTTAACAAAAAGTAGGAAGCTAGAGAGAGGAGAGAAAATAGAGAAACAGATATGATTTGTAAATGAACGAACATATAAGATATATTTATATGAATAAAAATAACAAGGTAAAGATTAATGTTTGTATGTAGAAAAAGAAAAGTGGTTCTGTGAGACTGAAACATTGTGATGCACGCATAACTGTGTTGTGGTGTGAAGGAAGCTTAGCTAATCTTATATTCCCGCATGCAAATGTTTTTCTCTTTAATGTACAGTGTGGGCACGTTTCCACAAGGGAGAGAAAACTGAAAAGGAAAAGGATGAAAGGGATATATATATAGATTATATATAGAGAGAGTGTTAAATTTTGAAGATCTATATATCCAAGTATATATTCTTTTTGTTAGCAAAGTTAACCAAGTTGGGTTCAAAGCCTGCAGCTAGCATTCTCCGAATAGGTCTTTGTCTATGGTGCTTCACAAGTTTTTGGCTTTTGTTTTTTCTTTTTATCTTTTGGTCGGTTGTGTCCAAAAAGTATTATAATTTTCTGGAACGCTAGCTTTGCTTGTAAGTGCTTCCTGTGGGATGTGGGGCTTGTCTGATCAAAACTTTTTTGCACATAGTGATCTTCACCTACCTGCTGTGTGTGGTGATTGTGAATATCAATTAATATACTTTGTGGGTAGGGGGAGAATTAATGATGTCTCCTCACATGTCACTCATATAGCTCTACCAACCAAGTAAGTACTTGTTTAATACAAGGATGGAAAAAGAAACTATATATTCACATGGAGTAAGTCAGTTATCAAGAGTGACAGTAAACATTAGTATAATTAATTAATAATAGATCAGTATCTAGGTAATAGATCTTTATGTGCTATAATGAATTGCAGTCTGCAGATTATAAGGATCCATCAGGCATGAGGCATCAATTCGGGTAAAACATGGCTGAATTTTAAGATTCAACTAAAGGGTGTAGTACGTACTAGCTGGTTGAGTTGGGTACTGATTGGTAAATTTCTCAAAAGATATCTCCCAACAAATGGTTTTCCATTCTAGTTGTACCAAATGGTTTTCCATCCCAACTGTACCAAACTCATTTTATAAATAAGTGATGTGTACTTGTGGGACTCCGTACTCAAAAATGAGTTGTTGACATGCAACTACCGATAAGTAAAAATGGATGTGTTGTTACAATCGTATATACATCTGGGCCATGTATATACGATGTGAAAAAAATACCCATCGTATATACAAGGTTGAGGAGGTATATACGACTGGGTTATTTTTTTTGTCGATTAAATTTATTTGACACTTATCTAATCTGAAGTTTTTGAGGCTGCTTGCTCTGATAAACCTGCTCTCATTAAATATGTGCACGACACATGGTTGACACCGCACAAGGAGCGATTTATCTCAGCATGGACTAACCAGATCCCACACTTGGGGAATTCCACGACCAACAGGTATTTCTATCCGTTACTCGATTTTTTTTGACATGTGCACATATTTTTTTTCGTCGATTAAATTTCTTTGACACTTGTTTATTATTTCTATCCGTTACTCGATTTTTTTGACACGTGTACATATTTTTTTTCGTCGATTAAATTTCTTTGACACTTGTTTATTCTTTCTGTCCGTTACTCGATTTTTTTTGACACGTGTACATATTTTTTTTCGTCGATTAAATTTCTTTGACACTTGTTTATTATTTCTATCTGATTCTTGATTTTTTTTGACACGTGTACATATTTTTTTTCGTCGATTAAATTTCTTTGACACTTGTTTATTATTTCTACCCGTTACTCGATTTTTTTGACACGTGCACATATTTTTTATCGTCGATTAAATTTCTTTGACACTTGTTTATTATTTCAGAGCGGAATCTTTGCATTGGAGTTTGAAAAGACAGTTGAAGAGTTCGAAGGGTGATCTATCAAAATGTTTCATATCTATTGATGACATGCTGACAATTCATTTTGATCAAATTATCGGGTCTTTTCAAAGAAGCATCAACAGAATCGAAGTCAAGTCTAATATTCTATTGTTTAAAAATCTTCAAGGACTTGTTTCGTTATCTGCATTGGGTCACATGGTGAAAGAGTTTGAAAGGTCAAAATCTGAGGTTGGATATGACAAAGGGCGGTGTCGGTGCATTTAAAGGAAGACACATCTACTTCCTTGTGCTTGTGAGATCGGTATTTTTCATGCTTCCTGCAGTCTGCTCCGCTTAATGTTGTTGATGATCACTTTGGAAACACTTGTGTTTGGATGCAGTAGATGATAAATCCACTCAGGATAAATCATCTACCTGTGATATTTCTTATCAGTTTGATGCTATCCAGGCAAGATTTAATAAAGTCAGTGAGGAGGAAAAATATCTTATTAAGAGGCATTGAATGAGATAGCTTTCCTTTCTACTTCTTCTATGGTTCCACCTAAATCAAAAGTCAGAACAAAAGGTGCACCAAAGAAGAAAAAACATAAATTATTTGATGCTAAGCGCGATCCTTCTGGGTGGGAGCATGTGGATGAGAAGGTAAAACAGACTGAAGAATCCGGGGCTTCCAAAAATACTACACAACGGTCAACCAAATTTTCTCAGGGTGCTTCTAGAGTATTATCACAGACAGCTGAGACTAAAATCCGTTTACCATTTGTTCCAGCACACGTGCGCAAAGAGAAATAAAAGTTGTTTGGGGTGGTTTTTTTATGCCCCCACCCCATCCCCTCCCACCCCCACCCATTTATGATATTTCAAGTTTACCCCTGCCATAAATGAACTTTTTGACTTGCATTGATTCACTCTGACTGGGACCCACAATATCTGGCATCGTATATACCTCAATGGAAGGTATATACGATTACATTAAATATTGAACGCTGACCTGAAAAAGTGTGCATCGTATATATGTCCTTCAAGACATATATACGATTGCATTATTAAATGCTTCGTTGACTACTCATCGTATATATGTCCTTCAAGACATATATACAATTGCATTATTAAATGTTTCGTTGACTACCCATCGTATATAGGTTATATACGAGTGGCTTTGAAGATCTAATCGTATATACATCTGGGCCATGTATATATGATGTTAAAAAAATACACATCGTATATACAAGGTTGAGGAGATATATACGACTGAGTTATTTTTTTGTTTTTTCCTGAGTTGATATTTGTTTTGTTGGAACAGATATTGACCGCTTTACAAACAATGAATCTGCCGCTCTCGGTTGGCTCTCGTTGATATTGATACTTCAAATGGCGTTTACCAACGATACGGTATATTGTTGTTACTCAAGTTTGGTAAATTCGAATTAAATTACTTAAGTACTTAATAAATTATATATTTTGTAGATATTTTCTACACGCGAGGTTGTGGAGGAGTGGGCCAAAGTCATGGTAGAAGTATCGGTGTAGTCGTTATTATAGTGAGATCGAAAAAATTCATTGGAAAGAGGGGAGCGAGATAAGATTGATTTTGGTTGTGAGAAGCAAGGCGGGTTTACTAATGATTCAAGGGTTTTCGGTTCTAAAAGGAGAGGTGTCTTTTTTAGAATGAAAGCTACTTGCACCTCGTTAGCCGTGGGGTTGGTGTGTGACGGTTAAATGTGGTAGACACATGCACGAGTTGCTTAAAACTTCCATTGGTACTAATGCATTTGGGCGCGCCCGCTAAAGGCGCAAAAGATCCGTTAACGAGCATGCGGATCTTGATGTTGGACCGAAAGCTACTATTACTACTTTCAAGAAGCTAGATCCGGAGAATGTGACTACTCTTCGTCAAGTTTATAGGCGTCACACAAACACCTGGTCTACAAAGAGGGTCCTAGAACGGACATTCGGGAGGTGTTGAGGCCGATTGCATCACATAATTATCTATGTTGAAGTAGAAAGATTCACGGATCGATGTCGTCGGTGATATCATGTGGGCCCATCCCACTTCTATAAAGTTATTGAGGTTGTTTCCCAAAGTTCTCATCCTTGACTCAACCTACAAAACCAACGAGATATAACTTGCCTCTTCTACAGATTGTTGGAGTCACAAACACCGAGATAAGTTTTCATGTTGCATTTGCGTATATTGGGCGGGCCGGCTATTCATTTTCTTGGGTATTGCAAAGAAATGAGGATATTTGTGAGTTGCATTCTATTCATCCTCGTATATTCTTGATGACATGAGAGATCTCGGTTGTATATCCGCTATTCTTCTTGATGTCTTTCCTTCCGCTACAAATTTATTGTGTCATTGGCATGTGACAAAAAATGTGAAAACGAAGATTAAAGAGTTGGTTCACAAGGATAGGCGGGAGGAGGTCCTCTCTCCGCTCTGTTTTATTGATTCATTGATGAGTCGAGTACTTATCTAATCTAAAGTTTTTTGAGGTCGCTTGCTCGATAAATCGCTCTTATTAAATATGTGCATGACACATGGTTGACACAAAGACAGAGAGCGATTTATCTCAGCATGGACTAACCATATCCCACACTTGGGGAATGTGACGACCAACAGGTATTTTTTTGACACGTGGACATAATTTTTTTCGTCGTTTAAATTTCTTTGACACTTGTTTATTATTTCTATCCGTTGCTTGAATTTTTTTGACACGTGGACATATTTTTTTCGTCGATTTAATTTCTTTGACACTTGTTTATTATTTCTATCCGTTGCTTGAATTTTTTTGACACGTGGACATATTTTTTTTCGTCGATTAAATTTCTTTGACACTTGTTTATTATTTCTACCCGTTACTCGATTTTTTTGACACGTGCACATATTTTTTATCGTCGATTAAATTTCTTTGACACTTGTTTATTATTTCAGAGCGGAATCTTTGCATTGGAGTTTGAAAAGACAGTTGAAGAGTTCGAAGGGTGATCTATCAAAATGTTTCATATCTATTGATGACATGCTGACAATTCATTTTGATCAAATTATCGGGTCTTTTCAAAGAAGCATCAACAGAATCGAAGTCAAGTCGAATATCCACTGTTTAAAAATCTTCAATGACTTGTTTCGTTATCTGCATTGGATCACATGGTGAAAGAGTTTGAAAGGTCAAAATCTGAGGTTGGATATGACAATGGGCGGTGTCGGTGCATTCAAAGGAAGACACATCTACTTCCTTGTGCTTGTGAGATCGGTATTTTTCATGCTTCCGGCAATTCTATTCCGCTTAATGTTGTTGATGATCACTGGAAACACTTGAGTTTGGATGCAGTAGATGATAAATCCACTCAGGATAAATCATCTACATGTGATATTTCTTATCAGTTTGATGCTATCCAGGCAAGATTTAATAAAGTCGGTGAGGAGGAAAAATATCTTATTAAGAGGCGGTGAATGAGATAGCTTTCCTTCTACTTCTTCTATGGTTCCACCTAAATCAAAAGTCGAACAAAAAGGTGCACCAAAGAAGAAAAAACAGAAATTATTTGATGCTAAGCGCGATCCTTCTGGGTGGGAGCATGTGGATGAGAAGGTAAAACAGACTGAAGAATCTGGGGCTTCCAAAAATACTACACAACGGTCAACCAAATTATCTCAGGGTGCTTCTAGAGTATTATCACAGACGGCTGAGACTAAAATCCATTTACCGTTTGTTCCAGCACACGTGCGCAACTATGTTCAAAAAATTGTTGATGTTGAAGGTGACTGAGAATCGTGGTTTTAGAAGCGATCGGGGTTGGACTTGACATGGGTGATGACTATTGGCCTCTGATTAGGCAAGCTTTGATTCAGGAAACAAAGGACAGGGAAACATTGTATTCAGTCATGTTTGGGAAGAACCGACTGTTAGAGCTTCGCAAAGCTTTAACTATTGAGTCATACGGACGTCAGCCGGACTCAAAGTGGTTTGATTTGCCTGAGATGGGGTATATGGTTGCAACCAAGTATAATGTTGCATTGGTTCAGTTTTCTTTGCCTATGAATTTCACTTATCTGCCTTTGAGAGGTGCTTATGGTTCATCTAAGTTCAAAATCATATCTGTTCTGAACAAGCAAAATGTACACTGGTTGCATCTTTCAATCTCTCCCACTTGTCTGTTGCCTCCTATTGCCCCGCAGTGGTACCAGCACTACTCACCAGAGTCTGCTTCATGGTTGCATCCGTATGCCGGACGTTTTACCCTATGGCAGTCTATGTGTCCTTCCGTGCAGCGTCCCGCTACCGGTGATTCGCCTAGATGTGTCGATTTAGTCGATGATTCTATTGACGACTTATAGATAGATTCACACTTTTTTGTATGTATTACACGTGTATATATTACTATATAGCGTTTTTGTAATTATACGCGTTTATTTTATCCAAGAGATCTACTGCCCATTAATGTTAATCAAATCACGAGACTTCAAATTATAACCATTAATAAAATCACAACTGTTAACAAATAATAAGCCCATCGTATATATCTCTTTTGAGACATATATACGATGTGCATTCTTAATGCATCGTATATATGTTCATTGTGCGTATATTCGATTGACTTAAAACACATCAATCGTATATACGCACAATAGACATATATACGATGTCAAAATTTGGCACATCGTATATATGCCCCAAAAGGGATATATACGATTCGTGTAAATTTAAAAAAAAAAAACAGCTTTTTTGAAGGGCATTTTAGGAATATTCTATTGGATGGGGGTTTATGGGGAAGGGGTGGGGGTAAAAAAAAACCAAGTTGTTTCTGACACTAATAGTAAAGGACATGGCTAAGAGACCATGTCACATATGATTGGAACTTTATGCAACAAAATGTGCACTCTTTTGTTTAATTGTGTTGATATTATTATTTGAGACTTCGTAGTACAGTGTATAGGAATTGCTTTAGGGGTTTAAATGTTTTAAGAGCTAAATTGATAAATCTCCCTCTGCATAGCTTTTATAGACTGTTTTAGGATTGTTATAATGATATCACGATCCTCTAATGAATTATGGAGGCTTAGGGCTTGGAGGTTGAAGAAAACATAAAGAGATACAGGAGGAACTAATTAATTTGGGTCAATTGATACAAGGACTAATTTGGGTCTGTCTAGTTTCTGTCACGATGCAAGTTACTTGTATAATTTAAAATTCATATTAGTCTAAATATTAAGATACTTCTTACCCCCTTGAATAAAAGCTAGCTAAAACCATAATACTTTATTTGTGATTTATGGTTGTCTGTTCTCTGGCTTTATAATGAACTCCCTGCATCGTCTTCAAGTGCAAGTTTCCAGGAAACTGATCCTATGTTTGAGCCTTAAAAAAATAAAATAAATCGTTCAGGTCCTTCAGGATACTAAGGTCAACACAATTTGTAGCCCAGCTCAATCTCCCTGAAATCAAGCGAGTTAGTACTGCTATGCTAGCCTCTCGTAATTGCATATAATAAATAAGCATCATCACTGCTGCGTCAACATTTATGCCACTAAAAATGCAGTGGACGTAAGCCTTACACCTTTGATTCAACATTTTTAAATTGGAAGCTTCAATTACTTTAGTCAGGAAGCTCAGAACGCTCCCTCTTTGCTGTTTCTATCATTGTACATAAGAACCTAATAGGGTTGCAATCAAAACAATTTGCAAGTGCAGCATGTGCCAGAAATGGAAGCTTTCTCAAAGACCTTCCACTCATTCCCTGTGAACAGATCATATACAACGGGTAAGATTAAAGGTCAACCAAAAGATGAGGTTAAAGATCCGAAGTATTATCAATTTTCTTACCTCACATGCCTCTGCAGTTTCAAGCAGTTGTTTGCTCAGTTGCATGGATGTAGTAGCCACATGTAAGTCTGGTGTGTTCAACCTCTCCTTTGCACTAGCATAATGTGGTAGCACGAAATCCTTACAATCCTAACCAAGTCAGTATGATTTTCCATAAGATTAACAAGATAAAATGTCTGAATCCAAATGAAGATTAGAATATTAATGCCTTTCGTTTTCAAACAAGTTTCTTGGACAAGAGTGAGATCCATGTTCACCTGAAAACTAGTTAATATGCCTGTACGCATGAGTTCCTGTACGCAAGACCTTAATATTTCATACCGAGCTTGAAGAGTTGGTGGACCAACATATGCTTTGATATCTGCTCGATCAACAAAAGCAACATCTGCAATAAAATTGATAAATCTGTATGATCAGCAAAATGTGAAATCATGTGATTCAAATGAAAAATTTAGGGGAAGTGGATATTGAAGAAACTACTTTAGGAAGAAGGGGTAGTGGTGTTCTTAACTAGTGGGAAAAGGCTTTTGCTAGAATGTGTTTTATGTTATACTGATGTTAATTTCGGATTTGGGCATATTATTGTTCTAGGGCTTATGCTGGCAACAGAAATCCGTGCATAATTTTGGAGTGCTTTGGGGGCGAGGTGAGGACCATTATTTATAGGACAGGTTTCCAACTTCCACCGTGAATTGCTAAAGCCCCATTCAGAGAGCTATACCTTCCGTTCTCTCATTTAAAGTAAACTTCTAATCATCAGCTCAAATTTGCGGGAGAGGACAGTACATAATTTACAAGGACAGAAGCAGCAAACTAGAATGAATGAGAAATTAATTTAGGCTTACCAATAGCAGCAGTTATGTTGGAAGTGGTTAGAATTATCACATTCGGAGCTGATTTTAACTTATCCATCTGAGTTAGTAATGCATTGACAACCTGAAATTGCATATTCAAATTGAAGTGTTGAACTCGGTATTAATACACAAACACCCTCCCCACCCCCACCCCCACCCCAAAAAAAAAACCTCTAAGGAGGGTTTTACCCGAATAGAATCAGAAGGCTCAGAGCCGGATAAAGCAGCCTTTCTAGCAGCAGCAAGGCTCTCGACTTCATCTGCGGGATCACAAAGAAGCATATATACTCAAGCAAACATATATGAATAATGCATGAGAATTAAGTTAAATTTTGTCCCGTTATGCCTCACCAATCAAAACAAACACCAGGTTGCTTTCTTCCTCTACCATTTCTTGAATCTTCTGGAAAAGTTTTGCTACCTAGAAAAAAAAGAAACACAACTAAATATTCAACATAACAAAACCATAAAAAAAATCGTTTGTGTGTAGTGTACAGCATAGTTGTGGTTCGCAAATTCACAATTTGACTTGTCAATCTCCAATCATAAAAGCAAAAAAGGCAAAGAAGCTGCTGTTAACCCTTTTTTGTTCTTTCTACAACTGCTAATACTAGTTTGCAAATGTGTGCACGGAATTGTTCATCGGCTTTTCCCTATAACCTGTAAATGAGAACTCTACTTTGTTCTAACAACAAGGTGATCCTAAGATGAACCGATTTTCACTGAAAACCTTCCTAAGGGAAATCAAAACTAGTTATCATTGCACAAATAATAATATTAGCTAATACTTGGCATATGTTAGTTCCCTAACTGAATTAGATTTTCTGTTGGCAGGTTGTTAGTTGTTACAGTTTGTTTTACTGTTTCAGGTTTTGGGAATTCATAACATTCCCTATATAAACCTTGGATTGTATCTGCTGTTATATAATTAATCAATTTATGTGGCTATTCAGAAATTTTGCTTTCAAATTTTGTAATATTGTCTCAGAGTCCATTCAAAAAGGGAAAAAATGTAAATATGTAATAACCTGCTAACTAAAAAACTAATTCAGTTAGGGAACTAACAGATACTAAGTACTAGCTAATAAATACTACCAGGTCCACCATAAATATAAAACAAAAATTTAAATCAATTCTACTTCCCAGAGTAATGCTTTGAGTAATAATGCTCTATTTAATGTATTTCCAGCTTAGAATTGGTATTCATCATACTGAGGAGAACTTTGTAAGGCACACAAACAACTGTTAACCAATGCTCTAGAGAAAGATCTGGATCACCACCCAAACTCAAAAATGTCTTGCCCAAACCATGATAAAAAAAAGAGAAATCTCACATCTTCTGGATGCGATTCTAACTACCAAACAGTGGGTGTTCCTAGCTACTTATGTTAACCAATCATTTGAACTCACTTGATATCAACTTGATAGTGGCAATGATAAACACAGGAAGTTCTATGCCCCTAGCTTACATAACATGAAAGAAACTTGATTTCCATGCTCACCAATAAAATCAACATATTATGCAACAAGATCATGAAATACAATAAGCAAATTTGTGAAAGAATCAGAAACCTAAAGTAAAGGTACACAAGCATACCAGCTTGCCACTTTCGGAGAACCATTTACTGAACAAAGAATGCGCATTCACTTCTACAAGCTGGCACTGTGGGTATCTGAGTGGGGGGCAAAAACAGGTAGGTGAAACTTTTACTCTTTGTTTACTTCTTTTCATTGGTAAATTTTGCAGTATTTAGAAATATCGACAACATATCAATGCACCTCGAATTGAACCGAATTGATAGTTTCTGAGCTAATGCTTTACATAAAGACGTCTTTCCAGTCCCTGGGGGCCCATGCAAAAGAATTATGCTGCAAATATTAAGAAATCCAAAAATATCAAGACATGTTCAAAGTTCAATCATCTCACTGTATTTTACTTTTACATAAATGCATATATTCTTAAAGGTATCGATATTCTCATGAATATATAAACATATCAGTAGGTGGTGATCAAAATTTATAAAAAGATACTTGCGATCATAGAGAAAGCAGTTTTTAAAGTCTAGTTTATCGGTAATAAAACTCTGTCAACTCAAGAATTTCTCCATCATGTTAGTATCACATACATTAACACCCCATAATCTCACCTTTCCTTTAGTATATCAGTAATTATATCCTTTATCTTTTCTAGACAAAAGCCAAAGATTGAAATGCACATAAATCAAATCCTCTGCCTTTTTCTGATCAACTTTGTTTCTTCAAAGAATGAATAGAGGGGCATATACTCCGTTTTCTCTCGCAAGGTGATAAAAAACAAGATTGTACAAGAAGCTTTAAGGAAAACTTTTAGAGCCACATCCCATACATATGAAAACATATTGCAAATGTCTTGGTCAATAATTTCTATAAAAAAAAGTAGATGCTCCCTAGATACAAATCTAGGTCTATCATACGCTTATTAGTACTAGATATGCATTGGCACCAATACTTGAGCAATTTTGGAGTATCTGGTTTCATAATAGGTCCACCATCAGCAAGTTATTTGCAAATAATTGAAGAAAGAAAGCGCTGACAATGGACTATTTTTTCTCACAATTCTGTACTTCCTTAAGTTGCAAACTTTTCTCTTTAAGGAATTTAAAGTAAGTCTCTAAACAAATATCAGCTCAACCGGCAGTTTTAATGACTTGTTTTAAAGTTTCGTAGTTGAAGACCATACACAGAAAAAGGCAATTCTAAACTAAATAAACTTTGCTAGTGCTTACCGGTTCCATGAAACAAGGAATGGATCAACACCCTTTTCAGTAAAGAGCAAAGCACTTGCTGCATACCGTAATAACCGTTGCTTTAGACCAGATTCATATATTAAGCTGCAAAAGCAATGTCAGATAGTGCAAGGTTAATTAACTTAGAATTTTATTATCTGTCATAAAAAAATTGATAACAGAATATTAGTTGAGGAAAATGCACGAACTACAAAGAAGTAAGAACCTTTCCCACATGCCATCAAATTCTTTTGCAGGAAGAATCCATTCATTGAAGCTAGAAGACTGGCCATCAGAGCTTATATCCTCACATGGTCCTTCCTCGCTGAGCTGACAAAGCAAAAGCCAGACAATATTCATGAATCTATGAGCTGAATAAACAAAAGAATGAGATTCTAGACTAGAGAGAGAGAGAGAGAGAGAGAGATGTGATATTGGTGTATAACAAATCATCTCATAGTTAACAAATTCAATGGTTAAATAAGGACCATATATGCGGAGATCATTTAACCAAGTTACAAGAATTAAAAAACACAACAGGAGAAATCATAGGACCATGTATCCATTGAATTATTAGTCAAGCAAGGATACGACAGCTTAGGAAAACTGATACTGAGACCAATACATAGTCAATGAAACCAAGTAAGCACTAAGCAGTATCACCTGAAAGACATGTACAACAGGCTTGACTTGCCAGAACAAAAGAACATTATCATTCTGCACCCCTTCATCTACAGCAAAAAAGGTTAGCAGCATCAGAATCAGATAAGCAGAAGTAGATCATTCTCTCTCTCTGAGAATGATTTTTCATTGTTCTTGTATTGTTGGCACAAATCTTCCCTTTAGACAAGCCAATTTCTAAAAAACTCGATTCAACTTATTGCAGGACCAAGAGTCTTTATGGAATTTTAGATAGGTAAAGAATTTTAAAATGATACTAGAAATCAAATTAATGAAGTTTCATATCTCTAGCCACTCTACAATAATAGCAAGCAAATTAACCACCTACCGTACATATGGTTAAATTAAAAACAAATGAACAAGATGCATACCTGTATCACAAACACACATTTTTTGCACGTTATCTACAAGAAAGGGTTCATCGAGGGGTACGGGAATGGGTCCATCAATATAGCTCAAATTTCTCTTTTCAAGCATCCTGAAAATCAGTGTAATGATCATAAATTTGCCAGCAAATAACAATAATAACAACAACGGTGACAATAATAACAGCAACAACAACACGCACAACCTGATAGGATCAAGCTTCTACTTCAATCTCTTACTATTACCCTACTAGGCTAAGAAATTCTAAAAGGTAATTTGGAGAGCGTATAACGCCCAATCAAGAGTAGCAATAAGCACCGTTAAGAGAGCAAATAAACAAAATTAGATTTAAAATGAGAAGAAGGGAAAGAGATTACCAACCCCTCAACGGCTGAACGGACATCATGGATGGAAGCTGTGCTTGAAGGTTTTAAGCAAACCTCGACTATAACCAAATTAAATTACGGTGAGTTGAGAAATGAGAACGTGAAGAGTAGAGAGAGAGGGCGAAAGCGTACCGGGGACGAGAACTTTGTCTTCCGGAGGAGGCGGCGGTGAGTGTTGGGAGGCAGCGCCGTTTTGGTCGGTTGGAGGGTTTTGCTCCGTCTCCATAGGAGCACTCATTTTGTTGCTTCACTTCAATCTTACAACTGGGTCTGTGAAGGTAAGGGAAAAGAAAAATTGAACCAGGGTTTTTAAGTGATATTCGGCGGGAAAACCCAAAAACCGATGCTGCTGCTATTTTCCACAACTCTCTCCGCTTGTCTCCAATCAAAAATTGCATAAATATCTAGTTTTTTTTTGCCAAAAAGTATCTATTTTGTCCTAGACCATAAATTATTCATTTTCATTTCAAAATAAATAAATGTCCTAAGACCACACAACTATTTGATAAAACATTTTGTCAAAAAAAAAACCTAAAAGACATTAAAATTTAAAAATATATTATGTTTTTATGCCCACAAGGGGTGGGAATAGCCATGTCGCTTAACTGTGAGGCTAAGCCTTACTAGACAGATCATCATCAAGCTAGACTTTTTTTTAATACATAAGGACAACACTTTTTTAAAAGTCTATTTAGCTAAAAAGGTCATTTCACATGCTACCATAAAATTCTTTTAGGCCTACCAGGCCAACTTATTTAAGTAAATATAATAATATTTTTAATTACTATTACTATTATTATAAAATAGAATTTAAACAAGATGTCATATAAAGACATTTTCCAAAAAAGTTTGTTAGATCTTAAATTAAAACATAATCTTATTGACTTATTAGCTTGTTAGTTTATGTTTCCACCAAAAAAAAAACGTTTGTTAGTTTATTTACAAAATTTTACGCCATTAAAAGGTTGTAGGTTGTTGGTGTGGAAAATAGTATGCAAGTATACATAGTCACACAAGTAATATAATGATAAGAAAAGGTCGAACCCATAGGGATTATGTAAAGCTTTGTCAAGTTTAGAGTGTACACTTAGTGTGTCTATACTATTCACAACTGATTGGAGTATACAAATTGAATTAAAAAGTATAAACAACAATGATATGTGTAAGGAATCAGTGAGATAAAGTAGTTGAGATGTTTTCACCAAGTAAATCACTTCTAAGAGTTTTAGTGGTGTAGCGGTATATAGTACATTGAATGCAAACAGCATCGGTATGTGTCTTTCACCACTTTCTTCTTCGTAGTTTCATTACAAGCTTTCTATGTATAGGTATGCTAAATAGGTTCACTCATGTCTCTTAAGCATCCACTGTTTCACCCTAAGAACTATGTTATCCTATGTCTAGGACTTAACACAGTTTTGACAATCAATTCCTTATTAAAACTAGTTTAACAAATATGTTGTTACAAACACTCATTCTTATTTACTCTTGATTTCTTAAATGTAACCCATGTCTGCTGCTATAAGTCTACCTATTCTAAAGTGATCAAATTCAGAATAAGCTTTGAAAGAAATATTACACAAGAGTTAAGATGCACACACTACATAAGCCACATTTACTTGCTTAGAAGATCATTACAATGTTACAACATCTCAACTAAAAGAATTTAACTCATATTACTCATTATATAATAGAGAGAATCTGTAAAGAGCATAATCAAATGAGTAATATTACAAAAGAACTCAAAAAAAAGATAGAGATTACACAAAAGAGAGATCTTTTGCATGAGATTCCCAAGTTGAAGCACAATATGATTTCCTTACATAAGTTTCCTCCAAGTAGAAGTGAAGGGAGTGGTTGTCAAGCACTTCCTCACCTTCTTTCTCTTCAGAAACTAAATGAAAACTAAAGCTAAATTACAAATATAAAGAAAATAAGTGATCCTTAAAAGCTTGGATGAAGGATGCCCTTGAAGTGAAGAGATGGTCTTCTATTTATAGGCAAAGAGCTTTCCTCCCTTGGAGGGTTTCCTTGGCGCCAAAAGATAACTGAGATCAGTAACCATAGTTACTTTGTAGACCTCCCATCTAGCAAGTTGCTCTTTGCATGATGTTCACATGGGGTGGTCCAATAAAGAAGTGCCACATGGCCTTGATTGAATGGCTCCTTTAAAGCAAGTCTCCAATGGTAGGCGCCGAATTATGCAAGTGGGTCTGCTCCTCATGATTAAGCATGACGTCACATGTCAAGTGTTGAAGCATCAAATTGGTCCTTGGATGATTTGGTGCACTTTCTTTGTGTGTAGCGGCATTGGATGCGACAGTCACGGTGTACTCACAGCAGAAATGCACTAAGCAAAAACATCAAACATACCAAGACCTATGCAAATTGCTTAGTTCATTGTTGTAATCCATTTGAATTCTTGAAATGTTGTTTCTTTAATTATAATCTATATTTACATATTAATTTACTTGAAAATAAGCAATAATATAAGTTTAATTTTGTGAATAACTCTATATATATAAAATAGAGTTATCAGTTGTAGGGATGGATTATATTCGGTCCTCTCTACTTATTAAATGATCATGGAGAATATTATTAATAACACGCACTTGAGAATGCCTGGTGATACAAAGTTGAGTTTATGGCGGCTTAGTATTTCTCAAAAGGTGAAGTTACTTTTTGGCGGGTGGCTCGTGGTTGTCTCCGGACTAGATGTAACCTTCATACTCGTCATGTCTCGTGCCTTTGTGTTTTATGCACTGCAATGCGAGGAGCGGGATGAGGTGAGTCTCAAGTGTTCTTTGGTTGCATGCGAATTGAGAAGTTTGGCGTCATGTCGGCTTGTGGACGGTGGTCCGAGAAGGTACAAGGCGGCGATGATTTTGGTGCGGTATTCTTTTCTCTCCTTAGTTGTGGCAGCACTCCCCCAGCAAAGGCAACAACAATGATTTTCTGGCGTATTTGGAAGCGGGGAAATGAACGTGTTTGGAAGCATGTCGGCTGTCCCGTCGGTATCTCGGTTCAGATTGCTATGGAGGTCCTACATAATGGGGAATCTGTTCATCGCTTATGTGGTACGGGCCCGGTTGTTCATCGCCCTTCTTCTTCTACCTGGGAGAAATCGGTACCTGGAGAGTTGAAGTGCAATGTTGATGTTGCGCTTTTTTAGACACAAGGTGTGTATGGTTTGGGCATGTGTTTGCGTAATGATAAGGGAGAGTTCGTTGCCGCGAAGACCATGAAGTTTAGTGGTGTTCCGACCCTGCAAGAAGCTGAGGCAACTGGAGCCGCGGAGGCTATTCAGTGACTTACTGAGCTAGGAGTCTAGCGAGGCACCGTTTAACTGGATTGTTTACCAGTGGTTAACGGTATCAACGGAAACCATCTCATGACTACTGAAGTTGGCTCAATTATTCATAGTTGCGTCCCTTGTTATCTAATTTTCAAAACTATAGGTGTAGTTTTGCTAGAAGCGACAAACCAATATTGTTGCTTTCATACTCTTCTAGAGCATAAGTTTTTATGATTGTTTGACGGTTTTTGATTATATTCCAACTCAGATCTATGACATTATTTTTATCGAAATGGAGTAGTTTGGCTTTCAAAAAAAAAAAAGGTTGTAGGTTTTCGTAAAAAAATATTGAAATAGACTTTTAAACAGACTTTCAGACCTTTTCAAAAGGCCAGACCAAGCCTAAAAAATTGGCTTATGACAAACCACAGGCTCAGACCTAACATTTTTGACGCAGTGGTCGTAGTAGCCTGTACTTAAACTATGTAAAGCTGCAAATTTCTACCAAATTTATTCCCATCCCTAGTGCCCACCTAAATTTTAATCATTAATAAAACAACTTTTTTTAGTAATTATTTTCAAGCACCCCAAATATATTTGATGAACCGACAAACTCAAACTATTGATTAAAAATATGATTCATAGGCCTGCAGCGATAAAAAAATATGATTCATAATTTGATTGAATTGAAAAACTGGATTTTCCACTCTCTTTGGCATTTAACACGTGTCGAATTTATTTGTTTGATTGATAAGATTAGATGTTTGGGTAACTGTTGAACTATTTTTGTCATGAACTTCTCATCTGTGTAATGCCATCAATGATCTCGGTAATCTCAATCTGGCTACTAAGATGAAACTCTAATATGTGGATCCCAATATGGCTTGTCCATGACTCCAAGAATTGGATGTCATGCTCTAGTTTTTTTATCTATTGAATGAAATAGTTTGCTGTGGAAAAAAAGTACGATAAGGTTCTGCAATTGTGAGTAATCGACTTTCAAATTTTGAATTATTTGTCATCCTTCATCAGTTATATGGAGAAATATATACCCATTAATAGGTCACAAGTTGTGTTTTAGTCCAGTTATGTTTGAATGATATATGCGTCCGGACTCATGATTATTACTCCCTAACGGGAAAAGTTTAAATAACAGAAACTCATGGCATGCTATATATAATATAGATACGCTTTATTAATTATTGATACATGATTTTATAACACAGGGCTAAGCAGGAATTTATTTAATACAAGCACACAACATGTTGTAGTGATCATATGTTATAGTTAGGTAGCCTGCCTAGCAAAATACAAGCCAGATGACATGATCATGGCCTGTAAGTCTTCCACTTTTGCAATTCAAGTCCACCCCTGTTCCTTCGTGGGTAATAATCATTAGATTCAACAACATCCTCTTCATAGATTACCTCACCAACTCTAACCTCAGGTACTTGTTCATACTCCACCACTTCAACCTTTTCACGGACTATCTCAGGGTTGTGATTATGTCCGTGGAAGTGGTTGTGGTGGCGGCGAGAACCCTCAATCTCATCTTCTTCATAAACAACCCTCTTGTTGAAGGCCATATGAGCATTGGGGTAACGAGGGACGTCAGTGAGAGCACTTGGTGACCTCTGAACTTCAGAAATGTGGGCGTGGTAGTCTTGGGATCTCAGCATTCTCTCTATTTTGTTGGAAATACTCTCAAGTAATGGAACAAGCACGATATTGAATTTGGTAAGTGAGGTCTTATATAGGGAGCTAAACACGAGGCTCTTATTATTTATTCATAGTGATCGAAGAATCCAATTCTCTAGCTTTTGTTACTGTCAAACAGTTAACTCGTTCTAGGAATTTGGATTCGGTTCCTGTACCTAACGAGCCACCATGCTAAAAAGAAGATACCACAGTCGACAGGGGAAAATGATGTATGTGTATGATACAGACGGACAACTGAAACTCACCATAGTTCTTTTTTAATTGACCAAGTTGACCACGAAAATGAGTGTACAGTGGAGAAACAATTCTGAAGGAGTGGCTATTTTTTTGGTGCGTAATATCCACCAACTATATCCGATTAGTGGTTTTCTCATATATAACAGGTCTTTTAAGGAGAAACAATTCTTAATTGATATATAAATATATTTTTTACATTAACTAGCATGAGATTTTTTATAACAGCTTTTTACCTGTTTAAGAACTTTTCTCAAGTGGAAAAGTACAATTATTTGGGAGCATATTAGAAATTAGGCGTTATTTTATTCTCTAGAAAACGTCAGTTTGCAAAAATTCTTATGGAGGTGCTTCACGCAAATTGGGATGGGACACTAAATGGCCATCTAGAGTATAGTAAAGAATTCTAGCCATGTGCTAGTCACGTGAAAACGTCTTTTAATCCAGAAAATGAAGTCCTGTTTGGTTGTATATTACGTCTAGTTTGTTTATGTATTTACTGAGGAATATTTTTGGAAATATACCTTTGATTCCACAAGTTGCGAACTTGATAGTTTGTAACAATACCTTTGTTGTCTGCTTAATTTCCTCACAATATTTGCAGTCCGAATAAACTTCCAATAAAGTGGGGGTGTGTTAAAAAAAAGGTGTTAATAGATGCACCCTACTATCCATACAATAATATACCCTTTTAGGGGAACTTATTTTTAAGCTCATGAAAAACAACTCAGAGATAAACAAGTTTTTAAGTTAATTCATTAGTTCTCACGAACAAAGTTATATCTCTACAAATTATTTTTCCATAAACTATATTGATGAACATAAATAATACATAAAAACTTATTTACTAAGCGTAAGTTGTTTTTCATAAGCTCAAAATAAGCTCTATCCAAACAGACCTTTAAAAACAGCTTTTGCTAACTTTTTCTATATTTTAAAGTCTCTATTTTACAATGGAGGGTTAGGATTTCACTGAAGAAACATTTCATGGGAAGGGATCCTAACCCACTATCAATGCAATGTCAGATGAAGAACAAGGAGAAATAAAACTAAACTTCACCGGAATTGCAAAGGTATTAATCTTAACATTTACTGAGTCGGGTCTCTGTTTGGACTAGTTTCTATCTAACAATTTTTATCCCACTTTTAACTTGAAGACTTGTTCAAAGAGTTAATAACACTGACTGAAGCAGCAAAGAAAACCATTAGGCTTGATTTCATCCTTTACTCTTGGTGTATCGCCAGCATCATCGCGTTTCGCCATTAAGGAGCTAGTACCAGGGGACTCTGGTGGCAAGACAGTATTCTCAGAAGTGAATATTCTTGAAGGAATGATAGGTCCAGGAGGTGAAACGGTGTAGAGATAATTCAACAGCATTTGGATTATCTGCGTGAAGTTGGGTCGGGCATTTGCATCTTCTTGCCAGCATGAAGTGAGAATTACAGCCAATTCCTCAGGTAGATCCTCTGCACTTGGCCTTACATTCTGAAACCAAAAGAAGCATTTCAACGGCGTAAGACGGATTGACTTTGTTGAAAACTAAATTAGATGACATGTGGGAAATAGGTATGAGCTTTTTACCTTAAACGCTGCTGCATATGCTGCTTGCAGGTTTGACATGCCTTCAAAAGGAACTTTGTTGTGTAAGAGCTCCCACAATACGATTGCAAAGCTATAAGCATCAACTTTATGGTTATAATGCTTCTTCTCCCCCTGTCTCAGTGTGACAGTACTGTACAACTGCAAAAAAAAAATCATGCAATCAGTGGGCAAATGCTCATAAATATGAATAGAAGACACAGAAAGCACATTTATTCATCAATATACCTCTGGAGCCATCCAACGGTATGTTCCCGTTTCAGCGGTCATCATCTCAGTTAACGACTCTTCAAGCGTGCTAAACCAAAATCTGCTAGCTTGACTGTTTTATGGTCTTCAGTCAATAGCAAGTTATCTGTATGAAGGAAAAGAAAATCTTCATATGTATTACAGAAAAACAATTGGGGAAGTTATACATTTTAAAAAACAGGAAACTCAAGTGCTGAACAACTAAAAGCAGGGCATGGATAAATATTAAGAAGTGTTTTTCAGAAAACAATATGAACAAAGCTATCATATGTAACTTTTTCCCAAGGGTCAATTATGAATATAGAGACGGTTCATCAGTCCAATTCCCTCTAAAGGAATATTGAAGGTTAATATAACCGATCAAAGAGCTAGTCATGTTACAATGATCACTGAAGCACTTGGATCAAGTTTTAATTAGAGAGAGCATATTAAAAAAGGGAAAGAACCAATAAAAGCCTGTTCTTTCAAGTAAAAAAATTATTTTATGATAACATGAACTCAAACATAGCAGATATGATGGAGTTGGAGGAAGGGAGGAATAAAAATAAGGATACTGCTTACAGATAGGCATGATAGTATATGACAAGAACATAATGGAACAAATCCTAATAATCAACATCATATAATGCACTGCTGAAACCATAACTTAACTCTTAAGGCCCAATGAAGATTATCGATTTGCGAGTGTGAATAAAAACTAACAATTCAGGGGTAGTAAAACACAAACATAAAAGAATAAGAGTCCTCAAAGTTGTTTCAGGTTTACTTTGACAGTAGGTTCTAGAGTGGACCGCCCACCTATAGGTGGTCTATGGTGGAACAGTCCTTGAAAATTGTCTGAAGCTCCAACAATGACCAGCACCACTTCTCAAGCCGAACCCCACAGCCCTCCACGTTACCACGATAGAAGCGGTGACCTAATCGATGTCGGATCAACAAAAACTAGGGGAAGCAAATATGAGTGCCTCTCAACTCAAATCATATATGTTTCTGTGTTTTTGATGAACCAGCACTGACTAATTCATCGCCTCTTTTGTGAGGACAAAGAGGACCGCGGGCTTCTGCTTCAGGGGGCATTGACTGTCGTTTGAGTTTAGACGATTTGCAAGTACTGGTCCACTGTGAACTACCTATCAAAGTGGTCCCCGGTAGAGCATGCCTTACTTTGACTGTTATATAAGATGAAACACTCACCCAATAGAGGGATCAGGATCAGTTATAGTTATAAAAAGCTTATATTCACGCAGTTGAGAAATCTGTGCCATTCAAACGAGATCGGACAGTTCGCACTCTGAATCGAGTAACACAGACTTAAAGTTCAACCTTGGAATGTAAATTGTCCAATCTCGATCGGACAGCTCAGTTTTCTCTATGGAGTGAACTGTGGGCTTTTCTTGCTTACATTCCCCGAGAGAACACCCATTTCAGTATATTCCTTAAAAATCTAAATTCTAACTCTAACAGTATATAAACCT
This sequence comes from Oxytropis ochrocephala, assembly GCA_020916435.1. Classification (NCBI taxonomy): domain Eukaryota; kingdom Viridiplantae; phylum Streptophyta; class Magnoliopsida; order Fabales; family Fabaceae; genus Oxytropis; species Oxytropis ochrocephala. The sequence goes on from CM037089.1 coordinate 23,465,536, forward strand.
TGCAACCTTAAAAACTGTTTGTACAAAATATTCCAACTTAGTTATGTGACTGGGTTTCAAACAAACAAACAAAAAAAAACTCAGGGACCAGTATTATGAAATGCACATGTAGCTGATAGTGACATTTAATTCCTCAAAAAGTCAGGTACCCAAGCATGCGACAAGTGACAGCATGATTGGAAAGATAATGATTTTAAACCACAAGGTATATATTTATTTCTGCACTTAAATTCAGCTAGGGAGACGATACGTAGTCTGTAAAAATAACTATAATTACAAGGGTTTAATTTATATACACAATAATAGGTGTATATGTATTTTACACTATCTACCAATTACAAGTTGACACATCATTAAAAAGAAGTTAGTCAATTGGTAACCACCTTATATGTCAACCATTTCATGAATTGTGATTGGTGGTGGTTGTAAAAGCTTTTACACCATATGTGTATATAAATTAAACTCTAATTAAAATATAAAAATAAAAATAGAATACAAAAATCCACATTGGGCAAGGCCAATTTCTTATAAAATGAAGATCACATATGAGTATGGTTATTAAATTGAAATCATAAAACAGATGCTAGAAAGAAGATTTTGTCAAATAGAAAAGGGCTGCTATGCCATTGATGATCATTCACAGGAATGCAACATTAATGTAAAATACAAAGCATAGAAGGCTAAATTTACTGGATCTGACTTAAAACAGATTCATTCACATGGGAAAGAAAGCAAACCAAACTATTACCAGGTTTAAGATCTCGGTGGATGATCCCATGAGAGTGCAGGCACTCCATAGCACGTGCAATATCAAGTGCAAAACCAATGGCAACATGTGTATCCAAGCATTTTGGGCGCAGGCTGAGCAAATACTTGCGCAACGTTCCTCCTGATAACAGCTCAGTGACTATCACCATTACTGGCTCTTTGCATGCACCAATAAACTGTTGAGAAACATAGTGACAATGTTTACTGTCTGTCAGCTATTAGAAACTTGGCACATAACAAGTAATCCTTCTTATAAGATATATCTAATTTCAATTCAATGACATACAGCAGACACAAGTGACCCAAACTCCCACCTTCACCAAGTTCTTATGTTGCACTCTAGCCAACATAGCCACCTCCCTTGCAAAACGGACTTCTCTCTTCGCTATCTCTTCTGGTGTTTCTCCTTTATGTACAATTTTAATAGCAACAATCTGATTTTTATATCTACAATGAATCCAACAAAAGAATCACTTACATGAGTGACATAACTATAGACACAAGACATTAAAAAAGCAATTCAAAAGTAATTACTCAGATCACGGAAACCTAATTCAGGTCAACTAGTGATTGTTCCAGAAAATGAAATGAACCTGAATTTCAATCATGCTTCTTCAGAGTTCACAGTAACTATGTATACAATATGCAGCTTAAGCAAAGCAACAAATTAAGCTATAAAGTATGACAACAACACATGTACTATTCTAACAAAGAAGAATCAATTAATCACAAATCGAAACCCAAACAGCAGATATCACATAAGCAATTGATTTAAATCAAATAGAAAATGGGGTTTCAATTTTGAAATTGAAGATATGAACTTACTTTCCCTCGTAGACTTTGGCATGAGCACCTTCTCCAATTCGGGGACCAACAAGAAGATGCTTAGGATCAATGAGGCATTTAGGGTCAAAATCGAACTCATCAACAGAGTAGAAGCTACCTCCAGATTCCATATTTTTTTTCTTTAATTACTACTGCAAAATGAGAAAAAAGGGAAATTGTACTACATGAGGCAGTAAAGTAAAATCTCGAAGCAGCTTAGTGAAATCAGAGAAGTAAGCGAACCCTAGAAGTAGAAGGAAAAGATTGGAAGAGTGAATTGAAGTTGAAATGGATATGGTGCTGACATGAAACAGAGAACTAAGCTAGACATCCTCTGAAGTAAGTTCTGAAGCTCAGAACCACATCTCAAAAAGAAAATCAGTCGTCAGGCTCGGAGATCAAAACTCAACAACAGATTGATGTTCTTTCACATTTCCTCCACAGACAAAAAAGCATGGGAACCCACATGCTTATGCTTTCCTTTGCTTTAGACTTTAGAGAGAGAATTGAGATAGAGAGAGAGTGTGTATATGTAATTAAGTGAGTGACAATAAAAGCAAGCAAAGCCCAAAGCCCAAAAAGATAATATTTCGAAAATTCATTATTCATTCATGAGAAAAATGAGAGGAATCCCCGGAAAGGGGGAACACCGAAAATAACCAATCACTATTTTAAAATAAAAACCAATCTCTCACCAAATTTTTACTCTTACAATCACTCCTCAATGAAAAGAGCTTAAACCTAATAATATCACTTGGATAAGATCGAAAGAGTCTCTTCCAACTTAAACTCTTGCACAGGTTGCAGTATTAAATCTCTTGAGAGAGAGTTTTGCGACTCATTGTGGTCATATCTCTCGATTCGATGGATTAGTACTGCGATTCAAGTACATGACGATATCCGTTGTATACCAAAAAAATGAAAAGACCTTAAAATTATCGTGGTTGATTTTTTTTTGTTCGGATGCTAGTTGACTATTCATAAATCATAGAGTGTCTCAACGATTTCAACGAAAATTTAATCTTCGCTCGAGAGACGAAAGATTAATATCTGCTTGTGTTTAGAAGCAAAAATTTTCACTACGGAAATCAAACCTGAGAACACGAACCTTGTGTCTCTAGGTAGTTTATGCAACTAGATCAATAATGTTGGTTAATTACTGATGATAAATTTTTTAAAATTAGTAGGTTATGGATTATTTTATATAATGAGTGTGGGCAAGCAAGCAAGCAAGCAGAGAACGTCACCCTTGATCTGCAGACAGAATCATGATCCACGAAAAGGATTTGAGAGTGTGAGTGCTGCATTATTATTAGTTAATTAAATAAAATAATTAAAAGAGAAAGGAAGAGTTTGAGAGTAACGTAATAAGGAGTGTATGCAATGCAATAAACTAATGAAAAGCACATGGACACTGACCATGTCAACATGGGACGACCCGCTAGATAAGCAAAACAAACAACCCACACGGATGAAGAAGGTTTAGCGGTAATGGATTTTAAGGACTTCTTTTCCCAATCAAGGTTGTTATTATTATTAAGGTGTAAATAAAAATCTTAATTTGGGTCCCACGTGTATTGATTTGTTTGAGAAATCTACATCTATTTCTTATGATATGACCTTGTTGTATTGAAAAATTTAGATACATGATTGTGTCACACTCCACTCATTGAGTGAAAGAGACGTGGAAAATAATTGATGCAAAAAGAAGAAAATATATTAGGAAAAGTGTAAAAATAATCGGTATTCAACAAATAATTTGTGGTTGAGTTCATTCCACGAATGAAGTTTACCTTTCAGTGTATTAATATAGTACTTTGTAACCAGGATTTGATAGCGACTTGTTGGAAATTTTACTCCCGTGTAATTGATCTTAACTTGTCGTATTCTAGTTTACACTACAAGGTAGATTTGATAAAAAAAAAAAAAAACTACAAGGTAGATTAGAAAGATAATCCATTATACCATTATAGAGGCAAGATATAAATTCTGTTTGGGAAATTTAATCTACTACTAATTTATAGTAAATTCTGTTTGGCAGTTTTACTATCAAATTGTTGTGATGTGTAATTTAAGCTTGCTGAGTTTTAATAGCTGTTAAGATGAGTTAGTTTCTGTTTAGTACGTAGTTAGCTGCTATTGTTGTAAGTTTGTTACTTTTGTTAAACTGATTCAGTTAGTGTACAATTATGTTTTCACCTTACCTCTTTCATGTTGCCTTGTTGTATTCATTAGAGACTTATGCTTGTATTGGTTTGCTTTGCATATCTTGTCCTAAGCTTCTTCGACATCATTATCTTAAAAATAAAATAAAAATCGAGAGCGTGAGTTCTTGTGTGAGCCTATCGTTATGATCTTGAGGGTGATTGAAACATTGTCACTTCGTCAACAAATTGGTATCAGAGCTATTTCGAGTCTGATGAAAAGAGTGTGTGGTGACATTCATCTCTTTGCATTCTAAGGTGGAGATTCTCACCGAGAATTCTCAATGGCTGACAATGGGCTTTGTTTAGCAAATTTACAATCCTTGAGAATTGGGAGCGATAGATTATCCAAATGAAGGTGGTTTTTGCAGTCCAAGAGGTGTTGGAACTAGTGAATACGGGCTTGGAAGATCTCATTGAAACCAACAAAATCTCAAAGAACTACTCACAAATATTCAAAGAAGAAGGATTGCAAAACCTTGTTTCTCATTCACCAATGCATAGATGCAAAAGTGTTTAAGAAAAATGTTGAAGTAACGACATCGAAGGCAGTGTGAGATATCCTTGTGAAATGTTATGGAGGTGATGTGAAGGGGGAAAATGTGAGATTGGAATCACTGAGGAGGAAATACAGCTAACTCAAATGAAACCTGGTGAAATGATTGTTGAGTACATCTGAAGATTGGTGGCCATCACAAATCAAATGAAGAGCTATTGAGAGATGATGACCGATCAAATAATCGTAGAAAGGGTACTCAGAACCATAACTCCTCAATTTGACTTTGTGGTAGCCATAGAAGAATCTTTGGGGACCAATAATGTTATAACTGAGGAATTACAAGGAAAGTTAGAAGCTCGTGAACTAAGGGTTAAAAATAGAGTGAATGAAAAAGAGATAAATCAGGCTCTACAAGGGTGATAAGAAAAAATGGAGCAAGAATGAGGGAAAGAAACAAAATGAAAATGGTTGTTGGACCTAGAACGAGGGAAAAGAATATGTTGAAGATAAACTTGAATCCTCAAACAAAAGGAGACGAGGGTGTGATAAAAACAAAGGCAAAATGAAGGGATATGACAAGAAGGTTCGCTATTTCAATTACAATAAACTTGGTCACTATGCAGAAGCATGTTAGCACAACAGAGGCAAGAAAGAGAAGAACACAAAAGAATAAGCAAATCCGACACTAGAAGATTCTGATTAAGACCATGTCATGTTGATGATCACAACCAGTGAAGGAACACTTGCTAGTGAAGTGTGGTGTCTTGACACTGGTTGTTCTAATTACATGATTGGGAATGGAACAAAAGGTGGTTGACTAAATTTGGTGCAAGCAAAAGGACCACGATGAGATTATCAAACAGCAAGAACATGGTTGCAGAAGGCATGCAAAATGTAGCTACTCAACAAGTGATGACAAGACAACAATGATTGAGAAAGTGATGTTTGTATACCAGTAATGAAGTGCAACCTAGTAAGTGTTGGCCAATCGATTGCGAAGGGCTACTCAATAATCATGAAGAATGATGTCTTGAATCTATTTTACTCGAGCAAGAGTTTAATCTTGAAGACTCTAGTTGAGAGACAAGGTGGCAAACTGATAAAAACTAATGGAGGGGGAATAAACTTCAAAGAAATTTGAGGATTACTAAGCAAGACAAGGTATCATACATGAATTCACACCACCATATACTCCACAACACACTAGCCTGGTTGTGAGAAGAAAAAAGAGTTTGTCGGACATGGCTAGAAGTATGTTAAAGCAGAAAAATATGCCACAAATTCTGAGAGAAGAAAACACTACCTAAAAAATGTTAGCTTATCTGTTATCCGCTACTTTTTGCCAAATAGAACCTTGAAGTAGGGTTTGAAAAAATATTAAACACTACCTAAAAAATGTTAAACACTAGTGCTTATCAAACACATGTACTTGTCACCCGCTAGTCAAATCCGCTATCTACTAACAGATGAGACTTGCCAAATATAGCCTTAAATTGTTTAGAGACTAAGTTGGAGAAAAGGTAATAGTATGATTTTCCAATTCTACTCTTTTTTTTTTGACAACAATCCAATTCTACTCTTGATAAGTTTGTTTTCATATTTATCGAGGATATTCTTAATTCTTATCTACTCTCCTAACCGGAAAGTTGGGATCATTTTAAATTTGTGCTCTAGTAGTGAAGACTCGATCAATAGTCGTGAAAATTGTGGGAAGAAATGTGAATTTTCGTAGAGAATATGCTGCAACGTAGTTGAACAAATATTCGTGCTCTTCACTTGTTCAAGAGACATCCAATTCCAAAAGCTTATATGCTCTTCACTTGTTCAATTATCATCCAAGAACCTCCTGTGGTCACTTCCTTTGTAGTCACTTCCTTTGTAAGTTACAATCGCCTCCCATCAGGAGGAGAAAAAAAGTTTTGTTCGCAGAATATGTACTCCTTCCATTCAGATCACAACATGTACAATTACTTTCCTTTATAAAAAAACTCAAATTTTAAACAGATGGGGAGCGTCGCTTTCACATTATTCGTTGGACACGTGAGTCTGAGTAAATAAATCCATGGCTGAGATTGTAGACATGTAACCTGGTCTTTATTTTGAAGGGATAAGGTGCATATATAGCAACAAAAATTGGAAACATTTTATTTTATTTTCAAAATATTTTTGACATGGTCTTTTTGACAGACGAAAGCAGCTAATAAAGATTTACTTGGTGAATGTCTTTTTTGACATGGTCTTATTAACATATTTCATATTGCAAAGACATAGATGCTTGCATTGGAAAATAAACCATGAAACTCATTTTTTTTTTTGGTTGAGGAAACACTAAATTGACGTACATTCGACCTAAAAGGACATTCAAGCTAAAAGAAGTCATACAGAAAGTGGTCATTTTCCCATTTACGGTTTCAACCATGGTATCTGTTTACAAATTATTTACCTTATTTATGACCTCTATCATCGATTGAACTTGTTTTTAGAAGAGCACCTTTGCCTGAAAAAAGCTGCTGGGCTTGATTATCTAATGCTTCAAGCGGAACAAAAATGTCAATTACCAAATCATTCCGCTTCAAGCTGAAATACATTATACATGCCTGGTAGTGACAATTCCCATGAAGAGTTGGGCACATCACATCATAGCTGCTGATCAAGATAAGTATCTTTGGGAGATTTGGGTGACATGGGTGATCCAACGGCAGTTCCAAGATACCCAATTACGTTTCCAGAAACATTCTTCAACCACGAGGTGCTTCGTGTTAACCAGCCACCCTCTCCTAGTTCTTGCATTTCTTGATTACATTTCCTTTCTTCCTCTAGCAATAGATCAATCCACCTCTCGGCCATAAAAGTTTTTATAGCGTGGATGCCTTGATTTACAATCTCCATTGGTGGCACTTCAAGTGGATTCTGTTCCAAGTTGAGCTTGGTCAAACTATCAAGGCGACCAAATGTATCAGGAAGTGCATGAATTTGATTATTGCTGAGGTCCAGTTCCCTGAGATTAGTCAATTCACCAAATGTCTCTGGAAGTTCTTTAAGATCACTGAAGTTACTGCCCAGGTTGAGAACTTCCAGATTAGTCAATCTCCCAATTGCCATTGGAAGCCCATGTAGCTCATTGAAGTGAGCATCCAAATAGCGCAACGATTTCAACTCACAAATAGATGAAGGAAGAGATCGAATTTTGTTCAACTGAATCACGAGTTTCTGCAAGTTTGGTAACTCATAACCAATATTTGTTGGCAAATATGACAGATTGTTAAAGCTTACATCCAGCTCCACCAACGACCTGATCACCCAATACAAAAAGGATTCAATCGATGATAGTTAAATCATTTATTATTTCAGGAAGTTCCTACAATAACTTGAAGATGTTTGCTTTAAGAGATGAGATGATATATACAGTAAGTGAACATTGAATTGCTAGTGAGATATTTCAAAAAGTTTGCACACTTGAAGAAGTTTTCTTAAAAGGTATAATAACACAAATAAAATAACAAAATATGAAATAATATTCTTATAAGACTTATAGTTAGACAAATTTAAGTAAAAATACAGTTCTTGCTCATGCACGCATGAATACAGCTCCTATTTGCACAAGTCTAGCAGTCTACAAGTTGTCAAAAACACTTTTTTTCCCTTTTTGAATGTACAAATCCTTTCAGTGCTTCTCAGCAAATTACAAAAATTGAATTGCAGAGAGGAAAAAATAAACGGATTTGCAGATTTTATTTATGCCAGCAACGGAACTCAGACAACATTGCTTTGCTGCTACGCCCGGTTCTTTAATGGCACTCAATTGAGACTCAACACTAAAGTTAACCATTATTTCTTAAAACAAATGAACATCAGTGTCCAAAATAAATTTCGTATGGATCCCCAAATTCAAGGTATAATAACTAATATTAGCACTCGAATAGGTGATGTGATGTGATGTGATAACAACAAACAATATAAAGAAATGTGGCTCTTATGAACTCCCTACATACCTGCAGTGACAGATGGTATCAGGAAGGGCAGTCAGCTTGTTTGCAGAAACATTGAGCACTTTCAACTTTTGTAGTAGCCCAATTGAATCAGGCAGTGATTCCAACAAATTTGAAGAGAGATTTAGCTCCTCAAGATTTTGCAATCCAGCTATTGAGTCAGGAATTGCCTATTGTGTTGCACAGGATACATCAGTACAGTATTGGAATCATAAGAACCAAGTAAATCAGTACTTCTAATATGATTTTACGATTATAAAGCATGTTAATGGAGCATAAATATTCACAATGAGACCTCTGAGACTAAAAAAACGTAAAAAACACCGCATATAAACTTAGGAGTAGTTATAGTTATCAATGAAGCAATCATGCTTGCTTAGCAACCATTTCAAGATCTCCAAAAACTGCCCTTTAGAGTATGTAAACCAAGTTTAATCAGCAAATAACACATTTGGCTGGATTGACTTAGGAAGTTTGAAGATACAATTCAAAATCCAAATGAAGCTCAATTCATCTCATAATAAGTAATTGATAGTGCAATCAGTCTCTCATCCCGGGTCAAGCAAAATTGTGCATATTTTGATTTGATATACTTATTTAGTTATCTTAGGATCATTGTTCTTCAACCTTTTGAGTAAAACAAAAAGTATAACTGTAAAACACTTTACCGAAAGTTGATTGTTCGAAACGTCAAGCACGAGCAAGCCAGGAATCCGGCCAAATGCTTCCGGCAAGAGCTTCAATCCCCGATTAGAAAGGTCAATTCGTTCAATTCCTTTGCCATAAGCCTCCTGCAGAATCTCCACAACCTCTTCATTCACTTCATCACCATCGTCCCCATCTCCACCCTCATTGCCATCTCCGGCAGACTCATACATTCTAACCAATCGCTTTTCAGAGTCATTAAGACGCTTCTCATAAGCCTCGTGCATCTCATCCAACTGTAACACCGATTTCCAAACGCGCTTCTCAATCTCCGCCGCTTCCCTACACTCCCTTCCTCTTTCAGCTTGGTGAGCCCGCCACGCATGGATCTCGATCTCCGGTGGTCTCGCGAGCATCACGATTGCTTCCAACTGTCGTGAGAGCTGGGTCTCTATATCGGCCAGCTTCGTCTTCGCGTGGTCCACTTCTTCGTGAGTGGGCCGCTCGCCGATGAGGTTAAGGACGGAACGAGCCTGCCAAACGTCAGAGATGGCCCGGCCCATGGAAGCTAGGAGTTCAGGGTTCGCTAGGTTGGGCATTTGGCCCACGATTTCTGAGGGAGGCGGAGAGTGTGGTTGTTCGATGTCATATTGGTCGGAAGCGGAGGGTGTGGTTGGGGGTTTGGAAGTGAGGGAAGGGAGGCGGGACATGACGTAAGAGAGAATCGGAAAGTTTCCTGGGTTGGGATCCATGGCGTTGGAAACAGAGAGAGAGAGAGAGAGGGTTTGTGGAATAGGGTTTTGTGAGGCAATGGTGAAGTGGTGATGTACTGTTATATATAGTAGTAGTAGTGGTGCGAATTTAGATTCAGTGTACCCGCCGTTGAGAGTATCGCAATGGTTTTTGTTTGTTTGCTTGCTTGTTTAGTTTAGTTACGGAAGAAGGGAAGAAAGGGATAATTTGATAATTTCACGTTTAATAAAGCTGCCGCTGCGGCATGGAAAGGTGAATAGTGGGATAGATATGCAGAGGTTTTGTCATTTGTAAATCTGACGGAATGAAACGGCATGATCCATGAAATTGAATACTCTAATGAGAAGGTAGGTGGTCAGGGGTCACATTTCTTCCCTCTATGGTAAGTCAATGGTAGTCTCAATTTCATTTTTCTTCTTACAAGAACTGAAGAATAGAGGTGGTTTTTTTTTTTTAAGTTGAAAAAAACAAAGGCAAAACAACAGTAAGAAAACAAACAAACTACATTATCATAAATAGGACTCTAGTGGCATCAGATTAAAGAAACATATTCATGTTATTAGAAGTATATTCGTGCATACGCACAAGTAACATCGTATTTATTATATAAATAGATTCGGATAAAATTCAATTATAATAATAAATATTCCAGTTTGTTAAGAAATGAAGTTTAATAACTTTGGAATATTTTTTTCAATTGAGATGTTTTATCATTAGGTAATGTACAAAATACATTTTATCAATAATAAAGTTATACCAACAACATGTAACATTTTATCATTGCAACACAAAAACATAATATAAAATAAGTATTCTGACAATTTGTAGCGTTCCACTATAGAGAACTAAAAGATGAATATAGTTGAATGGTAGTGGTTGTTTTGATTAAGGAAAATTTTAGATTGTACGAATCATCCCGTACGAAAGTGAAGAAAACCACTAAAATAGCCAGACCTCCGAGTGTTGTGTTATGCGGTTCCTATTGTGAGATTAAAAAAATTAAGAGATGATGTGAGAAAGTTGGACCCACAAAAAATCAAAAAAGTGAAATAGAATAATTAGGAATGACATATTTGTCCTCAAAAAGTTAGTTTCAGAATAGGATAGATTGGTAATTTTGATATATAGCCAGACCTCCGAGTGTATTGTTATGCAGTTCCTTTTGTGTACAGAGTTTTTCTGACATTTCTTACCATTTCTATTCGTTGTGTTGTTTGATTAAATGTATAGTTGAATTTTATCAATAATAAATAGAAGAAAAAAATAGAGATTTTAGTAGATTTTATTTTGACTAAAAAGATTATAAATAGTCTAAAAAAATAGAAATGTGGAGAGAGAGAGAGGGAGAGAGGGAGAGAATAGAGGGGAGGGAGGTAGAGAGAAAATTGAGAAAGATAATAGTGGGAGAGGAAAGAGAAAAAAAAGTTTTAAATGTGAGATTAAAAAAGTTAAGAGATAATGTGAGAAACTGAGACCCACAAAATATAAAAAGTGAAATAGAATAATTAGGAATGACACATTTGTCCTCAAAATGTTATATAGGGAAGCCTCTAGTGAGTATGAGTAGTTTAGTTATCTAATGTCGGGATGTCCGAACCACCGACCTATGAAGACAATGACTAAGGAAGAGCCCAAAAGGGCCAACTGGGATACCCCGGGGAGAGTTAGAGCATCCATAATGGAGTACTCATCTTTTTATTCCTTAAGTGGGACATACGTGTACACATCACTAATTTATACATTTTTAATGTTAGTTCCTTATAATGACTCAATCTCTCCAACCCAGCAACCCAAAAAATTTACTAAATAGGTCCCACTATAATCCTATGTCATAGTGAAGAAAGAGAAAAAAATAATAGATTGTGTCATGTGGGACCCAGAGGGAGAGATAAAATAATAGATAAAATTGGTTTTTAATAGTTGGGTCCACGGAGAGAAAGTTTTAGTAGAAAGACTCCTCCTTATTAAGGAATGCTTTTATTTTCTCCACAATGGTATTCATTGTAGAAAACTTTTCTTAATAAGGAAAATTGACTATAAAGAATACCATTGTGGATACTCTTAGAAGTCCCAATTCCTATCAATATATAGGGGACATTTGTACCCTCTACCCCACCGTATGGAGGTTATAACCATGACGCATCCTCACTAGCGTACAAAAAGTAGTGGGCATTCCTACCATGTGCGTCCTAGACAAGGTTATCATCTTAGAGAAGAAGCATTACACAAACTTTCTACACACAAACATTATCCTTCATTGTTTGTAATACCAAAATACTCCATTGATCCCAATTATAAGAAAAAAATAAAATATTATCAAGACCAATTAACTTATTTATTATTTTTAACTTTTTGAATGATTTTTCATATCTTAATTAACTTTGTATTATCAACCATTTTAAATGGAGGTAAAAGAGTAGTAATTTAATTAATAATAAAATACACACCTTAAAAGTTGTAATTTTTTCTTATAATTTAATTTGTCATTTTGGGAATAATGCAGCATGCCTAATACAAAGGTCAAGGGAATTAGGATGTCCATGCACGATCTGCTAACCAATAATTAGCACTTATTGGAGTCATCGCTGGATACGACGAACCATACTCCAGCTCCAGCATCGTGTGATTAGAGGGGCTCTAATACACCAATAATTATTATTAGTACATTGAATATTATTTGTTGGGTACAAGTACATTGTATATTATACTACTAAGTGATTGCTTAACTAATGGTATGTATACTCTTGGTCAAAGTTCGTTTCCATATCAACCATATACACCTCTCTTACAACCAACGGGGTTGGCTCAATTGGTGGGTTTGTACCCCATTGAGTCCCGCTGGGGTCGGATGGGTATGCTCACGATTCGATTCCCTTTGGAAAGCAATTTCAGTTGCAGGGGTTTGTCGAAGACGGCGATCATGAGATAGTCGTTCGTTGTCGCGTTGGGATCTTTGCGGGGTTCGCTTTATGCTCTTTACGCCCCACCGTCCAAAAAAAAAATATACACCTCTCTTACTTCTCTCTATTTATGGGTTCCTTGCAGCTTTGATCATCATCTCTCACTCCACCTAGTGACTATGACAATGGCGACACAGATACAAACACACCACTGATACGGACACATGAATACTAATTTTAATTTAAAAAATACAAATAGTTGAAGTGTTCGTGTTAATGTCCCACACCATACGTGTGGGATAACAGACATATATTAGTGCTACAAAGTGATTAGTGAACAATAATGCTTCAACCTTCTCAGCAGCTCCAAGCTATAAAGCTTGAAGACAAAAAATTCTGCTAACGCTAGAGAATCAGCAAATAAAAAGAGTCATCACAATGCATAAGGTGCATCACCTACTACTCCAGAAGCGCTCAAAGCTAAATACATTTTAGTTGACATCTTAGGAGCTCATTCAGTTGAATCTCTTTTAAGCACAATCTTGAATTAAACTTTTGATTGATTACAATTATTGTTCTGAACAAGTTAAAAAATTCAACTATTTACTCTATAAAACAAACACTATTTTACTTTGCCTTATAATCCAACTACAATTTTTCCTATCTCCCTAATACAACATTTATCCATCAACCTCACCCATGTGATTTCTGAGACTGAGACTGAGACATCAACAAAATTTCTTTCTGAACAAGTTCAAAGATATCCTTCAGTCTGATATTAAACTTGGTTGTTATATTCCGGTTAATCCTTTGCTGAAACTTAGAGCTCCTAAGCCACATAATACCAATATATACATCACACTTGCAAGCACATTCACCAATAACTGATTTCTCAATTTCGTACCTAAAATGAATCTGCAGCATTCAAACATCAATTACCTTTCCATGTAACAAAATGAAGCAAATTTAAGATATATACAGTAAGATTAAGTTTTCAGTATAGCATACACGAAAGTTTTCAGCAAATGGGACACCATTAAGTGCCATAACTTCATTCACAATCCAGCCTCCAGTGTTTGTATTTGGAATTTTTTGTTGTGTGCTTGTGACTTCAAAAACTGATGCATGCCTATCGAGTTGATAAGAAATGCGCCTTTCGAGTACATCAGGCTTTACTAGTTCCCAGGGTGTAGTTTCATAGTTCATACAACCAGTTCTATTCATTATTTTGTGCTCAAGGTTTCCTCCATCAAAAATTACCATCACTGATTTCATCTGTGTAATTTCGACATTTGTCAGTTGAGCTAGACCTTACGGATAGAGTGGATTTAATGTGGCACTAGTGATAGATTGATTACCTTAATTGGAAGTTCCACGGAGTAAATCGGAGACAATTTAGCTTCATCATCTAGGATAGATCCAGAATCTTCAGGGATTACCAAGACTTTTTGATCTTCATGCTCTTCTGTGGTTTGTTCTTTCTGATAAGGGCTCAGTATTCTTGTTCTCCACAAGGCCATTATTGTTCTTTTATAGAAACAAGATGTGTAGTTAGTTGAATGGTTTGGTGAATATATTATATATATACCACCAACTAAGTTGATGAGATTAGAAGTGTAATACCTGGAGGCAGCATTGAATGAAACAAATGATTGAAAATGAAACCTAAGTCTTCCCTCTTCATCTTGAATCTTCGCGCCACACCTTGCATCGATACCTCGACCACTTCGGAGAATTATGACCAATGTAGGACTTCCTAAGGATTGGAATGATGGAGGAAGTACTTGAATGTTTTCAATATCTTCCCAAAGAAAGAAAAATTTAGTTTTATGTCCAAAGAAATTGGCATAAAACCCCATTATCCGTACCGAAAGAAACAGCCGACCCTGCAGCGGAAGGTTTGTTTATTTAGTTTGTGGAGTTAGGGAGTAGATTATCATATGTATGTTTATAATGACATAGCCTAAAAATGATGCAATTTGAAGTATGATATAGTCTGAAAATATTAATCAAAAGTATGTGTACAAATTATGTCAAGCACACCAGATATACTACCTGTAAAGGCATTTTTCTCTTCAGAGAACAAGTGAAATCATTGATTAGAAACTCTTCTGGAGGCAAGCCAAACAATTTCTGGAATGTAGAATTGCTATGAGGTGATCGAAGATTCAACTACAATCCAACCACTAATAGTCAAAAACAATAAATAGATCAAAATATTCTATGACACAGATGTAGAAAAGTACATATACAAGTGCTCACTTTTTGCCTACTTCTTTTCCTTCTTCTCCAAATAATCCTTGATAGTTTCAACGCCTTTGTTGTTATCCAAGAAAATTCTCAAATGCAACTTTGATTGAGAAGACTGAGCTAGCTTTCCTTCAAGCATAACCCACATGTCTGCTAATTCTGTTGATGTGTGCTTTAGGAAATTAATCTCAGTATGTCCAAGTGAAACATCCTGGTCAAATGGACCATCAAAATCAAAAACTTCCACACCTAAAACTGCTGGTGGTTCTTCCATAGCATCAAACTCTAATATCTCTGCTTATTAGTATAATAAAAACCAATGTAGAGTATCAGTAAAAATCTTAAGTATATAAACCATATCAGAACAATTTATTTTTTCAAATAAGCAATAAGTTAGAAGGCCAAACCATTCCATTGAGGATTGGAGGTTTCAAGCTTAACAGAACTTGACCTTGTTTGTCCATTACATGTGAGAACCACATAGGGATCTGATAACCCTGTTGACTCCAAGGAGGTCAAGTCAACACCCTCAATTAAAGCCACAGTTAGAACCCACCCATCACCCTGTGCTTTCAGGCCATGGTCAGTTCCTGTCAAAAGAGAATGAAGACTCAAAAACTAAACTCTTAGACAAGTCACCTAATAGTGAGGTTCTAAAAAAGATCCAAATGAGATCTGAACCGCGACATCGGGTTTTGAAACCTTGCTTAGTGTAATAATCTATGTAGCACCGACACTTCAGAATGAAGACGTGTCAGGTGTTTGGCACGTGTCACTAATACTTCAATCACTTTCATTTTCTCAAAAACTAATATCAACGTCTACGCGCAGACACTTCAATCACCTTCATTTTCTCAAACTATTATCGACATCTACGTGTTCGTGTCAGTGTCGAGTGTCGTGTACTGTGTCTGTGTTTCATAGATAATAATAGTAGTTTCAAAAAATATGCTTACCCCTTTGAAATCTAGCTTGCACAAAGTGAGAGACCATATAATAAACACGTTGCAACTGAATGACCAAAATTCCACTTGTAATGAGTTCACCAAAGCTATCAGGCAATTCAAACCCTCTAAATTCCAACCCCTGAGGTTGACTTGTACCACACCTTAAAATATGCACCAACACATACAAAAACACAAAAACTGTAGAAACCACAGTGAAATTCCCAAAGTATTTGATTGCCTGCCACCAATTCCACTGACTTTCATTCTGCAAAGTTGCCAACAACTGTTCTTTATCTGTTAACTCTACCTTATCTATCACCTTGAAATTCTGAGCAAGCAAATTAGAAAACTGATCAAAACTCTCCTTCAATCCTTGTCTAGCTCCACTCTCAATCACACTCTTCATCATTGTACTTTGGTGGAAAACAATTCCCCATGATACCAGAAGATGGGAAGTGGAAGATTCCTCTCCAGGCATTATCTTGTAAAGCAATTCAACTTTAAATGAATTTCCATATGGAACATCAGGTGTACTTACACTAACAAGAACAGCAAATTCATCTTTAGTCACTCTAATGTAGGTTTGTTCCTCAATTGCATTAACAGCTTTAACTAATTTAGAAGCAGCTTTTGTATATGAAACAAGTCTAGTCAAAGTTAAACAAGACATGTCTCCACCTTTCCAACCCCAAGACCCTTCTAGCATATTTGTTGTTCCTTGTAGTTCTGCTAAATCTTTTCTAAACTGTGAATTAGGAGCAAAGAAAAAGAGAACTACATTAAGATCATATGGAGATACTGCAAAAATCTTATCTACCAAAACACCACCCTGCAAATTTTCAGGAGTTTCTTGTTGATCCTCTCTTGATTCCATTTGTGCAATGGCTTCTTCAAAGCTACAAGAGGGAGTGTCTTCCTGTGCACAATCTTCATAATCAGTTATAGAATTTGTTGTTTCTGAAGAATCTCCAAGTCTTGAGTTTCTTTCTTTCTTGTGAAAAACTCTCCCTAGACGATTAGCAATAACCTTCAACATGTGTTTACCTTCACCCATTTTATTTTTACTCTGAGATGATGAAGTATCTTCACCTTGAAAGTTTCTCAATTGCAGTATTTGAGTTTGCAGAATGTTTATGATTCATAAAAGAAGCACCATGAATAGAAATGGTAAGGAGAATTTTCCCTGATGATACAAATAACAAAATCACTAAAGTTAGTTATTACACTAGTAAGAAGTTGGTGTTTCTAACCTCATTATAAACCAAAGAGATTAGAAATTAGAAATTACTAAAGAGATTAGAAAACAGAAGTGGTTGGTGAGACAAATTAACAAACCAGAATATTTATTGAAAAATTTGCCAGTGTTGGGAGATTGAAGGGAGAACCAGGTAGGGGGCAAAGTTAGTTTATCTTGAAAAGCAAAAGAACGTAATGGAATCTGAACCTGACCCACAAAATGGACAGAACCTTTGATCAACTTGGATTCATCAACAACAGAGACAAGAAGCACGTCGTGTTGTTCTTGTAAATGGTGAACCTTGAAAACAAACTCTTGGTTCCAAATGGGGTTGCACGTGTTCCTCAATATTCTAGTTGTCTTGGACTTCAACTTGCCAAGTTTGAGCTTCACACGCGAGTTGTTAACGGGTAAATCTCTGCCTTCTAATACACACACATATAACCTCAACAACATAACTAGCTTATAACAACATATTATTATTCTCTTTAGTAGTTGTTGCAAGCAAAAGCGGTGTGGCATGTTGATGTCGGAGAGAAGAGAAAACTATGTGTGTGAATGGGTTTTACTTTTAGCGCAAATGTTTTGATTCGGTTGCAGAGGAAACGTGGAGGTGTTAGGAAAATGGCACGTGGAATGGTAGTGAGAGAATTTCCCAAATTGAATAGAATAAGAGAGAGATTTGCTTGAGATTTGGGTAAATGTTGCCATGTTGTGTTGGTCATTACTTATCAAAGATGGTTTTCTTTCACGATGATATATGTATCAAGAATGCTATATAGCTCAGAAATGTGACAAAAAATGTTACAAATATACTGATATACATACACTGTATCTTTCATAGTTACTTTTTTATTATTTTTATTATAAAGTAAATTTTTCATACTGGATCCCATAGTATATTTGTCAAAATTTTATGCGTTACTCGTCAGCTTTGGTTATTATTAGGGAGAGCTTTTACGTTCAATTTTTGTTGACGTGTGCCTTTGTGTCTTTGCTGTAAGCATGTGAAAGGAACAGCGAGCCAAAAAGCATTGCATAAATAAGAAAATTCAGGAAGTGGAAAACTAAAACTAAAAATAGCACTACCCCACACGTGTCTGCATACGTATAATTACACATCACCTTCAAATACTGTGACGTCATTAATTTATAACAGTATTAATATTAAAGTAATAGCAGGGACTAAAGTAGTAACGTTTAGTAATTGCAATGACTATTTTAAAAATTTTGAAATCATATGACTAAACCGATTTTATTGACATTGTAGGACTAAAAGTCACTTTTAAATTTTATAAATGAGTAGGGGGAGTGTGAGAAGTAGGGGGCTTATTTGGCGCCGTTAGGGGGGCATGAAGTAACTTAACTCACTTTCGGTTTCACTTACTACCGACTAAGAAGAAACACGAAAGGAAGAAGAGGCAACTATCAAAAAATGCTACAGTTCCCGGCGTTTATGACGCAGTACCCATTGTCGACGAGGACGATACCGACGTCGTTTCTGCTACCCTCTCAGTGGCCCCAGCCTCACAACGACGAATTCATTCTCGCCATGGAGGAGTCTGAATTTGAAGAAAAGGTATTTTCCTCTCTTCTCATCTTCACTTCAACCCTCATCATTTCTAGGGTTCAAAACGGCACGTGATAACCGAATAACTGTTTCCTAATTGCCATTCAGCATCGAGTTAATTAGCTTCTACTTCTTTTAATTTGGCAGATTTTAGTTAAACCCTGTTCATTTCATAGCCTTTCTTTTAGTGAATTCATTTGATTTCATAGCCATGTTTGCAAATGATTGGGAATTTTAGATTCAGAAAAGGCGTTGGATTCAGAATATAGTGATATTGCTCCTACTAAAAATAAATTTATAAGAAAATTATTCTGGACGACCATAGCTTAGAAATCTGTTTAATTTGCACATTTTTATGCTGTTTACATCTTGCAGATAAAAGTCATTATCTATGTATGAACAAAATTTCCTCTGGAGAAATGCAATTATTTTGCGACATTAGCAATTACCTATTTGCTTTAGTTTAGCTGCATTAGGGTATTTACGATCCAACAAACCAAACAAAAAAAAGGGTATTTAGGATCCAGGAAGCTAAGTTATTAAGCACTAAAAAGCATGTAAGAGTCGAAAAGTTCAGTTCAGGGGATAACAGGGAGAGTGCTCGTTGGATCTTTCTCTTATTTATTTCATTTTTGCCTTCCACTCATCCCTCTCTCAATGTTGGCAGTGCAATGAAATCAGGAAGATGAACAGCAACGTGATTGTGATAGGGAAAACCACAAACGAAAATGATAAGGAAGACTTTGACAACGAGGCTGATGATGACGATGATAATGACAATGCAGAGGAATCTGAGGGTGAAGAATTTGAGCAAGAAACTGGTTGAGTTGAACAACCTGCACGTCACTGCCCACTTATCTTTTGTTTCTTTCTCTCTGCATGGACGGCTAGCTGGGCCACATCCTTCCTTGTATTTGAGTATTTCCCCTTCTTTCATACTATTTACTATTACATACTTTGTTGCATCTGCTCCTTCTTGTACTTAATCAAATGCATATCACCTCAACAACAGCATGGCTTGAATTCAGATAAGATAGAACAGAGCAATAAAAACTCAATTACTGATCTTCTTATCATTTATTCTCATTTCATAGTTATTAAATAATAGGACCCTAGTGAATATTTATGAGATCTTTTTCATCATGTTCTGAATCTTGCGAGAAAAGAATGAGAGATCATCTTCTGTTCCCTCATTACCAAATGCATCACCCTTGTTTGATGATTCTCCTACTTGAAGAGTCTTGGAAGATCCTTGTTCTGTCTAACAGAGCTGAGGTGATTGCGACGACCATTTTCAATTTTCTTCTGGAAAGCGGCAAGGGCACGACAATGGGGATGTACCTACAAACACTATGATGTCGAAGTCAGTAAGAGAGAATGAGAGATAATTTATGAGCAAAAGTGTACCTAATGTTAAAGTGAGGTCACTTATTTATAGGTGATTGACGGTGATTGATGCGCGTGTCCCCAAGGTGTGTGGAAAGACACAGGGTGTGTGGAAGGACGCTGAGGGGCTGACGTGGCAAAGGTCGTCAGACCGTTATGGTCGAACCTAGGTGAAATCTTCGATGTGTCTTCTTCTTTCATCTATTACTCATGGACTTTAAGAGAGACTAAGAGTTCCTCGAGATGGAAGACATTAATATACTTAGCTTCTTCGATCACAACTACCTCTTATCTCCATATTTGAGAATGCTTCTTAGGATCTTTCTGATTGTGATCCTAACTGTTATAGTTTCTTCAAAAGATTCGAAGCTTTTGATTGCAATTTGGAATCTTCTTAACTCTTTGTTCGGAAGTCTCTTTATCTTTCATCATCCATAATAAGCATCTGAAGACTATGTCCGATAGGATGGCATGCTATCTAATCGAGTACCTAGAAGGAGCCTCCCTCACCCCTCTAAGTTGAACTGAATACTAGTGATTAGTTGGCTGACCTTGTAAACCCTAATAGATTACTTACTCCTTTTGTATAAATGTAAATACCTTATTTAGCACCTAATCTCGCAGTTCTCGTCGGATTACTCGCCTAAAGGTTGTAATAAAAACACATTATTAAGGCTAGGGACCCTTGTATTATATATACGGTTGCCCTTAGAGGCTAAAGGATTCAGATTCAATGCAGATACACACATAATCTCTCACATTTTATACTTTACTTGATCACCTTAGTGATCTTCTTGTCCACTAAACGTGAACATTGGCACTCAGCCTTCTTGGGCCAACACAAGTCAACACTGGGAAGAACATTTAGATTTTTTGGTAATTCCTGAAAATAAACACCAGCAGTGCAAAAGAGGGTGATAACAACTATGATCACCAAACTCGCTTTAGAATTAGATCCCTTTGGACTCTTGGGACAAAATTTGAAGACATCACAAATCTCAATAGTCACTAGGAAATCTAAAAAGAACTATGAAAGCTGAAAAAAGCAAGGCAAAACCATGACCAACGAGTATGTAGAAAGGATAACTGTGATACCCCTTTTATAAGCATGATAGAAAGCAAACGGTAAAGGCATTTATGAGCACAAGGGAATTGCTCACATTCCGGACGAATGTCATAATTCGTAGGAACATTTCGTCTCCATGTACCAAAACAATCAGAAATGTTTCAAAAAAAAAAGTAGGCATGTGTAAAAAGTGGGATTTGTGCTTGTGGAAATTATCGAGTAATCGGAAATAAAAAAGACCAACCAAATTTTTGTGAAATAGCGGCCAACACCCAATACACCAGCAACTCCCATCATATGAAATGGGTTCAATGTCCAGTTATGAAAACCTTGAAAAAAGATAATGACCCTAATCTCACAGATGTTTCGATTCCAGCTAATGATGATGCTATAACTTCAATCCGATTAATTCTTAACATATTAGATTGCCGGTCAAAGTTAAGTTGCTCAAAATATAAGTCAAAGAGTCAAAGGAACAATTAAAAGGGCCAGAAACATTACATCGGTCAAACATCTTGTCATCAGTAATACTTTTGGGGGACAACTGCATGGTTGAAGGACTTGCAAGTTAAGGGACAACATGTTTGAACAACTTCGCAGTTTATGCTCGTCGCTCAAATTACTGTGTACCATATTGAGGATAGACAACCAAAGATGATGCCCAACAGGATGGCACACTATCCGACCTAGTACCTAGAAGGAGCTTCCTCTCGCCTTTAAGTCGAACTGAATACTTGTGCTTAGTCGGCCAACCTTGTAAACCCTAATAGATGATCGACTCCTTTTACTTGAATACATGTAAATTCCTTATCTAGCGCCTCATCTCGGAATTACCGCCGGGTTACTCGCCCAACCGTCATAATAATAAATACAATATTATTAATGCTTCTTGTATTATATACTATTATAAGGTTACCTTATAGCATAAAGGATTCAAATTCATTGGAGATAGATACACATAATGTCTCGTATTTTATACTTTACTCGATCACCTTAATGATCATCTTGTCCAGTAGACGTGACAATTAGCTTCAAAGAAATCTTCACCTTTTCAATAGTTTAGTTTTGGTGTTAGTCATCTTCTTTCTGCCGTGTCTCCCGTAAGTCCCATTTAATTGTAAATTAAATCTATTTAAGCCATTTTGTATTCATATTGTGTGTAGCAGAAACCTGACTTGAGTCTCTTAAAGAAAATTTCAACATTATTGTGAACACAAATTTGAAAATTTGGATATCACGCAATTGGTGTTCCATATGGACACGTTCCTTCGTCTTTTTGTCGAAATACTTATTATTCCTTTCAGTCCCACCCAGCTGAAAACAACAACCTCTATATGCAATTTCTAATTTCTAATTTCTAATATTCATTTAGCCCCACAAGCAGACTCTTAGGCTGGATATATGATTTTAATCATTATTTTTGAGCTTAAATACGTTTTTACTCTCGCTGAAAATAGGGGTGTTTCTTTCTTTACACTTGCAAATTTTTTTTTTTTTAACCCCTTGCAAAATCAATTTTTTTGTTTTAGTCGTTCGTTAGATGGGCGTTAAAAAAACGTTTATGTAAGCATTTTTAAATACGTTTTACTGCCCGCAAATAAGGGTGTTTTGCTTTTACCCCTGCAGAAAAAATCTAAATCCCCTTCTTCTTTCTCAGCACCCACCCAACCTCATATCAACTTTTTCATCTCCAACACAAACCAACGCTTCAATATCAAACCAGAAAACATCTTCTCATCTTCTTCGTCTCTCTCTCTCTCTCACACAGAACCAACAAACCATGAGTACAACATGTAATTAACTTTTATTGCGATTCTGATTTTAGTGTTTGTTTCAAGTTTTATGGATTGTTGTTTATGGATTGTTCTTCATCTCAAAATCAAGGTTTTATGGATTTAATAAATGTGTGTGGTTTAAAAAATGAGTGATCAATAAACAAATCAAGCTAGTACTTGATTTACAATGCAACATCTCTGACTTTTTAAATTGGATTTAATTTATATACACAATAGGTGTATGTAAGTTGTACAATATCTACCAATCACATAGTACACATCACTAAAGAGAACTTGGTCAATTGGTAACCACTAATTAGTCAATTAGTAACCACTCACTTCATTAATTGTGATTGGTAGTGGTTGTAAAAGCCCATACACCTATTGTGTATGCAAATTAAACTCTTTTAAAATTCTTTGATTATGTGTTTTGCATGTTTTCCATTATTTCTTCATCTTTAAATGTGTGATATGTGTGTTTATATGTTAAAATTAAAGTTTATTCTTTATCAAGGGTCAATGACCGCAGGAGAATAACAATCAAAACCCTAACTCTTATGATCCATAAAACCTTGATTTTGAGATGAAGAACAAACCCTAAAATCAGAATCGCAATAAAAGTTAATTACATGTTTTGCTCATGGTTTGCTGGTTCTGTGTGAGAGAGAGAGAGACGAAGATGAGAAGATGTTTTCTGGTTTGATATGAAAGCGTTGGTTTGTGTTGGAGATGGAAAAGTGATATGAGATTGGGTGGAGTCTTTGAGCGCGAAAGAATGGGATATTTAGATTTTTTTTGCAGGGGGTAAAAGCAAATGTTTTTTAACGTCTATCTAACAGAAGGACTAAAACCAAAAAAATTGATTTTTGAAAGGGTTTTTTAAAAAAAAAAAACTTTGCAGGGGGTAAAAGCAAAACATATTTAAGCCTTATTTTAAATTTTATCTTCTTTTAAATTATATTTGAAGATTAGGTTTTTTCTTTTGGACCCCCACCCCATCCCCAAAAACCCCCACCCAAATTTAAAACCCCAAAATGCCCTTTGAAAACATATTTTTTTAAAATTTTTAGCCTATTGTATATACCCTTTTGAGTGCGTATATACTGACTTATTTTGCCCATCGTATATACACCCAAGGCGTATATACGATTGGCAAACCCTCACTATAATCGTATATACGCCTTGGGGGTGTATATACGATGGGCAAAAAAGGGTCGTATATACGTCTCAAAGGGGTATATACGATGGGTTTTTAATTTTTAATAATTTGTTTTAATTTTTATTACTAAAAGGCTACTAAAAATTCGTTAAATAGTCAAAACTACTCCAAAAATTATAAAAACACCACTAAAAATCTAACAAAACCAAAATAAGGCTATACAAATTTTTTTAGATTTTTGGAGACTATGAAAAATTTAAAAAAATCGTAAAAAATAATAAACGATGGAATTTGGGATTTTGAGGTCGTAGTCCCGTAAGAAGTCCCTTCACGGAGTCTTGATTCTTGATTTTTTCGCTTCTAATGGCTATGGTTTCATTACGATCGGAGTATGTTGCCCGAAAACCGATTTTTAGCCTAAATTATTCGTTCGACGTATAACATCGCCACGCGTTTTAACGAACTACACACAAAACCTATTTTCGGGACTCATATAATTTTTATTTGACTTAAAAAAATTTTAAAAAATACAATGGGGTCGATATACACACAGGGGGGTATATATATGACCCTATTTTTTAGGCATCGTATATACACCTCCCAAGGCGTATATACGATTAATATACGCCTTGGGGGTGTATATACGATGCCTAAATGCATAGGGTCGTATATATACCCCCCCAGGTGTATATACGATTGGTCAAAAATTTGTAAAAAAAAATACGTTTTCAGAAGGGCATTTTGGGGTTTTCAGTGTGGGTGGGGGTTTAAGGGGACAGGGTGGGGGTACAAAAGAAAAAACCCTTGAAGATTTTATGAGTTATTTTTACAAACGTTATAGATATCAGTAGCCTTAACTTAAGAGTAGAGGTGTCATCCTCATATGGACGGATCGAATTAAATTTAAATTGGATTATTAAGGATGGGTTAGTAAAATTCATTTATATAATTACATTCCATTAAAAACGAATGAAAAAAAAATCAATTCATCATTCATACATTAAAATCCATTTCATCCAATCCATTTACAATTTTTAAGTTATGGATATCCAAATTTCATCCATTAATTTTTTGGAAAAAGTTAAAACTATATTAAGTAGTTTTTAGGGCGAGGGGTCAATTAAGTCTTTCACTAGTGTACTACTTTTAAGAACAATGTGTCATACTCATATGGACGGATCGAATTAAATTTAGATTGAATTATTATGGAGGGGTCAATTAAGCCTCTCACTATCCAATTGATTATGAGTATTACTACCTCCTCCACTCTGGCTCTTAAGTGGAATGGCGAGAAGCTCTCTAACTTTGCTCCTAACTGAGAGTTGGGACAAGGTGACCCTCTCTCACCTTAAATTTTCCTCCTTTGTATGGAGAAACTAGCCTGGCTAATTCAAGAAAAAGTCAACGCTAATCAGTGGCTTCCTATCAAGATCAATAATGAAGGGTCTTCCATTTCTCACCACTTCTTCGCAGATGATTGTTTACTATTCACCAACGCTAGCTCGTCTCAGGTCAGAATTGTTAAAGATGTCTTGAACTCGTTTTGTTTGGCAACTGGTATGAAAGTTAATGTTTAGAAATCTCGATAACTTCCATCCAAGAATGTAACCAGAGGTAAGATCAATAAGTTTGAAAGCATTATTGATTTTAGACACACCCTAAATATTGGTATGTATATTGGTTTCCCTCTTCTTTTTGGTAGGGTAAAGAATGAGAATTTAACATATATTCTTGATAAAGTTAACAAAAAAATCGCAGGGTGGAAAAGTAATCTTCTTAGTAGAGCTGGCAGGGTCACCCTTGCTAAGTTAGTTCTTTGCTCTATGCCTATATATACAATGAACAACTTGTGGATCCTTCAAGGTGTTTGTGGAAAATTGGATTCCATGTAAAGGCAATTTATTTAGGGGGGAAAGCATTGTCATTGGGTGAAGTGGGGCACAGTCTGCCAACCTCAGTCTAAGGGAGGCCTCGGCCTCAGAAAGTCAAGACATGTGAACACTACCATGTTGGGTAAACATGTGTGGGAGCTCATTCATAATCATGACAAGCTTTGGGTTAAACTACTTTCTTCAAAATATTTATCTAACTCAGATTTATTCGATACTGCTTCTTGCCCAGGGTCCTCCTACACTTGCCGCTCCATCATTAAAGCTGTTGAATTATTAAAGGATAGTTATATCAACCGCATTGGCAGAGGTGACGTGACCTTATGGTTGCCGATATTTATTCAGATGGTGCTTGGAATTTTGATATCCCCTATACTCAGATTCCTCAGGATCTGAAAGTCTTGATGCATGCTATTTTTATCAATCCTAATTACAGTGATTCTTTAATTTGGGAATCCTCATCTACAAGTACCTATTCCACCAAGAGTGGATATCCTTGGCTTACTCAACCCTCAGAACAACGTGATCGTCTTGTCTTGCGTAACTTGCATGATGTCTCTCACCGGTCTTGGGTTTGGAAATTGTTTGTCCCTGAAAATGTTAAGTCCTTTGCGTGGATGGTACTCCACAGTAGTTTGCCTACCAATCAGTTTTATCACTAGAGACATATCACTAATAATCCTTGTTGTCAGAGATGTGGGGCTCATGATGAGTCAATTCTTCATGCAATTAGAGATTGCCCTTCAATTTGTAATATCTGGCATATTTTCTCCTTTAGCTCCAAAACAGACTTCTTTCAGCATGAGCTTCTCCCTTGGTTCACATCCTTTGCAAACGATAACTCAGGTCAATTGTTTCTCACTTCCTGTTGGCATATTTGGAAGTCTCATAATAATGAGATTTTCAATGATATCAAAGATCCTATTTAGAAATTGCAAAATACTATCGCTTCCGATTTACAAGTCTCACAAGTAGCGCTGGTTCCCAAAATCAAAATCCTTCAAAAGCGTCTAGTCTCTTGGCTTCCTCCTCTAGACAGCTTTGTGAAGCTTAACACCGATGCTAGCAGCTTCGGTAACCCAGGGAGATCAGGTTATGGTGGTGTTCTTAGGAATTCTAATGGGGAATGGATTTTGGGCTTTTTTTGGTAATTGTGGTATTGCCTCCAATATTAATGATGAGCTTCTAGCTATTGTTAAGGGTCTCCTTCTAACTTGGGAGAATGACTACAAGAATATTAGTTCTGAATCTGATTGCCAGACAATTGTCTTTGATCAATGAGGGTGTCTCCCATACTCATCTGTATGTTCATCTTGTCTCCTTCATTCGCGAGTTCAAGTACTACAATTGGTCTCTCTCCTTCATCCATACTCTGCGGGAAGGAAATTATGTTGCTGACTGGTTGGCCAAGCACGGAGCTTCCTTAAGTCCTGATCAGTTCTTATGACGTCAATACCCGACTGATTTATCTACGATCCTTTTAGTTGACGCCATGAAAGCTCAATTTAGTAGAAAATAGTTTTTTTTTGCCTTTATTTTCCTCCTGATAAGAAATATCATCCTCCAATATAAGGCTGATATTATTTCTTCCAAATCTGTGTAATGTATTTTATGTATTTTATTTCTCAACTCTATCCAATAATTTAAAAGCAACCAATTGAACCCACCAAAAGGCTCTCAAAAATATGCCTTAATGTGACGTTGTCATGTAACCAACTAGCCAATTTGCTCCACCATCCAAGGCTATCCGTTTCGGTCATCAATTTCATTATTGGTCTTGTTCTTTTTTTTTTTTTTTTTTTTTTTGAGATTTATTGGTCTTGTTCTTAAGGAATAGTAGTAGTGGAGTATAGTTTTAAATTTAATGTCAAGTTTATGGTGTATCTTTCTTTCTCCTTCTAAGCTGGTCTCCACATTAAAGTATTTGTATCTTTCATCATATAAAAAGAATCAAGTTATTCAACCCACTACGCCAACAGCAGTTAGATAAGTTGCCAACCCAATCTCAAGAAGGTTCAAAGGATTTGTCCTCTTCCCAAGCCCCACGCCTTACGGCACCATGTCAAAATCACCCTACTATTGACCTGCAAATTGGAATAAAACATTAAATCATGCGTAACGATTAGTTCAACAATAATACAAATCAACGAGAATAATTTCATTAATTTGACCAACAAAATTTAAGGGAGACTTACTTACCCAACTAATATATTGATCATATAAACATGCACCAGAAAAAATCATATAAACGGTTTTTTTCAAAAAATAAAAATATAAACGGTATCCGGAGCCACGATTTACTCATGAAACGACAACGGACTTTTGTGAACGGAATCAAAAACACCAAAAGCCCGACGCATAAGACACGTCGCAAAATTTGTGTCCGTTTCTAACGTCGGTAAACGGAACCCTAACTTAAAAAAAAGAGTCCAGGCCACCATGTCCAACAAGAAATTCAGGCTCACATAAAAATTAGAACCTTAACCACATCTGAAAATTTATGAAAAAGACAAAAAATCATCGAATTTCATATCCGGCTCATCTCACTCTGTTTTTTTCAGGTCCTTTGATTTTTTCCCGTCATCATCATATATTGAATCAACTTGGTTTTTGTCAAAAAAAAAAAGAATCAACTTGGTAATTGCGATTTTTAGGATAAAACACTGATAATTGCGATTTTGTTTCTAAATATTTACTGTGATTTAATATATATAGGCTCTCCTCAGTGGCAGTAATTGTTGCGGTGAGGCCCATAATACATGGACCTTGGGCTTCCTTCAAACCGGCCCACGTAGCAACTAGTTCTCGCCGAACCATTCTGAACGCCAACAGGATACCCTACCGGCGCCCGCGGCGAGCGACTGTGACGGCGGATGCGATGCGCAACCACGTATGATAGCGATTCAGCAGAGGTGTGAGGCGATCTGGACGGAGAGTAACTGGCACTGGACGAAGATGATGAGGTAACAGGAGAACTCTTGTTTGCCGATTTTGGTGGCGAAAGAATGGCTCTGATCTTCAATGGATGAGTTAATTTTGACGAGGTACGGTCGTATTCTTCGATTATGTTGCTTAAATCTTCGTCGCTGGTGACGGAAATCAACGTCTCCAAATCTCCGTTCGGTAATTGACACCTTAAGGTCACAGATGAACCACACAATTCTCCGAGCTTCACCATCAATTCTGCATCACCAAACCAAGATTCGATAAATATCAAGAACGAAACAGAGAGAGAGAGAGAGAGAAGGGGGGAAGAGAGAAAACATAATCGGAAGAGCGAACCTGAAAAGGAAATTGGACGATCGACGGTGAGTACTCTGGTGTGGCCGCCGACGTAACGGAGCTCACCATCGGTGGAACGAAGAAGGATTTTACCACCGTAGCTACAGAGGAGTTTGATAGTATTTCCGGGTTTAGATTCCATGACTCGTTCTCGCTACTCAGTGAGTTGTACGGTTAAAGTAAAGAAGATTCTAGAGAGAGAACGAGGAAAGAAGTCAAGAGCTCAGGATTCAGGAAGGAGTGTGTTCCTTCGAGGTTGGAGGGTTAGGTCTTGAAAACTATCGTCTGTGATTTTCGGGTGTATTTATAGGAGGAACTTGAAGCCCACGCGCTTGTTAATGACGTGATATTTATTATTTATTAATTAATTAGTTGAATTAAATTAAAGAAGAGAATAGAGTGGAAGTCGACTTGGAGTGTTTGTTAAGCGTTTTAACCGGTGAGGTGTGACCAATGTCGATTCGGACTATTCCATTTTCCAATATATGCGGATATTCTTTTCTTTTTCGCTTTCGGAGAAGGAAACCCAAATTCGCATCCGAAAAAGAGGAAAGCCAGTCCTATGTATTTCTATCTTTTTCAAAAATGATAATTAAAGAGCGGGTGGGTACCACTGCCCAGTGAAAATGGGATTGGTGGGCCCATTTTGGTGCATCGACGAGCCACGTATTATGGCCCACTCTTTTTAGGGTGTTTTTTTACCCCACCCTCTCCCCTTAAACCCCACTCACACCGAAATCCCCAAAATGTCGCTTTTAAATTTTTTAGCTTTAAAAGAGCTTTATCGTATATATATCATTTGGAACATATATCGATGTGTAGTTTT
The DNA here is from genome assembly GCA_020916435.1 of Oxytropis ochrocephala. Taxonomy (NCBI): domain Eukaryota; kingdom Viridiplantae; phylum Streptophyta; class Magnoliopsida; order Fabales; family Fabaceae; genus Oxytropis; species Oxytropis ochrocephala. The sequence goes on from CM037089.1 coordinate 23,495,506, forward strand.
TACACATCGTATATATCTGCTCGAAGAAAGTATATACGATTGATCGTGTAACGGCCAATCGTATATACTTCTTCAGGGCATATATACGATGTGTTAAAACTACACATCGTATATATGTCCCAAATGATATATATACGATGAGCCTTAAATTTTTTTTTTTTTTAAAAAAAAATTTAACGGTCATGATTTCACTTTCAAAGTTGATCAACGGAATCAACGGTTGATAATCTTTGACCTCATCTATAAATACTCACTCCCACCATCACTATTTTCACACCAAAAATTCAACTTCCTTCTTCTCTCACACAACACAAGTGAAGATGATGCAGGCTTCGCTAATGTCATACTACGAGCCTTCTTCCCTCACTCTCATTCATTCTAATATGGGGTTTGCTGATCATCAAGGCATCATCTTGAAAGATGATGGTATAAGTTTTGATGGGAGAGATGTTGTATCGTGTAGATTAAACCACTGCATATCATTTGCTGCTCTTAAGCAGAAACTACTGCGGATGGTTCAACCAGAGAACGACGAGCATGAGATAATTCGTATCGTTTATCGGAAACCGGAATGGACTGACGGAGGTCTTCGCTGGTCTGCCGTGGATGTCAACGCCGAGGATGACCTCCGACAGATGATGTCCAATCATATTATGTTTAAATGGAAGAGTTAAATGGAAGAGTTCCATTGGCGCTTTCGTTGCTGCTCCCGTAAAAAGTGGATGGATTTAATTATTGATTTTTGTTAGGAAAAATAATTTTGGATTTTTTCTAGCGATATCATTTTGACTATCATTAGTGGTTAAATGAATTGAATTTAGTAGTTTTGAGTAAATTAAAGTAAATAATAAATTCAACATGATTTAATATTAATTTTATTAAGTTTATTTAATTACTGATTTTGTAGATGAAATAAATTTAAAAATAAAGTGTTTTTTTAAATTGTCTGCAGTGCGTCGGTCTGGCGAGCGATGGCGCCTTTTTTTGCTTTTTGTGCTCCCTTTGCGCTTCTATTGGCATGTTAGTGCTTTTGTTGGCGCTCCCGTTGCGCTTTTGTTAGCATGTTGGCGCTCCCGTTGGCATTGTCATTGCTGCTCCGGCGTGCCTCCCGAAAAAACTGGAAGAGATTTAATTATTGATTTTTTTAGGAAAAATAGTTTTGAAATATTTACCAGCGGTATCACCTTTTTTGACAAACAATAGTGGTTAAATTAATTAGGTTTAGTAGTTTGAGTAGATTATATACATAATTTAATATTAATTTAATTAATTTTATGTAATTACTGATTTTTTACAAAAAAAATAATTTTGTAAAAAAGATTTTTGGTAGTGGGTTGTTTGATTATGTTGATAGTAGAGAGAAGTGGAAAGAGTGAGAAAGAGGAAAGAGAAAAGAGAAAATTAGGTTGTAAAGTGAAATAAAAAAAAAATTAAAATATGATGTGAGAGTGGGGCCCACGAATAATAAAAGTGAGTGAGAGAAAAAAGTGAAAGGAATTTGAAATGGGTTGATTGAGATAAAAGTAAGGGATAATTTGGTATTTTTGATAGTGAGTTGATTGTTAATATTTCTAGTAGAAGTCCCTAGCATCGGTTAAGAGATATGGTAACACATCTAGAGAGAAAGTAGTAAGTTGCACCAAATCCTCTTGATACAGTTGAATTTTGAATTCAAAATTAGTTGCATAGGGTAGAGTCGAAGGCTGGTACAAGGCAAGTGAATTCAAGAGGCGGTACAATTTGCGTTTCACGTGCAGTTAATTTTGAAAGCAGTTTCCAAAATGGAATCCCAAGACTAGTGTAAGGCACACAAAAGCTAGGAGCAGTTTTGGCACTTTCTTCAAAAGATTTTCAAACACAATGACAGGTGTAATTGTAAAACATCCAATGGCCAGATGATATGTGGCATCAATCGGTATCAATATTATTAGATGATTAATTAGTTTAGCCATACTTTCAAATGGACATGTGTCCATCATTCAATTAAGTTAGTTTTGCTTGTAAAGTCTATAGGGGCGCATTTTATAACATTTAATAACCTATACACGCTTAACACATCGGCTCACACAGGATCTCTGAAAATAAATGTATCACTACGCCAGATTTGTCAAAAAAGAGCGCCCCTATAAGCAGCGCTTTAAGTAAAAACGCCACGGATGGCCAAAACAGCTAACACATACCCAGCGCTTTTTAAAAAAATGTTGCCCATCGCCTTTAAACGCACTAGCCATACCCAGCGCTTTTTAAAAAACGCTGGGTATTGGATCACACGTTCTCTAAATACCCAGCGTTTTTTAAAAAACACTGGGTATTGGGTCACACGTTCTCCAAATACCCAGCGTTTTTAAAAAAACGCGGCTTCTTTCTTTTTCTCTCACGGGCCTTCTATCTTCCCTCATTCTCTCACACCTGTCTTCCCCCTCTCCTCTCTTCCCCACTCTTACTCCTCGACTTCGTCTTCCCCTCTCCTCTCTTCCCCCACTCTTCGTCTTCCCCTCTTACTCGTCGTGTGCCAACTCCTCCACTTCCCCTCTCCTCTCTTCGTCTTCGCTCTTCTTAGAATAGGATTGAAATTCCTAACGGCGTGAAAAAAATTGAGACACGAAAAAATTGGGAGAAAGAAAGTGACGAAGAAAGAGAGAGAAGGAGACGACAATCGAGATGGAGCACAACGGCGATGACGATGGTGCGGCGGAGATGTTCTGCTCCGACAAGCTGCTTCCTGCTCATTCTCGTAAGTTCTGCTTTAATTTTAGGTTTTACTCTTAGATTTTTATTTTACGAAATTCTAAGATTCTCGATTTTAGGTTTTAGTTTTAGATTTTTGCTTTCCTTCATTCTCCGATTTACGAGATTGATTCAAGGTTTAGTTATTGAATTATTAAGGTTTGTAAATCATGTATTGGCATGGTGGTGATAAACATAGGGCTTCAATTTATCAATTTATTAGATTTCTCTTTCACTTATGACTGTTAAAAAATGAAGTTGATAAATGGAATGTAGGATTATTATGAAATCTGTTTGGTTTTTGTTACAAGATGTACGCAGGAAATGATGATGTTTAGTGGTCACCGATTCAAATTGTTGATTCCAAAAGAAACTTGCAGTATTGCTTTCGCATTCACTGGGAGAATTATGTTGAAGAGGAGGAAGTACCCAATGGTGCAAATGTTGAAAGCAAACAACAAGAAGTACTTAAGGTGCTTAGGATACTATTCCACTAGTAACTGTAACTCTCTTTTTTGTGTTAATGGGGAATTACTTGTTCCATTGTCATGCGTTCACTGGTAATTGTTACAGAAGTATTAGGAGGTGGAAAATTCTATGTCCAGACAGTTGGAGATCAAAAGATAGCATCCATTCAGCAACAGCTTGCTTCTTTGAACCTGAAGGAAGCTCCTGTGCTTGGTACATTTAATCCTAAGAAGGGTGATAAGTCTTGGTATCGGGCAATGGTAAGTTCCAATATGACATTTTTGTTTTTCTCTTTTCCTTCTCCCATCAAATCCTGTGGCTGTGGCTGAAAACACGTGCCATTAAATAGGTGGCTAATGAAAAGTATATTTCTCTTTTCTGGATCCTTTAGTTGGAGGAGAAATTCCTTTTGTTTGAAAGTTTATGGTCTAATTGTTTTACAGGTGCACAAAGCTGTTGTTGGATGCAAGAATGTTCTTAGAGGTCTGTATAGCAACCAAACTACTGACAGGGAATTGGACAAGGTTGTTGAGTATGTTGGAGTTGTTTTTACATTGCAAATTAGTTACAGCTTTTTTTGAAATATTGTTCTCTGCTAATCATGCATCATTGTTTTTACCATTGATATGTAGCTCTTCAATCCCATTGATATCTAGCTCTTCAATCCCATTTAATGCTGTACTGCAGTATGTTGTGAGAAAAACTAATTCTGCTAGGATTTTTTCTTTTGTCCATTTTCCAGCAAACTAATAATCTATGAGTTCCAATATGCCACATTCACCTTTATGAAAAAAAATAAGATTAACAAATCAATGGGAAACCCAATAAAACAGTATAAGTAAAATATAGAGTATGATTAGAAGGAAAGAAAAGGTATATACTTCACATACCAAACTATCTGAATAAAAATGCACTTAACCCCTTTTTCCATTTAAAAGGAAAGTTCGGCTGCTGCATTCACAGCTTATTAAAATATTGATTTGATAATGCTAACATCAAACATGCTATGAATTCATACAATTTACTCCTCCAATTCGCTACTTTACCGGCAAGTTGTAATCATCTTTCAGTCACAAATTTCAAAAGCATTTTCAACATTTGATATTAAGTACTTAATATTCCTAGTAAGTTTTTTATGTTCATAAGTTGCATTCCATAAAACCTGTGCATATAACAATAAGTTGGATTCCATAAAGTACATGTATGTATCACAGTAGCATTCAATAGCAGCAGAATGTGATTTCAGCTGTCTATGACAGCTAGTTCTCTCTTTTGTTTCCATATCTTTAATGTTTATTTGCTGCCATTGAATTAAATATGGTTGGCAATGCAAGGCAGGTTGACATGGGTTTGTATGAAGAAGGAAACCCTCACCTTGTTTGTCAGTGCATGTCGATCTCTGTCAAAAAAAATGAAGAGAGATGAGAAATGGGGAAAAACTAAAGAAGTAAAGAACAACACTGAACAAAGAAGAATCCTAAAGAAAAATGGTAGCTTTAGTAAATAAACTACATAGTTATAACAACTAAACTCTCAGCCAGCTAAAAGAATAAACTCCATTGCTTTCCTACAGTAAGTTTTTTGTTGACAAAATGTATATATATTAGTTATACTATTATGTATGTAATGAGAAGACTTATATTGAAATGAAAATCCTCTATTAACAAAGTTGATAAGATCATTTGCAATGTTATCGAGAATTGGCAAAAGTTGTTGTCCAAGAAAAGCAGCTCCTAGATGAGTTCTATGATCTTTTCCAGACCATCTCTATCCTTGAGGTTTATATAGTTCCAGTTAACACAATTAAAACGATGTGTTGTGATCAAATTATTGGACTTTAATAAGAATGTTTTGGTTATGTTGGCAGCTTCCAGAAAGAAGTGTGAAGTGCGACCTTGTTCAACTCCAAAGCTTGCAAAGGACATATCAACTACATCAATTACTCCAAAGCATTTTCATCTAGAGATAACCTTCCCGGAAAAATGGATTTCTTTGTTATTTTAGATGTATGATTTAATTTTTTGGATGTATTTTGGATGTATGATTTAATTTTTGGATATATGATTTAATTTTTTTTGGATGTATGATTTAATTCAGATTTAAATACAACAAATTCATAGATATCACTATTAAAAAATATTTTGGATGTATGATTTAATTTTTTTGTTGCAAATATAAAAAGGAAAATACACAAAAACAGAAAAAAAAAAATTAAACAATGGGCAGCGCTTTTAAGGAGTGCTGCCTATATGGGGGACAAGTATGGGCAATGGGCAGCGCTTTTATGGAAGTGTTGCCTAAAGGAGGACGCGTTGGGGTAATGGGCAGCGCTTTTTAGGAAGCGCTGCCCATCTGATGACGCGTTTGGCAATGGGCAGCGCTTTTTAGGAAGTGCTGCCCATCCGATGATGAACGCGCTTGGCAATGGGTAGCGCTTTTTAGGAGCGCGCCCATTGTTGAGAAATGAAATCAAGCGCCACATTCAGCAGCACTCAAAAGCGCTGCCCATGAATGAAAAAAAGCGCTGCCTATCAACTAGATCTGTTGTAGTGTATGTTTGAGCCATCTTCTATTTATTCGAAACCTTTATTTTTATAAAATTATTTATGTTTGATAATCGAGTGTCTCACTCTTGTCATTTTTCTCTCAATATTACACTTTCTTTTATCTTACTACTCTTGACACTTAAACAAATTGTGACGTTCTTTCCTTCTCCAGATTGTTTCTCGCGATTTATTTAAGTTATGCTTGTTTTCATTAAAACTTCAAAACTCATTGGTATGAAATACTTGTGGAATTCGTGATGTTCAGACCCTTTTGGGCTTGATTCACATGTCTTGTTTAAGTTCTTTTGCACTCACGCTTTTGAAACTTAATTTTAGTCTTGATTATGTTATTGGTCTTGAGATATTGACTCGACTGATAGCATAATTGAATCCCTTTGAAAACCATTTTTACTCTTTGAAAACACAATAAATTTGGGACTTATACGTAAACCTGCCAAATGGTGAATCTATGATCTAATTCGAATTCTCTTATTTTATCTCTTTCAAATTTATTTAGTTGACAACAAAGTAATAACGAATTTTACTGGAAAACACCTCCATAGCGCGAGCTCCAATTTTTGTCAAGGCATCAACTTCAGTCACTTTATGGTTGAAATGACAAACCTAATCCCTTCCAATCAAAGTTCGAATGCAAGAAATTTCATTGTTGTACTTGTGGTGTATTCCCATTCAACACGTAGTAACAATCACCAAATAATTCTTATCGAAAAATAAAACCATCACCAAAGAATCAGAAACACAAAGCCAACTCGCATGTTCCCAATTCCTTACGTCAAAAAAAAAAATTCCCAATTCCAACAACATTTGAGGCGATGTAGAGGGGTTGTGATTTCTACATATATGATGCAACTGATAATGATCTTCCATAGAACCCATTCAGAAATCCACCTTTGCTATTTTAGACGAGACCTCCATAACATGCTTTTCTCAAATATACGAAAACTCTTCCATCTACCTTCAACACCACCTCCACCTCATCACAGACTCACAATTCAACCTCAGCCATGCTACATGTCTCAGCTGGTAAGTGTTGAGAGTTCCTTTTGTTGTGCCATATGCATAGAGCTGTCAAGATGGGAGACTCGGCCTGGCCCAACCCATTTGGCCAAACGTAAAAGTGGGCTGGGTTGGGTCAGCCCAATTGTCATTTGGGTTGTGTTTGTGTAGCCCAACCCAAAACACTCGGTCATGGGCTGACCCTCGACATTAACAAAGGAAATCATAAATGTTGCTATAAAAACATAAAAAACAGACCCAATTTGACTCATGGGCCAACTGAGCTAGGCCAAAATGGTCTGATTCGATCCTGGGCCTCTATTTAATGAGCCCAGCCCAACCCAAAAATTGGTCCTTGGGATGGGCCAAAATTGACAACCCTACATATGCATCGTTGATCGCATGCAACATGTTAAAGATCTGAGCTATAGTTGGAGTATATTTTTTTTGTATAAAAAAATTTAGGTGAGTTGGGTTCCGGACGCTCGCCAGGGTTAAGATAAGCCTCAAGACTCTTTGAACGCTTACAGATCAAGCACCAAAGATAAATACCTTCAAGACGTGTCATTTAAAAAAATTCTCTCCCAAAAAAGTATAAAACGGCGTGGAAATTATTTTGATCCTCTAAGTTTGTATTTAGTTTCAAATAGGCCTTCTATATTTTCAGTTAGTTTTAAATAGGTCTTCTAAGTTTGTTTAAAGGTTTCAAATAGCACCTCTATTTTTAGTCGTTTTATTTTGGATGTAATCCTAATTATGTAACCACATTTACGTAATTCAAATGATGTCTTATGGACTTTTCAATTTTTTTGGTTAAGTTCACTTAATAACACAACACAAAGAAACATATGAGTTTATAGTGAAATCACTGCTCGTAGTGAGCAGTCAAAAGACATATAGGGCTAGAAACATTGTTAAGGAGCTTGTTGATGGATCATTAAAAAGAAAATATACAAGGTTCTATGACTACTGCCATGAGGTCATCAGATCAAACCTGATATGTATAGTTAAGTTGAATGTGCAAGCTATTGATCTCGTGCAAACCCAGGAGAGTGAAGAGTATGTTGATAGACCAAATGTAGATGCTATATTTGTGTTACAGACATGCATGCAAAGCTAGTTTCATGAGTTGTAGACCAATTATTGGTCTTGACGGTCGTTTCCTTGAGGGTTACTACGAGGGTCGATTTTAGCGATGAGTGGGTAGAGACTCTAATGACCAAATGGTGCCAATTGCAATTGTTGTCGTGGAAGGAGAGACTAAGGACTCATGATCTTGAATTTTTGGAGTTATTGGGTGAAAGAATTGGGTGGTCGAGCAGTTTGCAAAACCTATATTTTCATGTCTGATCAACAAAGGGTAATATTCCTTCTAGGTCTTTTATGATTTGAAATAGTTTTATTAAGATCTCTTATGTTCGGCTAGTGATTTCAAATTAGTCTCTTATGTTCTATTGGTGATTTCAAAATGGTTCCTTATGTTCTGTTATTAAGTCATTAATTATAGTTTGGTCCTTCATGTAGGGTTTGTTGTCTACTATGGAAGAGCTTCTTCCTAGAGTTGAACATAGGTTTTGTTAGCAAAAATGAATAGTGATTTCACTAAACTCTTTTGTTCATTTGTATTGTGTAACTAGTAGGATACCTGTGCATACGCACGAGGTGTTGTCGCGTTTTTTTTATGAATGAACTTAGACCGTATTTAAATAGTTTGAACGTTACCCCGTGAAAATAAAGACAAAATTAAAGTAGATAATAAATAAGTTTCAAATAAAAAATAGATACATATAAAAAAATAAAAATGTAAAAGTATCATTTAAAAACAATCTATGCATTTATCCCGTGTTTTTTATATATTAGTGCAATTATCCTAATATATATATATATAATCACAGTTATATATCCCCGTATTTTTTTATATATCAGTAAAGTTATCCCGTGTTTTTTATATATTAGTGCAATTATCTCATAGTCTCAATTGATTATTTGAGTTTATTAGTAGATAGTAAAAGATAGATATTAGATTATCAATAAGAAATATTTATCCTGTGTTTTTTTTATACATCAGTGGCAATTATTTGTCATTTTTTAGGTATTAGTAACAAATATTTGCCACATGTGTTTTAAATTATCAGTTCAGTTATCCCGTGTTTAAATTATTAGTGCAATCATTTCTTAGGTATTAGTGACAATTATTTGTCATTTTTAATTATCAATGACAAATATTAATCTCATATTTTTTATATATCAGTGCAATTATCCCGTAGTTCCAATTGTTATATATCACTGCAGTTATCCCGTAGTAAAAGAAAGATAATAGATTATCAATAAGAAATATTTGTTTTAAATATTAATCAGTAGTTTGAATAGTCATTAAATCTTCTTGTTTTTTAGATAGTAGCTAGGTTTATAGTGGTCTTCACAAATTTTAATTATTAATGACAAATATTTATCCTAAGATTATCAATAAGAAATATTTATCCCGTGTAGATTATTAATGACAAATTTTAATTATTAATGACAAATATTTATTGTAGATAGTAAACGATGAATAGTAGATTATCAATAAGAAATATTTATCACGTATTTTTTTATATATCAGTGACAATTGTCATTTTTTAAGTATTAGTGAAAAATATTTGTCCTGTGTGTTTTAAATATTAATCAGTTTAAATAGTCAATAAGTCTTCTTGTTTTTTTAGATAGTGGATTTATAGTAGTCATAAAAAATTATAATTATCAATGGCAAATATGAATCTCGTATTTTTATATATTAGTGCAGATTATCCCGTTGTTTTTATATATATCAATGCAGTTATCTCGTAGTTTCATTTGATTATTTTCGTTGATTAGTAGATTAGAGTAGATAGTAAAATTTAGATAGTAGATTATTAATAAGAACTATTTGTTTAAAATATTAATAAGTAGTTTAAATAGTCCTTAAGTCTTCTTATTTTTTAGATAGTAGGTTTGTAGTAGTAGTCTTCAAAAAATTTAATTATCAATGACAAATATTAATCTCGTATTTTTTATATATTAGTGCAGCTTATCCTGTGTTTTTATATATTATTGCAGCTATCTCGTAGTTTCAATTGATTATTTTAGTTGATTAATAGATTATAACATATAGTAAAAGATAGACTTTGTAAACCGATTTTGGAGAGAAAAAATAAAATTTTAATGTGATAATTTTTTTTTGTGTGAAGCGATAAGAGAAAGAAAATAATTGTTTATGTGAAAAGTAAAATGGAAAAAGGAAGAAAAAGAGTGTAGGTGAAAAGGAGGAAAGAGAGTGTAAGAAAAAAGAGAAAAAAAGAAGAAAGAGAGTGTAAGAGAAAAGTGAAAAGGAAGAAAGAGAGTGTAAGAAAAAGTGAAAAAAGTAAGAAAGAGAGTGTAAGAAGAAAAAGAGAGAAAGAGTGAGTAATGACACTTTTACCCTTAAATTATATATGTGTCATGTTAATAAGAGATCTAAATTGGTAATTTCATAGGAGGTTTATTTGTATAAATAGATAGATATTAGATTAAGTGAACTGAACCAAAAAAATTGAAAAACTAATAAAATATCATTTGAATTACATAAATGTGATTACATAATTAGGATTACATTAAATGTAAAACGACTAAAAATAGAGTCCTATTTGAAACCTTTAAACAACTTAGAGGACCTATTTGAAATTAAATAAAAATTTACGGTACCTATTTGAAATTAAATACAAACTTATAGATCCAAAATGAAACGACTAAAAATAATTGACACATCATTATAATATATATTTTTGAGAGGATTTTTTTTAAAATAACATGTAATTATATACATTTCACGTCAGTAGGTGCACATAGGTGCATAACTGACACGTCACCAGTCGTTAAGTCAAATTGATGGAAAAGACTTATTGTGACGATTTTGAAACTTGAGCGACCAAACTGAGTACAAAAACTTAAATAATCAAAACGAAACAAATAAATAACTTAAAGGACTAAAAGTACAATTTAAACTTTATATTAGAAAGCTAGAAAATCTGTTATCATTGGCCCCGCCATGATCGCATCTTGAACTGGAGTGATGCATGCTCATTCTTTGGGTCTCCTCTGCTCTCAACATGTGTAGTTAAATGCAGGTTCCACATGCCACTGTTTCAAGAATGCACCTCCCACGTACTAACCCTGTGATGTGACTCATATATCCCAGGACGACAAACATTTTTTACAACTAAAGGGAAAACAAAACCGCAGTTAAAAGTGTAATCCCACTATCCCATATAGGCGGGGGCGCATCCAGGATTTTAAACTAGGGTGTTCCTTTTTCTTTAACAATTTAACAATTGTACGATTTTACGAAGAAAAAAAATGATAAAGTAATGTTCCAAAAAAATCAACGATAGAGTAATGTTCCAAAATAAAGTATCTTTTAATCCAAATCTAATTGCATTTTTCTCTTTCTCATATGATATCTAAATCGTCAACTTGCTAAAAATACCCTTCTCCACGAAACATTCTTTTTAGATTGAGAATAGAGATTATGAGATCGGAAGACTAAACAAAATAAGAGGCAAGTCAAAGATGATTATAAATTAATTATCTTAGTTAAAGTGTCTCAAAAGAGGTTAGTTAGATTCAAATTGAGTATTATGGACATTAGTTTTATTTAATGAAATCTCAATTAGAAAGGAGATATAATTTTGATTAAAGGAGAATATTGATTTGAGTATTAATAGAGCAAATGATTTTATGATATTTAACATTTAGTAGGATTATATGATTTGTATGAAACTGTGTGTTTCATTTTATAAAGAATTCTAATAATTGGGTAGAAAATTAGAAATGAAATAAAAGGATAAGTATATAAAAAAGATTAGAAACTTAACCCTCAAAATAATAGGGACAATTTTTCAACATAGATAAAACTGCAAAACAGCCCCAAACAGCACTGCAGCAGCATGCCTTAGGCGTTGCCACCTTCACCCATTATGCGTTATAGCATGCAAATTAAAAAGGGAACACAACATACACCATAAGGCCAGGATAAGTGAAATTCGCTGAAAAAAAATTATTTGTGTGTTCCCTAATATTCGAACCCAGGACCTATTGTGTAATATATGAGGGTATTACCACTAAGGCCAAGATATTTGGGTGTTCCTGGGAACCAGGAACACCATGTAAATCCGCCCCTGCATATAGGGGTGTTTTTTTTATACCCCCACCATATTCACTTATACCCCCACAATAAAGTGAAACCCTAAAATACCCTTTTGAAAACTATTTTTTTTAAAAAAATAAAAATAAAGGCTTAAATATCATTTGCCCCCCTGCAAATATCACCATAATCCATTTACCCCCCTGTAAAATAAAAAGTTTTAAAATGCCCCTAGCAAATATAAACTGTTTACGGTTATCCCCTGCCGTTAGATTATATTGACAGTGTTAAGTGTATAATGGGTATAAACCGTTTACGGTTACCCCCCTGTAGGGGGGTAACCGTAAACAATTTATATTTGCAAGGGGCATCTTAAAACTTTTTATTTTACAAGGGGGTAAATGGATTATGGTGATATTTAGAGGGGGGTAAATGATATTTAAGCCAAAAATAAATCGTATATACGTTTTGAGGACGTATATACGATGACTATTTTATGTCCAATCGTATATACGATGACTATTTTATTTGTTTTAAATAATTTGTTTTAATTTTTTAAAAAAATGTTACAAAAAAGCTATTAAAAATTCGTTAAATAGTCAAAACTAATCTAAAAAATTATGAAAACACCACTAAAAATCTAACAAAACCAAAATAAGGCTATGCAAATTTTTATAGATTTTTTGGAGACTATGAAAAATTTAAAAAATTCCTAAAAAATAGTAAACGATAGAATTTGGGATTTTTAGCCCGTAAGAAGTTCCTTCAAGGGGAGTCATGCTCGGTGATTTTTTTTCGGATTTAATGGCTGTGGTTTCATTATGATCGGAGTAGATTGCCCAAAACCGATTTTTTAGCCTAAATTATTTGTTCGACGTTTAACATCATCACGTGATAACGAACTACACGTACACTATATTAATTTTGGGGTTTCAGTTTCACTTTATTATGGGGGTATGAGATATGGTGGGGGAATGAAAAAAAACACCCCCCCCCCCATATAGTAGTACTATTGTGATAACCTTAGGGTTATTACTTTTCCCACACCCCCTCCTACTTATTCACACCCCGTCAAATTTTTAATTCCAATTTTAACCCCATTTAAAAAAAACAAAAAATCTCACACCCCTCCCCCCCTTCTCACTCTCCCTCGGTCTCTCACTCTCCCCTCCCTTCACTCTCCCTCCTTCGAACCCTAACATTCACTCTCCCTCTCACTCACCTTCACCCAACTCACTCAATATCACCCAATCTCTCACTCAATCTTCTCCACCAACACTCTCAAGAGTTGTTGGGTTATTTTCGCCTCCTCTCACTCTCTAATCGTTCCATTTTCATCAAGGTATGCATCTCCCCCTACGCTACATTTGGGTTTTTTTTTCTGAAACGCTGAATTGTTCGAACGACATCTTTCGAACACGTGAAAACGAAGGTGTTCGAATGAGGTCGTGCGAACACCGCTCGAACGACCTCATTCGAACCGCTGTAATTTCGCTCGAATCGACTTGTTCGAGCGGGGTTGTCGCGAACATGTTCGCATGTGGCGTTCGAGCGATCGTTTGACGATGAGAGTTTGTCGACCTTTACGTGATTGGTTCTGTTAATTTGGTTTAATTGGTTCTCGTTGATTGTTGTTTGAGATATGGTGAGGAGCGGAGGTGGTCATGCGCAACCATCATCCGAAGCGGCCGGTCGGCCACCTCCTACGGTTTCAAACCGCAAAAGGAGGAAGAAGCGGTGTGAACCCTCCCAGCTAGGGCATGCTAGGGGTAGGTAGGCGGGGTTGATGTTCCTCCTCCCCACTTCCCGAGGATATTGGACATGATATCGAGCGTGATGCTCAATTTCCGCCTATGAGTTGGCCGCCGCTTCATCTGCTAGGCCTTCATCCGCTGGGCCTTCATCATCTAGGCATCATGAGGAGGAGGCTGCGAGCCTCGTGAGGAGGAGGTTCTTGAGCCTCGGGAGGTCTTCTGCCAGGGGCGACATTCCCATTTCTGGTGGACCGGAAGATGGTTACGTGTTTGCCCACATACGGGGCACATATCCTTACCGATTTTTATTACAGTCGGGTAAGTTATTATTTTATAGTTGGCTGTTGTAAATTTGTTTATTATGTTGTTGAATGTTTTGGCTTATTGTGTCATTTCTGAATGCAGGTGCGGCCAGATTTACAAACAATCTCACATGGACTACATTACGACAGGTGTTTCGTGTGCGCGATTAGGGACACTCGGCGCCTTCGGGGTTGGTTCTCTACTGGTTGAGAACTTAGCTTCCCATTCTCGCACAAGCATTGAGCGCGTTTATAGGCGTTGGCAGCCGGATACATCATCATTCCACCTTCCTGTGGGTGAGATGAGCATCACCCTATTAGTTGGGCCGAATGCAGACAACGGCTTGCCACGCAAGTCCCACGTCCATTGAATAAGCTGACGTGACATCAACTCCTTCTGTTGCTTGCAGCATCATCACCTCAATCTCAATCCCCACCCATATGGTGCTGGAGTGGCCACTGGCCATAATATTAATACCAATTGGCCGTATTATCGTCTTTATCCGTTGAAAGGACATTGTCGTCTTATAGAGAATGCTTTCGTAAGGGGATCATTCTTGGGTTGCTATCGCAATAGGTTTTAACTTCTTATCTCCAAACGTTATCCCCAAACATCATAACAACTTCTTATCCCAAAATAATATTAATTAATAATTGCAAATGATGTGGGGGATCTGCTCTTTGGGAGAACCATTCAAAACATTTGAACTTATTTGTTTTAGATATACTTCATTTGGTTGTTTTCCTGCTATGATTTGTTTGTTGTTTTGCTTGTAAGGTGGATGCTTACAATTTGTGTGAATGTTCGCGTTCTTTGCTCGTTTTAATGAAATATTACACATTTGACAAAAAAAATGACTTATTTGTTGATATAAATATTTGTACAAGTGTTTGAGATGATTTATCAAAATAGTTTATGGGTAGTCCATAAATTGATTTAAGCTAACCATTGGTGATTAACCCTTTGGTCATCGTTGGTTACCCACAGAGTATTCTAATGGTTTCAATGAATGACTAATCCCCCCTCCTGTTTAAGATCAAATTTTTCACTGTCAAATACCGAATTTGTCCACTGTAGAAATCGAACCCGAAAGCATCCGATTGACCTCCCGTGTCTCAGGGCAGATTAAGCAACTAGGCAAACTGATTGCCCTTCTCTTTATAGAGAGGTAATTGCATCCATTTTTCGGACTTTGGAAGAACCATTCAATAAAATTTTAGGCTCTGTTTGGTAAAGAGTAGCGCATAGTAGATACGCTAGCAGATACGCTAGCGGATAGCGGATAGTTGATAGCGGTTGAGTTAGCGGTTAGCGGATAGCGGATAAGCTAACAGGTAGCAAATTATGTGTTTGGTAAAACTAGCGGTGATAAATGTAAAATGACTTAAAAGGATATTTAATCTAAACTACGAGATAACTGCACTAATATCAAATATACCCGCACTCACAGTTATCCCGTATTTTTTTATATATCAGTATAGTTATCCCATGTTTTAAATATTAATCATTAGTTGAAATAGTCATTAAGTTTTCCTTTTTTTTATATATTAATATCGTGTTTTTTTATATATCAGTGACGTTATCCCGTGTTTTTATATATTAGTGCAGTTATCTCGTAGTTTAGATTGATTATTTTAGTTTATTAGTAGATTTGATTTGATTTAAATTTGAAATGTGAAAAGAAAAAAAAAGAGGAGAAAGTTAAAAAAAATGGGAGTGAGAAGAAAGTGCATTGGGAGAAGAAATTTGAAAAAGAATGTGATAGTAAATTACAATGTTGCCTTTAGTTAGATGAGTTGTCAAATAAATAAGGAAACTTGTTTGAGTTATTTAAGTATGATTTGTTTGTACAAATAGATATTAGATTAGATTAGTAGATAGTGGGTAAATAAAGTTGTTGAGTTTGATTTGAATTTTGAATTTTGAATAAAAAAGTAAGAGAACTAGGAAAAAGTGGGAGTGAGAAAAAAATGCACTGAGAGAAGAAATTTGATAAAAGTATGATAGTAAATTACAATGTTGTCCTTAGTTATATGAATTGTCAAGTAAATATGGAGGCTTGTTTGAGTAATTTAAATGTGGTTTGTTTGTATAAATAGATTAAGTGTATTTTGTTTGTATAAACAGATAAATAGATATTAGGTTAGATAGTAAATAGGAGTAAATTGAAGATTATTTAATATTAATTTAATTATATTAGATTATATAGTGGATGAAAAAAAATTGAGAAAAGAAATATTTTTAAATAAAGGGTGTGAGGGTCACTAATACTAGATGTGTAAGAAGTAAGAAATATTGAGAAATGTGAGATAGAAAGAGAGTGAGTGAGAAAAGAAGAGAAAGTAGAATTAAAAAATGATAAATCTATTTATACAAACAAACAACTTACAAAATGACAATTTTAGACATCTAACTTTTTTGACACATCACCAGTTTTGTGGATAATAATGTATTATAGTTTTATTTATTTTTTAATTTTACTTTCTCTTCATTTCTCACTCACTCTCTTTCAATCTCACATTTCCCAATATTTCTTACTTCTTACACATCTATTATTAGTGGCCCCCACACCTTTATTTAAAAATATTTATTTTCCCAATTTTTTTAATCCACTATATAATCTAATATAATTAAATTAATATTAAATAATCTATAATTTACTCCTATTTACTATCTAACTTAATATCCACTAGTATGTATCACCCGTGCCAGCACGGGTGTACATCTTATTGTAACTTAAATTTTTTAGTTTTTTTTAGGAGAAAAAATAGACAATTTGATATTTTAATGTGTTATCTGACGTAAAAATTGTCTGCATACATAACGATAAATAAACCTATTATGAATTATATTATAATATAAAGATATGCATATATACGTGTGTATATATATATATATATATATATATATATATATATATATATATATATATATATATATATATATATATATTAACAATGAAGAAGGGTGGTATATGGTTAGGTTCATGAAGGGATTGTGAAACTAAAATAAGAAAAGAAGTAAAAAAAATCTGACTTTTAGATTTATCTTTAGCGCCAACTTTGACTGCATGAAAGTTGTTTTGTCAAATAGACTATGTTCTTGGAGAATTAATTTGAATTATAATGGAGTATGTTTTTTATATACTAATTGAATTATTGTAAAATGGAGTATGTTATTGGAGAATTAATTTTTTGTGAGACATGTGTTTTCTTATTGGAAATCATTTGGACATATATTTTAAGAATTTTTTTTCTGTCAAGTTAATCTTTGTAAAATCATATTAGCAATTTGATTAAAGTAAAAGTTTTAATAAATTCCAATTTATAAATTCAAAAATCATATTACTAATAAAAAATATTGGGATTTTAAAATTTGTTAAAGAATTGGGTAGTGATCGACTGACCCTCTTCAGGAATCAAACACCAAATGTTTCGGTGACTTGTAATTGACCATTCACTCTATTATTTAGTATAGCTTGAGCCTACTCTTATTCTAAAAACTATCTGCGGCAAAAAGATTGTATTAAATTTGCAAAAATACGGTCAAATTTTTTGAATGAAGTTATGTTGTCAGAACTCAACTTATCATCACAGAACAGAGTTATATAAAAGGTGAAGCCAAGGCAACAAAAAATGATGTTGGTCCAGCAAATGTGAAATTTTTTCCTCTATTTTCCCCCTTTTGCTATGAGATACAAATATAGTCCCTTAGTTAAAAATATCTACTTTATGATTTTATCTATAAATATAGTCCCTTATTGCACGGGTTTCATACTTTAAAAATGCCAAAAAAATATTTTTAATCTTATTTTTGATTTTATAGTCTAAGATAGACACTTAAACATAAGTTTTAAAAATATATTACGATTTAACTTATTAAAAGTAACAAATAATTTAAAAGGATCAGTGTTTCCTTGATGGTATTTTTAAAATTAAACGCGTTTTTACTGATCGCAACTTTGCTAAGTTGAATAATATTTAACATTACATTAAGTATAATATATTTAGTAAAATTACAACATAGCATAACAATTTCGAGTTGGTTAAACACACTTCTTCAAGTAGCAAGGTGGGGGGTCGGAACTCACTTGGCTATCATTTTCTGATTGGTCCTATATATGGCCGCTCACGCGACAACTCATGATTTAGTATAGTTATTGGAGAATTAATTTGTTGTGAGAACATGTGTTTTCTTATTGGAAATCATTTGGACAATATATTTTAAGAATTTTTTTTCTGCCAAGTTAATCTTTGTAAAATCATATTAGCAATTTGATTAAAGTAAAAGTTTTAATAAATTCCAATTTATAAATTTAAAAATCAATGAAGTCTTTTACTAATAAAAAATATTGGGATTTTAAAATTTGTTAAAGAATTGGGTAGTGGTCGACTGACCCTCTTCAGGAATCAAGCACCAAATGTTTCAGTGACTTATAATTGACCCTTCACTCTATTATTTAGTATAGCTTGAGCCTACTCTTATTCTAAAAACTACCTGCAGCAAAGATTGTATTAAATTTGAAAAATACGGTTAATTTTTTGAATGAAGTTATCTTTGTCTGAGGAACTCAACTTATCATCACAAAATCGATTATATAAAAGGTGAAGCCAAGGCAACAAAAAATGATGTTGGTCCAACAAATGTGAAATTTTTTCCTCTATTTTCTCCTTTTGCTAACAGATACAAATATAGTCCCTTAGTTAAAAAATATCTACTTTATGATTTTATCTATAAATATAGTCCCTTATTGCACGGGTTTCATACTTTAAAAATGTCAAAAAAAATTATTTTTAATCTTATTTTTGATTTTATAGTCTAAGATAGACACTTAAACATAAGTTTTAAAAATATATTCGATTTAACTTATTAAAAGTAACAAATATTTTAAAAGGATCGAGTGTTTCCTTGATGGTATTGTTAAAATTAAACGTTTTTTTTTTTATGTATAACATGCTAAGTTGAATAATATTCATTAAGTATAATATATTTAGTAAGAATTGCGACATAGCATAGCATTTCGAGTTGGTTAAACACACTTCTTCAAGCGACAAGGTGGGGGTTCGAACCTCACTTGCTATCATTCTTAGTAAGTTTGCGCGAATTTATATGTGTAACTACCATATGTGTAATTACCATATTGTCCACTGATGAGATGAGGTGGATGCCATGTAGTAATAATTTAGAAATGCGTGTGGCATTTTCTCGATTGGTGACATACGTGGACAACTCATGATTTAGTATAGTTATGATAGATATAGATAGATAGATACCGCGTAAGGATAAATGTATTGGAGTTTTATAACAACATATCTTATTAAAAGAATAAAACAACGACCTCGAGATAAGATGTTGCTATAAACAAAGATGATTTCAATTCACGATATGATGTGGTGTATTCATCATAAGATCTTCCCATTTCAACTATTGGATAAGTAGTTATTCATTGGAGTGACATGAGTCACGGTAGAAAACAAAGCCACTGTAACATTGGAATAAGATATACAATGACAACCAGTGTGACATGAGAAAGGATAACCTCGATTTTTTTACAAAGCTAAAAAATCTATTCACCTTTTATCCATTTTGTAATGAAATTGATCAATTATTTTCTTGTCGATGCACATGCTAGTCACATTGTATGTACTCAAAGGAATGATAGACTGGCCGATCCGGACAACCTTAAAAAGATAAGTTTGATTTATATATCATGTAAGCTAAAATGGATGATTTTCCTGCGCAATTTAAGCATTACCCATGTAAGATGTATTGCATTAAAAAATCAACTAAAAATACAGACTTGTATAATATGAAAGGACATATATAAAATATAAACATATAATACATTAATAGGTGTTGGATCACGTATGTCAATTATTAAATTAAAAAATTGAACTGCAGCAAAGTTGATCAAGATAAAAAAGGCTGCACCTTTGTGATCAAAAGCTCCTATTTGAAGGTAAGACATATAAAACAATCACAATGATCAATAAAGATAAACAACATAGGCTAATGTCAATGGAGATTTAGGAATGTAAAAATAAGTATTTAACCCGTCGTGAAAATAACTTCAACAATGTGAGCGAAAGACTATAAAATTTTTGTTAAAAGTGTGAAAACAAAATATTTGAGAGATATGATGATTCATTAACTACTAAATAAACATAAGGTTGGTGATGAAATTGCTGTGGACAAACGTAATGAAAAATGAAGATGTACATTTTGTTCTTGTTGATGAAGATCGAATAGTGTTAAGTTTCCCCTAAAAAATAAAAACTCGTCGAATTAATTCTTGTGTGTTTACATCCATTTTGATCTAGAAATTATTCAAAAAACAAAATAAAATCGAAATGAAATTATGTGTATGTGAAATATGACGATGGATGTAGAATGGATTTTCCCACAAGAGTATGACAATATATATATATATATATATATATATATATATAGTAAAACTCATGTTTAAAATGGTGGGAAACCAAAGTGTTTGAAATTTGAATTTGACAATTCAATTGAATTCAAAATAATTTGAAGTGTAAAGAATTTTGATTTTGAAATCTCATTTATTTAAAACCACATTGATTAACATATTTAATTTGGTCAAATCGGTTTTGAAACTTTTATGTAGTTATGGAACACAAATTAAATAGAGGAATATTCATTGGCATATAAGAATTCTAATTTCGGTTAAAGGGGTATTTAATTTTGAGTCTGAAAGTTGATCTTTTATTTACTGCCATGAAACATTATTTTATTTTATTATGTAGATCTTTTTTTAATTTCGATAGAGGGAAAATTTTAACAAATTCGAAATCCCAAATTCAAACAGTAGAGCCAAACGTTCCAATGTGATTTTCAATATTGTTATTATTTATTATTATTATTATTATTATTATTATTATTATAAATAACAAAAAATAATTAAATATCATAATAAATTACATTTAATGAGAAATGAAAATCGTAACTGCCAATTGAATGGTGGTTAATTGGATTGATTATATTGTCTCCTATTTAAAATTTAATATAACAGTTAGAATTTAATATATTTCTATTTCAATAATTATAATTTAGTAAAATTTTGAATATTGGTTAAAGCTAATGAAATTTGTTTAATTAACATAAACAAAAAATAAAAATGAAATTATAACTGATATTGAAATTGTAATTTAAATTGAAATTGATATTTAAATTAAAATTGAAACTGCATTTTATATTGAAATTAAAATTTAATTCTAAAATTAAAATCAAAATTAAACTGCATTTTGTCTTATTTTGAATTTTGTTACGTTTGCTTTTTTAATATAATACTCAATATACAGCTTTAATATAATACTTTTACATTAAAAATAAACAATAAATATAATAAAAATGTAATAAACAATTAAATCAGCTTTAATATTGAGTAATCGCGAGTGGAAACCAAATTCAAAAAAATATATACCTTTTTAGTGAATGAACAATATACATTTTGTGGAATTTTCTTTGTAGTATTCGGGATGAGTCTAACAACGTAAGATCTAATGGTTGTCCACAATTGTCTAATTTCACTTTAATTCGGAACAATGAAAAATCACGACGTCGATACACGAATTTAATATTTTTCCTTGAAATGTGTTGGTGATGACACGTCGGATTTATGTGCTTTGAAAAGCCTAGACAAATGTATTATTATAGATTTAAATTTTATTCAACAAATTAGTTTATTTCACAATGGGTAATTTCAAAAATTTAAATATTATAAACCTACAATTATTATAGCAATTATGTAGTTATAATTATAATTAAAATGGGCTTAAGTATGGTCATACTTATTTCAAATTACTGAATAAACTTCTAATATGGAGGTGTGAACCATTATTGTTATAATAGTCATTATTGAGAAACGGTCGTAATTTAATATGCGAGATGGATAATTAAACCCTCTTGATTTTTTCATTCAATTCCCTTTCACACAACAATACAATTCCAACCGCAATTTAAAGGAATTATGGCCGTCCAGATTGTCATGGATTGAAGCAATGCATTGGGTGCCGTTGATATTCGTTAATCTTTAAAGCTTTGATGCGAAATGCTAGGTGGAGTGCCACGTATTTTATGCGAAATGCGTGTGGCATTTTTCTATTGGTCCTATGTGGACGCTTACATGGACAACTCATGAATTAATATAGTTAAGATTTATCTATTTATACAGACAAACCACACTTAATCTATTTATACAAACAAACCACATTTAAATTACTCAAACAAGTTTTTGTCAAAAAAAATATATACGCAAACAAGTCTCCCTATTTACTTGACAATTCATCTAATTAAGGGCAACATTGTAATTTACTATCATACTTTTATCAAATTTCTTCTCACAATGTCTTTTCTTCTCACTCCCACTTTTTTCCTACTTTCTCTTAAATTTTATCAAATTTACTCTATTTCAAACTCACCAACTTTCTTTTCCCATTATCTACTAATCTAATCTATCTAATATCTATTTATACAAACAAACCATACTTAAATTACCCAAACAAGTTTCCCTATTTACTTGACAACTCTTATAACTAAGGGCAACATTGTAATTTACTATCACATTTTTTTCAAATTTCTTCTCCCAATGCACTTTCTTCTTACTCCCATTTTTTTAACTTACCCTACTTTTTTTCAAATTTCAAAATTCAAATCAAATCTACTAATAAACTAAAATAATCAATCTAAACTACGAGATAACTGCATTAATATATAAAAAACACGGGATAACTTCACTGATATATAAAAAAACACAAGATTAATATAATACCTATTTATACAAACAAACCATACTTAAATTACTCAAATAAGTCTCCTATTTACTTGACAACTCATCTAACTAAGGGTAACATTGTAATTTACTATCACATTTTTTCAAATTTCTTCTCCCAATGCACTTTCTTCTCACTCCCATTTTTTTAACTTTCCCCTTTTTTTTTCTTTCAAATTTCCAAATTCAAATTCAAATCAAATCAATCTACTAATAAACTAAAATAATCAATCTAATCTACGAGATAAATTTGCACTAATATATAAAAACACGAGATAACTTCAGCGATATATAAAAAAACACGAGATTAATATTTCAAAAAAAGAGAGAGAAAACTTAATGTCTATTTCAACTCTTGCTTAATATTTAAAACACGGGATAACTGTACTGATATATAAAAAACACGGGATAACAATATTGATATTAAAAAAACACGGGATAACTGCACTGATATATTTAGCTTTTGCTATCTACTATAATCTACTAATTAATTAAAATAATCAATTGAAACTATAAGATAATCACACTGATATATAAAAAAAAAAACATGGGATAACTATACTAATATGTAAAAAAACACGAGATAACTCCAACGATATGTATAAAAACATGGGATAACTGCACTGATATATAAAAACACTTCACTGATATATTTGATAATCTACCATCTATCTGTTACTGTCTACTATAATCTATTAACTAATCAACTAAAATAATCAATTGAAACTATGAGATAACTTCACTGATATATTAAAAAAACACGGGATAACTTTATTGAAATATAAAAACACACGGGATAATTGCAATGATGTATGTAAAAACACGAGATAGCTGCACTGATATATAAAAAAACACGGGATAACAACACTGACACTAATATATAAAAGAACACGGGATAAATGCACAGATTGTTTTTAAATGGTACTTTTACATTTTTAGATTTTAATATTTATCTAATTTTTTATTTCAGACTCCTTTTTTAACTACTTTAAATTTGTCTTTTTTTCACGAGGTGTTGTCCAGACTATTTAAATTATGTCTATGTTCATTCATGAAAAGAACACGGCAGCACCCGTGCGTATGCATGAGTATCCTACGATTACAATTACAATTTACAAACAAACAACTTACAAAATTACAATTTTAGACATCTTACCTTTTTGACACATCACCACTTTAATTTTATTTATCATTTTTAAATTCTAATTTCTCTTAATTTCTCACTCACTCTCTTTCAATCTCACATTTTCCAATTTTAACTTCTTACACATCTATTATTAGTGGCCCCCACGCCCTTTATTTAAAATATTTATTTTCCCAATATTTTTAATCTACTATATAATCTAATATAATTAAATTAATATTAAATAATCTACAATTTACTCTTATTTATTATCTAACCTAATATCTATTTATACAAACAAACCACACTTAATCTATTTATGCAAACAAACCACATTTAAATTACTCAAACAAGTCTCCCTATTTACCTGACAATTCATCTAACTAAAGACAACATTGTAATTTACTATCATACTTTTATCAAATTTATTCTCCCAATGCATTTTTTTGCACTCCCACTTTTTTCTTACTTCCTCTTACTTTTTTTTTCCAAAAATCAAAATTCAAATCAAACTCCCCAACTTTCTTTATCCACTATCTATTAATCTAATCTAATATCTATTTATACAAACAAACCATACTTAAATTACTCAAACAAGTTTCCCTATTTATTTGACAACTTATCTAACTAAGGGCAACATTGTAATTTACTATCACATTCTTTTTCAAATTTCTTCTCCCAATGCACTTTCTTCTCACTCCCATTTTTTTTTAACTTTCCCCCCCTTTTTTTTCAAATTTCGAAATTCAAGTCAAATAAAATCTACTAACAAACTAAATAATCAATCTAAGCTACGAGATAACTGCACTAACGTATAAAAACACGGGATAACTTCACTGATATATAAAAAACACGATATTAATATGGACAAAGAAAGGAAAACTTAATGACTATTTCAACTACTGATTAATATTTAAAACACAGGATAACTGTACTGATATATAAAAAACACGGGATAACTATGCTGATATATAAAAAAAAACAAGGGATAATTCCACTGATATATTTGATAATCTACTATCTATCTTTTACTATCTAATATAATGTACTAATCAACTAAAATAAGCAATTGAAACTATGAGATAACTGCACTGATATATAAAAAAACATGAGATAACTATACTAATATGTAAAAATTAAACTAGATAACTGCAATGATACGTATAAAAACACCGGATAACTGCACTGATATATAAAAAACACGGGATAATTGTAATGATGTATGTAAAAACACGAGATGGCTGCACTCACATATAAAAAAACACGAGATAACAACACTAACACTAATATATAAAAGAACACAGGATAAATGCACAGATTGTTTTTAAATGATACTTTTACATTTTTAGATTTTAATATTTATGTAAAAAAAAATTTGAGACTCCTTTTTTAACTATTTTAAACTTGTCTTTTTTTCACGAGGTGCTGTCCAGACTATTTAAATTTTGTCTAAGTTCGTTGCAACACCCCGTGCGTATGCACGGGTATCCTACTAGTCTATTTATTCAAACAAACAACTTACAAAATTACAATTTTAGACATCTTATTTTTTTGACACATCACCACTTTTGTTTTATTTTTAATTATACTTTTTATTCCTTTCTCACTCACTCTCTTTCAATCTCATATTTCCCAATATTTCTTACTTCTTATACATCTATTATTAGTGGCCCCCACACCTTTTATTTAAAAATGTTTCTTTTCCCAATTTTTTTTTAATCCACTATATAATCTAATATAATTAAATTAATATTAAATAATATACAATTTAGTCTTATTTACTATCTAACCTAATATCTATTTATCTATTTATAAAAACAAACACATTTGATCTATTTATACAAACAAACCGCATTTAAATTAGTCAAACAAGTCTCCCTATTCACTTGACAATTCATCTAACTAAGGACAACATTGTAATTTACTATCATATTTTTATCAAATTTCTTCTCTCAATGCATTTTCTTCTCACTCCAACTTTTTTCCTACTTTTTCTTACTTTTTTTCTTTCAAATTTCAAAATTCAAATCAAACTCACCAACTTTCTTTACCCACTATCTACTAATCAAATCTAATATCTATTTATACAAACAAACCATACTTAATTACTCAAACAAGTTTCCCTATTTATTTGACAACTCATCAAAATAAGGGCAACATTGTAATTTACTATCACGTTCTTTTTCAAATTTCTTCTCCCAATGCACTTTCTTCTCACTCCCAGTTTTTTTTAAGTTACCCCTCTTTTTTTTTCAAAATTCAAATTAAATCAAATCTACTAATAAACTAAAATAATCAATATAAACTACGAGATAACTGCACTAATATATAAAAATACGGGATAACTTCACTGATATATAAAAAGCACGATATTAATATATCGAAAGATAAAGGAAAACTTAATGACTATTTCAACTACTGATTAATATTTAAAACACAGGATAACTGTAATGATATATAAAAAACACGAGATGAGTATACTGATATATGAAAAAACACGGGATAACTGCACTGATATATTTGATAATCTTCAATCTATCTTTTACCATCTACTATAATCTACTAATCAACTCAAATAATCAATTGAAACTATGAGATAACTGCACTGATATATAAAAAAAATATGAGATAAGTATACTAATCTAATCTAATCTAATCTAATCTAATCTTATCTTTTTTTAATTTTACTTTTCCTTTCTCACTCACTCTCTTTCAAGCTCACAATTTCTCAATATTTTTTACTTCTTACACATTTATTATTAGTGGGCCCACACCTTTTATTTAAAAATATTTATTTTCCCAATTTTTTTAATCCACTATATAATCTAATATAATTCTATTAATATTAAATAATCCACAATTTACTCTTATTTACTATCTAGCCTAATATATATTTATCTTTTTATACAAACAAACCACATTTAAATTACTCAAACAATACTCCCTATTTATTTGACAACTCAT
This sequence comes from Oxytropis ochrocephala, assembly GCA_020916435.1. Classification (NCBI taxonomy): domain Eukaryota; kingdom Viridiplantae; phylum Streptophyta; class Magnoliopsida; order Fabales; family Fabaceae; genus Oxytropis; species Oxytropis ochrocephala. The sequence continues at coordinate 23,522,336 of CM037089.1, forward strand.
CTAATTAAGGGCAACATTGTAATTTACTATCACATTTTTTTCAAATTTATTTTTTATTTGAGACTCCTTTTTTAACTATTTTAAATTTGTTTTTTTTTTTTCACGAGGTACTGTCCAGACTATTTAAATTATGTCTAAGTTCATTCATGAAAAGAATAAGGTAGCACCCATGCGTATGCACGGGTATCCTACTAGTTGAACCTATAATAGATGTGTAAGAAGTAAGAAATATTGGGAAATGTGAGATTGAAAGAGAGTGAGTGAGAAAGGAAGAGAAAGTGAAATTAAAAAATGATAAATAAAACAAAAGTGTGATGTGTCAAAAAAGTAAGATGTCTAAAATTGTAATTTTGTAAGTTGTTTGTTTTTATAAATAGATATAAATAGATATTAGTTATAAATAGATATTAGATTAGATTAGATTAGATTAGATAGATAGATAGATTAGATATTAGATATTAGATTACCATTCTATCTCCTAAAATTATCAAAGTTACTAAATACTCATCACACACTCTATATTCATATTTCAACTTTCAAGTATGTGAGGGGAGTGCATGTAGTGAAAAGGGACGTGTAAAAAGAAGAACACCTAATTCTTTTTTTTGGTCAACCAAAAAAACCCAATTCGAAAGGCTAATATCTTTTGACCAAAAAAAAGGCGCTTGCTTTTCCCACACCCCCTCCTACTCGAAACACATCCCATAAGGGTGTGAAAAGACCAAAAGACCAGGCGAAACCTATTTTTTTTCACCAATTTTCACCTGTTCGAACACGGGCCTTGAGCGAGGTTGAGCGAGGCCGTTCGAGTGTGTTAAATATGGACAGACACCCTCTTGGGCGTTTTTCACCTGTTCGAATAGGGTCATGCGAACACGTTCGAATGGGGTCATGCGAACATGTTCGAATGAGTGTGTTCGAACCAGTGCTGCATAATTGCTGTAGCATAACAGGTATTGGACGTCTCAGATTCCACCGACAGTTTTAATCAACGGTTTACAATCAGTCAAATGTGTCAGATAAAGGAGTGGATGTCATTCCCTTTGGAAAATGTGCACGAATCGGATAGAATTTAAACGACTCAGATTTGTGATCTAAAAATAAAATCAACGGCTGACATTTCACCATGCCTATTATAAAAGGGGGTTCACATCCTCAGATCTTCTTCACCAAACCTTAATCTGCTTCTTCACCAAAATCCTCGAGATCTCACGAAATGGAATGGCAATTGTGCTGAACCCAAGACTCAAACGACAAATTCCTAACGACCCTTCATCACCATGGGACTGTCACCACCGACGAACATGGTGTTGTGTTTCGTTGTCCTAACCATGTCTTCTGCAGGATGAGTAAGGACATCACCTTCGCCCAACTGAAGGAAAAGGCTGAGAGGAAGATTCGTCCAGAGGGAGCGTGGCGTAAAGACGTGAAGCGTATACGTTTCAAAAAGTACAATTGTAGAGATGATGGGACTTTCCAAAGATTCGATCATGGAGATCCAAAGCGACGACGATGTCCGCACAATGATGGAACATCTAGCTAACGTTCCGATGGGGCGACAAATCTTAGAGCTGTACGTGGACACAATACGAACTCCAGAAGAGGTCATTTATCTTCTGGAACAGGGACTACCGAAACACTAGTTTATTAGTTAGTTGTTTACTTATGTTGGTGTTATGTCTTTCGTATTTGATGTATTTCGTATTTCATGTCTTTCGTATTTTGTAATGACAATAAATTTGCACCAACGTAAAGGAAATTTCAATTTAAAAAACCGATTGAAACAAAGTACTTAAATTATACAAAAATTGCAAACATATATCCCCCCTATGACATGATCCTACTGGGTGTTGCGCCCCTCCTCCTATTATACACATTTCCAAACCTCTTCCTAAACCTACGGAAGGGGTTGAGCAGCCTCTTGATGCGCTGAAAGATGCTCCTGGTTGGCTCTGGGACATTATCATTGATGGTCCCATCCATCTCATCAACCAAATCCAGCAGCTCTGGTAGCATCTATCAACCAAATAACATAACATTATTATTTAAATAAGTATAAAATTAAGAAACTTATCACTGCAATTAATATAAAAGACACGTACCACACCGACAGCAGGCTCATACGCAAGATGTACATAATTCTGAGGGAAGAGAAAGGGATGTGAGACTGTTGCGCTTGTGTATTAATGTGGTTTTTCGCAATTATAGTGCAAGTATACACATCGTACAAGTAATAAAGTGGATGAGAGTAAGAGATCGTTCCCACGAGGATTGATAAGTTTTCAAAGTTCAAGTTTCAAAACACAAGAGAAGTAAGTAACAAATCGGCAATAAGAGTTGGTTTTTTAAGCTAAAGATGTAAATAAAACAAGTAAACAAAAGTTGGTTGTGAATATGGATGAGAGATGAGTTGAGTTCTTTGTATGCAAGTAAATCCTTCCTAGCTAGACGTTATAACGTTTACGTTATGACGTTCAAATGTTAATGCAGTATAGGCGTGGCCACGTTTGAGCGCACTGTTGCAAAAAAGGCTATGCTTTTCAAAGCCTGGCAACGTCGAGTTTCAAGTATAAGAGGTCCTATGTCTAGGTTCTAAATAGGCCCACTCTGTATTTTAAGCACCCACAAAGAATGTTCTATGAATTATTATCCATTCTATGTCTAGACTTAGATAAAGATGCCTAAATGTCTTTAGTGCATTGTTCATTCATATAAATCTTTGATTTCTTTTCATAGACTATGTCTGCATACTATGAATCTACCCATTTTAAGAGGCCAACCTCAAAACAAGTTTGGAAATATTTTCACACAAAGATTTAAAACAGGCAACGGCAATACTTCATAACATTAACTAGAAATTCATTATAAGCAAAACAACAACTCAACTACAAAGTGTTTAGCTCATGTTGAGCATCTTTACAGAATGAAAAGGATTTAACATCCAAATACCATACATAACAGAAAAGAACCTACGTGCAAAATATACACCTAAGTAACTTTTTAGCATGTACGCTGTATAGACGTTACAACGTCTGAGCTTTACAATAATGCAGAAAATAAAACTTAAGTTCAGACAAGCAAAATATAGAAGTCTGTTTCCAGATCTTCTTTACAAAACTACTTCTGAATTTAATGGAAAGATAGTGAGGAGATGAAGATGAAGTGAGTCTGAAGATGTGTAGAAAAAGTGATGATTTGAGAGAGAGCTGAAGCTTCTTTAAATAGCCACCTTGCTTACGCGTGCTGATGTCACTTGCCCACCTACCAGATCTGCTTCCTCTCTTACGCTCGACAATTGTTCGAGAGCTACGGTGTTTACGTGCGTCATTTCATGGGGAATAGAAGATCTTCGACTTTTATATCTTTGACTATCATTGCTCGTACGCCAAAATTAAGATCTTTCTTCCTTTCTCTCTGCTGCATTTGATGAGGCGTGGTGAGGGCGTGGTAACGTTCAAAGCACTAATTTTCTGCACAAGCACAAAAAAAAGCATCAAAACGCTCTCGAGGCACCACTTGGTGCCTAAATGCCTGATTTATCACTTTATCCACTTATTTGCTAAAAACTCAGAAATTACATAAAACTAATTTAATAAACCTTGTATTGCTAGAGAACTTGCATGACTTATTCTTTGAATGAGCATAAATAACTCATATAAGTATGAGTTATCAGAGACCCTGGAGTACCATGGAAAGTAGCCCGGCACCGTGTTTGAGGAGTACGGCACACAGGGAGGCCCCCGCGCCACCAAGTGGTCCTCGAACTGTGTCCACCTCTCATCACACTCGGTTAGGGTACAGACGGCCCTAGTAGCAGGTCTGGGATCCTCCGGAATGTGCTAGACCTGCCCAAGCTGTCTGAGCACTCGATCTGGCAAATGGCGCATCATGCAGCCACCACTCCGAATGAACCCTCTGAACCTGGTCAGCTCCTCGAAGGGTTTCACCTCCCTATGGGCTGTGTAGGGGTCCCAGGTGACCTCCTCACGGTCTAGCCGGTCTAGGCATAATCTGATGGCATGTGACTTGATGGCCCCAGGGCCATCATCGCACAACCATTTCTTCGCCCGTGGCATACTCTCATCATACTCTGGGTGCACCACCCAAGAGGAAAAGTTCGCGATGCGGAAGTGCTCAAAGATCCAAGCTGTAATGAACATATCATTGGTTGATTAATAATCTGAAAGTAACCCTAAAGCAAACTTAAAAGTAAATAATATGTTTTATACCTGAAGTAAAGGAAGATGACCAGCAATCTTCTTGGTCTTCTTTCTTGTAGCATCCTTCAGCTGATCGTATAGATGGGCAAGGGCCATCGCCCCCCAACAAAAGTCTCCAACAGCCTCTAAATCAGTCAGCATACCAAGGTAGCTGGTGTGTGGAAATGCCACATACACTTGAGTGCAAGTATACCTTTGTCCAAAAACAAGTAGTAAAAGATCGAACCCACAGAGATTGAAAAACTCACTTTTAAAACAAATATAAAGTAATAAAGTGTAAAGTCACTAAGTAACAAAATAATTTTGGATTTTGTTTGATGATCACAACTAAGTTAGAAAGAAAGCAAAGTAAAAATGTTGATAGTGTAAAAGAGAAAAGCTAGTTGGAATGTCTTCATCAAGTAATTTACTTATAAGTGTATGATGCACGGTATGTGATGCAATTGCAGCCTTGAATCTTTGTTGCATTAGCTATGTGCCTTTCGGTCACTTTCTTGAGAGTATCATTACCAGCTCTTATGATCCTTGTTCTATGCAAGAAAGAAAGGGGTGTTAGTGCCAATCTTGCCTCCTAACAAGTATTCACTTTGCTTAAGTGAATTCACTCTTGTATTTTAAGTACCCACAATTATCCTATGGACTATACTATCTTATGTCTAGGACTTAGCATGGTTTTCACAAAGTTTTCTTTATGTAAAACACTCACCCATATTAGTTCTTGAGTTCTTAATTGTAAGCCATTTACGTCATTTACAAATCTACTTATTCTAAGTGATCAAGTTCAAAATAAGTTTTGAAAAGATTATCAACCAAGAACTAAAGTACAAACATACATACATGCAACATACTTACTTAAAAGCTCATTAAATGATTAGAACATTCCAACTAAGAAAGGTTTAGCTAACAAGAGACATTGCAAGATATATATAAACTGAATAGACCATGTTTATATATATAGAAATCACAAAAGAGAAACAACAAGAGTAAAGTTACAAATGTTGAAAACCTTTGTATGAATCTTCTAGCAATGCACTAGCATTACTCCTTAGCACTATACAAACACTATGAAAATGAGTAAAGGAGGATTTATGAATTCCTTCCTCTTCCTCTAAAAATATAAAAACTAACTATGTATATTGAAATTTTGATCTAACTTATGGATTGTGATATATTTCCAAATGAAGATGTGAGGTCCTTTTATAGCCTTCAAGTGAGGTGCTTCCTTCCTTCATGTTGAAGTCATCTTGAGTGGATCATAGCTGTAGTTGCTTTCCAGAGGTTTATCCATGTTGAAATCTTTGACTTAATCACATAGGGCGGTTCCATGGTGTTAGAACAAGTGTCCCTATGTTGGTGACTCTTCAAAGCTAAGCCTATAGCTATGTGTGAATGGTAGGCGCCTACTATACAAGTTTGGATGGCATCAGGGAAGCGGCGGGAGGTCATCACTTTGCATGTGGATGCATATGAAACAGTGCTTATTCACCAAGTAGCGCGCAGAATTGATGCGAGATCGGTCAGAGAGCATTGATGCGATTAGCATTGAGGCTCAGACGAACAAAAACATCAAACATACCACAATATATCCAAAATGGCCTATAACTAACTATAACCATTCAAATCACTCAAGATATCATATATCACACTAAATACTATATAAACTCTTTATTATTACTTGAAAGAGAGCAAATACTAAGTTTAAACATATGAAATACTCTATATAAAATAGAGTTATCACACCCCAAACTTAAACCATTGCTTGTCCATAAGTAATGACAAAGACAAACTATTAAAAACTATAATTCTAGAAGATAGATCAGTTTGATTTGGATTTTCATGAGGAGTTCCTATGAACTTCATTTTTCAACAATCTTTCTTGTGCCTTTATTTCTTCAAAACTACCAAAGCTATTCAAACTCTTTTGTGTGTGTGTGAACCCACCGAGTTGAGATTGGTTCCAAGACTAAGTGAAAAATTTCTTCCTAGCCTTCAAAAGGATTGGTTTATCTTTGGTCACACCAAAATATTTTTCAAAAGAGAGTTTAGACTCACAAAATTTTCTCAAGTGTTGGGGAGTTTTTTTTAAAATCAAAGGGCTTGATTGAATCTTTCAAAGCTTTTGAGCCAATGCATTTTCTATTTTTTTTTTTTTGTGTGGATCTTTTGAGCGGATGCAAATACTTCTTTGAAGTGTTTTTGTGCATTAATTTTTTTACGCATTTTGTTTTTCTTGATCACGATTTACATTGATGCAAACAGCCCGATAATGCTTTTCTTTTTCTAGCTCATATTACCTTCCTCACTGACCTCCGGATGCAAATGCACTTTGCACGAGTCTTTGACCTCCGATGCATATATTTTTCTTTGCACTTTGCACGAGTTCGATTTATTGAACTATCCTCCGTATACATTTATTCTGCATGGCACGTGTCTTTGACCTCCGAGATGCATTCATGTACTTAAACACGTATAGTTTCAAAAGATTCGAGATATGGCTTGTCCACTTTTTTGTATTATTTTTCTACATTGTTTACTCTTATACTTTTGAAATTCAGCCTTTGTTTTTCATAAAACACCCCCAAACTTAATTCTTTAAGCTCTTCTTTCTTTTAGTAAAGCTTTGTTTTGACCTAAACTTACCAAAAATTCCCCTTGCATCAGATTGATCTTTTAAATAGCAAGGTTCTTTTCACAAACTCAGTTTTGAAGTGTTGAAGTAAAAATAATTTTGGTTTTTCTGAGAAATAAGGCTTCTTTTTCTCTTTTTCATCATAAAAATTCCATCCATGTGGCTTTCACCATATTTTTGAAAAAGCGATCTTTTCTACTAAAATATTTAGATACTACTTTGTTAAGTACATCTAATATTTAAACAAACTAAAAACTATTTAAAACATATATATTTACTATCTAAAACATATTAATTAAACACACAACATATTAGATAAAAGCATTTAAAAACATAACATAACATGCAAATCCCCCAAACTTAAGGGGTTGCGGTGTCCTCACCGCAAATTTGTTCTAAAAGACAAATCATTTGTTCAAAATAGGGGAGAGGGATTAGTACAACCAGGGAAATAGTTCAGATAGAAAAACAAAACAAGCATTAGTAGTAGTAGGTGAAAGCTTTAAATTGATACTCATTTCTTTGCTCCACTCCTGATTCTGGTGCTATGTCTGCTTGGAGGAGTGTGTTTCACCTTCTGCTTCTTCTCCTTGGGCTTGCTTGGTGTTGCTTCTGTAGGTGCAGATGCACCTCCTACTTCTGGTGTAGTTGCAGGAATTGGTTCTTGAACTGATGCAGGTGCATCAGTCTTGACTACATCAGATTTCTTCCTCTTAGGTGTTAATTTTGTCTGCCTTCCTGCAGGTTGCTTGAAGAACTTCTGAGTATTGTGCAATGCTTCCCTCTTCTGTTTAGCCATTTCTTCCAGAACCATTTTAATTGTTGCCTCATCATGCACAGTTGTTGCTGTTGTGATCAGTGACCAGTGATGCGAGAGCATCACTCTGCATCTCAACAGTTTGAGCAACAGGCTCCCGTGCAGATGATTCTTCTTCTTTATCTCCTTTGTTGAGTCCTTCTTCTTCTCTTTCCTGCAAAATATCTTTCTCAAGAGCAGAAACAACATTAGAAATAATGTTGCTTGGGGTGAAAGAGTACTTGCTTGTTACATTGGCATAACGGGGTTTGTTCGAAATTGGTTCTTACATGTGAGTTGTTTTCTGTGGTTCATTTCTTGGAGAGGGTGGTGGAAGGGTTGTTTGTGGTGGTGATTGTGATAGGACCGGGTGGATCATTGAGGGAGGGTAATGGTGATTTTGGGATAGAGGATGATTCTTGGTTTGGTGAAATGATGGGTGTTTTGGCAATTGGTGAAGTGATAGGGGTTTCTTGCTGTGCTTGTGGTGTTTGTTTGGCATATTTCTACCTAGCTATTTCTTCTAGGATTACACCCCTAGCTTGCTCTTCCTCCTCTTCATCAACTTCCTCATCACTCTCTTCTTCTTCTTCAACTTCCTCTAATTCTTCATCCATTTCCTTTTCTAATTCGTCATTCTCAGATTCAGAATCATACAATTCTTCCACAACAGGCTCTATTACAACCTTCTTCTGTACTTTGAATTGCTTTCTAGTCACCTTCTTCTTGGTGCTAGGTTCCTCTACCTTCTCCTTACCTTTTCCTTCTTCTTCAGCCTCTTTCTCTTCTTCTTCTTCACCTTCACTTCTCAATACCCAACTTGGGAATTCAGGGGCATTCAACAGCCCACAAGATCAAAGATCTTGTCAAAGACCAATTGAAGCGGTCATGTTGATCATTCGAAATTTCCATACAACCTCTCTCTTACGCATGTAATGCTCTTGCATTGCAGGTGCAGGGCCTCTTACATTCCTCAATTTTTCCTTCACTTCAGCACTCAAATTACCAGGGGGAAATTTCCTTTGTTCATTAGCAGCTATAGGGATACCTTCTTTCATGCATAGTTCAGTTATAAGACAAGGGAAAAACAGAAATCCCTTTGATTTTGTTGAGCATGCAAGAATTTCCCTAGCTATCAATCTGCTTATGTCTACATTTCCTCGGAGAGAATTGTATCTAGCAAGATCAATCTCTCTTTGGTCATAGCATATGTGTGTGATGTAGGCAGAATTGAATTGGCTATGAACAAATGCCAATTACCTAATGCATTTATCAAATAGTTACTTCTAAGCTTAATCTCATTAGGTGTGAATTTCTCCCAAACAACCCCTGGTATAGCAATCCTATTCCTTATTTCTTCCATTTCTTTCTTAAAGGCTTTGGCCACTCTATTCTCAAAATCATTCCCATTATATTTCAGCATATAATGTTCATTTAATTTCTTGGCATGGAAGTGTACAATTTTACCTCTCACCATGGAAGTGTAGGAATGTTCTGCTCCTTCTTTGTGGTGTGATTCCAAAGATAGAACTCTCTCTCACTATGTCTTCAATGTAACCTCCTCTTGGTAGCACGAAGTGGTCCCAATTGAGATTGGCCATTGTTGACATGAATGATGGGCTAGCCTTCTTCGTGATCATACCTCTCTCTCGGCAATAGATGCATGTTCCAGAGATGAACATTGTCATCATTTCTTGCTGTTGATTCCTTGGCTTTGCCTTTCCTTGTTGATGATGATCCTGCATGCATGGCTTTCTTCTCTTTTTGGGGAGTTTTGGCCTGCTTGCCTGATGATTTCTGTGTTGATTGCTTCCTCACCATTGTAATTGCTTTGAATTTCTAGGTTTTTGATTGCTTGTGTGTTTTGAGAAAAAATTGGATTGAGAATGTGAAATGTGGTTCGTGTTTCAGATGAGAGAAATTTGTGAGAATTTGCGAATGAAGGGGTAACGGTAACAATGAAGGCTTTATGTTTCAGGAAGAGGGAAGTTAGTGGATTTATTAGGTAGCCGTTAGCATTGCGTGCTGCGCATGCATCATGCCAAGTGTCTTGCTTTGGCTACCAATGTGTCATTAATCTTACTTAACCTTCTTTTAACCTTCCTGAAGCCTTATGATTCACACTTAACCAATTTTCTTCAAGTTTATAAATTTCTGATGCAGGGCATGTTTTTCCTCAATGCAGGTGCATTTGATGCAACTGCATTAGTTTCCTGCATTTCTGCAAAACAACTAAAAACATAAAATTGCACAAAAATAATTAAAAACAATGGGTTGCCTCCCATTAAGCGCTTGTTTTAAGAGTCTTGTCAGCCTGACTACCTCTTTTTGCTTAGAGATTTTGCAAATAGGTGGTGGTTTTGTCTCTCACCACATGTTCACCATAGTACATTTTAACTCTCTGACCATTCACCTTGAAGACAGTATTTGAGGATTTATCAAATAAGTCTCTTGCTCCATGTGGATAAACCTTTATCAACTTAAATGGTCCCGACCACCTTGACCTTAGTTTTCCAGAAATAGCTTCAACCTAGAGTTGTATAGCAGAACTAGTCCTCCTTCTTTCAATTATCTTCTGTGAATTTTCTTGTCATGCCATTTCTTAGTTTTAGCTTTGTAGATTTCAGCATTCTCATAAGAGGTTTGCCTAATTTCTTCTAACTCATCAAGCTCTATCATTCTCTTTTACCTCGCTTGTTCAAATTGAAATTGAGCTTCTTGATAGCCCAATAAGATTTGTTTTCCAATTCTACAGTAAATGACATGCTTTTCCATAGACTAATTTGTAAGGGGACATTCCTAAGGGTGTTTTGAATCTTTGTTCTATATGCCCATAAAGCATCATCCAAATGTAAAGACCAATCTTTCCTATTTGGACTAACCATTTTTCTAGCATTCTCTTAATTTCCTATTGGATAATGCGCTTGTCCACTAGTTTGAGGATGGTATCTTTGTAGCTATCTTATGCTTAACTCCATACTTAGCTAGAAGGTTTTCTATAATTTTATTGCAAAAGTGTGAACCTTCATCATTAATGATAGCTCTAGGAGTTCCAAATCTAGTGAATATATTTCTTTGCAGAAACTTACTCACTGATTTAGCATCATTATTAGGTAATGCTACTGCCTCTACCCATTTGGACACATAATCAACACTACTAAGATATATAAATGCCAAAAGAGGGTGGAAAAGGTCCTATGAAATCCATGCCCCAAACATCAAATAATTCTATTTCTAAAATATTTGTTCTAGGCATTTCATGCTTATCAGAAATATTTCCTGCTCTTTGACATTTATCACGATATTTGACCATAAAATATGAATCTTTAAATAAAGTAGGCCAAAAATAACTTGATCAGTAATACCTTAGCTAGTCTTTGTTCTAGTGCTTCCAAAGTGTCCTCCATAAGGTGCGTAATGGCAATGCGTAAGCAGCCTTCGCTTGTTGTTCCTCTTGGTATGCATTTCCTCATTAATTGATCAGGGCACATCTTGTAAAGGAATGGATCATCCCAATAGTATTGTTTAACCATGTGGAAGAATTTTCTCCTTTGTTGATATGTCATACTCACTTTGGTACCACTTTGTTTGCAAGGAAATTTACAATATCGAAGAAACCATGGTGCGGATGCATTTGATGCTCTGCATTGCTTATAGCAAATGCGGTTTCATGTTTTGCATTGACCGTGATTGCCAATAGCTTCTCATCCGGAAAACTCTCCTTGATTTCTTCTCCTTGTGTCCCAAGTGATTCTCCTTCAATCCTTGATAAATGGTCTGCTACTTGATTTTCTACTCCTTTCTTGTCTCTAATTTCTAGATCAAATTCTTGTAGGAGTAAAATCCACCTTATTAGCCTTGGCTTTGCATCCTTCTTTGAAATTAGATACTTAATGGCGAGTGATCGGTATAGACAATAATTTTAGTGCCAACTAAGTATGATCTAAATTTTTCAAATGCAAAGACCACACTAATAATTCCTTTTACTATCAGAATGTAATTCACCTGAGCTTCAATTAATGTCTTGCTAGCATAATAAATGGAATGAAAGACCTTATCATACCTTTGCCCTAGGATTGCTCCTACTGCAAAGTCACTAGCATCACACATTAATTCAAATGGCCACTCAATGAGTTACTATAATTGGTCTTTGTCACCAATGCCTTTCTAAGCTTGTCAAAAGCTTCATACAAGATTCATCAAAGTTGAATTCTACATCATGTTGCGAAGCATACATAATGGTTTTGAGATTTTGAAAAATCTTTGATAAACCTCCTATAAAAACCAAAGATGGCCTAAGAAGCTCCCGATACCTTTAATCGTATTTGGTGGTGGTAGATTCTCAATGACATCAACTTTAGCTTTGTCTACCTCTAGACCTTTCTTTGAAATTCTATGTCCTAGCACTATGCCTTCTTGTACCATGAAATGACACTTTTCCCAGTTTAAGACTAAATTTGTTTCCTCACATCTCTTGAGAATTTGTTCCAAATTTGCTAAGCAAACTTGAAATGTTTCTCCAAAGATAGAGAAATCATCCATGAATACTTCCATTGATTGCTCAATGAAATCTGAGAAAATAGACATCATGCATCTTTGGAATGTAGCAGGTGCATTACATAAGCCAAATGGCATCCTTCTAAAAGCAAAGGTTCCATAAGGGCATGTAAAGGTGGTTTTGTGTTGATCCTTAAGCTCAATGGCTATTTGATTGTAGCCTGAATAGCCATCTAGGAAACAATAAAATTCTTTCCCTGCTAATCTATCTAACATTTGGTCTATGAATGGTAAAGGAAAGTGATCCTTTTTGGTAGCTTTGTTGAGTTTTCTGTAATCCATACTGATTCTCCACCTATGTGATTCTAGTTGGTATCAACTCATTCTTTTCATTGGCTATTCTTGTCACACCCCTTTCTTTGGTACACATTGGACAGACTTACCCAAACACTTTATCGATATGGGGTATATGATTCCAACATCTAGCCACTTAATGATTTCCTTTTTCACAACCTCTTTCATAATAGGATTTAGTCTTCTTTGACTCTCTATGTTTGTTTTTGGAATTTTCTTCCAAAATGACTCTATGCATGCATATAGAAGGACTAATTCCTTTGATATCTGCCATTTGCCAACCTATAGCTTTGGTATGCTTCTTGAGAGTACTAATGAGATCACTCTCCTGTTTTGATGTTAAATCAGAAGCAATGATAACAGGTAAAGTCTCATTTGTTCCTAAGAAAGCATACTTAAGGTGTTCAGCGATATCTTTAATTCTAACTTAGGAGGTTGTTCTATTGAGGGTAAGTTCTTCTTGAGAATTGGATCCTCAAGGTTGAGTGGTTCATAAGTCCTAGCCCATACTTCCTTACAAGAGTTTTCTATTGGCAGATTTTCCTTTTCTAGTATTTCATCATCTAGCAATGCAGCTGCATCTAATGCATCTGCATTGGCTAAAAATGATCATCTTGCTTGTAAAATTGTTTTTCTACCAATTGATCTAGAGAGAATAAGGATGAACACTCTTCCGTATCCTCTGCGGGATACTTCATAGCATTCATTACATTGAATTTTATCTCTTGATCATTCACTCTCATAGTGAGTTCACCTTTACGCACATCAATTATGGTTTTACCATTTGCTAAAAATGGTCTACCTAGGATAATAGGCACTTCCTTATCTGCATCAAAATCAAGGATAACAAAATCTACAGAAATACAAATTTGTCTACCTTAACTAGGATGTCTTTTATGATACCTTCAGGATAGGCTATTGATCTATCTGCTAATTGAAGTGTCACGATGGTTGGTTTTGCATTTCCTATTTCTAATCTGGTCAAAAATAGATTTAGGCATCAAGTTGATGCTTGCACCTAAATCACATAAAGCTTTACCAAGATATAGGATTTTCCTATAGAAAATGGAATTGTAAAACTACCTGGATCCTTCAATTTCCTAGGGATCTTATTTTGCATAAGCAAACTACAATCTTCTGTCATGGCAACTGTTTTCAAACTCACCTAATCTTCTTCTCTTAGTAAGCACATCCTTCATAAATTTTGCATAATTTGGCATTTGTTGGAGGGCTTCTACTAAGGAATATTGATGTGTAATTGTTTTAGTACCTCTAGGAATTTACCAAACCGCTTCTCCTCATGTGCTTTTTTCAGTCTTTGAGGATAAGGAGGAGGAGGAGGGTATTCAGTACTAACTTAGGTAGTGGACTTTGAACTTCTTGTGATGCGGGAGCACTAGATGACTTCGCATTGGTTTCTTTTGATTTTTGGTTTTTCTCCCTTTTCTACACTTTCCTTCTCGATTAACTCTACCAAATCCTTACCACTTCTCAATGAAATAGCCTTAACCTGCTCTTTTCCTTTGGTTTGGGAAGGAGTAGCTTCAGATTTGAAGGTAAGGCACCTTGTGGCCTTTGATACAGAGTGGCTAATTGACCAACTTGATTCTCTAAGTTTTTGATGGAAGCATCTTGGGTTTGTCTAGCGCTTCTAGATTCACCTATGAATGCTTTAAGCATGGATTCTAGAGAATTATCGGTGGTAGGTTGAGAGTTTCTTTGGTTATTCTGAGTGGGAATCTGGTGGGTTGGTTGGTGTAGTTGGAGCGATTCTAGGTGCAAGTGCACTATTGTTGCTCCATCTAAAATTTGGGTGATCTTTCCAACCGGGATTATAAGTGTTGGAATAAATGTTGTTATTCCTATTATAACCTACATAATTTACAGAGATAGGGTTGCTAGAACACTCCTCATACAAGTGACCTCCTCCACAAGACACACAACTAGGTGTGCACGGAGGTACTTGTTCTATTCTTTGAATAATGCTTTTCGGTGATGCAAATTGCATTAGATGCGATAGCATTGCTGTAAGTGAAGTTTTTCATCAAATTAGCTAGAGTGGCTACTTGAGCAGATAGAGGCGATATATCATTGATTTCATGTACCCGATGGTTTCTTTTGGGCACTTACCCTCTCAAAGAGGCCAACTAGAGCTATTAGTCGCTATTCTATCAATTAATTCACATGCTTCATTGTATGATAGATTTAATAACACTCCACCAGATGATGCATCAAACATTATTCTGGTTTGAGGTTCTAAACCATTATAAAATGTTTCCATTTGAATAATAACAGGTAAACCATGATGAGGACATTTTCTTAAAAGTTCCTTCCATCTTTCCTATGCTTCAAATAAAGACTCAAACTCTTTTTGTCTAAAAGATGTAATATCATTTCTTAACCTGGCATTTTTGATAGGTGGGAAATATTTTCCTAAAATTATTTCAGCCATTTCATTCCATGAATGAATAGAGTTAGGTTCTAAAGAATTTAGCCAAGCCTTAGCTCTATCTTTCAAAGAATATGGAAATAACCTTAATCTAAATGCATTTTCACTGACACCAGGTAAAATAAAATTACTACATACTTCTAGAAATTGCCTTAAATGCAAATGAGGATCTTCATGAGGAGATCCTCCAAATTGACCAATAGTTTGAAGCATTTGAAACATCATAGGCTTAAATTCAAAATGCATGGCATCAATATGAGGTCTGCTTTATACTAGTTTGCATGTTTTGATGATCAAATCGAGCATAATTCCTCATAGGTCTATCTCTATCATTAATCATACCTATGTGATCCATGTGGATGAGATTTTCTCTATGAACTTCTTCTTCAAGAGCATCTCAGTGAACCGGGGCCTCCTCTCACCGAGTGTGGCCTTGAGCTTTGTTCTTCACCGAATGACATGTTGCTAGCTTGTTGATTCTGCTTTC
The DNA here is from genome assembly GCA_020916435.1 of Oxytropis ochrocephala. Classification (NCBI taxonomy): domain Eukaryota; kingdom Viridiplantae; phylum Streptophyta; class Magnoliopsida; order Fabales; family Fabaceae; genus Oxytropis; species Oxytropis ochrocephala. The sequence continues at coordinate 23,537,768 of CM037089.1, forward strand.
GAGTCTTAGCAATCTCCCGAATTTTCTTTCTATTTCTAAATCTAAACTATATTCGAGTTACTTTCTGTTACTGTACATATACTAAGTACCATGTCTTTGTTGTTGTGAGACCCTCTAAAAACAGATTTATATACAACACTAAATTACTATATATCGAAATTTTAAAAGAATTTACTTCAATCACGACAACGGCGCCAAAACTTGGTGTGCGGAAATGCCACATACACTTGAGTGCAAGTATACACCGTCCAAAAACAAGTAGTAAAAAGATCGAACCCACAGAGATTATTAAAAACTCACTTTTAAAACAAATATAAAGTAATAAAGTGTAAAGTCACTAAGTAACAAAATAATTTTGGATTTTGTTTGATGATCACAACTAAGTTAGAAAGAAAGCAAAGTAAAAATGTTGATAGTGTAAAAGAGAAAAGCTAGTTGGAATGTCTTCATCAAGTAATTTACTTATAAGTGTATGATGCAAAGATGTGATGCAAACCTGCACCGAATCTTCACATTAGCTATGTGCCTTTCGGTCACTTTCTTGAGAGTATCATTACCAAATCTTATGATCCTTGTTCTATGCAAGAAAGAAAGGGGTGTTAGTGCCAATCTTGCCTCCTAACAAGTATTCACTTTGCTTAAGTGAATTCACTCTTGTATTTTAAGTACCCACAATTATCCTATGGACTATACTATCCTATGTCTAGGACTTAGCATGGTTTTCACAAAGTTTTCTTTATGTAAAACACTCACCCATATTAGTTCTTGAGTTCTTAATTGTAAGCCATTTCTGGTCATTTACAAATCTACTTATTCTAAGTGATCAAGTTCAAAATAAGTTTTGAAAAGATTATCAAGCAAGAACTAAAGTACAAACATACATACATGCAACATACTTACTTAAAAGCTCATTAAATGATTAGAACATTCCAACTAAGAAAGGTTTAGCTAACAAGAGACATTGCAAGATATATATATAACCGAATAGACCATGTTTATATATATAGAAATCACAAAAGAGAAACAACAAGAGTAAAGTTACAAATGTTGAAAACCTTTGTATGAATCTTCTAGCAATGCACTAGCATTACTCCTTAGCACTATACAAACACTATGAAAATGAGTAAAGGAGGATTTATGAATTCCTTCCTCTTCCTCTAAAAATATAAAAACTAACTATGTATATTGAAATTTTGATCTAACTTATGGATTGTGATATATTTCCAAATGAAGATGTGAGGTCCTTTTATAGCCTTCAAGTGAGGTGCTTCCTTCCTTCATGTTGAAGTCATCTTGAGTGGATCATAGCAGTAGTTGCTTTCCGAGGTTTATCCATGTTGAAATCTTTGACTTAATCACATAGGGCGGTTCCATGGTGTTAGAACAAGTGTCCCTATGTTGGTGACTCTTCAAAGCCAAGCCTATAGCTATGTGTGAATGGTAGGCGCCTACTATACAAGTTTGGATGGCATCGGGGAAGCGGCGAGAGGTCATCACTTTGCATGTGGATGCATATGAAACAGTGCTTATTCACCAAGTAGCGCAGAATTGATGCGAGATCGGTCAGAGGAGCATTGATGCGATTAGCATTGAGACGCATTGAAACAAAAACATCAAACATACCACAATATATCCAAAATGGCCTATAACTAACTATAACCATTCAAATCACTCAAGATATCATATATCACACTAAATACTATATAAACTCTTTATTATTACTTGAAAGAGAGCAAATACTAAGTTTAAACATATGAAATACTCTATATAAAATAGAGTTATCAGTAGCCAAGCTTAACCTTGTTGCCTGACTTGTCAGCGAACAAGGTGCAGCCCAAAAGATAGAGAATGTAGGCCCTAGCGACATGCCCCCACCGCCCCCAGCTATGGCTGGGTGGTAGACCCTATCCCTCAGCCATATGAGCCCAACAGACAACCCCCGGCCCGAAGTGCAGGCGGTGCATCTTCGGTGTGGCTCCCGAAATAGTCAATCGAGATTGCTCTCCCTGCCACGAAGTCCAGTCTGGCATGTCATAGAACCAGCTAGTGATGGGGATGTGTAGCAGCTGGGATACATCATCAAGGGTGATGCTCATCTCACCCACAGGAAGGTGGAATGATGATGTATCTGGTTGCCAACGCCTATGAATGCGTTCAAAGAACCCTCAGGGAAAATGGGAAACCAAGCCCAACCAGAGGAACCAACCACGAAGGCAGTCCAGAGTGTCCCTAATCCTAGCATGAAACACTTTCGTAACAGGTCCATGTGGAATTGTTTGTAAATCCAGCTGAACCTGCATTCAGAAATGACACAATAAGCCAAAACATTAAACAACATAATAAACAAATTTACAACGATCCAACTATAAAATAATAACTTACCGGGCGTAATAGAAATCGGTCGAATATGTGCCCCGTATGTGGGCAAGACAGAACCATCTTCTGGTCCACCAGGAAATGGGAATGTCGCCCTAGGAGCAGCAGCCTCCTGAGGCTCAACAACCTCCTCCTCATGAGGCTCAACAGCCTCCTCCTCATGATGTCTAGATGATGAAGGCCTGAAGGGCCACCCACTCATATGCGTAAATTGAGCATCACGCTCAATATCCTGGCCAATATCCTCGGGAAGCGGGGGAGGAGGGACATCAACCATGCCCCTACCCCTAGCACGACCCCTACCTCGGGAGGGTTCACCGGCTTCTTCCCTCCTTTTGCGGTTTGAAACCGTAGGAGGTGGCCGACCGGCTCGCTCGGATGGTTGTGCTGAATTACCACCTCTGCTCCTCACCATATCTGAAACAACAATCAAGAGAACCAATTAAACCAAATTAAGAGAACCAATCACAAAAAGGCTGAGAAACTGTACTGTCAAACGACTGTTCGAACGGCCACATGCGAACATGTTCGCACAACCCCGTTCGAACAAGTCAATTTCAGATTCCAGCTCACAACAGTTCGAATGAGGTCGTTAGATGCGGTGTGTTCATGACGACCTCATTCGAACACCTTCGTTTTCATGTGTTCGAAGGACGTCGTTTGAACAATGCAGATTCTCAGAAGAAAAAAAAACCCTAATGACCAGAACAGGGAGAGGCTTACCTAGATGAAAATGGAACGATTAGAGAGTGTGAGAGGCCGCGAACAAAACCCAGGTGCTCTTGAGGGTGTTTGTGGAGAAGATTGAGTGAGAGATTGGGTGAGATTGAGTGAGTTGGGAGAAAGTGAGTGAGAGGGAGAGTGAGAGATAGGGTTCGAATGAGGGAGAGTGAGAGACGTGAGAGAGTGAAGGGTGTGGGTTTTTTTGATTTTTTAAATTGGGGGTAAATTGGGAATTTAAAAATTGAAGTGGTGTGTTTAAGTAGGAGGGGGTGTGGGAAGTTTTAAACAGTGGAATATTGGACTTGACTTCAATTCTGTTAATGCTTCTTTGAAAAGACCCGATGATTTGATCAAAATGAATTGTCAGTATGTCATCAATAGATATGAAACATTTAGATAAATCACCCTTAGAAGTCATCAATTGTCTCTTCAAACTCCAATGCAAAGATTCCGCTTTTAAATAATAAACAAGTGTCAAAGAAATTTAATCGACGAAAAAAATTATGTGCACGTGCAAAAAAATTCAAGCACCGGATAGAAATAATAAACAAGTGTCAAAGAAATTTAATCGACGAAAAAAATTATGTGCACGTGTCAAAAAAATTCAAGCACCGGATAGAAATAATAAACAAGTGTCAAAGAAATTTAATCGACTAAAAAAATTATGTCCACGTGTCAAAAAAATTCAAGCAACGGATAGAAATAATAAACAAATGTCAAAGAAATTTAATCGACGAAAAAAATTATGTCCATGTGTCAAAAAAATTCAAGCAACGAATAGAAATAATAAACAAGTGTTAAAGAAATTTAATCCACGAAAAAATTATGTCCATGTGTCAAAAAAATTCAAGCAACGGATAGAAATAATAAACAAGTGTCAAAAAAATTTAATCGACGAAAAAAATTATGTCCACGTGTCAAATAAATTCTAGCAACAGATAGATTCAAAAAAAAAATATATGCGAAAAATACCTATTGGTCGTCTGATTCCCGAAGTGTGGGATATGGTTAGTCAATGCCGAGATAAATCACTCCTTGTGCGGTGTCAACCATGTGTCATGCACATATTTAGTAAGAGCGGGATTATCAGAGCAAGACACCTCAAAAAACTTTAGATTAGATAAGTATTCTGATTCATCAACAGAATCAATAATACAGAGCCATAGAGAGATGACCTCCTCCCGCCTATCCTTGTGAACCAAGTCTTTAATCTTCACTTTGACATTTTTTGTCACATGCCAATGACACAATAAATTTGTAGCAGAAGGAAAGACATCAAGAATAGCAGGCATACAGCCGAGATATCTGTCTGTCAAGAAAACCCGAGGATGAATAGAATGCAAGTTATATATACCTCGCAGCTGCTACAATACCCAAGAAAAATGAATAGCTAGCTTCTGCCCAATATATGCAAATGCAACATGGAAACTTATCTCAGTGTTTGTGACTCCAACAATCTGTAGAAGAGGCAAGTTATATCTGTTGGTCTTGTAGGTTGAATCAAGAATGAGAACTTTCAGAAACAACCTGAGTAACTTTATAGAAGTGGGATGAGCCCACATGATATCACTGATGACATCAGACCCCGAAATCTTTCTACTCCAACATAGATAATTATGTGATGCAATCAATCTCAATACCTCCTGAATGTCCGTTCTTGGACCCCTCTTTGTAGACCCGTGTTTGTGACGCTGCCTATAAACTTGACTAAGAGTAGTCACCTTCTCCGGATCTAGCTTCTTCAAAGCGAAGAATAGTAGTTTTCGAACCAACATCAAGATCAGCATGCTCATTAACCAGATCCTTTTGCGCCTTAGACAGACGCCCAAAGGCATTAGTACCAATGGGAGTTTTAAGCAACTCATGCGTGTGTCTACCACACTTAACTGTCACAGTCTAACCTTCATGGCGAAGAGTGCAAGTAGCTTTCAATCTAAAAGGACAACTTCTTCTTTTAGAACCGAAAACCCGTGAATCATTAGTAAACCGCCATTGCTTCTCACAGCTAAAATCAATATTCTCTCGTCTCCCCCTCTTTTCTGCTTTGTCGGATCTCACTTTTATTACCACTACTCCAACTTCTACCAACAGCTTTGGCCCACTCCTCCACAACCTCGCGTGTAGAAAATACCTACAAATAAATAGATAAATGTTACGTAGTTAAGTAATTGGTTAAATAATTATCAAACTTGATTAACAAAAATTTGAGTGAAAAATATACCGTATCTGTCGTAAACGCCCAGACGTATATACGATTGAATCTTCAAAGTCCAATCGTATCTATGCTACGATGGGTAGTCAACGAAGCATTTAATAATGCAATCGTATATACGTCTCGAAGGACATATATACGATGCACTTTTTTCCAGGTCAACGTTTAATTTTTAATGCAATCGTATATATCTTCCATTGGCGTATATACGATGGTAGATAAAGTGAGTCCCAGTCAGAGAGAATTCAATGCAAGTCAAAATTGAAAAATTATGCCAGGGGTAATTTCGGAATAACGTAAAAGCGTGGGGGTGGGAGGGGATGGGGTGGGGGTATAAAAAAACACCCCTAAAATTTTTGGTGAGGGTGTGTGGTGGTATTTTTTTTGGTACAAACAAAAAATCCGGCATTTGCTTTTCCCACGCCCCTCCTACTGAAAACACACCCCATAACATAAGAGTGTGAAATGACCAAAAGTCCAACCAAAGTGTTTTTTTTTTCAAGAATTTTCACGTGTTCGCACACGGGCCTTCGAACAGGTTCGAATGACATTGTTCGAGTGTGTTAAATTTTGACTTCACACTCTCTTGAGTGTTTTTCACCTGTTCGCATGAGGTCATGCGAATTTGTTCGCATGACCTTGTTCGAACCCGTTCGAATGACATCGTTCGAGTGTGTTAAATATTGACTTCACACCCTCTTGTGCGTAATTTCACCTGTTCGAACGAGGTCATTCGAACGTGTTCAAACAAGGTCGTTCGAACAGTCGTTAAACACGTTCTCACAGCGTTTCACGTGAGGTTATTTTTGGAATAAAATTTGTTAAGGGGTGTGAAAGAGTAGGAGGGGGTGTGGGAAAAGCAAACGCCAAAAATCCAAAGGTTTATTGTATTTTGGGTTAGCTTTCTTGTTCAAGGACCTCGGCCCATTGATTAAGAGTGATTTACTTTATAAATCACAATATTTACCTGAACCCTAGTTCTCTCTGGTTCGCCGCAGGGGGAAAACACACAGGGAGAAGCAGAACCCTCAAGAAGGAAGAAATGACGACAGGGTTGAAGAAGAACAGGAAGAAGAGAGGCCACGTCAGCGCCGGTCACGGTCGTATCGGTAAGCACAGAAAGCATCCCGCAGGTAGAGGTAACGCCGGAGGTATGCATCATCACCGAATCCTCTTCGACAAGTACCATCCTGGTTATTTCGGTAAGGTTGGTATGCGTTATTTCCATAAGCTTCGCAACAAATTCTATAATCCTATTTTGAATATCGATAAGCTATGGTCCCTCGTTCCCGAAGACGTGAAAGAGAAAGCTGCTAAGGAGAAAAAGGCTCCTCTCCTTGATGTTACTCAGTTTGGTTACTTTAAGCTTTTGGGAAAAGGTGTTTTGCCTAATAATCAGCCATTAGTTGTTAAGGCCAAGCTTGTTTCTAAGATCGCTGAGAAGAAGATTAAGGAAGCTGGTGGTGCTGTTGTTCTTACTGCTTGATTTTAATGACATTGCTTTTGAACAAATTAGGGTTTTGCCTATTTTTGAAAGGTTTTTGTTTTCGATCATTGACAAATTGACTTTGAGATCTATGCTATAATTTTGAGGATTTGAGTTTGTTGTTTTAATTTGCGTGATTTAGATCTAAGATTGCGGTATTGTTCCCGGTTTGAGTGAATTATAATTGAGACAACACGCGATCGTGATAAACTGAATCACATAGATAATCGTATTGCAAAATTGTGAATCGATCAAGGGCTTTTGAGAATGGGGTACTTTTTGTTTGTTGGACCTGAGAAATGGGATTTCTTAGATAATGAACTGAACTTAGATGGACTAATCTCTTTATTTCGTGTAGTTGAATTTCTTTTTCTTAGTACTGCCTTTGAAGCCATTGGCCTAGTTCATAATAGTGTTGCAAGTTTTTGCTGTTTTAATATTTGTGTTGGAAACTAATCTTGTTTCTTTTTGATAGAAATACAAATAGATTGCCGTTTTGCATTGATCACCCTTTGTTGAAAATTTTAGTAGGCATAGGTCTGTGATGCCTTAGATGTTTTGGGCCGCACATGTGCTACACTATAAATAAACTTGGAATTCCTAATAAGCCGACGAGTCATCAGCTCGCGTTGACTATGTTCGCCCTTTAATGGCCCGATCTTAAGCTATTAAGCTAATAATTAGGAAAGTGAGGATTATTGATTTGAATTTTTGGAATGAGGAGCATACCATGAAATCTTCAACTCAACTGCCCAGATGGTGTCGACAAGGGATTGCTGGAGTCTAGAGGTTTTGTTGCAGTTATTGAATTTATATTGCTTTTACCAGAGATGCTTTTACTTTGCATCTCTTTGGTTATAGTTGATTTTTTACGTTTGCTCAAAATCATCCCAACATTTCCATGTTTTTCCATGTTTGTGTATAAGCAGTTTTGTAACCTCTATAATATCACGGTGGAAGCACTGCTAGACTTGTGAGTTTGGAGGCTCAAAAGCCAAACCAAACACATGTTTTGTTAAATTGAAGCAGTGCGTTTGGTACCAGCTATTTGCTTTACTCAACTCACCCAACTTCACTGTTGTGACCATGGAAGCAATGTGTATTCTCTTCCATTTCGAGTCTCTTTGGTTCCTCGAACTACCACCACTGTCCACTGCTATGGAAAGAGAGGATATGTTCCGGCCATTCAAACAGGATTTTTGATGTTGCTCAAGGCATATACTTATAACACAATCCTCTCATCGCCATTGATATTGATATAATATATCTCAAAAAGAGAACTAAACAACAGCGTTTGCCTAACCTTTAAAAATAACAAACACTCCATTTGCAACCCTGCAATAAGTTCCACCCTCTTCATAAGGACTTTAGTTCCATCAGGCAAGATTCCCAATTTACCGTTGATTTTGTAGCTACTTGTAAGGTTCTCCATTGAACTTTTTGAGAGGCTTGAATGTAAGGCACCTTTCATAAAATTAAAAGACAAAGCCAAACCCAACAAACCATGAGAGTTTAAACGGAATGAAGATACTTGGAATGGTGATGAAACTCAAAGAAAACATGAAATTGCAAGGAGAAAGACGACTAGTTAAGGAAGTCTTGAGTTGGGATAGTATAAGGAAAATGATTTGCGGTACGAGACGGTCATAGAAAGAAATGTCAGAAACAATACGTGGCAGCATCTGGACTGAAGGTCAGTGTTATCACAGTTACTTTTACGTCTCTACTGCATGTGAGGTGTTACCAATTTGTACTGTTCTGACATTTCTTTAAAAAGTAATTTCATGTTAAATTTCTAAAACCATAAAATGAATTCAACTCAATTTCTCTCTAGTTGAACCATATTTTAAAAATTGAAGACTTATTTTCTTAGGATCATTGCGATCAATACCCTTCAATAATTACATGATTTCATTGAGAAAACTAGTCGAAATTTATATTTCAATTTGATTGCTTTTTATGAAAGTGAAGTTAGGTCATCATGGACAATGTGTGTAATTGCACGATTTTATTGAAAAAAAATAGCTTATATTCGTCTTGAGTAAGGTCAAGGAAGATCGTTTAATGTTTTACTAACATATCAGACTAACTTAACATTAGAAAATACTAACTTAACACTAAAAAAGATAGAGAACTAAAATGAAAAATTAAGTTAAGATAAAAGAATAAAATTACAATTTTTATCCTTGAATGAATGATGTATCTAATTTATATTGAATGAATGATGTATTTAGTTCATATGTATCTATATTATAGACTAAATACATTATTTATTCAATGAACTCAAAGCGATTAGTCTCTTACTATAAAATTGACTAGAGGAATATTTTATTACCAGCAACACATGATCCTAGGTAGGCAAGTAGCTCCCCATTTGCAGCATTAAAGTTTTCAATGGAGTTTTGAAGTGTGAAGTCCACGTAGGAGGGTGACCCTAGAATCTGCCTCCACCCACCCACACCCTTGATTACGATGTACAAGTACTTAAAGTAAATCTATTTTCGTCTACTTTCATGAACATCAACATCAAGCAAGGCTGTCTTGTCAAATTTGCTTGTTTGGATTTTTACATATAAATAAACCCCCATCAGCAAAAGCAGAACCTCCTCCTATCTAACTTTCCTACCTACTTATCGTATTGGATCCCATCTCATTGATAAGCCCCTCTCCAACAACTCTATTGTCTTCTTACAAGTGAGTTAGTTGAATTCCACAAACTCACCATGATCGGACAAAGTCTCAAAGCTCTTTAAGTATTTACAGAAATGTTTATATATTACTCACCAACGAGCTCTCCACATCGGAAGACAGAGAGATTCGAAGCCACACTTTTATAGATGTGAGTTAAATCCTTACCAATTCGATCATAATTTTTTTTTACAAGTGGACCAACCTTAGTTGGCAACCACTCTCTTGTCTTATTTTACTTATTTAGTGAACTAATAAATGTATTAAATAATCCCAAAGTACAGTCGTATCGTATATTCAGGAATCATTCACTCACTCCTAGTCCTCCCACCAGTAGTACTACTACTCACCTTATTATCTGTTTGCAAAAATATAAAAGAAAAAAAAAACTGAAAAGGAAGGAAATCGGAGATCGAAAATTAAAGAAAAAAGAAAAAGAAAAAGAAAAAGAAAAAGAAAAAGAAAACACGTGACTTCACTTCAATTTCACTATATATGTAGAGTCATTCTCTATCGTCTTTGAGTTAAGCACGGCTTGTTACTTTCTTTGTTTCTGGTTAATTTCGATTTTGCAGATCAGGTTGGTTGCGCGGTGGAAGAAGAGAGAAAGAAGAGGGTGAGTTGCCCTACCTGCATGTCAGTGTACTGTCTTGATACCTATTGCGGTGGTGGAATTGGCGAAATAGCGAATCCTTTGCAATGGCCACAGCTTCGCAAAAGGCGACGTTACCATCCTCTTCTTCTTGCTGTTCCTCCGGCGACTCTGCCCGCTTAGCTTCCGCTGCTGCTCCGTCGCAGGAATGGACCGCTCCTGTCACCGCCGATCGTGTTGCCAACAACGTTGCTTTGATTCGCCCTCGTGATTCCCTTCCAGAAACTTCCACTAATGCCCCTACTGCTAAGGGTACCAAATTAAATTAAATAAGTTCAATTGCATCAAAATCAGTTATGTTGATATAATATAATATGATATGATCAACTTCATGTTGTTCAAGTCTCAGTCCTCTTGTTATGTTTTAGTGATATATTTGTACTTCGGTTACTGTCGGTACAACCACCTTCAAAAGTTCATCAATGGCTTTTACGTTCGATTTTAATGCTATTGAACTCGTGATGCTAATTTTTCTTGCTCTATTTCTTGTTCCATTCCATTAAGATTAGAGGTAGAAGTTGCGAGTGGCAGATTTTAACATTTTGTGTGTTTAAGTTTCTTGCTCGTGTGGCTCATTGTTTTTCTTTTACTTTTCCCCCAATTTAGTTGTTATTCTTTTTTAAGTTAAATTAAAAGAAAAGCTTAGCTGGTTACTGATTGATTGGTACTTGAATTTTGTTTCCAAGATGCTGATTTAAGTTGAGATGTTGCAAGATTGGTTTTTGTATATAAAGGACTGATAATTGTAATAGGTTTAGCCAATTAGAGCACACTGGCGCTCATACATTCTTGTTAGTGTTTTTATTCATTTATTTGTATGTTCTTGAAAGAGGATCTTGTTTGACTTTCCACTTGCTTTACAGTGTTGTCTGATATTATATTACCTGTAATGTTGCACAGGAATCACTGCAATGCCAAGGCCCCAATCAAGCCACCCTCTGGATCCTTTATCTGCTGCTGAAATCTCTGTGGCAGTAGCAACTGTGAGGGCTGCTGGAGCAACTCCTGAGGTATTTAGCTACACTATGTGTTATTTTTTTAAGATGGTGTATTTATATATTTGATAGTTTTGACATTATTACAGAATGATTTTTGTGTTCAGGCAGTAGTTACCTATGATGTGCGTCTTCTTCGCTAATTGTCTTTATATCTTACAGCTTAGAGATAGTATGCGCTTTGTTGAAGTAGTTTTGCTGGAACCAAATAAACAAGTTGTTGCACTGGCAGATGCTTATTTTTTCCCACCTTTCCAACCATCATTACTTCCAAGAACTAAAGGAGGGCCTTTTATTCCCACTAAACTCCCTCCAAGATGCGCTAGACTTGTTGTTTACAATAAGAAATCAAATGAGACTGCTCTATGGATTGTTGAATTATCACAAGTACATGCAGTAACTCGAGGCGGTCATCACCGTGGAAAAGTAATTTCATCAAACGTTGTTCCTGATGTACAGCCTCCAATGGTAAGTTGATATCTTCCTGTGACTGCTATTTTTTTCAAACATTGTGTACAATTATAGTGTTCCAAAAATAATAATTCAACTCCTGAATGTCATTTTATTTCAATTGGTTTTGCGCTGAAACTTCTGCATAGACAGTTTATGGCACAATTGCAGAGTTAGCAGTATAAATGGAAATAGTACCGACTGAGATGATTTTCTAAACACTCATATTTGATAAGGAAACAGGTTAAACTATTAAAATTCAAGTATACCAATTTTTGTTAGTAGTATTCCTTAGCATAGCTGATTTTATTCTGGTAGTTATATGGACCAAGAGTATGGGTGGATAAACATGCGGGTAAGTTGTTTCTCCCTGCTGATTTTGGCTGAATAGGTTGGTGTACTCAACCCACCAGCATGTTTTTGACCTGTCCTCTTTAACCTGATAAGTGTTTCGATCGTCGAAGTAATAAGTTCGGTAAAGTACTGGTCATCGTCCTCAAGTAGTAATTGAATCAGGTCACTAATTCAATTACTACTTGAATGAAAAAATTAAAATTGATTTTTATGAGCAAGTAAAATTAAAGAAAATAAATTTAAAGAAAAAGATTCAATTGATGGATAAGTGTTGGGATTGGGTTTCATTTCATTTTAACTAATACAAGGATTTGGGATTAAATAACTGCATTCTTCTATTTTAGTTACCATGTTCACAATAGTATTCAAATCCTAATTCCTTAGGAAGATGGGCTTTTATTCCTAATTAAAATCCCTACTTCCTTGATGACTCCCAAGGGGAAAAAGAATTCAGATCAAGAACCCTTAAAGACAATGAGCATTCAATGGCTATTCCTAGCCTAAAGACATTCAAGACCTATAATCTGAGCTGAGCACATTCCTCTACCCATTCAGTGTATAAATCTATGAATGTTGAAAAGACGGCCACACCCAAGAAGAATGAAGAACAGAGACTTAAACACAAAAGTTAATAACAATATATATTTATGATATCCATTGGAATTCACCCTTTCCCAACACAATATTTAGCTAGACATGGAAATTGGAAAACGACTAAAAGAGAATAGGGGATAAGAAAACTCCATGAAGAGATACGAGCTTCTGGCGTCTCCTCTCTGTTGTCGTACATGGTGGTCTCACTTGACACCTTGCAATAGCCAAGAGTGAAGTGTGCCTTTATTTCCCTTAAATAGTTACTTGCTTTACATGAAGGAAGTTAACCTAGCATCATTCCCTTTATTCATTGCACTTAAACAATTCAATCATTATTGGAGGATAAAATGCTTAGAAAATTAACTCAAACAGTATGATACGCAAAGTTAAGATAAAACAAGCTTTAAGTATGGGATATATGGTGATTTTTACTTCATGAAGAACGGAAAATTTGGATAATCCAGAGGATCATCACCTCTTCAGTAAGAAGTGTATCCAAGATTTTCTTGGTCTATGTTTTCCATACAAGATCATATTTTAGGTATTTGTTTTTTCAATCTTACAAAGTAAATGAAGAAAACTGATGAGGGTAAATGATAATAATGGTAGGTTTGTCAGATTGGTAAAATCTGAAATTGGGTTTCCAAGTTTTGTTACGAAAGATAATCAAAAGTGTGGAACTTTCAAAAGCTGTTGAGTTATTACTTACTGACACTAGTTTGGCCGATATATGTTAAGCTGCTCCGGTTCTAATATACTACAGTTCTCAATCACATTATTTTCTCTATCTTCAGGATGCTGAGGAATATGCAGAATGTGAGGCTATTGTTAAAAGTTTTCCCCCATTTATAGAGGCCATGAAGAAAAGGGGTATTGAAGACATGGAACTTGTAATGGTTGATCCCTGGTAAATTTAAGTGGATGCCCATTGTTGATAGCTTTCTTATCTGAAGACATTGCTATTCTTTTTCTTTGCATTTTCTCTGTTGTAACTTTATTCTGCTTAACTCTGCTGCAGGTGTGTTGGTTATCACAGTGAAGCTGATGCTCCCGGTAAAAGACTTGCTAAACCACTCATATTTTGTCGATCCGAGAGTGACTGCCCTATGGAAAATGGTTATGCTCGACCAGTAGAGGGCATCTATGTTCTTGTAGATATGCAAAATATGGTGGTGATAGAGTTTGAAGACCGTAAACTTGTTCCTCTGCCACCGGTTGATCCCCTGAGGAACTATACTCCTGGCGAATCCAGAGGGGGCTCTGATAGAAGTGATGTAAAACCCTTGCAAATTATTCAGCCTGAAGGTCCAAGCTTTCGTGTCAATGGGTATTATGTTGAATGGCAGAAGGTAGATGTTAAATTACTCGATTGATTTGTATCGGAAATGTCAAAAGAGTTGATCCACTGTAACTATTATTAGCTAAATTACTAGTCTCTTTGTTCTTTCTATACCACCAGTGGAATTTTCGTGTTGGATTCACACCCAAAGAAGGTTTGGTTATATATTCTGTTGCATATGTTGATGGTAGTCGTGGGAGAAGGCCTGTTGCCCATAGGCTGAGTTTTGTGGAGATGGTTGTACCCTATGGAGATCCAAATGAGCCACATTACAGAAAAAATGCTTTTGATGCTGGAGAAGATGGCTTGGGAAAAAATGCACATTCCCTCAAAAAGGTTTTAGACTTTATATTTGTTCTCTTGTATTTGTATTGTTTGACATCTTATTCTTTTTTGAATGGTTTCCCATTTGCTAAAGTCAAGTTTGTTGTTACAGGGATGTGATTGTTTGGGCTATATCAAATACTTCGATGCTCACTTCACAAATTTCACTGGTGGAGTGGAAACAATTGAAAATTGTGTATGCTTGCATGAAGAGGATCATGGGATTCTCTGGAAGCATCAAGATTGGAGAACTGGCTTAGCAGAAGTCCGAAGGTCTAGAAGACTTTCGGTCTCTTTTATATGTACTGTCGCTAACTATGAGTATGCCTTTTTTTGGCACTTTTATCAGGCAAGTAGGACTTCATCCTTTTAAGGGATAAACAAGCTTACACTAATGGTGTTTGAAATTAACATGGTTTCAATTATTGCATAACTTAGCAAATAAATGTCTGCTCATCCTTTGAACTATTGTTAGACTCTGCATCTCTGAGCGCCGCTGTAGTTAATTTGTAGTTTTTGCCTGAAGAAGACACTTTCAGCATTATATGAATGTTTCTTGATTTGCTTTGCATGAGCAACTAGTAGATTGTGTTTTTCTTTATTCTCTGTAATCTTCTTGATATATGGTATATAAATTGGTTTAAAACGGTGGCATGTATTGTTCCAGGATGGAAAGATTGAAGCTGAAATCAAGCTTACTGGAATTCTCAGCTTAGGAGCCTTGATGCCTGGAGAGGTTCGAAAATATGGAACCATGATTGCACCCGGTCTATATGCTCCAGTTCATCAACACTTTTTCGTTGCTCGCATGGACATGTCTGTTGATTCTAAGCCTGGTGAAGCTTTGAATCAGGTAACTTGAATTGAACTGCTAATTTTTACCTTTCTTTGTTATGCTATAATGTTGCAGCTATTTCTGTTTGTAGTGATGAAAATAACTGATTACAAAATAGATCGATTCCAATGGCATGCATTAGTACTAGTTTATTAGTCGTTGAGTCATATACAGTGGTGATCTAACAGCCTTGCTGGCAGTGAGTCTCTTACAAAAATATTTTTTGATATATTTTAAGTGTGTTTTACTGTTCCTACCATATTGTTTCATCAAGAATAAGTTTTTACTATTATTTTTAAAGTGGACTTTCCTTGGTGATTTTATCAAAAACACCTAAACTTTTAATGAGATTTCTGTTCCCAATAAATTGTATTAGTGCAAAAGTAGGCCATATTACATACAATGTCGAATTCCCTCTGCACAATCCTTGGGTGTTCAAAAGCCAATTTTTTAACTTCGTTATTTTTAAGTTTAAAGTATCTGAGTATGTTACTTTCACGTTTTTAATTTTACGCATTAACAGCATCCTCTATGCCAACAAACTATAAGGTCTTTGGCTAATGCATCATAATTCTTTTCTAACTGCATATTATTTCTCTCAATATGTTTGGTAGGTTGTGGAGGTCAATATGAAAGTTGAAGAACCTGGTGAAAATAATATTCACAATAATGCATTCTATGCTGAGGAGACTTTGCTCAGATCTGAATTGGAAGCAATGCGTGATTGCAACCCTTTTACTGCTCGACATTGGATTGTAAGTTTTCCCTGGGTTTTACAGCCAACTTCTCACTATAGATTTTTTTTTATGAGAACTTCTCACTATAGATGACTTTAGTTTCATACTACGTTGAATTCTTGTTTGCAGTGGTGAGAAAATGTAATTACACCTAGCCTAAATAATAATATCAAATGAACGTCCCTTAATCTATATGAATATTTTTTTATGATTATTTATTTTCTTTTGGAAAAAAACCCATTCTTTGAATTTTTTATGTTTGCTCATTTATTTTCTTATGGAAGAAAACACATTGTTGGCAATCCCAAAAAGATGTCTCGCATAGTTATTATTGCTGAAAATTTCATACCTGGTTTTATCTCCTGGAACGTATGCATCATGGTCTGGTATCTTGTTTTGAACTTTGCTTTTAAGGTAGATGACTAGAGCTTTATAAAGTGTGCAAATGTTGACTTGATGAATTAACTCTTTGGTTGAGTCCTGATACTATTTTGATAACCCTTCAGGTAAGGAACACGAGAACCGGCAATAGAACTGGACAATTGACAGGCTACAAGCTGGTACCGGGCTCAAACTGCTTGCCCTTGGCAGGTTCTGAAGCCAAGTTTTTGAGAAGAGCTGCTTTCTTGAAGCATAATCTGTGGGTAACAGCATATTCACGTGATGAAATGTTTCCTGGAGGAGAATTTCCTAATCAAAATCCAAGAGTTGGCGAAGGACTATCTACATGGGTTAAGCAGAACCGATCTTTGGAAGAAACTAATATAGTTCTCTGGTCTCTCTCTCACTCTCACTCTCTCTCTCTCTCTCTCTCTCTCTCTCTCACTCTCACTCTCTCACACACACATGCTGAATTATTAGTCTTTACTTCTATCAGTAAAAATAGTAGACTAAACTCTGTAACTCCAACCAATAGGCTATTATATGTTTTACATAATGTTTTATTTAAATATAGGTGAAATGAATTTCTCGCATTCCATTTTCTTGTCCTCGTTCACTTTATGATCCACCCTAATTCGCATTTTATCTTCTCCAGACTAACTGTGTTATCTTCAGGTATGTATTTGGAATCACACATGTTCCTCGGCTAGAAGACTGGCCTGTTATGCCAGTAGAACATATTGGTTTTATGCTCATGGTAATTATTTGGTTTATTGTTTCCATGGACTTATTCAGAAAACCCTTTGATTAGTCTGTTGTTTACTTATCCTCTTGAATTACTTAATATGGTGCTGTGCTGCTCATGATTCTTATTTTTTATTGATGGTCTTTTGACAATTGGATTCTGTTATTATGTTAATTTTGCGTATTTAAGTGCATCTGGAGGTTTTTCAATTGTCTGACATATGAAGCTCCATTTTTGTGTGCAGCCTCATGGATTCTTCAATTGTTCCCCTGCAGTAGATGTCCCGCCTAATACATGTGAAGTCGAATCTAAAGATAATGACATTAAGGATAATACTGCTTCAAAGCCAATTCAGACTGGGTTAGCCGCAAAGCTTTAGGCGCTTGTCCCCATCCCATAGTTATGGCTCCATGTATACAGCGAAACACAAGTACTAATTTGGCATCCACTGAAAAATAATCTTGAGCTGATTGTCATTTTCAATCTATATTAGCAATTAAGCTATGGACTTAAATCCTGCTGATTTCTGGTTTTATGCTGGAAAGTTTACTGTGATATTTCTTTGGATTGTCTTTGTACCTGATAGAACTATGTTTTTAAATTCGTCACCATTGGGTTTAAAATAAGTGTTCATTAATATATAGTGTAAAATCAGGATTCAGATATAGATATATCTGGTTGTGTTATTGTGATTATCCGTTTTTGTTGCCCTTTCATTATATTACTCAAATCTATAGCTGTTTTAACTTTTTGGTGTTATATTTTTATCCTTTGAAGTAGCATTTGATAGACTAGATAGAACATGGTAGAGCAGAATGCTATATGAAAACAAAATAATATATGGTTCCAAGCTAATAGAGTTGCTCATAGTTTAAGCTAAAATATTTATATTATTCTACTAGTCCCCTTCGTATGTTTCTTGCTTACTTGATTAATAGTTATATGAAATAAATATATCTTTTCCAAAAATAAAATAAAATAATATGGTGCATCTAAATAACTAGGTGAAGAAATACTATGGAGTATATTTTGTTTTTATAGAGCAAATACTTCACCATAGTCTAGCTTGCTTTGTGCTTCAATACTGTGCCATCAAGAGGAAGCTTCACCTTGAACACCATTTTACACCAATGGGTATTTTACTCTTAGGCAGCTGACATAACTCCTATGTCTTGTTCCCTTATAGCATTAGTCTCTTCCTCCATAGCCTTCTTCCACACATTCTCCTCTAGAGCCTCCTTGCAGTTAATTGGTTCAGCATCAGCTAACAAGGAAAAATGGATCAAATTACCATTACTGCTAACTGCACTATCAAACAGTAACTCATAATCAGCAAGCCTATTAGGAGGTTGCCTACTCCAATGTGGTCTAGCATGCTGCACAACATCAACCACAGCATTGTTTTCACCTTGCAATTTATCATCATCATCATCATCAAAGTTTACCCCAATTTCTGCCTCAGAAATTTGTACCTACATCCTGTCCATCATCAAGTGTCACCGGAATTGATGTTTGTTGAGTCTCTTTATCACTGGACTAGCTCCATGCACCTCTTTCTTTGATAATAACATCTCCGCGAAAATAATGTTGTTAGTTTTTTGGATTGTAAATACTGTATGAATCAGAAGGGTGGTAGCCTACTAGTATCAAAGCTTCACTCTTATATCCTCCAAAATGTGTTTTTCATTAATTTGGTTAATTTTTTTTCCTTTTACTTATTCCTTTTTCTTAGACTTTGCTTGGAAAGGCCGAATAACTAAACTTTAGCGGCTATATAAGTGTACGGTAGGTGTCATACCACTCGCTTTAGGGGTGTTTAGTGGTTAGGACAAATTTGAACCAACTCATATTTGTTTGGTTCGGCAGCAAATATTTTTTTTTTAAAAAACATGCAAATCCAAACCATATATACTACGTCATAACAATTTTGTAATTTTAGAAGCACAAATGTTTTTTGCTTAGAATTTTTACCTTAATAATTTATGATTAAGTTGTAAAATTTTAATACCATGAATTGAAAAACTATTAATAAGTTTGAGTTTGGTGTAATTTTTAAATTCTAGAATTTTTTTTGGATAAAAAACGTAAAATCCGAACCAACCCATTGGGTTCGACAATGATTTGAGCAAATCCGATCCAAACTGACATGTGAGCACCCCTAAGTAACTAGCTTATAACGCCATTTTCATTAGTTTATAGCGTTTGAACTTATTACTTATCACGTTTCATTTTTCCTCCATTTCCCGCTTATCACTTCAATTAATGTATTTTCATCTATCTTCTATTAATTGAATATTCTCTTACTTTTAAGCATTGATTATAAATGCGGTCATTTATTTTATTCGATACTTATAAACAGTGGCAGATCTTGACCAAAATGTTGGGGTGGGCCGCTCAAGAAAATGTATGAACAGAGACGCAGAATAGAGATATTTTTTCAAAACTTATCAATCATATGTTCATAATTTATAATTCTAATATAAGAGATGTGATGATATTAAACATCAGAATAAATGTACCCATAACATAAATTTGGGTACTGCACCCAAAGTGTGTTCTCAGTGTAATTTCCACTTGGTAAAAAAAAATCAGCATGCTTCAATTTGGTCAACAAAAAAAATCACCCCGTTTTGCTTTATTAAGGTGCAGTACCCAACTATTTGAGAAGGGTACTTAAGAATTTGCCTAAAATTTATACTCCAAAAAATATATAAAAATATGCATAAATCATATTTTGAGTTTATATTATATATACCAATAATTTGTAAACCTTATATCTGTTAATGTGGATGGCTTAGCGGTTAGGAGTTTATCTTGTGATTATATGGTTGTGGGTTTGACTCTCCAAATATATATTTTTAGTAATTTCACTTGTTTTCTTAGGGAGGGCCGTGGTCTTCCCCCGCCTTAAAAAAGATCCGCCACTGCTTATAAACTAGTTCAAACAAGCATTTTATCAATATATATTGTAACTTTAGTTAACTATATACTATTCGTTATAAATAAATTAGTTTATCTGCTACCGCTATTGTTTACCAGAGAGAGAGCCTTAATTATTCCGTGTGAATTAACTCAAGGGGACACTAGAGGGATTATAATTTTGTGATTCAATTAGGCACGAGGAAAAACATTATGAAGACGGTAGCTTTTGGGATTCATTTTTTTTTTTTTTTTGAAGCAAGGGTAAGCTTTTGTGATTCAACTTAGGTCAATGAAAAACATATTTTGAGACATGGCGACAGGGTAGCTTATGTTTGATGAGAATAATATTATGAAGACGTTCAAATTAAGGAATGCTTTATGTACTTTTAACCTTGTCCGCTTTCTCTTCTTAGCCCTCATCATCATTTTAATAAATAAAAACAACAACAACAAAAATCAGTTTATTTGTGGTGTTTAATGTTTTTTTTTGACCAAGTGGTGTTTAATGTTTATAACATCATAATCACTCTTATTTGCAAATTAAATTTATACAAGGTTACGAGTCTCTAAATGTCAAACACAATCGTTAGAAGATATTTTGCAATGATCTATAGGGAATATGTTTTTTCAATCATACCATGTTAATCTATATCATCAGTTCCGTCATGACTTGTGCTTGTAATTATTTCATTTTTCATTCATTATTCCCAATGACATGACACTGAGAATCTATCTTTAACACATTGTCTTTAATTCCTATCTTTAGAAGCAATTAGGCTGTTAAGTTCAACACATCACTTTAGCATTCTATTCAAGCTCACTACGCAAGTATCATTGTTCTCTACCTATAATTACATTTTTAGATTCCTAGATTTCTTTGGTTTGTTGTCAATTGCAGAAGAAATAAAGTTAGTCATCATTTCTGCAATGAACATTTATACTGAACTCAGAAGAAGTGTAAAGCAAGACTATATTTACAGCCTATACGTTTGTTAATATACGTAATTTCAAAGTTTAATGTAATGGATGCCACCTTTCATAAAAAAAAAAAGGTAAATGGAAATGGATGCCATTTTTTACTATTGGTATTCAGCTGGGTACGTAGTTAGATTGATTTGTATCGGATTCGGAAATATAGTGCGAGTTGAGTAGTTGGTAGGTGGTTCAGTTAAAGTCGTTCATTGGGGTTGATACATGCAGACACTATGATGTCAAAGTCAGCGATCAGAAGTCAGTAAGAGGTCCAAATAAGAGATGTGTACTGTTCTGACAACTGGTGTAACACCTTGGGCCCTAGCTCAATTGGTAGTGGAAATGCATTGAACTTATACTCGAGCTCCAGTGTACATGGTTCGATTCCCACGGAAGGCAAAAACTCTACATGGGGGGTAGAGAAGTTCATGATGTACACTTGTGGGCAGTCTACTAAGTAAGAAAAAGGCCCAGGGTGTTACAACTGGGTCCGTATTTATGTGCCAGGTGGGATGCCTTGGCCTGTTCCAACAAGTGAATGAGATGGCGCGCTCTGCGCCGTTGGATATGAGGGATCAATCTCGGCCATTGATCTGGCTTTTACACACGAACTGCCAAAGCGGCCCTCGGCGAGGCACGCTACCAGGGCGATGTAAGGCCCAATACGATCAAGCAGGACAACTCACTAAAATGTCACAACTCAGAAATGCAAAAAGCAGGACAAAAATCTCTGACCATGCAGATTATTTAGTACAACCCAACAAAAAGGTACTAGACATCCACATAATTACTCCTAACCCTTGGAAATACATTCCAACGAGGCCACATATCACTCATAGAAGAGGCAATGACTTGACTTAGTCTTGGCCAAAAACCAATTCCATGAATACATCTTAGCCACAATAAAGTGTCAGAAAGATCAATAGTCTTGTTATAGAAAATCATCTCATTTCTACTCTCCTAAATCACTCAGTTCCAGTATGTCAAATCATCAACAAACTCCTCCTACCTTTATTACGACTAACCCCGAGTAGAGGATCGAGAACAAGGTAGAGAGATCACTCGGAAGCACCACCACAAGACCTAACCACTTGAACACAAGGTACACAACTTTTTTGCAAAATCACACCTAAGAAATAGATGTGACTCCGACTCCAACTGCCCCCCCCCCACAATGAGCACACCCTATGGCACTCACATAAATACTAATCTGTCTTCGGAATAGGTTAGCCCGAGTTGGGAGTCTATTCAGAAGGAGGAGCCAAGCAAAAGCAACAACTTTTAGAGGCACAAGACTCATCTATTGTTTATCTAGTACAAAAGCCTTCGTAGGAGTCCTATCAATTATTGGAGGAGAGTTGTGGATAAGTAGATCATACGCCGATTTCACGGAATAAACCCCATCATTTGCAGCCTCCCAGATCCATTGATCCTCGCCTGTGGACATGGCCACCGGGAATAACAATGCTAACAACTCCTTTAGAAGCTCTTCCTCCCAAACAAAAAACCTTCTCCTCCAAGATAGATTCTGAACCACCCCATCCTCTCCCAAGCTCTAGACCTCTCGGATACAACAATCCTTTTGATTTGAAATGACATATAGCCTTGGAAAAGTAATCATAAGTGGTGTCTCCCCAACCCATGTATCCTGCCAGAAACGGGAAGATTCCCCATTCCCCACCTTTCTAACCATTCCATCTAAAAACCAGTTCAAAGGTTATCTGTTCCCACACCCACCTAACAGATATCCTTCCACCACAGGGTCGAGTAGTATGGAGGGTTAACTGTATTCATCTTCGGGTTACCAATAATTTCTCTCCCATACTTTGCTTTTAGAATCCTTATTGAGTGGGAGTCATCACCCGACAGGAGTACTCTCCATCTCTATTTCCCAAAAAGGCAAGAGTTCACTCTTTCGGCTTACAGACTTCTGACCAGTTGATCCATAGGATTTTCTTCCCAGAACCCCACCCCACAAAAAGTCTCTCTGGATTTGAACTACCACCTTCCACAATTTGACTGACATATTTAGGAAAGACATGTAGAAGATGGGGATACTATTAACGACGACATTAATCAGAACAATTCGCCTCCCAAAACTGATAAACCTGTTCCCCCACCTGTTCAGCCTCCGCCTCAGAGTATCAATCATAGGTTGCCATGTTGAACCGCCTGGAACTCGCCCCCACAGGTAGACCCAGGTGCTTGAAAGGTAGAACATCAATTCTATAATGGAGGAATCCTGCTGTCATATCAAAAAAGGTGGTCGGGATATTTATTCCAATAAGGCAACTCTCTGAGAAATTAACTTGCAAAAACTTATAGTAAAGTAATTAGTATAAGTTATGTTTGAGTGGCAGTAACATGTTTCAATGGGCATCGACAAAGTAAAACTTTGAGGTCGTAAAGATAGAATTACTTTTACCCTGAAAATATCTCAGTTGACCACCCAGAGGGGGACATGGGAAGGGAAAGGGGCTTTAGCACAGCACCAAAATAAACATATTAATTTCTTCATTGATTTCCTTTTATTATGTTGAATTTAAATGCTATATTATTCAGCAAAAGCATCCCAAAATTCCTTGTCTGGCGCACCTTTTGTTGACCAAGAAGCTATATTTTATGTATTTCACTTCTTTATTTGTTAGATTTTTTCTTCTTTTGGTACACTATCATCGATATTTCACTTCCCTTTTTGCCAAGTTTTCTTTGTTAATTAGTACTACTACTCTACTTTTACTTTTCATTACTACCAATTATCTAGAATAAAGCTGCGTCGGCAACTCACTATTTGTCTCGTAAAGGTTACCATTTTGATTTTACCAACACAACAAAAATAGTAAAGGGTCCGTCTCAGATATCATATGGATATCCCACACAGTCCCTGATCAAGCTTTTTGCAGCAGTTTCATCTTGAACCTTGTTTTAACACTAACGTTAATCGACTTTAATTTTGCTATGAGCTCAACTATTCTTTTAGTTCAACATCTACCAGTTTTATCGGTGATCAATCTACTTAAGAAAAACTAATTAGTCATGTATACCTGACTTTATTTATTGGTCCATACACGTAGTTATCTGTACTTAATTGATGATATTGACCTCATCGCACAATCAAGAATTTTGTTTGATTAGTAATTATAGGAGTACTATCTATTATCATGCCTCGAAGTTGGCGGCAGATCCTTAGGGTAACTAATTTGCGGAAAAACGTGTGGCTGTGGACATGCTTCAGTTGTTGTGATTTACTGTATTATAGAATTCTCTCTGTATCAAACTGTATGTCATTTAAGTTACACATTTCTAGCTCCATAATCTGTGCGATGTACATGGTTTGCTAAATTCTTTTGAGTAAATGAGTGATAAATTTTTTACGTATTTATTAGCAAATCTCTATATAAAAATTCATGGTCGGATTCTTTTTTAATTGTACAGAGCTTGTCCACAGTGGAAATTGAACTCGGGAGCACTGAGTCGACTCTGTGTCCCAAGTAGCTTATGTCAGTGGACCAATTGTGTTGGTCTGTAAAATATATAGTCAAATAACTGTGAATAAAAATTTAATTATAACTATAAATTAAATAAGAAGATAATAAAATTTAAAATGAATATTAACAAAGACGTTGAAATTAAACATCCATAGATAATAGGAAGAAAATGTCTAAAAATTTTAATAACATAATCCATATTTATAAAATGTAAATATAAAAACTTAACACATAATTAGAAAGAAAATAATACAACACGATTATAAAGTGAAACACGTTGGTATCATGTAGGGTTGGATGAAAATCACCAACAAAATTGAAGCGACTATACAAAGTTGAAAGAAGATGATGAGAGTTTTATTGTAAATGTGGCTAAAGTTCCCACGAGTCTAAAGAAGCAACGCGGTATTCGAAGATAGAAAGTTGAAAAAATATAATGTGAGGTCTTTCTTAAATGTGGCCAAAGTTCTCTTGAATAAAAATTAGGGCCCGTTTGTTATGGATTAGAAAATAAGTGATTTTGCTGTAAAATAATTCAGAGATTAATTTTTAGAGATTTTTAATAAAATGAGAAGTTGTTTTGTGTTTGTGTAACATACTGAAAATCACTTATTTTAAAAAAAAATCATTCTTAAAAAACTGTTTTTCATGAGAAGCTATTGTAAACAGCTTCTCATATGAAGCAGTTTTTAGATTATTTTCAGCTTTTCGTTTTTTAAGAATCTGTAACAAACAGACAACATGTTGTCATAAGTGATTATTTTTTTAAAAAAAGTGATTTTTTTTAAAAATAATCTGTAACAAATGGGCTCTTAAACTATAACTATAAAGCACTTTAAGTGTTTTGTCACGATTTTTTTAACCAAACCAGTTATCAAAGAATAAACTTTCTGTTTGAATAATTAAAATTTATTCTTAACCATAAAGCACACCAAATCACATTGTTTAGCATCTCACTTTACGTATTTTGTCATGAAATTAATTTTTTTCACTTAACTAGTTATTATGAAATGAACTTCACATATTTCAACATCTAAAATTTTATCTAGACTCTAAAATACCCAAAACTGATTGCTTAGCATCGCATTTTTACATATTTCATCACGAAATTATTTTTTATTCACTAAACCGATTATTGAAGAACGAACTACACGTATTTAAGCAATTAGATTTTTTTTACCCCTCAAATACCCAAAACACACCCTCAAATATAAAAAACAAAAGAAAAAAGAAAAAAAAGAAAATCCAGCTGAAGTTCGCCCCTCAAGTACAAAAAAAAGTAAAAAAGAAAAAGAAAAGGATGTTGCAGTGCATGCGGTTGTTGACAAGCTGCATATAATATAATATAAAGATTCTTCAAATAATATCATTTATTATATTCATTTTAAACGTAAGGCAGTTAGGTGAAAAGAATAGTCAACTTGATAGCTTCTTCGTGCAAATTTTCCTCTTGAAATCCTAAAGTAATTTGAGACAAACAAATTTTCCTAAAGCGACACTTAATATAAGATATGGAAGAGCTGTCAATGGGCTGGGTTTGGGCCGGCCCGGCCAGGCCCATAGGGCCAAACTGTGTATATGGACAGGGTCGGGCCCGTCCAATATTCGGATGAAATTTCAGAAAATGTAAGCGCCAAGTCCGCCTAACACTGTACTTTACTATGGGCGATGGAATGCGGCACTTAACGCCACAAATCATTGACTTTTTAAAATTTTGTATAAATCAAAATTAGAATTTCCAACCACTATGTCTATAACTTCAAACACAAATGCTTGAACTTGCATATCAAGTTGATTTCATATATATGAAAAAAGGTGGAAAATTGATATGTTGTGATTAAATTCTCATGATATTACCGACTCAAAATTTGAGTTACAAAATCTTATTCGCTTTGCCTCTAATTTATTTGTTTCTTGAGTGTGATTCATTAGGATTATGATTAGATTAGGATGTTGGTTGCCTTTATACCGACCTGGTATTTTTTTGAAATAGGACAATTTCAATAGAGAAGAAAACAAAGACATCTCGAATGCAGCTTTATGGATCGGTATTTGAAGAGAAGACGAAGGGCGATCCGTTAAGCTCTCCAAAATCGAAGCGTGAAATAAATAATTGATTTGTCATATTTTGATTGGATAACAATAAAAAAAGATGTGTATAGCACTTGTCATATTTTAAAATTAAAAACAAAAATAAAAACAAAGCAGTAGCCCCAATAACATTATCGGGCCAATCGGTCCGGGCCAAAAAACATACTGTTGATTTTGGGCTACTATTTTTAGAGCCCAGGCCCGGCCAAAAAATCGGACCATTGGGCCGGGCCCAAATTGACAGCTCTAGTTATAGCACCCGTGCGGATTTATTTACATTTTATATGAATAATTTTACAAAATGTCTGAATGTTGAGGTAAAGGATATCAAAAAAGTCTAAGCAGAAGGTCTAGAGTTCAAACATTGAAAATTAAAGTTTTCTCTTATGTTTGGGTTTAAGTTTTTTTATAGACAAATATGTTGATAAATGGATTTATAAAAAAAAACACGTTGATTTTTTTATAAACAAAAATGTTAGTGGTTAATTTTTTGGCAGAGAGGAAAATATTAGTTTCTAGAGTGTGAATTTTGGTCTTTTTTCTTAAATTTCTTTGGTATCTCTTAGCTTGTGAACTTAACTACATGCTTGAGACCCATTTATCATTATATTAAAGGTGTATAATATACTATATATAATGATATAAAATTAATCGAAGTAAGACAATACATACTATTGCATTTGCGCGACAAGTTAGAAATTGGGTTAGTTCGTGACTCGATAGAAAAACGAGGGCCAACCTAAACATTAGGCGACCCAAGCCCTTACTTTGGACAGAAAATTAAAACTAGGGCTATTTAGAAAACAAAACCCTATATAAATCACTACAATTATGTGTTCAATAATTAGCTTGGTAAAGCTATTGAATGAACCATGAAATAGGGGAGCAAGTGAGGTCAGATCAGTGAGGGGCCTATGTTTTTTTCCGTTGTAATTGTGTCTTCGGCCGGTCTAGTTTTCCTAAATGAGGCATAGGACACCTAGATAGCCTTCGTTTATGTCTCTTGGATCGAACGCACTACAATGAGTTTATTCTTATGTTCAAGTCTTGGTTCACTTGGCTCTGGCTTTCAATTTGTGCGAAGATTCTTTCAAGTGGGCGGGTTTGTATGGAATGAACCTCGCTTGGGTCCCTATGCCACTAATCAACATGGTTACCCTAGGTTGATCATCCACTGAAGTCTTGATTGTTTCGCTTGTTGCCTCAATTGATTCGACTTCTAGTTTTAGAGATGGATGGGGTAGAGTCATTTGCAGTTAAGGAGAAGAACAATGTTAGGGGTGAAGTTATTCCCAAGAATGATTCGATATCCATATATGATACAATATTGGTTTCAAAGTTTTTTTTTGAAAGGCAAACATTGGATGGCCCAAGAACAATGTTAGTGGTGAAGTTATTCCCAAAATTAGGAACACCACCAGAGAAGATACAATTGTTTCTCAAGTCCCAGATGACGCAGAGAACTGTATGCCAAATGAGCATCAAACCACGTCTGCATCTAGTCTGACCCCCAATGTGAATGAATTGTATGAACAAGGATGAAAGCTCCTGCTGCTTCAGAAAATCAAAACCCAACCAGCTGTCAATAGCATACCACATCGTCAAGGCAAAGTCGCAACTGCAGAAAAGATGTAAAGATGACTCTTGGAAATTCCCGTACAAGATACAAACAGCTGCAACAATATCCGAGATTACCCCTCTACCAAACAGGTTAGTCCGAGTAGGCACTATATCCAGAAGGAGCTGTCAAGAAAATGCAACAACCTTATAAGAAGGAGAAAAACTCTTCCAAACCAAGTTTAGAGGAAGGCTGAGAGAGAAGATGATATAGCAGTAGACACCGAGAACAAACCATAACTGAGCTGTCCAAGACCAACAATCTGACGCCGCTGATAGAGAAACGAATGCTAGAGACAAGTGGAGTTCCCCCAAGAGAGCCTCCTCCCAAACAAACAACTGTCGCCTCCAAGGGATGACCCAGACCCAAACCCCATTGGACCAACTACCACAAGAACTGACAGAACTAAAAGGATCAACTGCCACCGAAAAGAGTCTGGGTAGGGGTGGCAATGAACCAAACCAACTTGAACATAGTTCGAAACTCGACTCGATAAATAGCTCGTTGAACCTGGTTCATGAACCAAATGAGCTGAACTTGAGCGGAAAATTGAGCTCGTTAAATAAATGAGCCGAACTTGAGCTAGGCATAGTTTGACTCATTTGGTTGAATAAGCTTGAATAAGTAGGAACACTCAAATCCTGATAATTAAGCCAAGTCTCGAAAGAGTGGCCATATTTTGAAACTAGTAAGGACTTGCCTCCATAAGGCGTTACCTACCGTGAGAAGCCTCCACCGCCATTTACCTAACAAGCTTACATTGACTATCCTAAGATCCCTCACTCCAAGTCCACCACTTTTAGGCTTACAAATATCAGACCATCTTACCCATAGTATTTTCTTAACACCCGAAGTGCCTTCGCCCCCCCCCCCCCAATATGAAGTCTCTCTGTAACGTAAAAACCACTACGCCAGAATTGTAAAAAGAGATCGCCACCTTTAGTAGCGTTTATAAAAAAACGCTACCCATTTTAATAACACGCTACACCATTAGTAGCGTTTTACTTTAAAACGCTACCAATTAGGTAACACGCTGAAGCGGATCCTAGCGCTTTTTACTTAAAACGCTAGCAAATTAGAAAACACGCTAGACGGATCCTAGCGCTTTTATTCAAAAACGCTAGCCAATTAGAAAACACGCTAGATAGATCCTGGCGTTTTTATAAAGCGCTAGCTATTTAGAAAACACTCTAGACAGATCCTCTAGCGCTTGTTTTCAAAACGCTAGCCAATTAGAAAACACGCTAGATAGATCCTAGCGTTTTTATAAAACGCTAGGTATTTAGTAAACACTCTAGACAGATCCTAGCGCTTTTATTCAAAACGCTAGGTATTTAGAAAACACGCTAGATAGATCCTCAGCGTTTTTTAGAAAACGCTAGGTATGGTTAAATAATATTTTTTTGTTTCCCATTGAGCTACTTCCTTTCTCATAACACTCTCACCCGAAACGCAAAATCACTCACCCGAAACGCAAAAAACCTAACACCTAACTCAAATTAACATCATCTCTCTCAACGAAAATCATCTCTCTCGATGAACATCATCTCTCTCACTCGCACAACATTGGTGAGTTTTTGTTCCTTGCTCTGCTTTCTTGTTAGATATTAATTATGGGTTCTAGTTTAGAAATATATTAGTTTTGTCACTTGTGCACACTAGACTCTTCTTCTTTTTTTTTACCACTAGCCTCTTCTTGTTAAACATAAATTAATTATTTGGAAGACTATAATATGATATAGATATAGCTTGGGAAAATAAGGAGTGGATTTGAAAAAATTTTAAAAGAGGAATTTTTGTTTGTTTTTTTATATGAATTGATTCTTCATTATATTCGAATTGCTTGATGGGTCATATGTTAAAGTTCTCTTCTCGTGATTTTATTATAAATATAATTTGGAAATTATGGATAGAAATTGGATGTCCGCCAATCGTGCATCCAAGGAGTATATGCATTTGGAGTGGATTATTTTGTGAATTTGTCTTTGTTGAACGTTTAGGGACTTCTAGTGGTATGAAATGTCCTTGTTTAAGGTGTTGTTATGTAAAATCGATTCTTCGCAGAGGAGTTGGCACGACATTTAAAGGCGAATGGAATTGATCAAAGTTACACTTGTTGGATAATGCACGGTGAGAAAAAGGTGAATCTTCAAATATGAATGATATTAGTAAGAGATATGCGCCACCGGTTGACACCGGAACACATTCATTTGATGCGAACGAATTTGAAGAGATGGCAAAGGTGGTTGAAGAGGATCTTAATGATTGTCCCGAAATGTTTGAGAAGTTGATAAGCGATGCGAGAGACACCATTGTATGCGGGTTGTAATGAATTCACAAAATTATTGGTTTGTGATCAAGTTGTATAACTTGAAAACTCGCCACGGATGGACGGATAAGAGCTTTACCGATTTACTCTCACTTACGAAAGAAATGTTGCGAATGATAATGTGCTTCCTTCTCGGACGTATGATGCAAAGCAAATGTTGGGGTCTATTGGCTTGAACTATGAGAAGATACACGCTTGTCCGAATGATTGCATTTTATTTCGGAATGAACATGCGTTGTTAAAGTCGTGTCCTAAATGTAATGCACCATGTATAAGAAGAAAGAGTCCGCTCCACAAAAGGTGTTGTGGTATTTTCCTATAATTCCTCGATTTAGGTGCATGTATCGTAGTTCAGAAGATGCAAAACACTTGACATGGCATGAGGATGAAAGGATTAAAGATGGTATGCTACGACACCCGGCAGATTCTCCGCAATGGAAAAAAATCAATATTGAGTATCCTAATTTCGGGATGACCCGAGAAACCTACGCCTTGCATTGTCTGGCGATGGATTTAACCCGCACTTGTATCGAGTAGCTCCCACAAAGATACATGGCCCGTGATTTTGGCGATTTATAACTTACCGTGTGGCTTTGCATGAAACGCAAATATATGATCTTTGTCTTTGTTAATTTCTCGGGCCCAAACAACCAGAAATGATATTGATGTATACTTGGCTCCTTTAATTGAAGACTTGAAGCAAATGTGGGAGACTGGGTAGAGGTGTATGATGGGTTCGAGAAGAAAGTTTCACCACGAGGGCTATGATCTTTGGCACAATTAACGACTTTCCCGCATACGGCAATCTATCCGGTGCGAGTAACAAAGGGCAGTGTGCATGCCCTATATGTGAAGATAACACAGATTGGATGTGGTTGGAACATGGTAAGAAGAATATCTATCTTGGTCATCGTAGATTTTTGCCATCAACTCATCACTATCGATTGTGGAGAAAGGCATTTGATGGGAATACAGAACACGTAGAGCTCCCCCGCCTTTGACGGGCGAACAAGTATTTGAAAAGGTGGAAGATTTGAACATTAAATTTGGGAAGCCTTTTGCAGGAGAGATTGCCAAACGGGGGTGGAAGAAAAAGTCGATTTTCTTTGAGTTGCCATACTTTGAAGTCATTATATGTAAGGCATTTCATTGATGTGATGCATGTTGAAAAGAATGTCTTGAAAGTGTCATTGGTACCTTACTCAATATGCCGGTAAGACTAAAGATACCATCAACTCAAGGTTGGATTTGGTTAGTATGGGTTTGAGACCTGAATTGGGTCCTAGTAAAGAAGGGTACACGTGCATATCTACCTCCGTGACTTCATACTCTATCTAGAAAGGAGAAGATCGTCTTTTGTGAGTTTCTTCATGGAGTTAAAGTTCCGGAGGATACTCTTCAAATGTGGCGACTCTTGTATCGATTAAAGACCTCAAGTTAAAGTCTCTAAAGTCCCACGATTGTCATGTTCTCATGGAGAATTTGCTACCCATTGGTATACGATCCATTTTGCCTAAGAAAGTGCGTCGGACCTTAACCAAACTTTGTTTATTCTTTAAGGCGATTTGTAGTAGAGTGATTGACCACGGAAAGTTGCCAACATTGCAAAGAGAAATTATCATCACTTTGTGTGAGCTTGAGATGTATTTCCCACCTTCCTTTTTGACATAATGATTCATCTAATAGTTCATCTGGTTAGAGAGACACAATTGTGTGGCCCATGTTACATGAGATGGATGTATCCGTTTGAGCGTTACATGAAGATATTAAAAGGATATGTGAAAAATCGATCACGACCTGAGGGTTGTATTGTTGAGCGCTACATAGTTGAAGAGGCTATTGAGTTTTGCACGGCTATCTATCTAGTCTTGAATATTCGTGGGGACCGCCAAGGTCTCGTCATGCGGGAAGGATTAGTAAAGGGATGACAGAAATAAATTAGTGATGGTATCAAGGAAAGAACTAGAGCAAACACACTTGTACGTTCTTCACAATGATAGTGAGGTTGATTCATATGTTGCCAAGCACAAGGAGATTCTTAAGAGTCAATTCCCGGGAAAGAAGCAAGTTTGGTTAGCAAAAGAACACAATAGGAGTTTCATAGTGTGGCTAAAACATCACATTGATGGTGAGTGTGTTTCGAATCCTACTTCGATTTCAAAAAGATTGAGATGGTTAGCAAAAGGTCCAAATATACATGTCTTCTCTTACAACACTATCTAATGAACGAGTGCACTTTCTATACAAAAGAACAAGATGATCGAGTAAAATGCAAAATAGTGGGGTGACTCTTGTAGCTCATTCTATGCATGCATCCAATTGCAAAGATAGAAATCCCATATATGCGAATATGTCTTACTTTGGCTTCATTGAACACATATGGGAGTTGGATTACAATATGTTTGAGAGCCCGTGTTCAAATGTGAATGGGTTGACAATAATCTTGGTTTCTGATTGATGAATTAGGGTTCATGCGAGTGAATTTCAACAAGTTAGGATATAAAGATGAACCTTTTATTTTAGCATCGCAAGCTCAACAAGTGTTTTATGTCACCGATCCGATTAATATCAATTGGTCTATTGTTCTATTGGTGACAAAAAATTTGTGTATAACAACGATGATGATGAAGCACCCGATGATGTTGGTGTTGAGGGCGACCCGTTCTTGAACATCGTAACCAATAATAGGGGAAAATACTTCTATAGAGGATGTTGTATATTTTAGAAAAGATCATAATGATGGAATTTTTATTCGTTCGGAAAAAAAAATACCAAGACGCAATTGCAAACAAAATTTTATCTAGGAAAAGGAAAAGGTAATATAGACTTAATGATTTCTCGTTATTTTTATTAATAGATAATTATTATATTGTTTTTGTAAATTTAACAATAACATGGATTATGTTATATTGCAGTCGGATGGCATCACTTAGTGATCATGAGATCTAGTGGTCAAGACAGTAGTCATTTATGTTATATATGGTATAGCTTTAATTTGTAGCTACTTTTGAGTTTCATAATGTAAGTTACTTATGATGTTGTATGATTTGTAAACAAAAATATCTATTAATAGGTTGAATTTTGTGTGTATCTATATATTGGATTGTAATGATATTGGCTGAATTTTGTTGGAATGATATTTGATGAATTTTGCTTGGAAGGGAATGAATTAATAGGTTGTAATTAAAAGGAGAATAAACAAAAATAAAAAAATAATTAAAAAAATCAGTCAATAGGTAGCGTTTTAGAGTGAAAACGCTAGAAATGAAGTTAAAAATTCATTCAATACCTAGCGTTTTAAAGTTAAAACGCTAGGAATTGTAAAGAGAGCTAGAGGATCCCTAGCGTTTTAAAGAAAACGCTAGGAATGCTAATAAAAGTGCTGCTATAGCATCCCTGCGTTTTACATAAAACGCTAGGAATGCTAGTAAAGGTGCTATAGCATCCCTAGCGTTTTTACGACGCTAGGAATGCTATAGCACCTTTACTAGCATTCCTAGCGTTTTCTGAAAAACGCTAGGAATGGTAAACACGCGTTAGTTGATCCTGGCGTTTTACATAAAACGCTAGGAATGCTAGTAAAAGGTGCTATAGCATCCCTGGCGTTTTACATAAAACGCTAGGAATGCTAGTAAAGGTGCTATAGCATCCCTAGCGTTTTTACTGAAAAAACACTAGGAATGCTATAGCACCTTTTACTAGCATTCCTAGCGCTTTTCTGACGCTAGGAATGGGTAAACACGCGCTAGTTGATCCCTGGCGTTTTATGTAAAAACGCTAGGAATGCTATTAAAATTTTTACAAGGCGCGCCTCTCATCTCCTCACACACTCACGCATAAACCCGAACTCATCTACCTAACTTTTCTCCACGAACAACCCGAAACTCATCTTCGTTCATCTTCGCTCATCGTACCTCTTCGTTCATCTTCGTTCATCACCGTTGCACATTTCGTTCATCTCCACGCACAACCAGTTACCCATTTCGTTCATCTCCACGCACAACCTTTACCCATTTCGTTCATCTCCACGCACATTTCTCAGGTATGGATTTTCTTTTTTCTCCTGATTGTATTGTACATAGATTGCCACTGCTTGCATGTTAGTTATAACAATGTTCTGTTATTGGCATTTTGAACAAAAGATTTGATACTAGTCTGTACATGGCTTCTAGGTTACTCTTACTCTAAGTTTACTCTAGGTTACTTAGTGCATGTTAGTTATAACAATGTTCTGTTATTGGCATTTTGAACAAAAGATGAACTCTTGATACTAGTCCAGTACATGGCTTCTAGGTTACTCTTACTCTAGGTTTACTCTAGGTTACTTAGTGCATGTTAGTTATAACAATGTTCTGTTATTGGCATTTTGAACAAAAGATGAACTCTTGATACTAGTCTGTACATGGCTTCTAGGTTACTCTAGGTTTACTCTATGTATGTTTACTCTAGGTTACTTAGTGCATGGCTTTGATCATTACTTTGTGCATGGCTTCTTCTATTTTTGTTAAGTGTTTGTTGGTTCTAAACAATTAGAAAGCTAAAACTCACCGAGTCTTATTCATTTGGGTGATTGCAAGTCGGATGGCATCACATAGTGATCACGATAGTAGTCGGGGTGGTGATGGGGTGATAGAAACACAAAGAAGTTCACTCCCGAGGAATTACATCGAAAAAGAATATCGTCAATCGGATAAGTAAAGGACACGAGAAATATAAGGTAAGTTAATTACTAATTATTAATGTTGTTCTCTACCTTTCCAAGTTATCTAATTATTTAATGATTTAATTATTTAAGGTCCGATGGAGTGTTAAAGGTTTGCCAATTGGAGACAACGGCACAAATTTAATTAGCTTTATTGGTACTAAGGTGAAGCAAATCTTTCCAATTTCAATTAAAAGTTGGAATGAGAAAGATAATCGAGTTTTGCCTAAACTGAAAGATGATTTTTGGGACTTAATACAGTATATAATTTTAGACCTCTTTAATAATCTTATTTAGTGATTTTTAGTTATATTTATTTAATCCATTTTTATGTATAACTAGAAACACTTTGATGTCGATGAGTCCCAAGAGATTGATATCTTTGAAGGAAGCGGGAAGGTTGCATAGGGCTTACAGTAATCGATGTGGGGAAAAAGTATAAAACGTCCCGATGGGACCATCGGGACAGAGAGCCTCAAAGATCGTATCTGCCGGAATTATAACTAAGGAGGAATGGACCAAATTTGTAGATATACGCACTACTGAGATCCGGATTTCTGGTTAGTATATTAATTATTTAACTTATATATATATTTCACAAGTAGATATCATTCATTAATGTATACTTATCTTTTAAATAGAAAAAGAGCAAAGCGAATAAAGAAAGAGCTTCTAATCCCGAGTACCCTTATAGAGGAGGTTCTAGTGGATATCAAATTCTCGAAGAAAGATTGGTAAGACACAATTAGTTTAATTTATTATGATTTAATGAATATTTTAATTTACAGTTGATTAACAATTATTAAACTTAAATAGTTCTTGAAGAGGGGAAAGATCCAACTCAAGAATCCCTTGATCGCAATGCGATTGTCCGTTAGAGGCCCGACAAAACAAGGATGGGGAGATTGTGGATCCGAAAACTAAGGAGGTCAAGGACAAAATTGTAAGTATTCCAAAATTCATGAACATATTTTTTATTGTCGATTAAATTTCGTTGACACTTGTTTATTATTTCTATCCGTTACTCGATTTTTTTTGACACGTGGACATATTTTTTATTGTCGATTAAATTTCTTTGACACTTGTTTATTATTTTTATCCGTTACTCGATTTTTTTTGACACGTGGACATATTTTTTATTCTCGATTAAATTTCTTTGACACTTGTTTATTATTTTTATCCGTTACTCGATTTTTTTTGACACGTGGACATATTTTTTATTGTCGATTAAATTTCACTTGACACTTGTTTATTAATTTTATCCGTTATTTATGCTTGTGCATCAGCAAAGCATATCACAATCTGTATCACAAGGAGATTTAACAGATTGTGATGGTCACTAAGATGTCTTTGCTCGTGCCTTGGGAAGGGAAGAGAGACAGTCGGATTAGAGGTTATGGATATGGGATTCCTCCGACAACCGTGTTTGGGCCAAAGAAGAGCCAAAGCAAGGGGGTGCGGGATTGTAAAGTCATGGCGGAAAAGTATGACGAGCTATCCAAGAATGTTCTTTGTGCTAATGGAAGAGAGATGCAGATGTTTAAGCGACTCTTGGCACAAAGGATTGGTGCACCATCCCCGCTTTGCACCACCCCTGCTTTGAACCTATTGAGCCTCTTGCACCCCCATAGCGCCCGAGATAGCTGCACCATCCCTTCAACACAATATTTAACAAAACTCGACTGTTTTTTGTACATATGTATTTGATAAAATTATCATGTATATTTATTTTTCTTTATAATTGATTTAGGATAACGTGAATGTGAGCTATATATTGCAAACCCACATCGAAAGGTTGCGATGGGTTTGATATGTAACCAATTGAGTGCCACATCGCACAATCGAAGCCATGCACGAAAACCATTTGAGAGTTAGGGTAGACTATTCAATAGAGGGTCTGCACCATTGCTCTGCTCCAATTGCTAATGCGGATATATTTCTTGTGGATCAAGCACTTAGTACTTTTGTGGCATGGCTTTGAACAACTTGTCGTTGTAAGTGACAATATTTTTGTTAATAATTAAATGACTATAATGTGTGTTAACTAACTAGCTAATTAATCATTTTTTTAATATATACTAGGTACCCCATGTGTCCCGACCTTCCCTTCCATGAAAGTGTCCCAACCTTCCCTTCCACTACCAAACTCTCCCGACCATCTTCTATACAAACACCAGTCAACATGTTGGTCAATTTCCCAATGATGAATTCCGAACTACATCGATTCTCTAAAGGTCCACATTCAAAAAATGAACCAGACGACCAAATTTTTTTACCGCCCGATTACATTGTGGGCACCGGAATAGTTGGTAATGATCAACATCGAGGATATGAAAGCTATAGTTGAGATGGATTGGGCCACTTGCCATCGATATCGAGTATACCGGGTATGTATTAAATTATTTGTACACAATAGTTGTTTATATTAGAGTATATATAGAGTATATATATGAGGATCTGAAAGTTGTATATATATTATTTATAGGTTTTTGTACAATCGTCTTACTGGTCCTTCTCAACGGACACGTAAGTATTTCTTCTTGTGTCCGGCTTGTATATAGTTGTGTTTCATAAAGGTAACACAGAGGAACGCATTACGGCTATAAAGAGTGAAGTACAAAGTTATATCCATTCACGCTTCATGGAAGCCAAGCATTTGAAGGGCGACTCTTTATTTTTGGCACCACTCAATAATGGGTGAGAAATTTAGTCTTCAATCACTTGTTTAATTATTTTGAGGATTGTATTATAGTGTAAATTAATGTGTACTCATTCGTTCTTCATTTACTTGCAGGCAACATTGGGTACTCTTTGCAATAAACCCTAAGCAAAATGTTGTCTATTATCTGGATTCACTTCAAGGCCATTACAACGTCTACGAAGACTTCGTAGAATCAGTTGAGAGGTGTGTATGTGTAACCCTCTCATTTTAATTTGTATAATTTAATATATGTATTTTGTTCAACTTAACGTTATATATATATATATATATATATATATATATATATATATATATATATATATATATATATATATATATATATATATATATATGTATGACGTTACAGTGCTTTGAAAGAATACTTGGGAATATCTACGAGTAAAACAAGATGGCTACCCATAACTGTAAGCTTTTTAAGAATCATTCTTATAATTTTAATTGATTTTTTGGTCATAAAAATGTGACAATTAAGTTATAATCTTTTGCTTTGTAGTGTCCTAAACAACCAAATAGCAATGATTGTGGGTACTATGTTATGAGGTATATGAAAGAGATTATCACTCATGACAAAGTAGCAATCCCAACCAAGGTAACTACTTAGATTTATTTTTATATTGATATTATAATACTTACTCACATTTAATAAACATTTTAATTCTAATTTTATTTCATTTTTTTTCAATATTTTCCCAAATTTCAAAAAATCCAATTACTCTGTTTGAACAACTTACAAAGCAGTAAGGGGGAGTGGTGCCATTATGTTTCTAGCTTTTTGTAGCAAGTTTTGAGATTCATAATAGTTTAGTTATTATTTATGTTGTATATATTGGATTTATATTATGTTGTAAGTACTTCTTAGAATGATATATATTGGATTGGAAATATTATTTGATGAATTTTGTTGATCGAATTTTGTTTGAATGATATATTGGATTGGAATGTATTTTCTGAATTTGTTGAAAAGGGAATGAATTTATAGGTTGTAATTAAAATGGAGAACAAACCAAAATAAAAAAATATTTAAAAAAATTCATCAATAGGTAGCGTTTTAGAGTGAAAACGCTAGAAATGAAGTTAAAAAATTCATTCAATACCTAGCGTTTTAAAGTTAAAACGCTAGGAATTGTAAAGAGGAGTTAGGATCCCTAGCGTTTTTCTGAAAAACGCTAGGAATGCTAATAAAAGGTGCTATAGCATCCCTGGCGTTTTATATAAAACGCTAGGAATGCTATAACATCCCTAGCGTTTTATATAAAAAGCGCTAGGATGCTATAACACCTTTTTAACATTCCTAGCGCTTTATATAAAACGCTAGGAATGTTATAAGATCCCTCTAGCGTTTATATAAAACGCTAGGAATGCTAGTAAAAGGTGCTTATAGCATCCCTGGCGTTTTTATAAAACGCTAGGTATGGTAGTAAAAAGGGCTATAGTATCCCTAGCGTTTTAATTTAAAACGCTAGGAATGGTAGTAAAAAAAGAGCTATGGGATCCCTAGCGCTTTTATTTAAAACGCTAGGAATGGTAGTAAAATGAGCTATGGGATCCCTAGCGTTTTCTGACGCCAGGAATTGTAAAAAGCGCTGGTCAATGGCTAGCGTTTTATATAAAACGCTACGTATGTCTAAAACACGCTGGGTAAATGGCTAGCGTTTCTTAAAACGCTACTAATGGGGTGTACGCATTAGTAGCGCCAGCTTCTCTAGCGTTTTAAAACGCTACCAATGCCCAAAAAAAACGCTGATAAACCTTGTACGCTGGCGTAGTGAACCTCTTTCCAAACCCTAACAAGGAGTTTCATCAAAGACAAATAGAAGATAGGAATACTACTTAGCATGGAGTTGAGTAGAATTAGCCTCCCGCCAAGCCTTAATGACCTATGTTATGATTTCAACTAGTGGTATATTTGATTTTTGGCTATTTTTATATGAAGTGATTCGTTATTGGAGCTATTTTGTGGAATTAATGGAACTCTCAAGCCTCCTATAAAGCATCTTAATTTGGCTCCCGGGCAGCTTTCTAATTATCACTGAGCAGCTAGCTACTGTGGGACGACCTCCGTTGATTGTTTTATGTTATGCATGTAGTAACGGTCTATATCAGTCCCAGATGACATTGGCAAGTACAATAAAAAGTTAGAGACGTAGACAGTATCATTATATATCTTTATCAAAATTTACGTTCACAGTTGAAGAATATGGTATCCATAAAAGATA
This sequence comes from Oxytropis ochrocephala, assembly GCA_020916435.1. Lineage (NCBI taxonomy): Eukaryota > Viridiplantae > Streptophyta > Magnoliopsida > Fabales > Fabaceae > Oxytropis > Oxytropis ochrocephala. The sequence goes on from CM037089.1 coordinate 23,577,719, forward strand.
GGAGTGAGAAAATTAAGAGACTCTAATATTCATCAAAGTGAAATTTATACAAAAGGGTATTGATTACAATGAGAATTTGGTCTTTATATATAGATCCAATCTCACCTAAACTAGTAACTAGAAAAATAACTCTAACCGAAAATCACCTAACAAACTAGTAACTAGAAAACTAACTCTAACCAAATTACCTAACAAACTAACTATATTTCTAATAGTCCCCCGCAAGCTAAAAGACATTCACAAGGCTTCTAGCTTGGAATGAACAATACAAATTTTTACATGATCAAATCAAAAAGAAAATTACAACAAAACAACCAACAAAACCAATTGCAGTGTGAGGATCAAACATCCTGGGAAACCATGTCTTTAAGCTGGAAAAGACACCAATGTAGACATTTTCCATCAAGAAATTCCAAACCAATATTAAGATGTCTTCTTTCTCAATTAGCTGGTGATTTTGGATGCAAGAAAATAAACATAATGAAGCATCAGCCAATATAGTAATACCACTTCTTGAACCTTGTTGATAAACTTTCGGAGACAATCATCAAAGAAAAAATTCTATCTCTTGGAGGCATTTCAACAAACAGCTTGAATGTTGTTTGGTAAACAAAGAGTGAAGATCGAAAACGAAATTGAAACTCGATCCAAAAAGAAATTAGAACTCTGCTTCAGATCACAATCATCGGGAATGAGAATGAAAGGAGGACAATGAAGCGAAATCGCAAAACTGATGTGCAAGAATCGCAAACGGAAATGATGATTACCGATACAAGAATGACAAACAATTTGTGTCAAACGAATTAGAAACGAACAAACGAAAGCAAGTTGCACAAACAAAAACTCTCAAAGAAGCGAGAGGAAGGAGAAAACGGTCAAGAATTGAAGAGATTTTGAACATGAATTGAAGAGCAAAACCAAAGACCGCAACAGAAATAGGAGGAGTTTCGAACAAGAATTGAAGAACGAAACTGAGATGAAAACGAAATCAAGAACGATTCACAGAGAGGAAAGCAAAATACATGCGAAATCGAAAATGCAAACGCAATGGAGAATCGCAAACTCAGAAATTACAAAACGCAAAAGAGCAATCAATGAAAATTGCGATATCAAAATACGAAAATTGCAAATGAGGAATCACAAATGCAAAGAATCACATATTGAGATGAGAACATGGAAAAATTAGAAAGACAATTTGGAAAGAACAAAGAATGAAAGTAAAATGAAAATTGAAGCACAAATGAAATTGATTAAAGAAAAATAAAAAAAAACCTATAGCGAAATGCAATGAAAGAATCTTCATGGAGGATACCATGTGTTTGCTCACGATACCATATTGAAGAATATGGTATCCATAGAAGATAGGAGAGAAAAGATTAAGAGACTCTAATATTCATTAAAAGTGAAATTGATACAAAAGGGATATTGATTCTGATGAGAGTTTGATCTTTATATATAGATCCAATCTCACCGACTAATATGTAACAAATTAAGAATTAGAAAAATAACTCTAATCAATTACCTAACAAACTAAGAACTAGAAAACTAACTCTAACCGAATTACCTAACAAACTAACTATATTTCTAATAGTCACTCATAACACATATTTCTCAAGACAGTCAAGTCAAGAGAGCTAAGACGGTATATATATATATATATATATATATATATATATATATATATATAATATTAAAGGTCCATGCAAGTTACATATATATGGTTATCTATTTATATAAGCAGGGAGTTATTGCGCTGAGCTGAGGACGGTATATGTTATGTGTTGGGGCAGGCTGTGTGTGTGGTGACAGAAAATTAAAGATGATTATTTAGAAATATATATTCAAATATATGGACACGACACCTGTGTTTTTAAACCGTACACATATGAAAAGAGAGAAGACCCTACTCATCTTACACACCTTAATTTAGCAATGCTTGCTTGCTTGCTTGCTTGCTACCTCTCTCCAATAATGCATTGGGCAGCCAATTTTAACCTTTCTCACAATTAAATAATTAAACAAATGCATGGGAGCCCGCAGCTGAATCATATCATATGCCAGCTAAACATAGAGATAATCTTATTATTCAGCCTCTCAAAATATCACAGTATCTCCACCAAAGCCCACCATTCATATTTTATATATATTTCTGTCATGTACATGTATTTTCAGAAACCCACCGACGTGTAGTTCTGTACGAACGACAATAACAGAAGGATCGTAGAAAAATAAATCGCTTTCTTTTTCCACTTTGATTTTCGCCCAGGTGACATGTCTCTTATCCCTTTAAATTTTCAATGACTTTCTATTAATGCAACTATATATCCATATGTCCCAAGCCAATTCGTCGTGGAAATAGACAGTGGCGGACCCAGGACCGTAGGGTCAACGGTGTCAAATTTTTTAAATACACAATTCACTAAAAATATAATTAAAAACAACTATAATATATTTAAATAAATTATACATTTCATAATTATCCTCTACATGTTTTCATATTCTAAAATCGTTGAATAATAAAATTTCGACCGATTTTATTGAATACATCACTCTCAACGTATGTCACCAAACAATCGTTCATCCTTTATCCGGTTATGCAACCTATTCTTAACAATATTCATAGTAGAGAAAGTTCTTTCTACAGCTGCTTTTGCAATAGACAAAACTAGTGTCAGCTTTAAAAGAAAACTTTATCAGGTTCAACTTGTGTTTTTTTTTTTAAATATTGGGGAAGGGGGAATTTTTATTAATCAAAGTGGCATTAATGATCAATTTTACAACTGTATCCGGGGGGATTCGAACTCAGCTTTGCCCGTCTGTATGGTATTCCCCTCCCAACCGAGGTTTTGTCACAAAATACAAATTAATTAAATAGTACTAAGACAAATTACCAATTAAATAATACTAATAGATTCAAAATTGGGATAATAAGAATACGAACATATCGGAGGATATATATATATATATATATATATATATAGATATATATATATATATATATAGAGAGAGAGAGAGAGAGAGAGAGAGAGAGAGAGAGAGAGAGAGAGAGAGAGAGAGAGAGAGAGAAAAAAAACTTTTTAAAAATAAAATATAAGAGTTTGAGTGATTGTGTGGTGCATTAGAGTGGTGCAAAATAAAGAACTTTGGTGCAAAACTAAGAACTTGAGTGCAAAATATATTTTCTAGGGGATGCAAAAACATTTTTCCCTAGAATATCGGTGCTAATTTTATTTTTTTAGGGGGTTAACTTGAAACAATAGTTAGGAACACCCTGAAACATAAGTAGGTCCGCCAGTGGTAATAGAAATGTCGAACACTCAGTTATTATTTTGATCCCCTTAGTGTCGAGCTTTAATTTTTCTGTTTGTGTGTGTTAGGTCTCAGTGCTTGTGAGTACGACCATTAAGAAAAAAATATATAGCAAGAGTATATATTAAGTAACTATTATCTGATTAATTATTTGGCTCTTTGACCAGTTATTTTGGAAGACAGCAAAAGATAACTCGACAAGGACCATATACATAAAGTCATAAGTAAAAAACAAGCTAGGGAGCAGTAAGATTGAGACAAAAGGACGAAAAATTATACTCCCTCTATTACAAAATATAAGCAAAAATTGGTCAATAGAAGTTGATGTATGAACCAGATAATCTGGTTCAATTTGAACCAGATACATCAACTTTTGTTGACCAGTTTTTGCTCATAGTTGCATTAATAGAAAGTCATATGGAAAAATTAGGACCACAAAAAAATTAGCTTCACTCATCATAATCTGCAATACTTGTCATAATTCAAACTTTTGCTGAGAAAACAGACACATCAATAGAAGAAAAAGTAAAGAAATGGTGTTTGGGATGAGGAGAGAGGGATCATTTCAAGTTCTTGAATCTCTTGCTAGAAATTTCCTGTGCTATCAACATCCCTATTAGTAGAAAGAAGGAGTTCAAAATAATTAAAAAAAATAAAAATAAAAACAAGAAAGAATTAATCACAGTACTCATAACTGCTGGAGTACATCAAAAGTTGCTCCAGTTAGATCTTCTGACAGCGACGTTAAGGGATAGCTAGTGTTGTTGAAATCTACTGAATTGTGAGTCGTCGTCAATAGTTGTCCTTGTAATTCCCAAGAACTTTCTTTGAATAACTCTTCAGATTTTACACCATTGATTTGAAACAAAGGATCCAACAACTTGTTATGATCCTCCTCCCATGATGATGAGAACCCAGCACCTTGATAAGTACTCATTGTTGAACTATTGCTTGAACTTTCATTCACCAACAAAGAACCGATTCTTGTAGCTGAATTGTTATTATCTGAAAAATCTGTCACCGACACATTAATCCCATGATCATCAGAACTATTTAGACATGGCATAGAAGAATATATTCCATAGCTTCCCAGCTGGTTCTCATATTGGCTTACACCACCAGCCATTTGGAATTCTAAGTAACACATTGGATCCAATGTAGGTTTGCTCATGAAAACTTCTCTTGAAGCTAAAAACTCTTGAGAAAGTGGCATTAACATTGATGGTGTTTCTGATTCTTGTTTTATATCATGAGATTCAGTAGCAGTATTGAGGAGTGGCTTGTGTGTAGTTGGGTCAATCCCTTGCTTCATTAGCTTCTTCTTCAAACTTGAATTCCACAAGTTTTTTATCTCATTATCTGTTCTCCCTGGCAATTGTGCTGCAATTTGAGCCCACCTGTCATTGGAAACATAATCATTTCATATAGATAATATTATGTGAACTTTTTTAATTATTTATTTATGATCAATATTTTCTTGAATGTATGTATGTATGTATGTATGTTTTGTGTACCTATTACCAAGAACTTGATGAAGACTGAGAATGAGAGTCTCCTCCTGTTTTGAGAACATCCCTCTCTTCAAATCAGGTCTCAAGTAGTTTATCCATCTCAATCTGCAACTCTTTCCACACCTTTGCAACCCTGCAATTCATAATAAGTCAAAAAGATGAAGAAGAATTCCATTCACGTTATATATATATATATATATATATATAATATTATTACCAGCTAGTTTGGGAACGGAACTCCAGCCGCCAACACCAAAGTTGGTTATGTAATTGAAAAGCTTCTCATCTTCTTCAGGGGACCATAAACCTTTTCTTAGTTTTTGCTTTAAACTACTGGAATGGCGACCCATGTGTGCGACAAGACAACAGTGGAAAATAGGACACAAAGGACAATGTTGTTGTTGTTATAGAGGAAGGCTCTCAACTCAACTCTCTATATAGTGAAACTAATATATATTAGTTACCCGTGTTCTTTGTTTCCTATTCAAACTTTTAAGAGAAATGCTAGCAACACTCTCTCCAATTCTCATTCTATTATTGGTTAAAATTCGTGTGAGTCCCACCACTTTGAAATTGAGATCCATTAATTTAGTGGGACCATATGAAATCTAACCAATCATAGCTAGAGTGAGTATTTGAGAGAGTGTCTCAAATTTTAATTAGGAGTATGGGGATTTATCGTATGTTTCTTTTTTTTACTGTCATTGTATGTTTTTTTTTTTACAAAGTCATCGTATGTTGTTTTTTTATTTTGACAAAAAGTCATCGTATGTTGTTGAGCAAACTAATTGTGATGATTAATTTAAAGAGAAGATGGTGTAAATTAATCATACACTTAGGACTGAAGTTATGAGTGAGGAAGAGAAAGAGAGAGAAGCCTTAAGCTAAAGCAATCAAGTAGGATTTACGCAAATCCGGAGCTGCTGCTTTTGCATTATGGAATGGATTGGTTTTTAAGATATTTTTATCCTTGTTTCTAAACAAATTAGAAAAAATAATATAAAGTTTAGTGTTCTCAATTTTGTCTCTAAGCTTTTTTCTAATATACTCTAGGTTTATCCTATTAGTCCCTCATATATTAGTGTTCTTTAAAACTTGTGGTATTCATCAATTTAGTCAATTTAGTTTATATAAAAATAAAATAAAATTTTATTTTAATGTATGTTTTATCTAGTTTGATCCCAGTAATATGTAAAATCTTTGATTTTAATCCTTTTTTTTGCTCATATTGGAGGACTAAAAATCAAATGTTTTACATATTATAAGGACAAAACTGGATAAAACGTATATTTGAAAGAACGGAAAACAAAATTATACTTTTATGGGAACTAAACTGGATCAAACGTGTATATTTGCAATGACTAAAAACAAAATTTTATTTTTACACGGCTAAACTAGATCAAACGTATATTTGCAAGAACCAAACATATATTTAAGCCAAAAAAATGAGAGAGAAAATTCAAAAGTGAATGAAGCAAAATAATCGAAAACGTAGTTTTTAGTCAACATGGCAAATTTTAAGAATATGAACAAAATGGTAATTTTGATAATAGTTTATTTGTGTATATTAATATTGATATTTTTTTGCCAAAATTATATATAATAATATTGATGATATAGATTTTGATTGAACTTTTGCACACAAAAAACTTGAATCAATCGCATGATTACTAAGGAAAGAATAACCACAGATGTTGGATCTGAATCCTAGTATATTGTGTGGGGGAATGGTTAAAAGTAGAGCCAATTGGAAAATGTTTGAAAAAAGACAAAAAAAGAACAGGGGATTGCAATAGTAAAACTGAAATGAGGTTTTTTTTGTCAAGGTTGTACTGATTTTATAAAATTTGGGCAAGGCCCAAACCAATACAAAAGCCATAAAGAGGCCCAACAACTAGTCTGCAAATTGGTCTAGTCGAAAAGTCAAGTCAAGTACACAGCAATTAAAGTGAAAACCTAACTGGTACAGGGTTGGAAACATACATGAATGTAGAAAAAGGAAACCAAAGAAATCAACTAGATCTAATTAGAGAAAGAAACGACACTCACAACGCGAACCCTTGAAGACGGAGATGCAAATCACAAACAGAATTCTGCACAGAGAAAACAAGCAAACACCAAGTGGGAGATTAGAGAGCTAGATTTTGACAATTAATCCAGAGTAATCGCTCACTGAAGATCGAGAGGGGGATAGAGTGTCCAGTTGCCGGAGAGTGATCCGGAGCTTGCAAGGGTGGCGATGGTGTGGGATGTAGAGTTGCTTTCACTGTTGATCCAAGTAAAGCCACAACTCCCAAAACAATCTCGAAAGAACTTGATATCATCAATAATTCTCATGAAATATAACAAAATTCAGTTGTAGGTTACGCCCAAGAGCCATGGCAAGACGGAGCCCTAAGGCCTCAACAACCAAAATGGAGGATGCGAAGATTCTTTGACTAGAAGTCGTTAAACAGTACCTCAATGATCTCTGCATACTATACCAACAAGTCCCTTCCCATTAGTTTGATTATATGACACATTACAATTGATTTTGATGACATTAGGGCGAGGTGGTCTCCAAAGGTTATGAATACTAGCACCAGGCTTACTAAGGGGAATCCTAGGAACCAAATTAGAGTTAATAAGGAACTCACTACATTGAAGTTTAATTTGGAACAAAGCCTCCATAGGGTCAAGACATTTTGTGTTGAAAGTGACCTCATTTCTTTCCAAATAATCGATAGGGTATATAAAATTCTAGAAATTAAGGTCCTGTGGGCAATTAGGGAGGTTATCCCTCTTTTTCATAGCATCATCCTGCCAAAGATGCATAGTAGAAAATCCAATGTCAGACGATGGGGGTACAAACTAAAGCCCAAACCAAAGGGGTTTCCTCCATGGACAAAGAAGGAATAGGTGCTCAATGGTTTCATTATCAGACAATCAAATGGCGCAGATGTGGGAATGAGCAATTTTCCTTCTACATAAGCCCTCTCTAACAGGGGGAGCATTATGGAGCACCTTCCAGATGAAGTGTTTGACCTTTTGTGGGACAGATACCTTCCAAATTCTATTCCATAAGTGCATAGGGAAGGAGACAGAGAAGGAGGGAGCAGAAACAAGGAGAGGGGGGACTAATCCATAAGAGATCTATAACCAGATTTGATGTTATGGAATCCATCTATAGTGTGAGGCTAGTAAAGGTGATTCTCTGTAGAAGTCAAGGAGATATGGGTCATTAGGATGCCAATAACACTTGATGGGTGGAATTAGCTTTGAATGTTCACATCCCATTCATGGTTAGAGTTGATTAAGTCACTGATAAAGGCTAAAATTGGATCGTTGGTGGGGGAAAACCTGCCCAGATGCCATCCATGAATCTTTAGTTATATGAATATCCACATCAGACCCACAAACCATCTTGCAGTGGTTGTTAACAATTTCCTTCCGTGTATGATTGTTATACCCCAATTTTGTCCGACTAGTTCAAAAGGTATTAAAAAAAACAAAAAAAACAAAAAAAGTATTTTATGTGAACACCTGATTTTAACGAGTATTGTTCTCGTTTTCAAAAAAGAACTAATTGCGTACGAGTGTTTTTTTTAACGATCTTGTTTGTGTTATTTTAATGACCTCAAACTGTTTTGTTCTCGTTGCGCACCCGTGTTAGTTCTAATGCGTGTTTATCTTTGTATTCGTTAGTGGTTTTATGTCATTTCTATTATTATTAGTAGTAGTAGAACTTAGTTAGTTTTTTTTTTCAAGAAAATGAATTAAAAACAAAACCTGTTAATAGTATTTTGTTATTATTATTACGTTAAATCACAAAACTAAAATACAAAAAAACAAATGGAAATCAAAATTACATAAATTAAAACTAAATACAAATAAAAATAAGGAACGACATCTTCTAATTTGAGGAGAGAGTCTATGCCACTTTTATTGTATTTCCTTTCTTTTCACAAAACAAGCAAATTGAGAGCTGTACATCTAGCATCATCAACGCACAGACCAACAATGTCTCCTATCCCAAAACCTTTAATCAAGTTTTAGGCCTACAAGGTAGAGACTAACAAATAATCAGAAAAAGAAAAGGATGCAGTATCATGAATTGAGAGATTGAGAGTGACCTTTCAAAGGCTCATAGCTGGCCATAACAAGCAAACAAGAATGAAGGGTTTTATATGCTCAAGTCAACAACAAACACAGAGGAGGAGAACTGATAGTGTTATAGAGGGAGAAAGGAAAATTTGTGGGTGTGTGTGTTTGAACGTGAGAGGAGGAAAGGAGACGGGAAGAAAAAAACAACAACCACTTCATTATCTCAACAACAATCACCTCTACTCTTCTCCATTAAAGCAACAACAGCACCACCTCACTATCTCAACAACAATCACCTCCACCCTACTCTTCTCCATTAAAGCAACAACAAATACTCCTCTACCATACTCTCCTCATTTATCTCAACAACAATCACCTCTACTCTTCTCCATTAAAGCAACAACAACACCACTCCTACAACACCACAAAAACCACCAAACACCACTCTTACAACCACACAACAACAACCGCACGCCGCCACTACCTCCGCCGCACAAACCACCACCGTAGCAGCTCCGGCGAAGCAACCTCCGACCTTCTCTCTCTGGTTCGCGCTCTCTCTCTCTCTCTATCATCTTCACCGGAAGTCCCTCTCCGTCGCCGACCACCGTAGAAGCTCCGGCGGAACTTCCCTTCGAACCTTCCTCTTCCCTCCCCCGTTCGTTCGCAGACTCTCTCCCTCCCTCTCTCTGGTTCGTTCTCTCTCTCTCTCTCCCTCTTTTGCACTTTCTCTTTGTCTCACGAACTCTCTCTTTGAAGGAGGCGCTGCAAGTGTAGAGAATAATACTAGGGTTTTCTTAATTTCCTCTTTCAGTCTTATATGTGTAGGCTTTCACTTCTCAGTTTTATTTTCTTTCCCATTTTAAAAAATTCTGATCACTAACCACACCCTTCTAGTTCACGCATACTCCCCCTATTTTAAGCCCACCATTTGCACAAACTTGGATTGGGCCTTGCTTTTTTAATAATACAACCTCCTGCTAGTTGCACTTCTGTTTTACTATCTCACCCCTCTCCTTAATGACACTTTTTTGTATTTATTTATTATAATATTGATGCTCACAAACCAAAAATCAATTCGATTGCGAAAACCCTTTTGAATACCAAAAATAAGAACCAATTATCATTAATGATCACTCACGCCGTTGCCGTTTGGTTGTTAATGATAATTTTCATTTTCAAAAGAGTTAGTAGTGTGACCACTCTAAACCGTTGTTGTTTGGTCGTTGCGAACACTCGAATCAAAGGTAAAACCAATTATCATTAATGATCACTCGCGCCGTTGCCGTTTGGTTGTTAATGATAATTTCATTTTCAAAAGAGTTAGTAGTGTAACCACTTTAAACCGTTGTTGTTTGGTCATCACGAACACTCAATCCAATTGTGAACTTTTTTTTTCAAGTTATCAAAACATCCTTCCCAAATCAAACCAATGAAACACTTTTCAAAAACAAATCTTAAAAACATCAAAATCAAAACTAATTGTCATTGATGATCACTCGCGCCGTTGCCGTTTGATTGTGGGTGATGATTTCATTCCCGTGGGAGCTAGTAGTGCGGCCACTCTAAACCGTTGTTGTTTGGTCTTCACAAACGCTCCCCTTCAATTGCGAAAACTTTTTCAATAATCAAAATAAAAACCGGTTGTCATCAATAGTCACTCGCGCCATTGCCGTTTGATTGTTAGTGATGATCCCATTTTCAAAAAGAGTTAGTAGTGCGGCCACTCTAAACCGTCGTTGTTTGGTCACCGCGAACGCTCAACCCCTTTTGCGAAAAACTCTAAAAAAGATTAAAAAACAAAAACCCTTTTCAGGACAAACAAGAACTACGTAGCTTTGAATTCTCCATCGCACCGGGAGATACGTAGGAGCGAGAGGCCAACTCTCGTCAAGCGCCAAAAATAAAATTTTTCATTAAGTCTTCCCCTTCCCTTTCTATAAAGAGGCAAACTTAAATAACTTCCAAATCAACACTTAAAACCACACGTTTAATTAAAGGTTCCCTTTCGGTAGAAAGGAGGTGTGGGGTGCTAATACCTTCCCCATGCCTAATCAACCCCCGAACCCAAATTTTCCGGTTTCTAAAAGGCCATTCGCTTTCCAAAAAGGTTTTCTTCAATATTTTTCTTATAAAAAATATTGGTGGCGACTTCATTGTTTTAAAAAGTTGTAAACGAAGAAAGATCCCCTCAGGGACTTTTTCGGGCGCAACAATGATGTTTTTCCAAACCCAAGAACAATTTATAGGAGTAAGGGTATGCCACAAGTTAGAGCTTGAAAAATAAATGCTTTTAAGCATACTTGCTCAATAAGAGGAAGGATTGGAGATGACCCTCCAAGCCTTCTTGGTGAGCTGAGCAGTGTTCATCTTCTTGAATTCCCGAAAGCCCATGCCTCCAAGACACTTAGGTGGGCACATAACCTCCACCTTCTTCCAATGAATGCCATGATTTCTGTCTGAGGAGCTCCACCAGAAATGTGACCATTGTAGTAGTGAGGGGATCACAAAAAGTGTATGGGAGTTGGAGGAAAGACATGACATCGGATGGTATGACCCGCACCACAACTTTAATAAGCACCTCCTTCGTTGTTTGGTTAAGTAAATTTCCCATCCGGCGTGCCAACTTTGAATGAACCCTTTCCTTTATCCAATTGAGCCCCTGGATTTTTTATCCCCCATTCAGCAGCCACCCTAGGTATTTACTAGGGTTATCCCCTTAGAGGAATGTTAGCAAAGCAACCAATATTGCCTTTGAATCAACATTAACCTTACTTCCAAAAATGATCCTAGACTTAGATGAATTAACCTTTTGCCCTGAGGCACCAGTGAAAGCATTGAGAATTGAGATGATTTGATACAGGTCCTCAGGGGTGCCTCTTGAAAATAATACCACAACATATGCAAAGAATAAGTGAATAAAAAGGTATGGGGATAAGGTATTTCTTTGTTTAAGGTTTCTTTTAGGTTGTAACTTTCTAGAATAGAACCCATTGACTTGGTAGGCATAGGACAAAGAGGGGACTAAACTCATAAATGAATTAACCCAACCCTCATCAAAACCATAAGTTTTAGGAACAAGACTCAGAAAACCCCAATCAACCCTATCATAAGCTTTGTTTATGTCTAACTTGAGGGGAAAACCCTACCCCTTAACCCTATTTCTTTTTAAGAAACTTAAAAGTTTCACGGGCAACTACCAAATTACCCTGGATATGGCGACCACCAACAAGACACTTTGTTGGGGAGAAATGATTTTTCTCATAATGGGCTTAAGCCTACCAACAATAACTTTAGCAATGACTTTGTAAATGAATGTACAACAACTAATAGGCCTAAGATCATAAATAGGTTTAGGGAGGGCCTAGTAAAACTCGAGCTAATACCAGACTAGCTCAATCGGGTATTGTAACTCGTGGGCCACATTTATTATGATTTTCTTAGAAAGATTTAACATATATAATATAATTTTTGTTTAGTTATTTCTTATAAATCTTATATAAATTATTAAAATCTATTGTGAAAAATATTCTAGTAGAATTCACAATTTTTTTTACCATCCAAAATTAGCCTTTCTTATCTTTGGTACTACCATGAATCTACACCATCAGCCCAATGACATAAGCGAAAATTAATCTTTCGTTTTATTGGTAGCCACTAGCCAGTAATGCACAATTTTTTTTTTGAGTAAAAGAAAGGGTTATGGAGCCTCTTTAAAACTTTCTCATGAAAAAACCCTCCTACACGTGAAAGAAAGAAGCTAGGTGGAGCCCCAATTCGTAGCATAAGCATTTAGAGTTTCAATTTGAAAAAAACGACCAGCATGAGTCTTAAGCTTCTTAGCTTATTGTACTGTCAAGCTTGGTAGTGAAAGTACTGGTATAATTTAGAGTGGTCCAATATGCTAGTGTAGAAAAATTCAAAAACACTTGTATACTTGGCAAAAGCACAAGCTAACCCCAATATGGAGTTTTTTAGGAACCCTAATTTTAAGATAATGAAACCCTAACTTGAATGCGACTCCACATTTTTTCTACCACCTTGTACCATCTCGCAATAGACTCATCCTCTTTCTTTCATCTTGTTGTTTTATGTTAAGTTTACCCGCCTTCTCTACTTTAGGGTTTTTGAAAGTAACAATGCGAGAGAAACAACAACATGAAATGTCAGAAAGAAAATTAGAAGAGTTAGAGACTAATATGACCCACATTATACATGGACTATTTTATCCCTTTTTTGTTGCTCAAGTGAGAATTTGGTCGACAATTATCGCACGCGTCTATGAGTTTACACGTTGACATTATTCAACGACTAACGGTATACTAGTCACTCATTTAATCGACATTTTTGGATAGTCAGAAACGAGAAACTAAAACGAGACTCAATTTTTCTCAAGGACTAATAATGTGTTTCGCGTGTTTTTAACCAGGGACAATTTAGACATTTACATATTTTATTAATAAACATGGTAATATATTTTGTGATATATAAAGTTCAAAATTTTGTTGCGCATAGAAGTTATACTCGGGTTTTGAGAGGGAGAGGGAGAAGAAGGGTTTTGTTAATTGGATCTGAATTGAGAATTAATGGGTAGCGGAGAGATGTCAGTGGCGGAGAGTGACGGTGCTTCACTACCGTCGGTGGGTGCTGATGCAATGAAAAGAAGGGTAACATACTTCTATGAACCTAGCATCGGCGATTATTACTACGGTCAAGGACATCCGATGAAACCCCACCGTATACGTATGGCCCACAATCTCATCATCCACTACTCCCTCCACCGTCGTATGCAGATTAATCGCCCTTTCCCCGCCGGTCCTGAGGATATCCGCCGTTTTCACTCCGACGACTACGTCGATTTCCTATCCTCTGTCTCCCCTGAGATCCTCTCCGAGAATTCTCACTCTCACTACCGTCAGCTTAAACGATTCAACGTTGGTGAGGATTGTCCCGTTTTTGATGGCCTCTTTCCCTTCTGCCAGGCCTCTGCTGGTGGTTCTATCGGCGCTGCCGCTAGGCTCAACCGTTCGGATGCTGATATCGCTATCAATTGGGCCGGTGGACTTCACCATGCTAAGAAGGCTGAAGCCTCTGGGTTTTGCTATGTCAATGACATTGTCCTTGGAATTCTCGAGCTTCTTAAACATCATAGGGTATTTTTCATTTCAATGTTCTCTTTTTCCTTTTACTTCTGTTTTAGTGTTGTTCACCGGTGTTTTTCCTCATTTAAGACCTATTTTCGTACCCTAAATTGCCTCGAACCGATTTGCACTTGATCACAGGACACAACATACACGACTATGCAATAATAATAATACATAAAAATGAAGATAAAATCAATGTAGAAACACAAACATTTATTTGCTTTTGCCTAACATACAAACAACATGGTACAAAATATATACTTGTAATGTTACTGTTGGTGCTTGTTTTGGTTATCTTTATCAAACGTCTTTTATCTCTTTCCTGATTATATTGTTCATTATGTTACTGTCCAGCGTGTGCTGTATGTTGATATTGATGTCCACCATGGAGATGGCGTTGAGGAGGCATTTTACACTACTGATAGAGTGATGACAGTGTCTTTTCACAAGTTTGGAGATTTTTTCCCAGGAACTGGACATGTTAGGGACACTGGGGCAGGCTCTGGAAAGAATTATGCTCTAAATGTTCCTTTGAACGATGGAATGGATGATGAGAATTTTCGTAGTCTCTTCCGTCCCATCATGCAGAAAGTCATGGATGTTTATCAGCCTGATGCAGTTGTTCTTCAATGCGGAGCTGATTCATTGTCTGGTGACAGGTTGGGTTGCTTCAACTTGTCTGTGAAGGGTCACGCAGATTGCCTTCGTTTCCTTAGATCTTTCAATGTTCCTCTAATGGTCTTGGGTGGGGGAGGATACACGGTTCGCAACGTTGCTCGTTGTTGGTGTTATGAGGTTCCTTTCTTTCTCTACTTGTGCAGGATTATGAATTATGAATAAGCATTTTGATGATGGTCTAATATGTTTACTAACTGATTACTATTTCTCTCTTTCTTTGTTATAGACAGCAGTGGCTGTAGGGGTGGAGCCTAGTAATAAGTTGCCATACAATGAATATTATGAATATTTTGGGCCAGACTATACACTTCATGTCGAGCCAAACAACATGGAGAACCTAAACACACCTAAAGAAATGGAAAAAATTAGGTGATTTTATATTAATTTCCTTTGATTGAATTAGTTTTGAATTGATGATTCTGATTTCAATTTTTAATCATACAAATGAAAATAACCATTGCCCATACATAATTATGAGTTTGATTACTCACGGACCATACAATTATACAGCTAAGTCACGCCCTTTCTTCATTGTCTCCCGCAACATTAACAAGCTATATAGACTTCAAATATTGGAACTAAAATCATCATGGCAAGTTGTCTTATCTAAGTGTTGTCCATACGCGTGTTAGAGGGTGGGCGACACTGCGAAGTGCTTACAGTGTGAAACAACTTTAGGTTATGATCTATACCTAACAGATTATTGTCACAAAGATATCCTAATGTGGTACTCTAGCTTCCAATCAAAGGTGTGGAGTAGAAACCAGCTTCAAATTCCCCCACCCCTGGCTAGTTAATGCTATCTCTCTGTTAGAGTATCTAAGATGATCCCCAAAGATTCGTTTCTATATTTCTTTGCTATTATCATGATTTGTTTCCCTATCTAATTAGGATTTATTGTCACGAATCAATATAAATAAGTGTATAGGAAAATCCAAAAAGCACTTACTCCGGCACTTTCCTGCTGCTCCAGCGTTCCCTTTTTCTTCCTACTCTCTGCGACTCCGATGCGCCTCTTGACTCTTGCTGGCGCCCTTTATATAGTGAGAAGTGGCGGGTGTTGATGTAGCTTGTGCAGATTTGGGGCGATGAGAGTCTTCCAGTCGGTGAGCTGAGAAAGAAGAGTAAACAGTAAAATAATAGTTGGGAAGGGATAGGGGAGCGGCGGCCGATGGGAGAAAGAAGGGGCTGCTAGGTTTTTTAGGTTTTGATTGGGATGATAGGGTATGCGAGTTTCGATGCGAGGGTGGATGTAGCTTGTGCAGATTTGGGGCGATGAGAGTCTTCCAGTCACTGAGCTGAGAAAGAAGAGTAAACAGTAAAATAATAGTTGGGAAGGGATGGGGGAGCGGCGGCCGATGGGAGAAAGAAGGGGCTGCTAGGTTTTTTAGGTTTTGATTGGGATGATAGGGTATGCGAGTTTCAATGCGGGGGTGGATGTAGCTTGTGCAGATTTGGGGCGTTGAGAGTCTTCCAGTCGCTGAGCTGAGAAAGAAGAGTAAACAGTGAAATAATAGTTGGGAAGGGATGGGGGAGCGGCGGCCGATGGGAGAAAGAAGGGGCTGCTAGGTTTTTTAGGTTTTGATTGGAATGATAGGCTATGCGAGTTTCAATGTGTAATATCCAATTTAAAGTTTTAAATATGGAAAACTCTTATTGTACTTATTAAAATTTTTTATTAAAATTTTTAAAATAAAAAATGTTGACTAAAACATTAAATATTGAACTTAAAATACAAAATTGGTACTGGTTCTGCAGCCTTGTATTGATTTTCTAGACATTGATGTAGCAGCCAAACCACTACCCGCTTCGGTGCTACAGCATTTTGGGGGTCAACTGCTACGCTACGTTACCCGCCATTGGTTACATAGGACTCTACTTTAATAATTGTATTCATACTCCTTTTTTTTTTCAACCATTGTCATCGCCGTGCTATCTTTTTTCCGTGCTCTGCTATCTTTTTGCTGTTCCATCGGTCAAGTTTGATTCGTCAGCCTTTCCTGGTTTTGTTGGGACCACTTTCAGCTTATGGGTCTCTAGATTGAGTTTGGATTCACCACCATTTGCAACTCCCTATGGCACCTCCACGTGATCTCCCTACTAGATGCATTTTTGTTTCTCTGATTTACTACAATTGTATGTGTTTCTTAGAAAACACCGGTTTTGTCTCAGTTGCAGTTTAACACTGATTTTGTCTCAGTTGTTGTCCCAATTTTAGTTCGGCACCAGTTTTTTTGTCTCAATTGTGGGTTTGGCCAAAACTTCTGTCCTGGCTGCAATTCGTTCTCAACTTTTGTTCTGATTCTGTTCTCTCCTTCCGATCCTCAATATGAAATTAAATTATCCAGCTAGAAGATACGAAAATATCATATATTATCTTGATATCATCTGATAAGGTTGAAGATTGATTTCTTATATTAGAGTATCTTGTTATTTGTTTTTATTAAACCATGTTCATAATTCGTAGTATTCTCTCTCTCTTTCTCCCTCCTCTGTTTATCAAATATAACTTCAACACTCCTTAAACACCCCAAAAATGGAATGGTATTTTATAATTTTGAAGATTGGGTTTGATATTAAATGTGGCAATCAAGTGGTTTAATTTAATATTTTCTATTCTTTCTCATGTGCTACATATGCTTCTTTTGATTGATTTTCCAGGAACACTTTATTAGAACAGCTTTCCAGACTTCCCCATTCACCCAGTGTACCTTTTCAAACAACACCATCAACCATGCAAGTTCCTGAAGAGGTTTGTGCTTCTTAAACTAGTAGCATATATTTTCCTTCTGCCATTTGTTTTTATTTGTTTTTATTTAGTAAATAAATGGATTCAGGAAGAAGAGGACATGGACACAAGACCAAAGCATCGCATCTGGAGTGGTGCAGATTATGATTCTGATAACGATGACGATGTGCAGGCTAGGATAACTCCCCATATGAGGTAAGGGTTTATGAAGCTGAACGGTAAAAATGCATTTCGTCTACCACTTTTATAGTGTAGGAGTATGTAGATATTCATGGATTTGTCCCCTGGACTGTAGGAGTAGGTAACACCATTGCTCTATGTAACCTGGAGACCCTAGCCTCAATTTTAACTTTCTTTTTTTCTACCTCCCTGCTTAGCCATTTCAGTTAATCAAGCTTCTATTGCATGCAACTTTCATTTTCGAAAGGCAAATTACGTAAATGGTTGCATTGTTAATCTGTGATTCAATAAGAGATTGAGTTGCCCTATTAGCTTTAGGGTTAATCTAGTATGAGGCTTGTTTGAGAAAGTAGTAGTTAATGTAAGATAGTTGGACACTCATTGACTGCTCATTTTTTATTTAGGATTGAATTCCTCTTCCCTAATTTAATAGTTAGTTGCACTTTTTACCCTTATTCATTGATGAGCATATTACATCTTCATTTTGACATTTTCTATTGCAATTTTGTCTTCCATATCAAATATAATCAACATTTATTAATACAAATTATCATAAGTATTGTTTTTCTATTTTTCTTTGCTCCTCCTTGTTTCTAGGCTATGTGGCTTATAGTGTTTGCT
This sequence comes from Oxytropis ochrocephala, assembly GCA_020916435.1. Classification (NCBI taxonomy): domain Eukaryota; kingdom Viridiplantae; phylum Streptophyta; class Magnoliopsida; order Fabales; family Fabaceae; genus Oxytropis; species Oxytropis ochrocephala. Next base: position 23,595,994 of record CM037089.1, read on the forward strand.
TATAATCTTAATTTGACCCGATAATACAGCTCTTAGCAAAAAGAAAAAGAAATTAAGTTCCTTTTATCTTGCCTTGGTCTAATATATGAAATTTCAAACTCCTGAAAAGTTATAGACCAGACGAATGAAGCAAACTAAAACTTGTTAAATTCTTTCATTGCTGTGAATGTTGTGTCCTACCGGTATAAGGTTAATTTAAGAATGTAAGCAAGCACTCTCCATGTGCAGCAAGTTTTAGATAGTGTAACAAAATAAAGAGGGAGAAGTAGAAGTTAGGAGAAGGGTACCTTTGACCATTTATGTTTAAGATTGTCAAATAAAATATAATTTTATTTAAAAAGATAGTATAATGGAGATTATTAAATAAGGTTGTAATATGCTTTTTTTTTTGATGGGCAAATGTTAGTTGTTATTTGTTAGGAGTGGAGGAAATGCTTGTTTTCGGAGGTTTGAACCCTAGACCTCCTTCTTATACTCGTTCATTATAAACCGATTGGAAAATGAAACAAACCTAAATAAATTAGGGTGGCAAAGTGCATTAAACCTTTAATTTTAAGATCATTGTTTATTTTAAAATTGAGATTACAAGAAAATGATGTTGAAAATAGGTCACATTGTCATCTGCAAGTTTGATTACCATTTGGTTCTTTTTTCACAATAAAAGCTAATAAATATGCATTCCATGGTGCAGGTCTGCTGCAGATGATATGGATGAAGATAAGCCTGAAGTAAAGTAAAGGCTGAAGGGTTCGTCATCTCAATAGTGATAGAACAGAGCAAGTTATAGTTTAGCTTGTTTTCTGTTAGTGGGAAGCTCATTACTGCTTAGGCTACATAAGTGATAGATGGACGTTTTGAGGTTTAAATCTTTTGATGTAGATGTATAAAGTAGGAAGCAGTTTACCCCAAAGATATTTTGTCACATATGTGCGGATTGTAACATTATGGGTGTCTGGTTTCTGGAAGAACACCATCCCAAAAATCTCATGGCCTTGCATGTTTGCTCTGGTGGAGCTTATTGTTTGGGGCTCTGGTTACCACCTGAGTAAACATCATGGAGGCAGAGATGAATTTCCTGATCTACCCCCATGGGGAACTGATATATAGCCATATACACTAAAATTTGGAGTATATTTTTGTGCGGTTTTTAGCGTGTAGACAAGATTTAACAGACAAAGTTTAGAACCATGGTTTTTGGATATCCCAATTTTCTCAACACCTATTCAAACACCTCAAATTTTCTCTATGTAGCTCTTTTTATCGCATCATTCACCTATCACATATTACTCTGTTTCTTTATCTTTCTTGGTTTAGATGGGTATATATGGGTGTCTAAGAATCAAACACCTCAAATTTTCTCTATGTAGCTTATTGTTTGGGCCTGTTTTTTGGGAACTATTGACAAATTTTATTTTGACTATTTCTTCTAGCATGCCTTTTAGGTAATCGGCAAAATCTCACCTCACTTGCGTACATGTTGAGGGAGGAAAAATTGTACCAAAGATAAAGATAAGGTGATTAATTTGCACAATATGTTTGATCCCTAAGGCAAAGTCTTGAAAAATTCTAGCAAGACAAACTAACATGTTAGCTTTATTAGAATCCTAAATTGACAAAATTCCTCCTCCTCCTCCTCTACCTAAGGAGGGGTAGAAGGATATGAATTCTCTAACTTTAATGCAGGAAATGACACTAATTTTTGTCTCTATCTCTATCGTTCTTCATTTTTATGCCTAAAATTAGGTTTCTCCGACCTAAAAGTTAGAGATTCAATCATAGTTTTGAATTACCCCAAGGTTGCTGGCAAACTTGTGCATCAACCCTTTCTACTTCAGTTTCTTGCATGACAATAAAATCAAGCTTTTCAAAATGCACCAATAATATTATTTTCTTCTTTTTAATTAATCACCTTCATACACGCTAAAAACCGCACAAAACCAAAACCATAAATCTTGAACACGATCGCACAGATCAACCATAAAGAGTTTCCTATTTTCATGAGTGGTGAAGTTTTAAAATGGTTGGAATAAACAGAAAACCACTATAGTCTTAGTCTTAAGAGAAAGGCCGCGTAACAGAGCAAATCATCTTGTTCATGAATTGATTAGTTAATTTAGTTGTATACGTGTGTGTTGTTGTTGTACTATCACATAATTCACACAGCAAGTTTACCTTATTATTATCTTAATGTTGACTCAGTTTCGATGGCTCCATTCCGAACTCAGCAATGTTTGTAAGTCCCTATTGAGGGCGAAGCAGTTGCATGCTTGCCTTTTAAAGACCCATCTCTCACAAGACCCCTTTTATGCAACTCAAATTGTTAGGCTCTATGCATTTAACAATGATATTCACTCTGCATACCATGTGTTCGACAAAACGCCTACTCGAAGCGTCTACCTTTGGAATTCCATTATTCGAGCTTTTGCTAAGTCCAAAAGATTTAGAAATGCAATCTCTCTATATAGGACCATGCTTGGGGATGAAATAAGACCCGACAATTACACTTATGCTTGTGTTATACGTGCCTGTTCTGACAACTTTGATTTTGGTACCTTAAGACGTGTTCATGGAGGTGCTGTAGCTGCAGGGATGGGACTGGACCCTATTTGTTGCAGTGCACTTGTGAGTGCTTATTCAAAACTAGGCTTTGTTCATGAAGCGTGTAGAGTGTTCAATGAGATTGCTGAACCGGATTTAGTTTTGTGGAACTCACTAATTTCTGGTTATGTGTGCTCTGGTGAGTGGGATGTAGGGATGCGGATGTTTAGCTCAATGAGGCTTGTTGGGGAAAAGCCTGATGAGTTTACATTGGCTGGGTTGCTTGTGGGTATTGCAGATTATAGCTTGCTGAGTATTGGCCAGGGATTGCATGGTTTGAGTCAAAAGACTGGGCTTGATTCAGATTCTCATGTAGGTAGTTTACTGGTGAGTATGTACTCAAGATGTAAGTGTGTGGATTCAGCATATAGAGTCTTTTGCAGTATTTTCAATCCTGATTTAGTTACATGGTCTGCTCTTATAGCTGGGTATTCTCAGTGTGGGGAGTATCAGAAAGTGCTGCTCTTTTTCAGGAAATTAAAAATGGAGAACAAGAAACCAGATTCTGTTTTGATCGCCACTGTATTGGCTTCTATAGCTCAGACGGCGAATGTAAAACCAGGATGTGAGATACATGGTTATGTTCTTCGACACGGATTGGAATCAGATGTCAAGGTCGCATCTGCTCTCATAGACATGTATTCAAAGTGTGGTTTCTTGCAATTGGGAATTTGTGTGTTCAGCATGATGCCGGAACGGAATATAATATCATATAATTCAGTAATTTTGGCCCTTGCCTTGCATGGATGTGCTTCTAAGGCTTTCCAGATGTTTGATGAGATACTGGAGAAACAATTGGTACCTGATGAAGCAACATTCTCTACTCTTCTTGGTGCTTGTACTCATGCTGGTCTTGTCAAACATGGCCGGGAGATTTTTCGCAAAATGAAAGATGAATTCAACATCAAAGCTAGGCCTGAGCACTATGTTTACATGGTGAAGCTTCTTGGTAATGCTGGGGAGTTAGAAGAGGCTTACAATCTCATTCAATCCTTACCAGAACCAGTAGACAAGGCCATCCTGGGAGCCTTATTATCGTGCTGTAATTCCTTCGGAAATTTTGAACTCGCAGAAACTTTAGCTCAGCAGCTTTCTATAAGTAATCCTTCTGACAATGCTTACAGGGTTATGCTTTCTAATATATATGCTGGTGATGGGAGGTGGGATAAAGTGGAGAAGTTGAGAGATAAAATGACAGGAGGTCTGAAGAAAATGCCTGGATTAAGCTGGATCGAAGGAAGTTATTGCTAATTCTGAAAATTAAGACGGGTTCTGCAAAAAATTGATAGACTGTAACGGTTGTCAAATATTAAGAGGCATAATCTCAGAAAGGTATTATACTGTAATTTGAAACATAGTTCTATATATTTATTCTTCCTGGAGAGTTGTCATGCAACAGAGAGCTATCAGATCTAATCTACAAATCACATAATTGGGGTGAATGTCACCTTAAGTCTATTTCTGATAGAAACACATTAAGAGTAACCGCTTGTGTTTTTGTTTATTAGACCACATTGATTGATATATCTGAAAGGAAGGAGCTCATATCAGAGTCAAATGTAACCTATATGCCAGCCAATCCGTTTATATAGAGGCTAATGTAAACTCGTGCTTGTATCACATTTGTTAAATAGGGTGATTATTTACTAATTTCACATTGTTTCTTTAATCTCAGCGTTTCTTCAAACATCTTTTGCGTCCTATGAATACAATTTGGCATAAACACATTTTGATGTGTTTATATCACACAGTTGACTCATGAATGTATATATTTATTTTCTTTTACAGATTATGCCTCTTGGTAAATTGGCATAAACTAACTGAAAATAAATTTAAATATTTCTGCTTTCAGTGGCTAAACACAAGTGGCAGCCAAGTATTTTTTTAATACTTTTTATGAAATACTCTATTTTTCACGAAACTTGAACATTGGCTCCTTTTGGAGTAGCCTTAAAGTGATTTTTCCTTGTCGAACCACTTGTGATCAGACAAATGGATTAGGAAACAGAAACCATGAAAGTGGAAACACAGTTGGTCTTGTTCTTGTACCAGGTTCTTGCTGATGGCTTAATAGTTAATATTCCAATATCCAAAGGGCACTGTGGATATTACATAACAGTTTAGAAGAACCCATGGATTTTGATCTTTTCCATAAGTCCGGGAATGCGAGAAACAAATGGGTGATAGGAGGGATGTTTGAATTTGCATTGTATGGTACATTATTGTCATTTTGTTCCGAACCTTAAGTTACTATTTCTTTCTATTAACTTCAACTATTTGAGTTTGATGTTTTTCTGCCTCAATTGTAAGCAAATAAAATATTTGTATTCATTACATATCCAAATCCGAATGCTTAAGTTGTTTTATTTCCATTTGATTGAGTTGACTCATGAATTATGTAGTGATGTGCCAAAAATGGATTAGCAGTTCATTCCCAAAATCCTACTATGCTTGTGCATATTTTTCATTTTTGCATTTGATTGAGATCTTTGACAATGTATTTGAACAGTATGCTGGGTGTTATAAGCAACCTATTTTTCTCGGGTACCATTTTGCTCATGAAGTTGAGAATCAGTTGAAGTTTCTTAAATCCAGCCAAATTTGTTTATGTATTTTGTGCTTATTAGGAGGAGAACTTATCTAATCTACATTTCTGCTAGCCTAATGTTCCATATGCTGAAATGAATGCCCTAGAAGCTACAGAAACTCTCTTGACCAGGTAAGCTTCTAAACCTTTATCAATGAATGGCTTGAGTTTACTTATTTTCGTTTATTACTATTTGGTTATTGATACTAGCTAATTTGTTTCTGAAAAGGAAAAAAGGTATTTTATCAATACTAAGTGCAACTGGGGCTCAAAATAATCCCAGGACACCGCAATTTACAGCTTGATAACAGAGTTACGTGCTGCATGAAAGTTAACTCATAAGTTAGATTTTAGCTGGTATAGGACTGAGATTTTATCACCTCAGAAATAGATGCTCATGCTATTGTGTATTCATAAGGTGCTTTAGCACATGTAACGAATTGAGCTCCATTGTTGCAAGGCTTCATAGCTCTGTATCCAGAAATATGACATCTTCATAGATATCGACCCTAGGTTCTTTCCTTGAATATAATGGATTGATATCCTAATCTTCGCAACTTGCTGAAAGTCATGTCTTAATATACAATGTTACTTTCGACCATTTAGGAGACGGAAATTATATCATTGATTAGATGATCTCATTTTTTAAGACTTCAAGCCGAGTATTCATTGAGTTTTTACGTCGGAAGATACTTCATTCCGTTTTTCCACCACCATAGTTTTCATTTAGCAATTAGCACTTGTGTAATGTATTGAATGTTCTGCTATATATGCTGGTTCAAAAGTCAAAAATGTGTTTTAGTATCCAGTGTTGAATTCATAAATTTAATTTCCTATGATTTAGCTTGTCAAGCGTCAGTATGTTTTGATTATCTGTTTTGTTTTGGGTCTAAAAAAAGCTTGAAAGAGAAAGACACGTGATATTTGGGGGTTCATAATTGTGGTTTTTTATGCTGTTTGTTTGGAGTATGAAAACGAATAAACTAAGGCATGAGCTACATTACTGGTACAATGCTGCTAAGGAATATAAGTTCTCCAACTATTTGAATTATCATGGGAGTTTTGTTTTGGAGCAGCTTCCTTTGAACTGTGAAAGCATGCATTTCCCATGACATCAGCCGACAACGGGTCCTCACTCCTCAGCACTTGGGAAGCATGTCTTGCAGTTCCAGGTTCATACAAATTCTTTAACTTCTTTCTGATTGTCCTAAGGTAGTTGAGAAGTTATACAACTAATAAGGTTCAAGGTTTTAAATAAAATGGACTTTGTTTTTCCATTTAGAGTATTTAATGAAGTGAATAAATGCTGCAGGGGTCCTTTGTGGGACGATCCTTTGTTTGTTCCTGATTTCATTATGGTGTTGGTGCCATATTTGCTTGGGAAATTATTTATCTAACCTTTTTATGTAGCAGTAGCAATAGCAACATTGTGGTTATCAAATAACAGCATATCACTTTTCTAGCCAATTTTGACCAATCCTGTATTTTCTTGCAGTAAGACAAGCCGAATTTTTCTTGGTCATTGCTTTTCCCAACCTGTTCGAAGGCCCGTGTTCGAACAGGTGGAATTTCGTGAAAAAAAAGAGGTTTTGGCTGGCCTTTTGGTCTTTTCACACCCTTATGAGGTGTGTTTTGAGTAGGAGGGGGTGTGGTAAAAGCAAACGCCTATTTCTTTCGGTTGTCTTTCTATATTGCTTTTATTAATCTGAAACACACGGTTTCCAAACATTAGCCTTAGGTCATTTGGGTTAGCTTTGGTTAAGGTTCCCTACAGCTGGGATAATTTGTGCGACATGTAGCTTTTAATCTAATAACTCAAACTTTTTGAATTATATGACTTTAATGTACATATTTTGCAGTGTTTTCAAAGGCGAATTAATCGAACGGTTCAACCGATTAAATTATAACTCGACACTATCTCTGGCGGGAAAGGATCCCCTCCAGTGACTTTACTATCCAGTGGGATTTCCACCATTGATTAAAAAATAAAAGAGTCGGTCTTTAATGCATTAAAGTATGAGAGAGAGTGTGTTGAATGATTAAGATTAAACACCGCACAACCTCCAGTGAAACTCCCAACAGAGAGAATCCTCTCCCATCTCCGGCTTAGTTATTTGAACGATTTGATCGTGGTTTTATTCAGGTTCGAGCAGTTTAAAGCGGTGAATCATGACTTAGAGGTCTCATTGATTCGACGTCCGGTTCCATTTTCTATAAATTGTTATTTTTCAATACCTCTAATTTTCATTCAAAAAGTTATCAAAATGTGAATCAGAGATTTTTTTTTATTACAATGTTATTGGTGCGCAGAACTTGGCTTTGTCGACTAATCTATGTTGAGAAACCTAACTGGCCATGACACAAAATTTGAACTTAAGACTTTGGGGTGAGATTCAGACTCAATTACTGCTCAGACCAACCCTTGTTGGTGAATCAGGGATTACAATCAATTTAAAATTAATATTGTGGATTAGGGATAATAATTCCATTTTAACCTATTCATATTCCCTGGAATTATCCGTACATTAATTCTTACCCTTATAGCAATTTAATATTAATATTTTAACATGATACTCACAATTGGGAAACCCACAACTCAGATGCTGAAATTTTTAAACCTTGAGAATAAAATTTTATACAGATGATTGGTGCCACTTAATGGTGTCAATACATTCTGTTTCTCATTTAGTCAATTTGATCCCAAAATTAATATGCCCATACTAAGAGAAGTAAAATTAGGTAATCTGGCACTCCACCGAGTTGTTCTAAAAAGAAAAGCAAGAATTAATGCTCTTTACTTTTCCTTGGTGCCATTCTCGAATCTGATGTGAATGCCACAACAAACTAGTCGTAAAAATTCTACTAATTCCTTTCAGTGTCTTGTTAATGAATCTTAATGCTACTATTATTTTCTGCATAACATTAAAGTTGTTACGGTTTTAGTCATGGAAACAGCTTTTCCCTCAAATATGATGCGTTTGCTAAGCTTACATAAGACTTCATTTCCCTACTCAATAATGGGAATCATATGACACAATTAACCAATTTCTAAATGCAGGAGTAGATCCCAAAGAGATCCCACTTCCTCATGAATTTATCTTGAATCGGTATCTTTTGGCTCAACTTTATCCAAGTTTTGCCAAGGGAGCTATGGGTTTCATCGTTTTTTTTTAATTTCTTCGCTAGCAGAATGTGAAAGATTACCTTTTGATTTACCATAAGCGGAAGAAGGTGCATGTTTGGTTTGGTGGTGGGAGCATCTAAAAGTGCTTTTGAGATTAACTTTCGTGATTTTATAAGAAAAAAAGATGTTTGAGTTCTGATTGTAAAATTGATTATGCTTCCTAGAATTGATTTTCCTCAAGAACTATTTGTAGCTTTCCGTCGAGAATCAATTCACAAAATCAATTCAATCGAAATTAATTCAACTCACCGCCAAACCAAACATACACTTAGTAGCAGGTTATCAAACAGAATATTCGGGTATCAGATTTGGTTTATTTTACGTTGCTTCCTATTTAAACCTATTAATTTCTTCATTATTTGTCACAGTTCTTTACTTGGGCGGTTCAAATATATCTATTCCGTACATATTCGTTTCTGAGTTTTTTGAAATAAATAAAACATATGGAGTTTTTGGAACTACAATTGATCTCTTTATTACATTAGCTAAAACTTATTTTTTCTTATTTGTGCACCACCTTTACTTTTTTTTTTGGTCCAAAGGAATTGCACCACCTTTACTTTAGATTCCATTGTTACAGTTTTGCATTCGTTCATGCTTTTCCCAAACACCCCACCTACTCTGTGTACACCCCAAGCCTAAAAATTCCAGAAATACCTTTACGTGAAACACACTCCCAAACACCCTCACGTTGAATTTTCACTTGGTTCGACAACAAGGCCCGAACTTAATTTTGACATTGTAATAAACTAAGGCCCCGTTCGGGGTGGTTTTCTGTTTTCTATTTTGAAATTTTTAAAAACCAATACCAGTTTTCAGTTTAAAAATTTTCAAAAATCAAAATCACTTTCAAACATGAACATAAAAATAAAAATTCATCATAAGCTTATTTTAATCAAAACAATATATAACATTAAGCTTATTTTAACGGTGGTCAGAGTGGTGGTTGGCGGTGGTCGGAGTTGTAGTTGGTGGTGGTTGACGGTGGCCGGAGTGGTGGTTGGCGGTGGTCGGAGTGATAGTTGGTGGTCAGTGGCGGACCTACATATATTTGAGGGGGTTCACTTGAACCCCCTCAAATAATAAAATTAGCACTGATACTTTAGGGAAAAATGTTTTTGCATCCCCTGAAAAATATGTTTTGCACCCAAGTTCTTAGTTTTGCACCAAAGTTCCTAATTTTGCACCACTCTAATGCACCACACTCACACAATCACTCACACTCTTACTATATTTTATTTTAAAAAAAGTTTTTGTCTCTCTATCTCTTTGGATCCATTCTTGTTCTTATTATCCTAATTTTGAATATGTTAGTATTATTTAGTTTGTATTTTGTGTTAGTGCTATTTAATTTGAATTTTTTTACCAACAACAGTTGATTTGAGTGGTAACTTGGATCCCATCGCAATGTCTCAAGTTCGGATTTTGGGTGTGACAAAAACGCAGATTGGAAGGAGCGGCAATATTGATTTTTAGTGCTATTTAATTTGTATTTAGGAACTAATTTGTGCTATTTAATTTGTATTGGTCTAGTGCAACGCAAGTTGAACCTGATAAAGTCTTCTTTTGAAGCTGACACTAGTTTTGCTTGTTGCAATCGTAACTGTAGAAATAACTTCTCTGCTATGAATATTGTGAAGAAATGTTGCGTGATCGGATGTGGGGTACATGGATGAACGATTGTTTGGTGACGTACATTGAGAGTGATGTATTCAATAAAATTGACTCTGAGCTTATTATTCAACGATTTCAGAATATGAAATCACGTAGAGGAGAATTATGAAATGTATAATTTATTTATTTATTTAAATATATTATAGTCGTTTTTAATTATATTTTCAGTAAATTGTGTATTTAAAAAATTTGACACCCCTGACCCCGGGGTCCTAGATCCGCCACTGTTGGTGGTGGTCAGTGTGGTGGTTAACGGTGGTCAGAGTGGTGTTGGTGGTCAGTGTGGTGGTTGGCGGTGGTCGGAGTAGTGGTTGGCGGTGCTCGGTGGTGGTTGACGGTGGTCAGAGTTGTAGTTGGTGGTGGTCAGTGTGGTGGTTGACGGTGGTCGGAGTGGTGTTGGTTGTGGTGGTGTTGGTTGTGGTCATAGTGGTGGTTGACAGTGGTCGGAGTGGTGGTCGCCAGTGGTCGGAGTGGTGGTTGGCGGTGGCCAGAGTGGTAGTTGATGGTGGTTGATGGTGGCCAGAGTGGTGGTCGATGGTGATGGTTGGCGGTGGTCAGAGTGGTTTTGGTGGTGGTCAAAATGGTGGTTGACGGTGGTCAGAGTGGTGGTTGATGGTGGTCAAAGTGGTGGTTGACGGTGGTCGAAGTGGTGGTTGGCGGTGGTCGGAGTGGTAGTTGGTGGTGGTCAGTGTGGTGGTTGACGGTGGTCGGAGTGGTGTGGTGGTGGTGGTCAGTGTGGTGGTTGATGGTGGTCGGAGTGGTGTTGGTGGTGGCCAAAGTGGTGGTTGACGGTGGCCGGAGTGGTGGTCGGAGTGGTGGTTGGCAGTGGTCGGTGGTGTTTGGCGTGGTTGGAGTGGTAGTTGGTGGTGGTCAAATATATTGATGATCAGAAGTGGATGAAACAAAAACAGAAACAAAAATTATAAAACCTATTTTTGTGGTTTTGAGTTTTGATGAAAAACTGTTTTGAAATTAAAGAAAAAACCAACTCAGCTCCATTTTACACGAACATGTTTCTGTTTTGAAATTAACTTTCAAAACCAAAAATCAAAAACTTAGAACCACCCCGAACGAGCCCTAAGGAAATAAAATGGAAGAAAGAATCAAAGAACTGGTTCGGCAGACATGGCCTGAACTGATTCGGTAGGCATGGCCCGAACTGGTTGACAATAAGCAGCCGGAGTAGTTAAAATCACAAAATTGGGGGGTGTTCACAAGACAGTAGGCACGACACCTCTGCACTCGGACATGTTCGGTTCTTGGAATCCGAACACATGAAAAATCTAGAAAAAAATAGGGACACACTGGAAACAATTTTATTCATTAATGGTATTTTGCTCATTTCGCAGGGCTTGCGGGTGTGGGCTGAGTAGGTGGGGGTTGGGAAAAGCATGGACCTTTGCATTTGGACGTTCTAGTATTGCTCTATTACTCCTAATATTGTTGGCTTACGCTTTTTCCAACCCCCTCCTACTTACAACACATCTCTAAACCTCAAATGTTTCAAATTTACCCTCACGTACAACACTAATGGACGACGCATTTTTCATTGGTTCGATTGCCTAGCACCGAATTGGTTCGGTTGTCAAAGTCCAAACCGGTCCAGTTAAGGAGACCCGTATCTGACCAAAATTCAACCTATGGGATTTGACACTTAACTGGTTCAGAGGTTGTCGTCCGGACCAGTTCAATTGCTGGTAATGGTACTAAAGAATGTTCAAACAGTGGGGTGTGTGTCAAAATAAACCATCCCCGACAGTGCTGATCCGAACAGGTTTGATTGTCTGTCATTGGAACCATTAAAATCTTGAGAGAAAAAAGACGGGCACGCTAGGAACATTTCGCTTCATTAAGGGTATTTTGGTACTTTCGTTGTGTTTAGGGGTTTGTGGTGAGTAGGTGGGGGTTGGGAAAAACATGAGCCATATTGTTACTTTGCACTCTCCACGTCCTTATCACTTTGGGGAAATACTTCATTCAACTCCCAAGCTACTCAGTAGACACCCCATCACTCTCAAAATCCCCAAAGAACCCCTCTTCTAATATAATTGGTTCGGACTGGTTCAGACCACGCTAATCCGAACCTCTTCTAATATAACTGAAAGGAAAAAAAAGGGTGTGTTTTGCGTTGTTTACTGGTTTGGGCCACACTAATCCGAACCTCTTCTAATATAACTGAAAAGGAAAAAAAGGGGTGAGTTTGTGCATTGTTTATTGGTTCGGACCACGTTTTTTTTGACAAACAGGCAGATTGCCCGAATTTATTAATAAAAATAAGGGAAAAGACAGAGAAAAGCGAAGGGGGGACTAGATCGAGACCCTTGCCAACAGAGAAAATAAAACAATAATAGAAAGACTTTAAGATGGGCCCTAAAACATTGTAGCCTACAGGCTAGATAATAACCAATCTAACTAACAGAAGATAGAAGATACTCAAGCTAGAGATACAAGCTTGAAACAAGCCAAATTAAAAGGAGCCAGAGACTGAATTAGCCTTTGAGAGAGTATTGTAACCAACAACCAACTGTTGTTTCTGTCTTAATTTCTTCTTTTAAAAGGACGACGTTAATCCGAACCTCTTCTAATATAACTGAAAGGGAAAAAGGGGTGTGTTTGTGCGTTGTTTACTGGTTCAGACTATGCTAATCCGAACTTCTTCTAATATAACTGAAAGGAAAAAAGGATGTGTCTGTTCGTTGTTTACTGGTTCGTACCACATTAATCCGAACTGGTTCGGACCATACTAATCTGAACCATTATAAATCCGAAAAAAAAAGCGCGCACATGAATTTTTAGTAGAAAAATAGTTTATGTTAAGTTATTTAAATATTATTTGGCCCTGCAAATGATTCTGTACCAAAATAGAACTAGAATGATGTCAAATTCTCGGGGAAGGATCCTCTGCATGTAACACCCCCTTCTACCATAACTACTATTCGAATTATTTTGAAAAAATCAGAGTGCATAAAATTTTCAGTGCAGCCACCCGAGGGTGCCACATTTAAACAAAACGCCTTAAACAAAACTCCAAAACATTTAATTGGAATAAAACTCCAGAAGACAGGATACATAGCGCCAAATAATATCTGGGAAAATTATTACAGCCGTGGAAAAATAACAACTTAAACAATAGTTCGAAATGTAAAAAGAATAACAACTAAATATCCCCCCGGTGCTACGTATCAGAGCGACTCGACCAAACACGAAGAAGGATCTCTAGTCACCTTCATTCAGTTCAAATACACTACCAATACAGCTACACCAGGAATTACAGTTCACCAAGAATTACAGTTCACCAAGAATTATGAAGGCACAATCAATCACCAGAACATGTATGCAATGTATGAAATGCAACTCAAAACTCCACTGGGCATATGCATGTGGATCCATCACCAAAACTGCCTTGAGGGCATTCACCAAAACACCAAAATATTTTCAGAGGCCGAGGCCTATTCACCAAAAATGCATATGATTATGCGACACCATGATTATGCACCAAAAACACCAATACACCAAAATAAAGCAATAACATGCTCACCAATAATTACATGTATGTTCACCAAATCACCAAGGAGAGTCATAGACCTCTCATCACCAACACACTCACCATTTGCTTTATGACACCATAATTAATACTCCTACAGGGACTAAAAGAACACCACTAAGTATTTCCACACCAAAGGACTAAAGTCATCATAAGGACTAAAGTCAACGCCCGGGACTAAACCCACACCTAGGGACCAAACACCTCATAGGGACCTATTCCACCCCCAGGGACCATTTTAACACCTAAGGACCAAATTGACACCATTAGGACCATTTTAACACCTAGGGACTAAATTGACACCATTAGGACCTTTTTAACACCTAGGGACTAAATTGACACCTCGGGGACCATTCTGACACCTAGGGACTGTTTTGACACCAAGGGGATTGATTTGGCACCTAGGGACTATTTTTGAACCCACACTGAGACACGGCGCCAAGTTGCGCCTTGGGTCGCAAAATTGGCGCCCATCACTAGACATCAGCGCACCACCAGCGCGCGCGCAGGCGACAAATGGCGCCCTTGCACAAAGACAACACCCACGCACACACACACACACACATAGGCGCCACCAGCGCATTGGGGGCAGCAAAAATGGCGCCCATCCATCGCCTCGCACACGCCAACCCAAAGAAGATTGCTGCATACACAGCGCCAAGTTCCTCGCACTTTGGCGCCCGCTCTCTGTTCACGCCCACCCGACCACACTAGCACACACACAGCGCCAAGTTTGCAAAGAAACTAGCGCCTCTTGCGCTGCACTCCTCCTGGCAAAGAACAACAATAAAAACTCGCGCCAAATTCATGCACTGGCGCCCTCCAAAGACACACCCCAACCCACTCCAAACAAAGAGCACAGCGCCAAATCCCTATGGAATTGGCGCCCCTAACACTATTCACAAAGACCTTAAATATAAAAACTCAACTACAACTAATCATCTTCCTAACCATTAACACCTATCACACCCCATACTACATTTAACTCATGCAATTCACCTTATGACTCAACCAAATAATTACTCCTAGTGTTTATATATTCAACTTACGCTACAACAACACCATAACACCACAATCAAGAATTTATCAAATCAACATTTATATAACAATTCAATTCAATCTTGTATAAAGTCAAACAATCACCCAATCAATTGAGTACTCCAAGAATCAAATAAAACAAATACTCCTAACACCTGATAAGCACATACTTTCTCCTATTTAAATTATGTTAAATTAACAATTAATCACCATATTACAATTGACATACACCAAGTCATTCAAGATTCATCAAGAAACATATTTACATGTACAACAACACCATATCATCATGAAAATCAATCATATACTCACAAATCATTTATATACATTACAAATCAGTCACCTAATTACTCATAACCCCTAATATCTATGATTTCAAGGTTTATAAATTATTAGCTAGGATAGAGAGCCCCCATACCTTTTTAGAATTGAAGAAGAAGACCAAAGCTCTCAAGGACACCTCCCAAGACACCAACAATCCCCGTTTCTCCTCCCCTCCTAGAGCTCCACGAAATTCCTCTCCTCTTTCCAAGCCCTAGCCGCGCTCCTCTCTCTCTCTCCTCTTCTCACTTTCTAATTTTTGATCTCTTTGCTCTAATGAGGGTTTCTCCTAAGACCCTAAGGTTTTTATTAACTGGGTTTGGGCCACTTAACTCCAATGGGCCCTAATTGCACCTCCTATTTACTTTCTCACATCCTCCCCATTTAATTAAAATACTCCCCTTTTATTTACTACACCCACTCCTTAAATTAATGAGCATCAACACTCTAACATTTTTTTAATTTGATTTTTAATTCCCAACCATATGCTACTTTTCCTCCTACTTTTCCTCTCTCCTATAAACCACTTTGGTTTTCCCTAGAAACTTGCTTTTAATAATAACAATAATAATAATATTAATAATAATAATAATAATAATCATCATCATCTTATATTAAGTATTTATAACATCAATTTTAGTCCTTCTCAACATGGTCGTTATGCCAAAAACTCTCCAATTTGGTCTACTACCCTATCAAATCAACTCCAAATAATTTCTAATAAAATTTGGGGCGTTACACTGCAGTTTGGGCGGGAACTGCAGAGTGCAGTCAGTGTAAATATAGACTTTTTAAATCGGTTCGTTTGTAAAATCGATGTTAAATATCTCTTACACACATATATTTAACATCGGTTAGGTTGTTCAACCAATTTAAAAAGTCTATATTTACACTGACTGCACTCTGCAGTTCCCGCCCAAACTGCAGAGGATCCATTTCCCAAATTCTCCTCCTCAGCCTAGATCTGAAAAACCTTGTAGATATTGGTTGGCTCTTAGATTAGCCAAAAGAGTACCCTCTCTCTTATTATTCTGATGAATTATTTATCTTTCGGAAAGCAAGATTGCATAGCCCAAAGTTTATATATATTTCCTCTAATCATTAGCTCCAATTATAATCAATCATTAGAATTCATACAAACATTATATAACGTTGGATTGAACACCGACATTGACTTTGTCTGCATGCTCGTTCAAACATCGAACTTGGAAGTTGGAACCACTAAATAAAGAAAGTTGCTTGAATGATGAGCTACCAAGGGATAAGGATACATGGGGAATTCATGAATTTCTTTTTGTAAACTTATTTAGTCATTGGGTGGATATGCATGCATATTAAAAAGAACCCTTTTGTTGTTCCTGAAAATTAAATCCAAATATAGAATAAAAAAGAATGCTTAAATACGTTTTTACCCCCGCAAATATGAGGTGTTTTGCTTTTACCCCCTGTAAATTATTATTTTTTAAAAAACCCATTGCAAAATCAACTTTTTTGATTTTAGTCCTTCTGCTAGATGGACGTTACAAAAACGTCTATGTAGCATTTTTAAATACGTTTTTACCCCCTGCAAATAGGGAGTGTTTTGCTTTTACCCCCGCAACAAAAAACTTAAATCCCCTTCTTTTTCCTCAGCACCCACCCAACCTCATATCAACTTTTCCATCTCCAACACAAACCAACGCTTCCATATCAAACCAGAATCCATCTTCTCATCTTCTTCGTCTCTCTCTGTCACAGAACCAGCAAGCCAACCATGAGCATAACAAGGGATAAGGATACATGGGGAATTCATGAATTTCTTTTTGTAAACTTATTTAGTCATTGGGTGGATATGCATGCATATTAAAAAGAACCCTTTTGTTGTTCCTGAAAATTAAATCCAAATATAGAATAAAAAAGAATACCAAAAGAAATAGGACACAGATTTAGCAATGAACACATTCCTTGGAAGGATGGTTCTAGTCTCACATGTATCTATTGTATAGTAAGGAATAATTAACAGTATGTATGTTGTGTTGGTGAAAAAGGAATAATTGATTTCACAACTGTTCCAAACACATAATTTACGTGTTCCCTTCCCACGTACATTGACACTGTTTCCTTTGCATAGGAAATGTGTCTCTATAGAGTGTTATAATTAAATCTTTTCTTTGGCCAAGGAAGGAATATATTGAAAGGAAAGATCAATAAAGACATTGAAAATGTTGATCTAATAAAGTCATAATATTTCCCAGGAATGAATGTATGGAAAGATCGAAAGCAAGCAGTAATTAATACGACATGTCGTGTCGTGCAATCTCATCATGCCACAAAAATTCCAAGATCAAAATTAGATTGCTATGTAGGGGTACAGGGTTTTCCATACGAAAAATAGCACTTCACTCTTATTCATTGATTAGCAATGTTTATCCTGCAATTGAACTAACATGATGTAGCATAAGTGGTAGATACTTGAGTTCTTTAACTGTTTTAGTCTTAAGTTCGATCTTTGACCAATGCGTATTGAAAAATATTTGTTTGGAGATATCAACCCGACCCTTAAATGGATCTCCAATACATCGAATGATTAGTTTCTACGATCGTTGTGGAGGATACTTTGATATTTTTTTAATAAAATTGGACTGCCGAGATACATTAATATGGTTGGTTCTATTGGAAGTCTTACATATCACCCAGTGGTTATAAGTAAGGCAATCTTCACTAGATGTTTAATGATGAGTTAGACACAAACCCAAATTTAAATATGGAGTCAGAGTTAATCCAAGATTCGTTGGGCCACCAAACTTTGGTATTTTATGTTTAAGTGACTTTGGGGTAATGCTGATATGTATTTTATGTTTAAGCAACTTAGGATAATATCAAAATGGGAAGGGCTTATTTATGGTTTAACATGTCATGCTCTAGGCACCCTTGGAAATCAGAAAATGGATAATTTTCTAAGCAAAACCCTTGATCTCTTAGAGACCTTTTTTGTAATTAATTAATTAATTGTATTCATGAAAATCATTTTTGATTAAGGCAATTCAAACTACAACCTTTGCTGAGAACCCATCTAAAACTATACATTTTGATGTAGTCTCCATATGGGACCTATATCAAGAATTCCCTCCAAAATCCTCCCTCCCCCTCCTTTGGCGCCAAACCCCCCTTTTTTTCCTTCTCCAAACTTTCTCTCCCCTTCATATTTTTATTCCTCTTTTCTTCTCTCTCACTCTTTCTCTCACTCTCTTCTTTCATATTTTATATTTTAGTGGTACTTTACAATTAAATAGAAAATTTTACAATTAAATAGAAAATGTACCTCTATAATCAAATTTTTGGAATCGAACATTAATTTCGTAACAAATTATATAAAGTGTGACGCTATACAGTGTACCTTTTGGGTACTTTAGTGTCTGAAAAAATTCAATTTGTTTAAAGTTGCGAAGTTTATTTCTTAGTAACAGAATTGAACATTAATTTCGTAACAAATTATATAAAGTGTAACACTATGCAGTATACTTTTTGGGTATTTTAGTGTCTGAAAAAATTTAATTGTTTATATATGTGAAGTTTATTCCTTTATAATGAATTTAATTTAAGAAAAGTTAATTTTGTAACAAAATTTAAAATTAATTTTGAGCCAAAATATGTAAAGTGTGACGCTAAGTAGTGTTTTTTGGGTTCACTTATGATTCAGAAATAGATTTAGATAGTACAAATATACGGAGTTTGTTTCTAAGTACTTGGTTTGGACGTCAGACCAAAAAATAATTTACTGTCAAAAAACGTAAAGTACGACATTAGGTAGTGTGCTTGATTACTTTGGCGTTCGGAAATATTGCTTAAATGGGTTAACTATTTACTCTAACTTTAACACAAATTATTTTTTGTTCGACAATTTGTTGTTCATTGTCCTACTACAAAACACTTTCATCTTTGCAAATATATGCTCATATTTTTTTGTACAGTCTGACTTAAACAACATCTCAATAACTTCTATCTCCGTTCTAAAATTTTCCATAAAATAACAAAACTATTACAATCTTTATAGTCTATAAATATTTTTACATGTATGCCATTTGAAATTTTGATTTTAGTTTCATAATAATCATATCACATAACTTAAACTTTGTCTTTAATATAACATAAACCATTGTCCTCTCTCTATAAAACCTAAAGATTGGCCTCGTCCATCGGACGGGTCACCACACTAGTTATAATAATGGTAGAAATGGCCACAACCCACATCTACACCAAAATTTTGCCCCCACCAAGAAAAATGAAACTAACCACTAGTAAAACAATATCCTTTAGGAGCTCTTTCAAGAAACCACCTCCACAAGACCAATTCCTCCACATAGAGTTGTTTATCTGAGAAAGTAAATCCTTTCTTGAGTCCTATCAAATACCCCACAGAAGAAAATCCAAATCACACTCTTTCTTGTCCGACTAAAGCTTATCTACTGATATAAGTATTTGTAAGACTATTTAAGAGAGATTTTAATGAGGCCCTGTAGTCCTTTTTCTTGTAAGGGTTGGAGTACCTATTGTACTCCCTTTATTGAATCCATTTTATTATCGGAAAAAACTGAAATAATATCCCTTCATTTTCGCATGTAACAAAAATATCTATTAAGTCATGATCATATATAAGCAAGTCAAAGCTTTTTTGGTTAATGTACCAATTTTACTCTTATTAATTGCTATATTTTTTCTTTTCTTAATGCAAGTAACTATCGGTTTTCCAATATTTCCTTTCTTTTCACGGTGTTTAAGAAAAGTTAATAGGAGTAACATATAAGACATATTTTTTTAACTATTATTAATAGACATACATAATCGTTTTTTATTTGTGAAGCATAACAACGGAGGAGGGAGTATAAGATAAACAAATATCTACAGACTACAATCTATACGGTGGCAAATTATATTAGGAGCCGGGGATGCCACGACACCCCCAATTTTTTAAAAGTTTACTCTATAAACACATCTATTTAACAAACAAAATAATATTATATAAAATTAAACGAACTGCAATTACAAACGTTGATGAGTGGTGCAATGGTTAGACGCTATTATACTGATCTCCAAGACCCTAGTTCAAGTCTAGTTGCTTTTGTATATTTTTCTCAAAATTAGCACAAAAAAATTGCTTCTAGCCGGATTTGAACCGCAGACAATAATACTGATATACTTAAAAGTTACCACTAAACCAAATGAAACAACTTTTTAATTATTGTGAAAAACATTTTATATATTTGTTCCTGATTTGGCCCCCCAATTTTTTCCCGAAGATCCGCCACTGAATCTAAATCTAGAGATACATATGAAGGGGAATGATATTCATATTCACATTACATCACTATAGTGTTTCTCTTATAAAAAGAAGTATATAAGTGTTTCTTTTAGGATAAATAAAAGAATGGAAATAAAGGTAAGGCAAGAAGCACATCCCAAGTGTAAGTGTCAAAATCAAGCCTTATTTATTGATTGCTGGGGGCAGAAGAAAAGATTAGTCTCATCTCGATTGTTAAGCTTCTGCAACAGATGGGGTCCTAACCTAACATTGGGGAGTGACATTGATTCAAGTGTGGTTGGGGGAGGGAGAATCGGGACTGAAAATGATGATAACTACATGTTGGTATGGTAGGAAAGTGATAAGGACTAAGTGCAGTGCAGCTGCAAGCAACAGTGTTGGACCACTTCTCTTCTCATTCAGTTTTCTCTTTCAAGGGTGACTATCTAGGTGAATTTCTAATTATTGCTTTAGCTTTCGTTTCTCTACACTCTTTCTCCTTCATCCTCTGTTTCTAAATTTCCCTTTCTATATATTGTGTGTACATACGGTTCTGTCTCATTAAAGTCTAATAGAAATGCTCATTAACTCTCTTTCAAGATGTTTCATCCAAATAACAGTTTATAACCGAAGATAATATTATGGCTGAATCTATCTACACCACTCTCTACATCCTCTTAAAAACAAACTTAAGTGACAAAAATACCCCCAGTGAACTAAGTTCACTATAGGTCTGTAAAATAAAAACTTAGAACCTATAGTAAACTGAGTTCATTAGAACTATTGTAAACTCAATTCACTATAGGTTATGAATTTGAGTAGTTTTACAGACTTATAATGAACTCAATTCACTATAGTTCACGTAAACTAAGTTCACTAGAACTATCGTAAATTCAATTCACTATAGGTTATGAATTTCAATAGTTTTACAGACCTATAGTGAACGCAATTCACTATAGTTCACGTAAACCGAGTTCATTAGAGTTATAGAGAACTCAGTCCACTAGGGTTGTTTTGCACAAAACCACCTTAGTGAACTTAATTCACTATAGTCCACCTAAACTCAGTTTACTAGAGCTATATGAGTTCACTAGAATTGTTTTCAAAAAAAAACATCATAGTGAACTTAGTTCACTATAACTATAGTGAACTCAGTTCATTATAGTCCACGCAAACTGAGTTCACATAACTATAGTGAGCTCAATTCACCAGGGTTGTTTTCATCATAGTGAACTTAGTTCAATATAACTATAGTGAACTCAATTCATTATATTCCACGCAAACTGAGTTCACAGAGCTATAGTGAGCTCAATTCACCAGGGTTGTTTTCATCATAGTGAACTTAGTTCACTATAACTATAGCAAACTCAGTTCACTATATATGATGGTTTACAATAATAAAGGTAATTTGGAAAATTGCTAATTAATGGGGTGTGGATAGCCAATATGAGTAAACAACCAGCCTAATATTTATTATCCTAACAAATTAAGACGGTTTACTAGCTCATATTGTTAAAACCCATACACATGTGAAAGTTGGGAAATAAAATTATTTTTCGAGGGAATGAAGTTGCGTGTACAATGTATCCCAAAAAGCTATTTCTTGAGGGTAGTTTAATCTTAGAAAGTGGAAATCATTAAATTTGTCATTTTCAAATCGGTGTGAATTCTCTATGGTGCTTCCTATCATCCACATAAAGTTGACATACTATTGATAATACTCTCTTTTATAATACGATGTCACTAGACACTTACTTTATGGTTAGTTAAAATTTATGTGGATTTTATTATTTTAGAATTTGAATGTACGTAAACTCAATTTACATATATTTGTGGGAATTTAGTTCACCCATGTCAAAACTATGTGAACTCGGTTTATACACATTTATGTGAACTAAGTTAACGTGCTATTAGGAAAATCTTAAGTCCCATATTGACTAGTGATAAGATCTCAATAGAGTTTATAATGAAGATGCATTAACCCTCACCTTATAAGTCGGTTTTGGAGGTTGAGTTAGACCTAAACCACATTCTAAGACTTGCGCTCAGTATAAGTTCTAGTTATTTGTTAACCAAGTTCGCATCACATATGTGGACTGAGTTCACATATGCTTAATATAAGTTCTGAACATATGCGAACTGAGTTCACACAAACGTATGTGAATTGAGTTTTCATTTACCCATTGAGCTTAGTACACCCCCCTTTATATAAACTGGTTGGCCAAACACGGAGCTTCCTCGAGTCCTGATCGGTTCTTATGACGCCATTGCCCGACAGATTTATCCTTCATCCTTTTAGTTGTCACTATGGAAATGCAATATAGTCGAGAGTAGTTTGTTTTGTTGCCTTTACTTATCTCACTAATAAAAAAACTCAATTCACATACATGAAAAACTAATTTTCCCGAACTCAGTTCACATGAAGTTGTGTGTATAAATTAAGAATATTTTTGTTATTTAAAAATATATATATTATTAAGTGGGTGTGGATAGATAGGACTGAGGATAGAATGAGTTGAGATCATCTCATTTTTGAGAAATAGAGAGAATCCCAACCCAAATAGAAACACTCAAATAAAAATTCTGGCGCAATACAATTATAATTGAATTCAGTCTCTCCATTACAATTCTAGATGATACGAGATACTTTTGCAAGAAAGAGAAGAATGATTATATGGCGGTATATATATATTCCTACATTTATGCATTCTTATTTTGCTTACAAAATCTCTCGTAAAAAATTACAAAACTCTTTGCCAAAACAAAAAATTTAGACGTTAGATATGCCTATAGAGAAAGCAGTTGCTGCAGCAATTCAACTGCAGAAAGTGTTAAATGTCATGAGCAGTTTTAATAACAACATTAAATAATTAAAGCCAGAACAAATTTAATTTTGATAAGTTTTTGTGAAAAAATACTGCTGAGAATGATTGTCGGGAATCTAGTTAAAAAAGTTAAGGGTAAGGCTAAAATAAATATTGTAAAAACTTTTGGCTCGTTACTCCTTTAACTGCGTCAAAGATTTTCTAAAACTACACATTAGAGTGCCTAGACAAGAAAATGTCATTTAGACGTTAGATATGCCGATAGAGAATAATATCGCATCGTTGAGCTTTTGCAGCAATTCAACTGCAGAAAGTGTTAAATGTCATGAGCAGTTTTAATAACAACATTAAATAATTAAAGCCAGAACAAATTTAATTTTGATAAGTTTTTGTGAAAAAATACTGCTGAGAATGATTGTCGGGAATCTAGTTAAAATGTAGTTAAGGATGATAAGGCTAAAATAAATAATATGAAAGATAAAATATAAAAACCAATTTTTAATACCCATTGCGCGACATAAAATTACTCCTTTAACTGCGTCTATAAATTAAATAAGAAAATTATAAAATCAAAAAGAGATGGTTATTGAGGAACACACTAAGAAAAAATTGAAGAAAAACCAAAAAGAAACAAAAAAATGGAAAAAAGAGAAAAAACAAAAAAAAAACCAAAACCAAAAAAAGTTGCAGATCGCAAAAAAAGGAAACCAAAAAAAAATTGGCATTTGGCGGAAATGCCAAGCCGCATTGCAAGATAAATTGATGCCAATATTCCGACCCGATATAACTTTGTCTTCAAGTACAAATCGCCAATGAGGGTTATCATAAGCCGTGTCTCATTGCATAAATCTCACTACAAAAACGCGAATTAGCGGCGGAATTAGCGAGGAATATTTGTCCTCGCAAAAAGCGACATTAGCGACGGAATTGTAGGTCCTCGCTAATGTGCCCATTAGCGAGGGAATTAGCGACGAAAATGAGATGTTACTACGCCGATTTGACCGAAAGCGGCACGCTTTTTTAGGCGATTAGCGACGAACTTTCAAGTCCTCGCTAATTGACCGACATTTTTGCGAGATTCTCGACCCATGGCGTGGCTTGGAAACGCGAGGATTAGCGAGGGGTCCTCGCTAATTCCTCATAAATTGTCATATATTTAATTATAATAACCAACCACCTTCTCTCTCTCTCTTCTCTCATTCTTCTCTCATCTTCCTCTTCCACTCCTCTTCCTCTTCCTCTTCCTCTACTCTCTCTCTTTCTTCACAAAACCACCACCACCACCACCACCACCACCACGCCCCACCACACCACAACCACTCTCTCACTCTCTCTCTCTTGACCCACCACACCACCAACCTCTCTCTCTCTCTCTTCTTCACAAAACCACCACCACCACACCACCACCACCACCACCACGCCCCACCACACCACCACAACCACTCTCACTCCTCTCTCTCTTCAACCACACAACCACAACCTCTCTCTCTCTCTTCTTCACAAAACCACCACCACCACCACCACCCTCTTTCTCCCTTACTCTTCTCCTTCTTCTTCTCTTTACACCACCACCACACCACCACCACCACACCACCACCACCACCACCACCACCACCACCACCACCACCACCACCACCACATCCAAACAATAATAATAATAATAATAATAATAATAATAATAATAATAATAATAATAATAATAATAATAATAATAATAATAATAATAATAATAATAATAATAATAATAACAGTAGTAGTAGTAGTAGTAGTAGTAGTAGTAGTAGTAGTAGTAGTAGTAGTAGTAGTAGTAGTAATAATAATAATAATAATAATAATAATAATAAAAAAAAAATTGATAAGCGTGCCAATCGGACTTGGGTTGCGTCTTTGTCAAAGATAAGCGAGGAATTAGCGAGGATGGTCCTCGCTAATTAGCGATCGACACATATTCCTCGCTAAATGCCACTAGCGAGGAGGAATTAGCGACCGAACCGGTCCTCGCTAATTCCTCGCTAATGGACATTAGCGACCGAAATGGGCCTCATTAGCGGCGGATATTTCACTCGCTAATCTCCGTGTTTCTTGTAGTGTCTGTTATCTGATCCATGTTTTCTTAGTAGCATAAGCGAACACTTACCTTTAGATGTAACTTGTGACTCGGCAACCCATGATGATATTGTGTTTAAGATCAATATAAATCTAGCTAAATTAATAGATTTTGGTACTTTTTCCATATAACGTTAGAATAAACAACCTCATTTGTTGGGTTTTTCCACCCCCTCCATATATCACATACACCCATATTGCCATTTAACCTGAATACCCTGCATTTTTTATAAATAAATAATTTTTTTAAAGATTCTCTGATTTATCCTTAAATCCAGAACCTTAATTTTGAGATTCCCAAAAATATCTCAAAAATAGGTATTTTGAGAACCTTAAATTTTGCCTCCATACCTATTTTTGAGGTATTTCCGAATCCTAAACCCCTTCCCGAATTTATGTGTAAATCGGGATATTTTTAAAAATTCGAGGGGGTTTAAAGGATTCCTGATTTACCGCATTTCAAGAAATCTGAACATATTTACAAAACCCGAAAAAACGTAAAATAAGGTAAAACCGGAAACCTAAAAA
Source organism: Oxytropis ochrocephala (assembly GCA_020916435.1). Classification (NCBI taxonomy): domain Eukaryota; kingdom Viridiplantae; phylum Streptophyta; class Magnoliopsida; order Fabales; family Fabaceae; genus Oxytropis; species Oxytropis ochrocephala. The sequence goes on from CM037089.1 coordinate 23,621,677, forward strand.
TTGGCCTCCTGATTTATCTATTTATGATGTATTTCCGGAATTGTTTGGATATCGTGGGTAATCTCGCCTAATTGGATATTTATGGGGGTATGGGGTATATGGAGGGGGTGGGAAAAAACTCATTTGTCAACGTGGTATATTTTCCTTCTAAGATGCTAGTCCATAACCTAGGTGCAATGCACGGATTGGCTAAATTCTTTTCGTGTAAATGAGTAATAATTTTTTTATACATTTATTAGCAAACCTCATTATAAAAATAATACTCTCGCTTCTTTTTTAATCAGACAAAAGCTTGTCCATCTGGATGGGAGCATTAAGTCGAACTCCCATTTTCTCGAGTACCTTATGACAATGGAACGTGTTGATTTGTAAAATATATAGTCAAATAACTCAGGAATAAAAATTAAATTATAACTATAAATTTAATAAACTTCACCCAATTGATTATTGAAGAATAAACATCACATATTAAAATATCTTAAATTTTTGGGACTACAATGTACTCCTTAAAATATAAAAAGAGAGTCCTTAACCATTTGGTCATGGGTTCGATCACCGATCGATACGTGATGAAAAAACATTTGTTGAGAGAGCTCAACCCCTTAAATGGATTTTTGATACCTCAAATAGATTAGTCTCTACAATCACCGAAGGATACTAAAATAGAATCAATTTTTAAGACTTCAAAATTTTTCATCGCCCACAAAAATTATTCATCCACAAATTTATCCTTCAGGACATAAAATTAAACTAAAAATAATTAACTGCGTCAGAGTTATTTACAGATTTTCTAGCTTCACTACACATTAGAGTGCCTAGACAAGAGGGCCTCCTTATTGGGTGTCATGTCATGTTCTCCTAATAACTCTCGACCATCAACGTAAAATATGTTCCATAACCTATTGGAATAAAAAAACTAGCAAGTAATTAAATGTATACGTATATGTTCCTATATTATAATAAAATACATATTATTCTGTAGTGTTAAAAAAGAACGTAAATGTAGAAATAGTTTTTTTGACATGTAGAAATAGTTGTGTATTTCTCAGATACGTTTCTTCTCCATGTTCATATATTATTTTCTTTCATTTTTTTTTGGAAAATAAAAAGGAGAAATAAAAGCAATAGATTTCGCTAGAAGGAGGGCTTGAACCTCCGACCTTGTGGTTAACAGCCACACGCTCTAGCCAACTGAGCTATTCCAGCTAGTTATCTTTTTATTTGCTTTGTGACTTTTTGTGTATGGGTTTGGGTATCTCTTGTGCCCTCTTATATTATTTATATGTATATTTAAAATTTTAAAAAATAAATAAATTACAATAAATCCGTTACATATAATTAATGTGTGAGTTTGAATGCTTAATACCACCAGCCAATATCATAAATAATCATCTCTTAGATACAATAAGTATTATATTATCATTGTTTAGAGATTAAGATGGATAGTTTTTTTAAAAGCAAAATTTAATTAATAAATAGGGATATAAAGTGAGAGTAGTTATTTTGTTATAAAAGTGCTCTCGTACATTACATTATAATATCATGATGCAACGATGCTAACAAAACAAGGCACGTAAATACTCATACAAAATGCTAACTACCCCGTAGAAGTACACTTTAGAGGCTCTACAGCTCACACATGAAACAATCAATAATATTTAGCTAGCCTCCATGGAAAAGAACATGTTCCAAAAGATATAGACTTAATGTATCCACTGCCTCCAATGCACATGGTAACTTGCCTGGATGGCATACCACACTGTAAAAGAGAAGTCACATCTACTAAACATGTATAGTCATACAAAATACAAGTAGTAAAATAAGGTAAATAAAAAAATTAGAATAATAAAATACAAGTTATAAAATTTAACTTCTTTATTTATTAATATATATCTAGTTTAATTACCATGAAATTTAATTTGCAGAAATAAAAATTTATAAATATTTTTTGTAATATCTTATATTGATCAATTAACATGTCCTTTTTTGTTATCAAATAGTTTAACCACTAATTTTACTAAACTCATCATTTGTTCCGTGAATATATCTGCTCCATGAGTTCATCCGCTATCAACTAGCTTATCTAATATCTTCTATTATATTAGTTATTCGTTATTCTCTAATTTATTCGCTACTTGCTATTTTTTACCAAACATAACCCAACACTAATTAATGAGCAAAATCCATGACTGAATTCTCAAAAATTTAATTAATGACAAGTGCATGAGTTAGAAAGGGAATGAGAATAGGAGACATACCCACATTCCAAAATATTATTATTAGATGCAAGGTCATAGTCATTCTTTTCTAGTGTACCTCCATTTATTACCTTTGTCTTTTGCATCCAATCCTTCTCCATCCACTCAATGCTGTTTCCCTTCCCTCTCTTATAACCTTTTGCCATTTAATTATCAACTTCCACACCCTCTATATTTCTTTATCTTTCTATCTATCTCTTTCCCTTTGCTTCTCTCTCTCTCTCTCTCTTGCAAATTAGGGTTTCCTCTTCTGTAACAATTCTGAGACTTATATACCTCTCATTGGCTAACACTCTTTTGTCTTGTGAGGGTAAAAGAGCAGCTTCTATAAAAAGGTACTTCCCTTTTAGTTCTTCTGCTCAAAGAAACATACATACATCACAAACAGGTAAAATCATGTTCATGTTTATAGCTTCTACTCTTTGCTTCTTTTCTTTATGCATATACAGTTCTTTTCTCTGTTTTTATGTTCTTTTAAGTAAAGTGTTGTGTGATAGACAAAACAGATCCTTTTCTTGAAGAAAAAAAAAAGACACTGTTTAGGGCTAGCTTTGCCCGTTTTATATATGCTTTTCTGATGTAGCTGAAATAATCTTCGTGGCTAGTTTTTGCAACCAGATCTCTGGTAAAGTTTATTTAATTTAGCAATGAAATTAATATAACCTTTTACTTGCTCATGCAGCTGAGTTCCGGCAGAAGAATATAAAGTTTTCCTGTTTGCACTAGTGTACGGATGTTTCACTGATGAATAAATGAAGAAGAGGAAGAAGAAATATAAACAAACTCATTAACTATATTTACATGAAAATCTAGAGAAAACAAAATTATTCAAGTTAAAACTAATAAATCTTCCAAGAGTTTTTCCCTCATGGTAAAAAAAGAAAAAAAGAAAAGAGAGTGTTAAGAAGAAATTATATTTTAAAAGGGAAATTTAAAAGTTTGTTAAAGAAAAAGATAAGGATAAAGTAGTCATATATGTGTAATAACATAATGTAATATTATATAGTATAATATAATATGAGAAAGTGACCACTTAAGACTAAACCTCAAATTTAAATCAGCTAGCAAAATTAAAGTCTAGGGTACGTATGATGTATGTGCTTGGGGAAGATTCTCTGTAAGAGATAGTACTAGTATTATATGAGATGGAAAAGGCTTAAATGGTCTATAAGATTGGACAAACTACCCTTTGGTTTTTTTTTATTACTGATATATTCTGTGTCAGTACTGAATAATAACATGGTTATGGATCCCTATACCTCCATTTCTGTGATTATTGATGAATATTATCACAGAAAAAAAACACAAATAAATTAAAGAATGAGAGGGGGAAAATAAAGAGGTGTAATTACTGAATTTAGAATTAGCATCAGATCCATGAGTCTTCTTTGTTGACCATTCAGTGACCTAATAATTCAAGAAAGGAAAGTTGTTTATTAGATATTTTTTTTTTCCTTTCAGGCTCAGGTACCAAAATGGCATCATCAAGTGCTTACAATTCTCCCTGTGCTGCCTGCAAATTCCTAAGGAGGAAATGCATGCCAGGCTGCATTTTTGCACCTTACTTTCCACCTGAAGAACCTCAAAAATTCGCCAACGTTCACAAAATATTTGGTGCTAGCAACGTGACTAAGCTTCTCAACGAACTCCTTCCAAACCAAAGAGAAGATGCTGTGAATTCTCTTGCTTATGAAGCAGAAGCTCGTGTTAGAGATCCAGTTTATGGTTGTGTAGGTGCTATCTCTTTCCTTCAGAGACAAGTTCAAAGGCTTCAAAAGGAACTTGATTCTGCTAATGCTGATCTCCTTCGTTATGCCTACAGTGATATTCCTCCAGTAGTTCATTCTCTTCAACCAGTGGTTGTTCCATCTTCATTTCATCAAATTCAACAAATACCTCATCAAAGGCAGTTTAGTGCAAGAATTGGAAATGATGGAAGTGGGTTTTTCTCTTTTCCTTATTCTCTTCCTTGGACTGATATCCCTAGCTCTGAGGGTATTAATGGAGGAGGAGGAGGAGAAGGAGGAGGTAATTTCTGATTTGTGAAATTGTGATCATTATTTGTACCCATCTAGGGTTTATGTTTGGTATTATATAAGTCTAGTTATGTTCTGTGGCTATGTATGTAGCTAGCTAGCCTTAGAGTTGGACTGATCTTTGTGGCTAGCTAGTTATTTAGCTACTGTTTGTTTTTGTTGTTATTTTATTTTAATTTGTCTAGTTGATGAACATGTTAAAAACCTAGCTATGTTCTGTAGTCTTTATCAAAGTCTGTCTAATTTAGGCCTGAATAAGTTGGTAGTATAGGGCATGCATGGTTGTATGATGTATGGCTATCTCTCTTAGTATTGTGTATCTTCTATAGGCATGTGCAATAGTAGTGTAGTAGTGTGCATGCGGAGTTGACATTCTCTGTCATTGTTTATCATGTTATGTTATGATATTAAGAATAAATGAGCTCCATAACTCTACTTACCCTATATACATATATTCCTCCTTTGTTTTTTCACATGGACCACCCTTTTAGTTTCTCTTTTATTACTATTTGCTTTCCTTTATTTATTTGATCATGGTAATTTTCCCTAAAAGAAAGGCAGAAGTAGTGAGGTCAGTGTGAGTGTGACAGTGAGGAGTGAGCTGATTATTTGCAAAATGTCACAATCAGATACAGAGAAACAAGATATTGTTGTGGTTGATTTCGTTCAAAGGATATAGAGGCTCATTCATAAGTCTCAATCTGATATGGAAGTTGTAAGAACTTTTAATGCAAAATTCTGTAGGTTTTTTGGAAAACACAATGGGTGTTGGGTTTGATGAGCTCAGCTCAACTAACAGGAAAACGAGCAGTGTTTTTTCTGAACTAATGTCTCTCTCTGCTTCAATTTGAATTGTTGTTTTCATCATGTAGTTGTACTCAGAAAAAGGTAATAAGATGATGATGATGATGATGATGATGAATCTATATATACTCTCAACCCTTGAAATTGAATATAAAAATGTGCTAAATAGTTAGCAACAGTCGCTGTCCTCATTGAATCCAATACAAAAAAAGTAGTAGTAGTAGTAGTAGTTCATCTTTAGCTACCCTTCCTAACTGTTGCTATCAAACCACAAACACTCAACCCCAGACATTGCAGAGAAACAGTGACACCTCTCTCTCTCTCTCTCTCTCATAAACTGCATCTACATTGACAACAACAACTTGCATGCATGCGACTAAATATCATTTTTTTATTTGCCCAGACATATTAAAAATGTACTTAATCAATTGAACGAACAGAATTATATAAATGATACCGAAAGATTACACCAAATGATTGCAAGCAAAAGATCCTGAGTTAGAATCCGGAAAACTATAACATTTCTCCCTCCCACATTCTCCTATCAACAAAATTGAGTAACCTTATTAGTCTTGTGAATTTTTTGATTCATAAAAATGTTTGTTTGTAATGTAGAGAAATATTGGTTGCCAAATTGACAGCAGGTAAAATTCTGAACCGATCCTGGTGAAATCAGAATGGTAGACGTCACGTCACAGCATATATAACATAAAACTTTCGAGATCCAGAAAAATGATAGGGTTAGGGTTTTATATATATGAATGATGATAAACTACTACTATATAGTAAAAAAGTTAAAAATGAAACAAAGCAGCTCTATGTTCTAACCTCCACGTTCAGGTTCAGCTGCATTTGCTCTTCATGTTCCCTCAAGAAATTAAAGTAACAGTGAAAGAAACCTTTCATTGTCCATTATTATACATACTATGTTATGAATATTTAGGATTTAAAAAACTGTTACTAAACCCCCAATGTTTTTTTGTTGTTGCTGAAAAAAAGGTGGATGTAATAGATCCTGATGGCTGGCTCACATCATGAAATTATCCTTATTTTCTTCGATGATTTGATTTCTTTCTTTGTCACTCACTCACTCACTCTTTTATTGATGAACATTCATGTGTGTCGAGTACAGAAGAGGTAAATGGTCACAGCCAGCCAGCCAGCCAGCCTCTTCTGTTTTGTCAGTGATTACTTTTCTCCCTCTCTCTTTCTCAGCTCATCACAAAGAGAGAGAGAGAGAAGAGACACTGTTTAATCACATAAGAATCCAGATTTTGCATCACAACACCACATGACCCTTTCTCAAATAGACACAAAGAAAATAGTAGTATGAGAGTAAGTACTCACGTTCATATTCATTTTTCTCTCTCTCTCTCTCTCTCTCTAACCCTGCAACCTTTCTTCCTCGAGATCAACAAAAGCCTCGACTTTATCTTTCTTGGAATTTTTATACAACCAAATCTAATCTATCGCTCATCAACTTTCCCTCAGAATATCTACCTTATACTCCGTCATGTCCCTATTCAATGCTATTGCTATGTTAACACATTATTATTATTATAGTATTGGACAGTTTCGCATTACAAAACAAAACAATTTTAAATAAATAAATTTGTTAATTGTTGCTAATAATTAAGGAAAGGGATGATAGTGATATAAGCTAGCTAGGAGCAGTGTTGGGGAGGGTCAGAGAAAAGTGAGTATGGCTTTCTGAACTTGTTGTTTCCTCTGAATTGAATGAATGCTATATAGATAGACTAATTAATTTTAGAATCCATCTATCAATCTTCTTCACTTCACACTCTGAAACAAATTAAAGACGTGGAAAAGAAGCAAAAGAGCAGGTGAAAATTGGCAGGGTGGGTAGGGTGAGGTTATTAGAAAGGAAAGGACAAAGAAGAGAAACATCATGTGGTGTGGTGTGGTGAAGGAGAGGAGGGGGGGACCTATTCCTATTTAAGCCCCCCCACATCAAATTCTTTATGTCCTCGTGGACCTAACAATTGCTTACAATGGGTCCAGTTCTTGTATCTTTCCAGTTATATCATTTCCATCTTCATTCATTCAATTCAATTCAACACCCCTCTCTCTCTTCATAATTTCATTATTAGACCCCAAAACATGTAGTACTAATGTACTTTGTGTTAATGCAGTCAAGAGAGACAAACGAGTCTATTGTCATGTTAATAGTATTTACAGACAGTCATTGAGACAAGTATACGTGTTCTTTTGATATGTCAACTTCAATTGAGTGTACCCAAAATATTCCAACTTTCAAAATCAACACCCATTTTCGACTTCACAATAACTTCTCAACCCCAGCTCTTTTTTCTCTCTTACCATTTCTTTCTCTTTGCTTTTTTTTTTTCTCCTGATACAATATCAAGAAAGTAATAGAGAGAATTTGGGGAAAAGTAAATTTCCAGTTTTTGTTATGTTAATATAATTGTTCATTTACAAGGAGTTTTTTTTTTGGATAAGTCGTTCATTTACGAGGAGTATTTATAATGCTTGATAACAATTTTAACTAATAGCTAACAAGCCAATATAATAGTCAACAAACCTAACTAATAGCTAACAACTTAATTTAAATATGATATATCTCACTCTCATCATTGTTTAAAAATTAGGAATAGCTAGAAAACCAACAAATCACCAAGTAAGGACCAAAACCACGACAAGATTAGAAATGATCATATGCCAATAGCTCCTACATCTTAGACATACATTCCAGAGGGTCCACACACCGCTTAAAAAACAAACTATGTCTTATCTTGGCCTTAGCCAAGAGCCACTTCCAAGATAAGTGTTTAATTGCAAATAAATATATCCTGTGAGAGATCTAAGTTTTTTCCAGAGAAGATGATCTCGTTACGGGTTTCCTGATTTCCTAAATAACTACGTATCAAATCATTATCAAACTCTTCCTATTTCGATCGCCATTAGATCGGATTGAAAATAGAGTAGGAAGGTCTGGAGGAAACACAACCACCACACCTAGTGAGAATTACAGAAAACACAAATGCTTGCATTTAGATCAGATATAACCAGTGACGGATCCAGAAATTTTTACCAGTGGGGGCAAAAAAATAGTCTATAAAAAAATATTGTAAATTTTTACAAAATACATTCATTACAAAAAAATATATTCTAAAATATCTAAATTTCTACAAATTACATAGCTAAAAAGGTAAAATTAGTACCTACTTATTCTCTTTTTTATTTATCTCTTGTAAATTTCTACATTTAATTTTAAAAAAATGATCTTATGGGGTCAACCCTTATTTTTTTATGGGGGCGAAATAAATTTGTTATATATGTTTCCAACCAAAATAATTTTTTATGCGTCAAAAAAAAAACCAAAATAATTTTTTAAGTGGGGGCAAGTGCCCCCAATTTCATATGAATAGATCCGTCCCCGGATATAACCCCTCTCTAGAATAGGTTCGTCTGATTCATGAGAAAGTGCCATGCAAAGACAACCACCTTAGTCGGTGTAGAAGTTTTCCACTGATTGTCTAGTACAAACATCTCGAGGGGCAACCCCGAAATAGGTGGAAGGGAAATCTGAGTCAGCGAATCATATGTCGATTTAAGCGAGTAAACACCTTTGTTTGATCCCTCCCAAACCCACTTGTCCTCACCACGGGATATATAGAATGAGGCTAGAAGAGACCTCAAGTTCGTCCTCCCAAACGAAAAGACCCCCTCCTATAGGAAAACTCGTATTTTACCCGTGCATCCGCACGGGTGATGCAGTATTTGTTATAATTTGCTATGAAATTATAAATACGTTGAAAAAACAATACCAACATATTGCATTAGTCATAATTCTCACAACATTGAATGTCAAATCAATACCAACATCTTCATCTCCTTCCTAAGAGAAAAAACAAATACGGGATAGGAAAAATGAGTGGCGAAACCAACCTAACCACCTAACCACTACATACCAATATCAATGAATAACTTTCTGTCGCTAATGTCCCTCGCAAATAAGTTTTTTTTTTTAAGTTTTTTTTTTAGTGTTAACGAGTGGTTTGTTAAGCATTACTGTATTGGTCAATTATGTATTGGGTTGGAGTAGATCTGGACCAATACAGTAACTCTGCTCAAAGTTACTTTTGTAGTAATTAACTTTTTTTTTCCCGACAAATTTGGAGTAACTAACTTGATCCTTCTCAATACATAATTGACCAATACAGTAATGCTAATTAACAAACCTGGATCGTATAACAACACATAAGGGGGTGTATCAAGTGAGAGAGTTTTTAGTATGAGGAGTAAATCTGGATCGTATAACAACACATAAGTGGTTGTGATTAACAGGTGAGTAGTTTGTAATAAACATTGTACAGAATAGTAGTTTGGGCCTCTGTATATTGTTGATTAGTTAGCCCATTTATTTGTAATAGCTTGACAGGCCCAATTATGTGTAAGGCCCAAGTCATGTGTAGCACTGTTATCTCTTCTCATACTCAGACATTGTATAAATGATTTGATCAATGAATAAGAAAGTAAGTTGAGCAATTCTGTTTTCAGTTAGAAATCCGTTTACAGTTACAATTGGTACCAGAGCTCCATCAAGAGGGCTCATGAATCGCTTTCCGTAAATCTCCCACCGTGTTCTTCGCCGGAGACACCACGTATTGCAAGAATTGAAACTCAACTATGGCGAGAAGAAACGGAACCTTCGTTCAAGCATCCATTCCAAGTTCGATGGATATTACGATCATTGGGCGGTGTTAATGGAGAATCTTTTACGTTCGAAAGAATATCGGGAAGTGGTTCTTGACGGAGTTCCTGTAGCACCGGCGAACGCATCGCAAGAAGCATTGAAGACGATTCATGACGCGAAACTGAAGGATCTCAAAGCAAAAAACTACCTGTTTCAAGCTTTGGATCGCAAGATTTTAGAAACAATCTTGAAGATGGATACTTCAAAGGATATTTGGGATTCACTCAAAATGAAATTCCAAGGCTCCTCGAAGGTGAAAAAGGCCCAATCACGGACTCTTGAGAGAATTTGAAGCACTGAGAATGAAGGAAGAAGAAAGTGTCAATGAGTACTTCGCAAGAACTCTCGCCATAGCCAATAAAATGAAGTCCCATGGTGAGAAGCTTACTGATACTGTAGTGGTTGAGAAAATCATGAGGTCCATGACGTCAAAATTCCACTATGTTATGTGCTCCATCTCCTATCTCTACGATGTGGAATCTCTTTCCATTGATGCTCTTCAAAGTTCCATTCGGTGGAAGAACAAAGAATGAAGGGATGCAAGGAAGAAGATCAGGCACTGAAGGTTTCTGGTCCAGGAAGAAATGGTGGAAGGGGTCGTGGCAGAGGCATTGGTGGAAGAGGACAAGGAAGGCAAGGCACTAAAGATCATATTGAATGCTATAAGTGTCGCAAGATGGGTCACTACCAAAGTGAATGCCCAAAACTTGGCCGATGATAAAGAAGCAAATTATGCGGTTTTTGATGATGAGGAAGAAATTCTGCTCATGGCCAAAACCAAAGATGAAGAAGAAGAAGTTAGAAGTGCAAGATGGTTCCTAGATACGGGTTGCAGTAACCACATTGCTGATAAAGAAGCAAATTATGCAGGCTTTGATGATGAGGAAGAAATTCTGCTCATGGCCAAAACCAAAGATGAAGAAGAAGAAGTTAGAAGTGCAAGATGGTTCCTAGATACGGGTTGCAGTAACCACATGTGTGGTGTGAAGGCATGGTTCCATGACTTAGATGAAAACTTCAGAGAATTTGTGAAACTTGGCAATGACATGAGACTCTGTGTGATGGGAAAAGGCACTATAAAACTAAAGATTGAAGGGCGAATTCAGGTCATTACAGGTGTGTATTATGTACCTGAATTGAAGAATAATCTGCTGAGTCTTGGACAGCTACAACAAAAGGGGTTAAGGGTAGTGATTGAAGATGACTTGTGCAAGATTTTCCACAAAGAGAAAGGATTGTTGATGACCTCCAAAATGGCCAACAACCAAAACATTCACTGTCATGGGAATCACAATTGGTTCTAATCTCTGTCAAGCTGCTACTGTTGGAGATGACTTGTATGATTTGTGGCATAGGAGATATGCACACCTCAGCTATGGAAGATTGCAACAGTTGAACCAGAAGGACATGGTGAAAGACTTGCCTAGCTTGAAGGAACCTACAAGAAGCTGTGCAGAATGTCTAGCTGGAAGTCAACACAGAGATGCCATATCTAAGAAGAGCAAGTGGAGAGCAACTAGGAAGCTGGAGTTGATACACTCAGATATCTGTGGTCCCATTTCTCCTGAATCAAACAGCCATAAGAGGTATTTTATCTCTTTCATTGATGACTTTACTAGAAAAGCATGGGTCTATTTCTTGTTAGAAAAGTCTAGTGCATTTGAAGTGTTTAAGAAATTTAGAACAATGGTTGAAAAGGAATCTGAGTGTCAAATTAGCTGCTTAAGAACTGACAGGGGTGGTGAATATAACTCCAATGCTTTTGTGGAATACGTACTGTGATGAAAATGGGATTAGAAGGCAACTTACAGCTGCTTATACTCCACAACAAAATGGAGTAGCGAGAAAGAAAGAATAGACGATTCAAACATGGTGAGAAGCTTTGATCAAGGAAGCAAAAATGCCAAAGCAGCTTCGCCTCGAGGCGCTTAAATGGACATTTTACATTCTCGAATAGAAGTCCTCTCAGATGTCTTTAAAGGATGTCACCCCCGAGAAGCTTGGTGTGAGTTAAACCTTCTGTGAGACATTTGAAAGTGTTTGGTTGCATTGCTCATGTACACATAGCTGATGTTAATAGGAAGAAACTAGATGATAAAAGTCTTAGATGTGTTTTCTTAGGTGTTAGTGATGAGTCTAAGGCCTATAGACTATATGATCCTATCACTAAGAAAATACTAATAAGTAAGGATGTGATTTTTGATGAGAATGATCAATGGAATTGGGATTCTGATGGAAGTAATAATAGTACTGGGCAGGGCATATTTGAGACTGAGAATGAGAAAGATAGTGAAGAACAAAGTATTGACCAAGTGTATGAAACTCCAAATGACCAAACTGCTGCTGCACAGAGTACTGGTACTGCACAGGGTAGTGATCAAAATGTTATGACAACAAATGAGGTAGGAGAACCATCAAATGCTATCAATATTGACAATAATGACACAAATAGAACTGGTAGAGTGAGAAAGAAACCAACCTACTTGAATGAGTATATTTTGAATGATGAAATAGAAAGTGATGTGGAGGGAGAAAATCTGCAAAACTTCATAACATTGAATGAAGACAGTATTGATCCTTCCACCTATGCTGAAGCTGCAAAAGATGATAAATGGGTTAAAGCTATGAAAAGTGAACTTGAATCCATAGAAAGAAATGAAACATGGACTCTAGTTCCTCTTCCTCAAGGAGCAAGGAAGATTGGAGTAAAATGGATATTCAAAACAAAGTTCAATGAGGAAGGGAAGGTTGAGAAATATAAGGCAAGACTCGTGGCTAAGGGGTATGCACAGAAATTTGGAATTGATTATTCTGAAGTGTTTGCTCCAGTTGCTAGATGGGACACCATTAGGTGTATATTGGCTGTTGCAGCACAAGAAGGATGGGATGTGTTTCAACTTGATGTGAAGAGTGCCTTCCTACATGGAGAACTTGATGAGGTAGTCTATGTTGATCAACCGTAAGGTTTTGTAAGAAGAAGGACAAGAGCAAAAGGTGTACAAGCTTAAAAGGCTTTATGCGGGTTGAAGCAAGCACCAGGGCACAGCACAAGAAGATTGAAGGATATTTCATCAAGGAAGGATTCAAGAAGTGCTCTCATGAGCATACATTGTTTACAAAGAATGGAAATGAAACCAGTTCAGATATTCTCATAGCTAGCTTGTATGTTGATGACCTGTTATACACAGGTAACAACACTGAATTGATTCATCAATTCAAGGAATCCATGAAGAATAACTTTGACATGACTGACCTAGGGAAGATGAGTTATTTCCTAGGGGTGGAAGTGGTACAAAATACAAGAGGTATCTTTATCAAGCAACAAAGATACATTGAACAAGTGTTAGACAGATTTGGAATGCTAGAAAGCAAACCAGTAGGAAATCCTGTAGCTGCAGGCAACAGATTGTCCAAAGATGATGAAGGAAAGCAAGTTGACTCAACTGGTTTCAAACAAATTGTGGGTAGCCTAATGTACTTGAATGCTACCAGACCTGACATTATGTTTGCAGTCAGTCTTATAAGTAGATTTATGGAGAAACCTGCAGAAAAACACCTTATTGCAGCAAAGCGTGTGCTGAGGTATTTGAAAGGTACTGCAGAATGTGGTATACTGTACAAGAGACATCAGAAACAGGGTGTTTTGGGGTACTGTGACAGTGATTATGCAGGTGATATAGAGGATAGAAAGAGTACCTCTGGATATGTGTACATGTTAAGTGCTGGAGCAGTATCTTGGTCAAGCAAGAAGCAACCAATAGTCACTCTATCCACCACAGAGGCAGAATTCGTAGCAGCTGCCTACTGTGCTTGCCAAGGTATTTGGATCAATAGGGTGCTTGAAGAACTTGGTCTAGAGCAAGGGAAGTGCCTAACTATTTTGTGTGACAATAATTCCACAATTAAACTGTCAAAGAATCCGGTCCTACATGGTAGGAGCAAACACATTGATGTGAGATTTCATTTCCTTAGAAATCTGTGTAAGGAAGGAGTAATTGAATTGAAATCTCATAGTTCAAGTGATCAACTAGCAGACTTGCTAACCAAACCAGTGAAGAATGAAGTGTTCAACAAATTGAAGGCTTGCTTAGGGATGTGTTCAGGCTAGGTGAAGCATGAAGGAAGTCTCTGTGTATAGTCTCTGTGTTACAATGTTTTGTAAACTGAAATTGTAAAATTTAGTTTAAGGGAAGTTTTGTAATAAACATTGTACAGAATAGTAGTTTGGGCCTCTGTATATTGTTGATTAGTTAGCCCATTTATTTGTAATAGCTTGACAGGCCCAATTATGTGTAAGGCCCAAGTCATGTGTAGCACTGTTATCTCTTCTCATATATACTCAGACATTGTATAAATGATTTGATCAATGAATAAGAAAGTAAGTTGAGCAATTCTGTTTTCAGTTAGAAATCCGTTTACAGTTACAATGTTATCACATTAACTTTTGTTTTAATCACAATCGCTCATTAATTTAATCTATGTCCATAATTGATTCCTACCCTCTCATTTTAACTAAGTTCTAATATGATGTATGGGGTACAAGTGCGCGCGCTGCCTCTGAAAATCAAGCAAGCGTAAATGTTAGTGCGACAAATCTTGCACAAAAAGAGAATAAAGCCATATATTATGCACCAAGCAATAATTTTTTCCTTGTTAAATAGGAGTAAGCAATAGTTTTGGCGCCGCCAAATCATCATTGTCATATCTAGTGAATTTGTTCTTTAAGATTGTGCAGAAAGCGGATATATCCAGAATACCTAAAATACATTTTTCCAGTTTAGATTTGATCAGCATATTTTTGTAATATAGTTATAGAGCAAGTCGGTTGAAAGGATTCAGAATTATGCTTGAATGTCACATGCAGTAAAAGTTCTAGAAAATGTTTGGGTGCACCTACTTCTTTATGAGCCATAATACAATTACTATATTTTTATGCTAAAAAAAGTTGCTCGTCTATAAGATTTCCAATGATAATGGCCATGATGGCTGTCACTACTTCTGTTCTAAACAAACTTATGATTATGAGTCAAAGAGATGCTCTAATTCATTATTTTCATTCCCTCCTCTTTTATTTATTTATAAATGAATCATATATAGATATGCTTTTCAGTCACTCTTTTGATTTAAACCTGTATTTATTATATTCTGCCTTTGAAACTTTATATATCAGTCGTTGAAAGAGCATGCAGTTTCTTATACATAGATATTGTAAAAGAATCAAACGAATATAATTTTTTAAGATATGCTTGAGTGCTCCAACTTCCAACAGGCATAATATATTCTATCTAAGAATCTATAGTTCGTCACAATATTGCCTAAAATTGTAGGATCCCATAGCATAGTTATGGGTTGAACTATGTATGGGGCCTTTGAACTAAAAATGAGCCCATGGTCAGATATTGTGTAATTTAGTAAAGGACTTTTCATTTACACTCTCCCTTATAGTCACAAACAACCCCTTTTTTTTTTAACGGCACTCACAAACAACCCCTAATTTTCAAAAAAACCCAAAACTACTCCGCCCTTAAGGCTTGCATGGCGTGCTACCCCACCGTACCTCGCCCTAAAATCAATTTTTTAGGGCCCCCAAAAGAGTACTTTAGATTACGAAAATATTAGATGTTTAAATACACAGTTTTTTTCTTAATAATTGGGTTGGTGAAAAAAGAATTTAATTTCGTGACAAAATATGTAAAGTGTGATATTGAGCTATGTGTTTTGGAGTATTTTAGAATTCAGAAAATTTGTTAATTGTTCAAATACGCAAAGTATGTAAAGTGTGAAAAAATTTGGTGAAAAAAGAATTTAATTTCGTGATAAAATATGTAAAGTACTGTGAAGCTGAGCAATGTGTTTTTAAATATTTTAGAGTTCAGAAAAATTTCTAAGTATTCAAGTACGCAAAGTTTCCTTCCTCAATAACCATTTAGGTGAAAAAATAATATAATTTCGTGACAAAATATGTAAAGTGTGATGTTGAGTAGTATATTTTTGGGTAATTTAGAGTTAGAAAATTTTCAAGTGTTCAAATACGCACTGTTTCTTCCTCAATAACTGGTTTGGTAAAAAATCGTGAAAAAATACGTAAAGTCCGACATTAAGTAGTGTGTTTTGAGGTGATTTAGTGCTAAAAAAATGCCTTTAATAAAAGGCTAGTCTTTTTGTTTAATATGTATGACACCCCCTAGTAAATAAAAGGCTATTCATACCCGTAATTTGGTAAGACACCCCTTGACGAAACTTCTTTTTCCTTCTAAAATACCTCATTTCGAAAATTATTTTGGGAAGGTATGTATTTATTTTGTTGGAGAAATCTAATATGTTCCTCTGAGTTCTTCCTCTTTGCTGGACTGGGGTATTTTTTCCTAAGTTTTTAGAGCTTAACTTCCGAACCTAAAATATAATATGTTCTCAAATTTTACTTTGAGGTGGTTTTTCGCAATCCAATTTTTTTTTTAGGATAAATAGTCATTTTGGTCCTTGAAAGTGTAATTCGCTGTCAATTTTGTCTCTGAATCGAGTGAAAATGCAAAATGGTCCCTGAAAGTGTAATCCGTCTGTCACATTAGTCCCTCCCGTTAATGCGCGTTGTTAACTCCGTTAATCCATCCGTTACTGTCAGTTTAGTCCCTGAAAGATGTCACTTACTGTCAGTTTGGTCCCTGAAACATATACATGAATTCATTTTAGTCCCTCAAATCTTAAGTTACTTTAGCAAAATTTTAAACCAGAATTGACTAGCTTTGGCTCAATTTGTGTCTTGGCTTTGCTAGGCTAGTTAACACCTTGCAGCTGTATCATATTCTCTTTTACTTTGATTTGTTACCATCATTAATCATTAGGAGTGTTTAATGATTCAATCCGAATCAAATAACTTCATATTTTGAATATCCTAAAATCAATTTCTAAAATCAAAGTTCATCCCTAATTTGTCAAAATTAAATATGATATGAAGTTCTATTAACTTATGTGGCATGGCAAGCCATATTGGAATGCCACATAGTTTTTATATTTTAAAATTATTATTTTAATCTATAAAATAAAATTCATTGTAAACAAAGAGGAATTAAAATTAATAACCGTAATTTATTAAGTTCTGCAGTAGTGGTTGCTTTCGAATTAACATCAAAAATTACAATTGCTATCTAATTTCAATATAGATCAATGATTATACAAAGTTATGTTGATTGATTTTCTTAGAGCAAATAAGGTCACCCTTAACCATCGATATTCCAATTACAATAGATCTGTGTAGTCCATGAGTCTATTGGCGTCATTAATCAGCCATTTTTAAATTTTGCTGAAGTAAATTAAAATTCGAGGGACTAAAACGAATTCACGTATATGTTTCAGGGACCAAACTGACAGTAAGTGACATCTTTCAGGGACTAAACTGACAATAATGGATGGATTAACGGAGTTAACAACGCACATTGACTGGAGGGACTAACGTGACAGACGGATTACACTTTCAGAGACCATTTTGCATTTTTGCTTGATTCAGGGACCAAATTGACAGCGAGTTACACTTTCAAGGACCAAAATGACTATTTACCCTTTTTCTTATGGAACATGTTGATAATTAGAAGTTTAGCGTGTTTTAAATTGGAAACAAAACACAACTTGATTTTGTAATTCATTTCTAGAAGAAAGGACAATATGTCTAAAAAAGTGAACATGTCATCTGATTAAACCTAATATGGAATATCTGGATGTCCATGAAAACCTCTAAAGGTTGGTGTTTGAATTGTAGTTTTATCTTTCCATTATCAATACTCCATTCGTTACTATTTATTAGAAAAAAAGAAGTTAGGCGCAAGTTTTAATAAAAGCTAAAAAGTTAATATAAACTTTCAATATTGCCCTTAATTGTGTTGTTGCCTTTTTTTTTAAGAGAGTGCAAATGCAATTATCATATTTTCTGTTGTCTAATGCGTACAGTAGCCGTGAGCGGAGTCTCAAGTCTCAACTGTTGGAATCTCAGAGCACATCACACACACACACTTGCACACAGAGAGAGAGAGAACGCGCGCGAAGAAGACGGTTATAACGGAAATTTCAAAATCTGTTTATTCACTGTAGTATTGCTTACATTTATGACAGCAGAGTATTTATACTCAATACTTCTAGACTACTACAAATTGCATAACTACCCCTAATATACTAGTTTATTCTTATACATTCAACACACCCCCTTAAGCTAGTATATATCACTTAAGATCATACACCAGAATCAAACAACAAAGCTTACAATCAAGCATTAAAATCAGCAAAAGAATCAATTTGTAAAGTCATTACAATTCACAACATTCAGCATGTTTCTCAACCTCTTAAATGTCTCAGTTTTCACTGCTTTAGTGAAAATGTCAAGAACTCCGCAAATCATCCCCCGCAAAGAACTCAACTTCAGCTTCTCCTTGACCACTTGATCTCTCAAGAAGTGGTAACGTGTCTCTATGTGCTTTGATCTTCCATGTGCTATAGGATGCTTGGCTAGATTTATTGCAGATTTATTGTCCACAAACAATTCTATAGCACCTTCCTTCTTGATCATCAATTCCTGCATTAAATTGTCTAACCAGATAGCTTGGCATGCTGCCATAGAAGCTGCTATATACTCAGCTTCACATGATGATAAAGCTACTACAGATTCCTTCTTTGAGTTCCATGCTATAGGACCTGCTCCAAACATAAAAACCGATCCTGCAGTGCTTTTTCTATCAAATCTGTCACCTCCCCAATCTGCATCAGTATAACCATACAATCCTTTCATATTACCATTGCAGTCATTAGGGAGAAGGATTCCATATGTCATAGTGCCTTTGACATATCTTAAAATCCTCTTTGCAGCAGCTAGGTGAGAAGTTCTAGGCCTGTCCATAACTCTACTAATCAAAGCCGACACTAAAAACAATGTCGGCCCGGTATTGCGAGAGATATCTCAAAGGCCCCAACCACCATTCTCAATTCGGGCTGCATCAACCTCCCGCTCATCAAAGATCCTCGTCAAGCCACAACCCCGCCTGCTGGAGTTTCAAAGATCATTGCAGTGTTGCAGATTGAACCTCTGCAGTATATCAGAAGCATACTTCTGTTGTGATAGTAGAATTCCTTTTGTCGTGTTTTGAAATTCAATTCCTAGGAAATAGGACAATTCTCCCAGATCAGTCATTTCAAAAGTTCTCATCATATTCTCTTTGAATTCTGCTACCTTAGTTTCATTGCTACCTGTAACCAATAGGTCATCAACATAGAGGCAAATCATCACCACATCATCACCCCTTGACTTCACATACACTCCATGTTCAGAAATACACCTTTTAAACCCCATGTTGATCAAACTCTTGTCTATTTTCTTGTTCCAAGCTCGTGGAGCTTGTTTCAAGCCATATAAAGCTTTCCTCAGTTTTAACACTTTATTTTCACTTCCTTGTTTCACAAACCCAGCAGGTTGCTCTATATAAACTTCCTCTTCTAACTCTCCATTTAAGAAGGCAGATTTCACATCAAGTTGATGTAATTTCCACCCTTGCATACTAGCATGAGCTACCACAACTCTCACAGTTTCAAGTCTTGCCACTGGTGCAAACACCTCTTGATAATCAACACCTTGTTTCTGAAGAAACCCTCTAGCCACTAACCGAGCTTTGTACTTTACCACTTCACCCTTTGGATTTACTTTCACCTTGTACACCCACTTTACTCCTATAGCTTTCTTATCTTTGGGTAATTCTACTAATTCCCAAGTCATATTCTTCTCTATAGACTTTATTTCTTCTTTCATAGCCTCTAGCCATTTAGGATTCTTCATTGCTTCCTCCACTGTCACAGGTTCTGTTTCTGCCATCAAGGCAAAGTGCACAATGTCACCTTCATTGTTTATCACATTATCTGTCATCAATTCATAGTCATTCAACCTTAGAGGTGGTTGCCTAGTCCTCAATGATCTCCTAGGTCCTTCCTCTCTGTCATCATTGTAACACCCCTTTTCTACCCTTATATTACGTGTCATTTATCAGAGTAATTCCTTTTTCTTAAAAATGAAATTTCGCTACTTGATAGAAAAGAAATGCTACACTTCATTAAAAACTCATCAAATAATGCACTCTTCAATTTGTGCAATCAAACATCATGTTATGGAAAATCCCATTCTCATAAAACACAATCGCAGCGGTATAACTACCAACTCACCAAATACTCTCACACACGTCTCGATGTAACAATTAAAAATCAGTACACAATTATTAAACAAATTATCCCACTCCACGCCCCTAGGTGTTACAGTATCAGAGAGCGACACAACATTACAGCCCAAAAATTAAAAGAATAAGGCACCTGCAGCCTTCACTCGCGGTACTGCTGCGTTGCCACATAGAGCAACATTCCAAGCGAGAAGGGTGAGAATTTCAAAGGAACATAATCGGATACACAATAGAGTAATAAGAAGGGACAATCACAAGGTATCATCACCACATCATAATTACACAACACCACTCAAATCACAACAAAGACCACTCACAATTATGTTTATGTATGAAAATGCAACCCACACGCGGCATATGCATGATGGTACCATATCATCTTTAAAAACCACTCAAGGCATATCTTCATTATAGAAGAGAACCACTCAAGGCATAACATCATCAATATAAGTCATAGTATGCACATGCCATGAGATCCTATAACACATGTGCAATTCAACCAACACCCACTCGGGGTACTTACCATCATCATCATAAAATAAATAACCACTCAAGGTATGCCATCATAAAACACTCGTAGAGTGTATTCGTCATTCACATCACAATCATTAAACAACACATCATCATAAAACACTCGTAGAGTGCATTCGTCATTCACATCTCAATCATTAAATAACACATCATCATCGATCACTTATCTTTTAGTTTTGTGGGTTATAAAATAGTAGACTGATTGACTATGGGATTACTCAGGTAACTGGTACTACTCGCAAGAGGCATTGGCCACATTTGCGAGGCTCTCAGTGATGCCCTTGTAAATGCACCAGTGAAAGAAATTCTGGCCTTAGTGGTAAACCACAATTTAGCCATAGTCAAGGAGTACACTAGTAGTATAACCTATTACAGCCATTCAATCATAAAATAAACTCAGAAAAATTCGATCCTCGTCCAGCAACACAATTTGAGAAAACAGTATCAATTTAGTAAAAAAAAAACAGCAACTTATATTAAAAAAACTGCACTATGGTTACGCAAAACAGCACCAATTTTAGTGACCAAAAACAACAACTTACATTTTAAAAAAAAACTGCACTATGGCTTCGCAAAACAACACCAATTTTAGTGACCAAAAACAGCAACTTCTATTTAAAAATACTGCACTATATTTTCACAAAACAGCATCAATTTTTAGTGACAAAAAGCAAAGAACTTATACTTAAAAAAACACACTATATTTTCACAAAATAGCATCAATTTTTAGTGACAAAAACAGCAACTTATACTTAAAAAAACTGCACTATATTTTCACAAAATAGCATCAATTTTTAGTGACAAAAACAACAACTTATACTTAAAAAAACTGCACTATATTTTCACAAAATAGCATCGATTTTTAGTGACAAAAACAGCAACTTATACTTAAAAAAAACTGCACTATATTTTCATGAAAACATCCATTACTTGTTAACAAAACAGCAACAATTTAACAACCAAAAACAACACCTTATATCCCTGAAAAACAGCAACTATATTCAATTAAAACTAGCAACAACACACAATTTAACAAAGCAAACAGCAACGATTTTAATTCACCAAAAACAGCACCTTGTATTTTCACAAAAACAAAGACTATATCCAATTAAAACAGCAACCACGCCTAATTAAACAAGGCAAACAGCAACAATTTAATCATCAAAACCATGGAAATCGATTTTAACCCCATCAACTCACCCAATTCGAAACTCAATTCATCATCCCATAATTTTAATCACGTGATAACATCAACAATACATCATACAACATCAAAACCCAACAAAACCCATCATATACCCCATTATGTTAGATGAAACGCTCACCCTTACCTTAAATTAAATCGTAGGACTCCACTAACACCAAAATCACCCGAATAGCAAGCTTTCCCTTCCTCTCCTTCGAAATTAACGATGGATGTTCCTTCTTGAGCAACTTGAGCAACCAACAACAACAAGCAATGAGTGATTGAAAATCACCACAACAGGAAAAGGAAAAAAAAATTGAGAAAGAAAGGACCAAAACCCTTACCTTGAGCAACCTTGAGAAGTTTCTCTCTTCTCCTTCCTCTCCTTTCCCACGGCGCAAACCCTACTCCTTTTCTCTTCAGTTGTTTTTCTTTTCTTTTCCTTCCTTTGCAACTAAGCCTAGTTTATTTATATTTTGGGCTCAACAGGTTTGGGCCCTTTTTACACCCCCCTTCCATCGCTTCCACCACTCCCTAACACAATAAAATAACCACCACATTATAACTCAATATAATTAAATTTGGTGTAACACTTTAAATAATTTAATCAATTACTTAATTAAATTATTTAGGTGTTACAACTCTCCCCACTTAGGAAATTTCGCCTCGAAATTCATACACAGTCAAATAGTTCTGATAGGACTCCTCATCCCGCTCTCTAGCTCCCAAGTCATGCTCTCACCAGCAGCTCCCAACCACACCACCTTGACCAATGCAATGTCTTTTCCTCTCAACACCTTCACCTCCCTATCGTCAATCCTCACCGGCATAGTCTCCACCGTGAGATTCTCACGTACCTCTACATCATCCATGTGAATCACATGAGACGGGTCTGGAATATATTTCCGGCCGTGACACGTGGAATACATCGTGCAAGTTCGAAGATTAGGTGGCGAGCCACCCTATAAGCAACTTTTCCTACCCTCTCTGGTGATTTGGTACGGTCCAATAAATCTAGGAGTCAACTTCTTCGCTTTCGGTGCACGCCCAACACCACATAGCGTAACTCTCGTGAATACATGCTCACCAAAGATGAAATTCCAAGTCCTTTCTCCTCCTATCATGATAACTTTTCTCACGGCTCGACTCTTTCATTTTCTCCCGATCATCTTAACCTTCTCTCGTAGTCTCCTAACCAATTCCGGTCCAAGAACGACACTCTCACCGGACTCATGCCAACACAACGGAGTCCTACACCTCCGCCCATACAGTGCCTCAAAAGGAGCCATCCCTATACTCGAATGGTAGTTGTTATTATAAGTGAACTCAATCGCGGGAAGGTGTGTATCCCACGCACCTCCCTCGCTCCAAAGACACAAGCTCTCAGAAGATCCTCCAAAGACTGGATGGTTCTCTCTGTCTGACCATCAGTCTGAGGATGATAAGCTGAACTCAACCTCAGCTTGGACCCCAAAGCCTCCTGTAAGCTTCCCCAAAACTCGGATGTAAACCGCGGGTCTCTATCCGACACAATACTCTTCTAACCCCATGAAGCTTCACAATCACCTGAACGTATATTCTAGCCAACTTTGGCACGGGATGGTGATGTTGATAGGAATAAAGTGAGCAGACTGGTCAACCCATCCACAATCACCCAAATAGAGTCAAACCCTCTCACAGTGTTTGGCAACCCTGTCACAAAGTCCATGGAAATGCTGTCCCACTTCCATTCCGGAATCTCCAACGGTTGCATCAACCCCGCCGGCTTCTGGTGCTCAATCTTTGACTTCTGGCAAGTCAAACATGCGTATACAAATTGTGGTACATCCTTCTTCATACCAGTGCCACCAAAACAGCTTTCTTCAAATCATGGTACATTTTCGTGGCACTGGATGAATACTTAACTTGCTCCTATGGCTCTCCTCAAGTATCATTCTCCTCATATCAACATCATCGAGAACACATATCTTGTCCCCGAATCTCAATACTCCCGAATCCAACCCGAAATCCCCATCCACCGCTCGATCACCCGCAACCAACAAATCCACCGGTTTCACATCCGCTTTACGGGCGTCGATATTAATCAAGAAGTCATTATCAATCCTCAACATACCCGGCTTGACACTCTGCGGTGTCACCTCACAAACTGTGACTCAAATCACTAATTGCTCAATCAACTCCAATTCCTTTACCATCATTGTTGACATATGTAAAGTCTTCCGACTTAAAGCATCGCCCACGACATTAGCTTTGCTTGGGATGATAGTTCAAGCCGAAATCGTAATCTTTCAAAGAATCTCTAACCAACGCCTCTGCCTCATATTCACTCCTTTTGGTCAAACAAGTACCTCAAACTCTTGTGATCACCGAACACCTCAAATCGTACCATAGAGATAGTGCCTCCAAATCTTTAGCGCAAAACACACACAATAGCAACTAGTTCCAAATCGTGAGTAGGATAGTTCCTCTCATGTATCCTCAATCGCTCGACGCATAAGCTACTACCTTCCCATTCTCGCATCAATACACCTCCCAAACCCATCTTGGAAGCATCACAAGACACAACAAAAGGTCGATCCAAGACAGCAAAGACTAGCACCGGAGATGTTGTCAACCTCCTTTTCACTCTTGAAACTCTCTTCACACTTGGCGGCCCCACACAAAAGCTCTTCCCTTACAGTCAATTGGGTCAACGGAAGGGCTAGCTTAGAGAACCCCTCAATAAACCTCCTGTAGTAACCACCAACCCCAAGAAGCTCGAATCTCGATCCACGGACTTTGGGCTCTCCCACCGCAATATCATCTTGCATCAACCTTTTGCTGGGTCCACACTATACCATCACCAGAGATAATGTGACCCAAGAAGCTTACCTCTTTCAAATTAACTCACACTTTGATAACTTAGCATAAAGCTTTCTTTCTTTCAAAGACCTCTAGCACCAACCTCAAGTGCTCTGCGTGTTCCTCCTCGCACTTAGAGTACACCAAATATCATCAATAAACACGACCACAAACCGATCTAAATAGCTATGGAAGATCCTGGTTCATGTACTCCATAAACACCCCTGGTGCATTTGTGACACCAAACGGCATTACAGAGTACTCATAATGCCCATATCTCGCCCCGAACGCGCGGTCTTCGGATGTCTTCATCCTTCACCTTGATCCGATGATAACCCGACCTCAAGTCAATCTTGCTAAAAACCTTAGCACCCACCACCGATCCATCGGATCATCAATCCTCTAAGAGGATATTTATTCTTGATTGTAACTTTGTTCAACCGACGGTAGTCTACACACAACCTCATACTCCCATCTTTCTTTTCACTAGCAAAGACCGAGCTCTCCCAAGGTGACACACTCTGGTCTCACAAACTTCTTTTCTAACAAATCTTCAAGTTGCTTTTTCAATTCTCGCTAACTCGGATGCACGGATATTCGATGCGGTGCCATAGACACGTGCCTAGTGCCGTGCACAAGCTCAATCCCAAACTCAACTTCCCTTTCTCGTGGCACACTAGGAATCTCATCAGGAAACACTTCAGGGAACTCACACACCACCGCAACCCATCAACCACGGCTTGTTCTCAGCAGACATGGACGCCATCAAAGCAAACAACCGACCACCCTCTTTCATTACCCCGCGCAATTGCTCGCCAGACAAAGAAAGCGCACTCTTCCTCTCTTGGGAAGAAGAAAACTAACAGACTTACTAGGATAGGTTGATGTGCACATGGTTATCTACTAACCACCCATGCCTAATCACATCCAACCCACCCAAAGGCAAACAAATCGGATCAACGAGAAAATCTCTCGAAAACCGACAGAGGACACCTAGCACACATTGTAGAAGTAGTTACCGAACCCTTAGCCGGAGTGTCGATAACCATCCTCTCTCCATAACAGCATAACACTAATTTCAACTTTTCAAAGACAAATGTAAGCAATAAAAGAGTGCAGAGCACCCGTGTCAACAATAGCAATTAAAGGTGTACCATAGATGAAGCATGTACCTTTAATCGCATTGGGTCCTCCGAACTCGCCAAAGGCAAAAACTCTCCCAAAGGACTTCTCTTTCTTTGGCTTTGGACACTGTGGTAATCGATGTGACCACTCTCCCACAATTAAAGCACAACACCTCCTTCCTATCACACGGTTGGAAGCCATGTGTCCCTCTTTTCCACACACCTAACATCTCTTTTCTCATTATTTGGACAATCTGACTCTTATGGCTCGCTTTTCCACACGTGTAACAAGTAACACCGGCCGCAAAGATCTCCCCCTTCGCTTAGACCCACCAACAAATTTACCAACAAACTTCCCTTTGCCACTTACCAAATAGCACACCTCATATGGCTTTCCCAATTCAAAAATTCTTTTGCTTTTCCTTCATAGCTCTAGAGAAAGCATTATTGTCCTCTTCAAAAATTCTCGCACTATTAACCAACAACGGAAATACTCGGATCTCATTGATACCCTATGGCTCTCTTAATATCAAAGACGCAACCCGTAATCAAACTTGATGCACTTGGAGAACTCAAATTTCTCTCCATCATAGTGTGGATAAAACTTGGACAAGCTTCGATAAATTTTGCAAAGATATTCGATTCCATATCATGCTACCTTGCTCAAGTCTCAAAAACTCCACCTCTTTCTTTCCACGGACATCTTCCTGATAGTATTTCCTCTCAACTCCCTCTCAATATCGCCCACGTGATCTCCTCATCGGCGCCGTCAACCCCGACTAGTCGTTCTCCACCAATCATAAGCCTCTTTCTTCAACATGTGTGTGCCATAACCCTTCTCGAGCATCGGTCGCAATCCATGACACGGAATATCCGCTCCATCTCACTTAGCCACTCAAGGGCACCATCGAGATTATACCCGCCTTCAAAAGTAGGAGGGTTCTCACGCCGAACGTGGCGGACTCACGCGTTCCATCACCCGTAGCATTACCCACAACCCCAAAGAATAGCTCGCAAGGCGCAAAGAAGCGCGAAGATCGTTCCGCCCCGCCATTCTAGTACCGCAAATGTAAAAACAAAAATCGAAACGAGTAACAAAGCTCAAATGTTACTCAACTTGATGACTCAACCACCGTACGACAGCACCGAATCGCTCGATACCACTAATGTAACACCCTTTTCTACCCTTATATTACGTGTCATTTATCGTAGTAATTCCTTTTTCTTAAAAATGAAATTTCGCTACTTGATAGAAAAGAAATGCTACACTTCATTAAAAACTCATCAAATAATGCACTCTTCAATTTGTGCAATCAAACATCATGTTATGGAAAATCCCATTCTCATAAAACACAATCGCAATGCAGATAACTACCAACTCACCAAATACTCTCACACACGCCTCGATGTAACAATTAAAAATCAAGACACAATTATTAAACAAATTATCCCACTCCACGCCCTAGGTGTTACAAAGATGTCAGAGCGACACAACATTACAAAACCCAAAAATTAAAAGAATAAGGCACTGCACTTCACTCATGGTACTGCAGCGTTGCCACAATAGAGCAACATTCCAAGCAGAAGGGGTGAGAATTTCAAAGGAACATAATCAGATACACAATAGAGTAATAAGAAGGGACAATCACAAGGTATCATCACCACATCATAATTACACAACACCAGCTCAAATCACAACAGCACCACTCACAATTATGTTTATGTATGAAAATGCAACCCACACGCGGGCATATGCATGATGGTACCATATCATCTTTAAAAACCACTCAAGGCATATCTTCATTATAGAAGAGAACCACTCAAGGCATAACATCATCAATATAAGTCATAGTATGCACATGCCATGAGATCCTATAACACATGTGCAATTCAACCAACACCCACTCGGGGTACTTACCATCATCATCATAAAATAAATAACCACTCAAGGTATGTCATCATAAAACACTCGTAGAGTGTATTCGTCATTCACATCACAATCATTAAACAACACATCATCATAAAACACTCGTAGAGTGCATTCGTCATTCACATCTCAATCATTAAATAACACATCATCATCGATCACTTATCTTTTAGTTTTGTGGGTTATAAAATAGTAGACTGATTGACTATGGGATTACTCAGGTAACTGGTACTACTCGCAAGAGGCATTGGCCACATTTGCGAGGCTCTCAGTGATGCCCTTGTAAATGCACCAGTGAAAGAAATTCTGGCCTTAGTGGTAAACCACAATTTAGCCATAGTCAAGGAGTACACTAGTAGTATAACCTATTACAGCCATTCAATCATAAAATAAACTCAGAAAAATTCGATCCTCGTCCAGCAACACAATTTGAGAAAACAGTATCAATTTAGTAAAAAAAAAACAGCAACTTATATTAAAAAAACTGCACTATGGTTACGCAAAACAGCACCAATTTTAGTGACCAAAAACAACAACTTACATTTTAAAAAAAAAACTGCACTATGGCTTTGCAAAACAGCACCAATTTTAGTGACCAAAAACAGCAACTTCTATTTAAAAATACTGCACTATATTTTCACAAAACAGCATCAATTTTTAGTGACAAAAACAGCAACTTATACTTAAAAAAACTGCACTATATTTTCACAAAATAGCATCAATTTTTAGTGACAAAAACAGCAACTTATACTTAAAAAAACTGCACTATATTTTCACAAAATAGCATCAATTTTTAGTGACAAAAACAGCAACTTATACTTAAAAAAACTGCACTATATTTTCACAAAATAGCATCGATTTTTAGTGACAAAAACAGCAACTTATTGTTGCGCCCGAAAAAGTCCCCGAGGGATTTTCTTCGTTTACAACTTTTTAAGACAATGAAGTCGCCACCAATATTTTTTATAAGGAAAATATTGAAGAAAAACCTTTTTGGGAAGGCAATTGGTCTTTTGGAAAACTTAAAGATTTGGGTTCGGGGGTCGGTTAGGCATGGGGAAGGTATTAGCGCCCCACACCTCCTTTCTACTGAAAGGGAACCTTTAATTAAACGTGGTTTTAAGTGTTTGATTTGAAAAGTACTTAAATTTGCCTCTTAATTGAAAAGATTTAGTGGATTTTTATTTGCGGCGCTCGACGAGAGTTAGCCGCTTTGGGTTTTTTGAAAGGGAAAATGTTTTTAGTGTATTGTGCTTGACGGAGGGGATCCGCTCCTACGTATCTCCAGGTGCGATGGAGAATTCAAAGCTACGTAGTTCTAGGTTTTTATTTTTAACTTGTTTAGTTGTGAAAAATTAGGCATTCGTGATGATCAATTGAGCAAAGGCTCCAAGTGATCACCACTAGTTCCTCATTGTTAATGATTATGCAAGCGAGAGGCTTCAGAAAACCATTAACAAAGTTTTTGGTTTATTGAAAAAGTTTTTAGGAAAATTAGGCATTCATGATGATCAATTGAGCAAAGGCTCCAAGTGATCACCACTAGTTCCTCATTGTTAATGATTATGCAAGCAGAGGCTTCGCAAAACCATTAACAAAGTTTTTGATTTATTGAAAATAATTAGAAAAATTAGGCATTCATGATGATCAATTGAGCAAAGGCTCCAAGGGATCACCACTAGTTCCCCATTGTTAATGATTATGCAAGCAGAGGCTTCGCAAAACCGTTAACAAAGTTTTTTTGATTTATTGAAAATATTTAGAAAAATTAGGCATTCATGATGATCAATTGAGCAAAGGCTCCAAGTGATCACCACTAGTTCCTCATTGTCAATGATTATGCAAGCAGAGGCTTCGCAAAACCATTAACAAAGTTTTTTGATTTATTGAAAATAATTAGAAAAATTAGGCATTCATGATGATCAATTGAGCAAAGGCTCCAAGTGATCACCACTAGTTCCTCATTGTTAATGATTATGCAAGCAGAGGCTTCGCAAAACCATTAACAAAGTTTTTTGATTTATTGAGAAATTATTTGAGTTGAAAAAGAATTAGAATGAGAAAAAGGTGAAAATTGCAAAATGGGGTGTTACTAGTTATTGGGAGTGGTATGACTAAACAGGGGGTGTAAAACGTAAGCCCAGTTCGCATAGGAAGGCCCAATTGGCGAAACTGGGCTTAAGTGAGAGGGGTTCTGCGCGTGAATCAGAGGGTGTAGGTGGTAATCTGAATATAAAAAAAAATAAGAAAATAAAATAGATTTTTAGGAGACACTATAAATGGGCCAACCCTAAAAACAGAAACCCTAATTTTCCTTCCCTCCTTCCTCACTAACCGCTGCGCCGCAGCAGCTCTTTAAGAGAGTGAGATTTTTCAGGCGTGAATCTCGCCAGTTTTAATGGAGAGAGAGAGAGACGGTAAGAGAGAGAGAGAGAGACCGAAGC
Organism: Oxytropis ochrocephala; assembly: GCA_020916435.1. NCBI lineage: Eukaryota > Viridiplantae > Streptophyta > Magnoliopsida > Fabales > Fabaceae > Oxytropis > Oxytropis ochrocephala. Next base: position 23,651,768 of record CM037089.1, read on the forward strand.
AAAAGGGAGGGGGAATCGGTCCGATGGAAGGGAGGGAAAGGTCCGATGAAGGTGGTTGTTGGATCGGTTTGAGAGAGAGAGAACGAAGCGAGGGAGAGAGAGAACGACGCGAGGGAGAGAGAGGGACGGTGGTTGGGTGGTTCAGAAACGAAGGGTCACGGTGGTGGGTTGTTGGTGAACGACGAAGGTGAAAGGGGTGCGAAGGTGGTGATTGAGTTCGGTTTGGGTAGTTTTCGTGGCTGCTGGAATGTTTTCGGGGGGGAGGGAGCTCGGTTTGCAGCTGTGGTGGCTCGCCGGAGCTTCGCCGGAGAAGACGAAGTCTCCGGCGACATATTTAAGGTTGGTTTTTTTTTTTATTATTTTTGGTGTTCACTGCTGCTCTCTTCCTCTCTCCTTGTTTCGGTTCTCTTTCAATTTTTCTCTGTTACTCTGGTATTTTTTACTAAAAACACTAATCTGATTTTATATTTTTAGATCTGATCAGCACTATCTTAATCTGCTGAGAAAAAAAAACTTGATTTGATAATCTCTTAAAAAAAACGGCAAAACAAATCTGACATCCACTATTATAACAGTCAAATTCTGTGTGTATTTTTACTTTGAAACACAGCAAAACAACAACAGAAAAACAGATCTATATACATGTTCTTATACTTTCGGATTTTCGATATACAGAAATACCAACCTGGTCTCCTGAAAATAAAGAACCGATCTGAAATCTAGGCTTTCGTTTACTGGTAATCCTTTGTTGCTGTTGCTACTCGATTTTCCTCTTTTCAGATCTCAAAAAATGTGTTTAGGGGATTAGGGTTTCGGTGTAAAACCCTAATCTTTTTCTGGTGATTTTTTAACTTCGAAAAACGTCTGTTGACTGCTGCTGTTGACTGTCCTTTTTATATTAAAATATTAGGTTTCTGCATTAATTATTTTGACCGGGCTTTGATTTTTTAGATTTGGAATGGAGCGGATCGGCCCAACTACTTGGAGAGCAAAATGTTGGAACCCTAACTTTCTCTTCTTCTTCTTTGCTTTTCATTGTTTTTTTTTATTTTTTTGTAATTTTCGAATTTATTTATTTTTGTATATTTGTATTATTATTTTTTTTGTATTTTTTGGACATTGGGACATTTGAACACTTCTGGTCTGTAATAAGAATTAAATAGTATTTTTTTGACATTTTGGACTATTAAACACTTTTAAATTGTAAATGAAACTAAATAGGATTTTTTGCATTTTTAGACTATACACATATACTCAAAATAAATTAACTGCACAAGATTAGATTAATAAGGAAAAGAGTCTGGTCAAACGCAAAGACGAGAACGGGTCAGACTAGACGACTACGCTAAAACGAGACTCAAATAGAAGAAATGAGCTCATTAACTAAAAACACTACTTATGTACGACTAAACCTGAATACGAAGGTTAAAATGAAGAACGCACGATTTAAACAGCGTGCCTACTTAATTTAAACAGTGGTATTTTGATTTAGTTGAGCTGGACGACTGGAATTGACTTAAATTAAAAAGGGCGGACAAAATTGGGGGATTACACTTATACTTAAAAAAAACTGCACTATATTTTCATGAAAACATCCATTACTTGTTAACAAAACAGCAACAATTTAACAACCAAAAACAACACCTTATATCCCTGAAAAACAGCAACTATATTCAATTAAAACTAGCAACAACACACAATTTAACAAAGCAAACAGCAACGATTTTAATTCACCAAAAACAGCACCTTGTATTTTCACAAAAACAGCACTATATCCAATTAAAACAGCAACCACACCTAATTAAACAAGGCAAACAGCAACAATTTAATCATCAAAACCATGGAAATCGATTTTAACCCCATCAACTCACCCAATTCGAAACTCAATTCATCATCCCATAATTTTAATCACGTGATAACATCAACAATACATCATACAACATCAAAACCCAACAAAACCCATCATATACCCCATTATGTTAGATGAAACGCTCACCCTTACCTTAAATTAAATCGTAGGACTCCACTAACACCAAAAATCACCCGAATAGCAAGCTTTCCCTTCCTCTCCTTCGAAATTAACGATGGATGTTCCTTCTTGAGCAACTTGAGCAACCAACAACAACAAGCAATGAGTGATTGAAAATCACCACAACAGGAAAAGGAAAAAAAAATTGAGAAAGAAAGGACCAAAACCCTTACCTTGAGCAACCTTGAGAAGTTTCTCTCTTCTCCTTCCTCTCCTTTCCCACGGCGCAAACCCTACTCCTTTTCTCTTCTGTTGTTTTTCTTTTCTTTTCCTTCCTTTGCAACTAAGCCTAGTTTATTTATATTTTGGGCTCAACAGGTTTGGGCCCTTTTTACACCCCCTTCCATCGCTTCCACCACTCCCTAACACAATAAAATAACCACCTCATTATAACTCAATATAATTAAATTTGGTGCAACACTTTAAATAATTTAATCAATTACTTAATTAAATTATTTAGGTGTTACAATCATCATTATTTTCCTGAGTTATAGCAGACTCGTCACTAGGTAATTCAAAACGATTCTGTTCTAAGCCAGTAGAACTCTCAGCCTTGTCACTCCACTTCCATGGCTTGTGTTCATCAAATACCACATCTCTACTTGCCACCACCTTGTTAGCTACTGGATTCAACAATTTGTACCCACCAAAGAGAATGATATCCAATCATGATCATCAACTCACCTTTATCATCAAGTTTTGTTCTTGTTTGATCGGTATGCGTCACAGAGCATACTTGATCCAAACACTCTAAAGTGTGCAACACTTGGCTTGACACCACCCAAGCCTCTTCAGTGTTATATCTTCCAATTTCTTGGTTGGACATCTATTCAATATATATATGTTGTTGTGTTCACAGCCTCTCCCCACAGGTACTTAGGCAGATTCTTGCTTTTCAACATGCTTCTCACCATATTAAGCAAAGTTCTATTCTTTCTCTCAAAGAATTCCATTGTCTTTGAGGTGTATATGGAGGAGTAACCTCATGTGTTATCCCCTCATTCTCACAGAATCACGATGTGAACTCAAAGACTAACATATTCACCACCACCATCAGTTCTAAGTACACTTATGTATTCACCACTTTGTTTTTCTACTAGGACTTTGAATTTTTTGAATACTTCTAACACATCACTCTTCCTCCTAAGCAAATAAATCCAAAGTTTCCTAGTAAAATCATCAATAAATGTAACAAAATACTTGTTACCTCCAGGTGTCTCATGCTGTATTGGTCCACATACATCAGAAAAAATCACTTGCAACTTCTTCTTTGATTTGCTAGGCACATTCTGATTGAAAGAAGCTCGAGACATCTTGCTTTCAACACATTCTGCACATACATCTCCTGGAATATGTATTTTAGGCAAGCCTTTCACCATCTCCTTGCCCTGCAACTTTGTCAAATCACCAAAATTCACATGACCAAACCTGAAGTGCCACAGCCACTCTTCTTTGTCTACTGCAGTAGCAAGGCACTGCTGCAGTAACACACCCAGTTCTACTTTGAATGTCCTGTTCTTGGACAAAATTGCTTTCACTAGCAATCTTCCTTCAGTATCAAACACCTTCATAGCTCTATCTTCCAACACCATTCTATAATTCTTCTCCAACAATTGTCCAATGCTAAGTAAGTTGCTTTTCATTCCTGGCACATACAGTACACCAGAAATAAAGCACATTGAACCATCCTTCTTCCTTATCCTCACCTTCCCTACACCTTCCACTTTCAAGGTTCTATCATCAGCAAACCTCACTCTACTCTTGATTGAACATTCAAGTTCCACAAACCAGTCCTTTCTTCCAGACATATGAGTAGAACACCCTGTGTGTAGAAACCAATACTCACTTTTGTCACCTTCCTCCTTCACAAATCACCATATGCAACACTTCATCTACTTCATTCTTCTCTTCCACAAATCACCATTTGCAACACTTCATCTACTTCCCTCTCTTCTACAAGTGCCATTAACAAGGTCTCTTCCTTCTCCTCCTCTTCTTCTTCACCAATTTCACATCATTTCCACTTACATTGCTATAACATTCATCAAAGAAATGTCCATATTTATCACGCTTATAGCATTGTATGTGGCTTTTATCATATCTCCTACCTCTACCTCTACCACCTCTACTTCCTTTATCGCTCTTCCTCTATAATTTTCACCACTATTGTTCTTTTGTTCACTATTACTACTACTACCAAGTGTTGGAATTACCTCTACCGCAATAGAATTGTAAGAATTACCTCTACCTCTGCCTCCTCTCCAATGGTTTCCGCCTCGCCTCTTCCTCTTTGATTATCACTACCTCTACCTCCAAATTGTCATCGCCAACGCTTGTTCAACGCTTCTTTCACCAAGTTTCTTTCATTAATCCTCTGTTCATGCGCTTGAAGTTCCTTGAAGTTCTTCCGATTTCATTGTTGATAAATCCCGTGCTTGTTCAATCGCCACCGTGGCGTTGTCAAACTTTGCGATAACAGATCGCAAAATCTTTTCAACGATCTTCTCATCGGATAGTGTTTCTCCACACGATATCATTTGATTCGTCATCGCTTTGCACTCTGGTAAAGTATGCGCAAGAATTGTTTCACTTTCCTCCATTCCGAGCAATTCGTATTGTCTTCTTAAGGTTTGTAATCGTATTCTCTTCAATTTACGATCGCCGCGCATTTAACTCGCAAGCACATCCCACGCCGCTTGCTCGACTCCGATCTCGCAATTTTCTCAAAATTGCTTGATTCACGCTGACCGATGTAAAATACACAAACCTTTGCGCTTTTTTTCTTCGCATCTCTCAGACGTGATTCTCGCTGCGCGCACCGCTTGGATTCGCCGGAAGTGGATCGAGCCCGCTTCACCACCGGATCCCACACATCCTCGATATCCAAGGATCGCTTTCATCTTCATGCACCATCGATCATAGTTCTTTCCATCAAGGATCGGAAAGTTCGCCGGAAAGTGTCCGCTCATCGTTGCCATTGAAAATTCCTCACTGATCACTCGTGTTTAGGTCTTGATTTAGGGATTCTCACTCGCTCACAAATTGACTCGAAATTATGGTTTCACACACCTCGCTTTTCACTCAATCGATCGTCGAGATCCAACAATTCATGCTCTAGATACCATTTGTTGGAATCTCGTGAGCACATCACACACACACACTTGCACGCAGAGAGAGAGAAACGCACGAAGAAGACTCGTTATAACGGAAATTTCAAAATCTGCTTATTCAACGTAGTATTGCTTACATTTATGACAAAGAGAGTATTTATACTCAATACTTTTAGACTACTACAAATTGCATAACTACCCCTAATATACTAGTTTATTCTTATACATTCAACATCAACAACTCTTGGCCTTTTACCTTCTTCTAACCTTCACACTCTCCAACTTTCCTTTTGCACTAAATCAACTTCTTTTTAAACACATAAAATAGATTAGCGCCAATTTTTTTACAAAACACAAATAACCAATTTTTTTTAATTAACACAAATAGAAAGAAAAATGTTTTAACAATGGAGAAAAGAGATGAGGAAGAAATCTTAAAGGAAATCAACACGATGATAAAGAGAATGCTAGGGAAAAGTGACTTTTCATTTTGACAGTTCAATTCCTCTTACTCCTTTTTAAAGTAAACTACGCAATCAGCTAAAAAAGTATGTGACTTTTCATTTTCTATGAAAAAAACACATGAAAAGAAAAGAAATTGGAATACTAAAAGTTTGTGAATTCACCCACCAAAGATGTGGTTCACTACATATGTAGTATTATGCGGTCATGACATCATCCCCATATAGTGTTAGACAGCCGATGGATTGCCTTTTCAATTTTCTAAGATCCTTCCACATAATTCGTGGGTAGTTTTCGTTAACAATTGTCGATAATAACAATCATCTTAACTTAAAAAAAAACTTTGGTTGATGATATAACAAAAAACAAGTTGAAAGTTTGTAACATTGATAATGTGAGTACTATAACAACATCGAATTGATGGATATGCATCTAGTGTTGTCAAAGATATATTCTCAACAAACACATCCAACCTCCATTAGTCTTCCAAGCTTTGGGAATTATGAACTTTTTCCTCTCAGCAAAATGGTCCTCGTGGATTATGGGAGCATACTCTGTTTCTCACTCAATGTACTAAGGATGGAGCATACACATGAATGATCAAAATTGCTTTGTTTTTCATTTTCCAACGTGTACAAAATATAAATTCAAACTTACAATTTTTATCATACATAGTATATTAGTAACAACAAACTTGTACTATACTAATGAGATTGTATGGTAGACAATCTCTCTAGAAAATGGCTAAAATTTTCATCAGTATCCAACAAGCTAATTCTTACATATTTTGGGCTAACCCCAAAGTGTCTTCCACTTCTTGTTAGGATGTTGTGACTTCTAAGAAAGCTTTCACAGTCTTCCACATTTCCCTCACACTTTAACCAAGCAAATGCTGCAACAAAATAGGTATAATAAATAATTAAATACACATTTACAAGAAATCTGTTTGTCCATTCAATTAATTTAACTACTATACCTACCTGGTTGAGGCTCCGACATCTGGCTGAAAAAGTTGCAAAATGCAGGAGAGAATTTTGGTAAACTGAACAATTCACTATGATCTACTACTTCTCTCAATTGTTTCCACCTATTTGCCATGAGTTTGTAACTGAAGTCGAAGAACGACTCTCCCTCTTGGGTGTTTCGTCGTTCTTCGCAGCTGTCGGAAACTGCCCTTAAAACCTTAGCAGCTCTGAGTTGGGAGTCCTTTGAGACTCCTATTGTGTTGAGCTCTATGAATTTAGTCATTTTCTTTGCTACCTCTCTGTCTTTCACAAGAGCCCACCTACAAAGTACAATGTGGAACCAATTTTGGAAAACATAAAAACTGGCATGCCAAATTAATATGGTAAAGGTTAATGAGTGGGCAAAGGATATTGTTTGAGAGGTCTAAAAAAGTACTCTCTTTGAACTCAAATATTTAATACAATTGGATGAGATTTATTTAAATTTTCAGCGAAACTTGGAGTGACCAGAACGACTCGTAAACTCACACATGAAAAGTGAAGATCCCGAGTTTCAATCTGTATAACACAAAATACCCAGTTTAACGACATCAACATTGCTATTTAGGCTAGCTATCAAACTAGACCGCTCTGCCCACATGGCCTGGCCCACTGGGCCAAAATGTAAAAATGGATTGCGTTAGGTCAACCCAATTGTCTATTGTCCAACCCAACTTTTAATAAAAGAAACCTCAAAAAATCTTCAAAAAAAAATATTAAAAGATGGGTCCAGTGTAGCTCATGAGTCGATCAAATTGGCCCAAACAAACCAATTATTTTTTAAACCTCTATTTAATGAGTCCAACCTAGTGTAGTACACTGAGCGATACTCGACAAAAATTGATATATGTACTAGTAGTATTATAGTATACTACTAGTAGTATATTGAGGGGAGGGAGTAAATAGTGGTGTAATTAGTTACGTACCCTATGCGCATTCCTGCATGACCAGTGGTTTTTGAGAGGGTGAAAAGGGTTAGATGATGATCAGCAGGGGATGAAATAGGAGTGTATTGGGGCCAGTAATAAGCAAGGTCATGAAGCAGAAGACCCTGTGTTCTGTTGACCTTAGACCGCCTTACATTTCCATCAGGATTATTGGGTGAAGTAACCAGCTCAATGTAGGGTCCATCATCTCCTTCATAACTCTCTGCATCACCGCCCCATTTGTATAGCCCAGATTTCAGGCAATCCGTCATTGATGGGTATGACTGCAGCAATGCAAATATTGAATATTGAATGCCATGATACTAGCAATAAGATACTAAGATAATTAAATTAATGTCTCTATCTGAAGAATAAATAAAAAAATAAAAAATGAGGGACACTGACTGACCGAGTAGTAGGGTGAAGCACAGACAACGTTAATTGGTTGAGGTGAGTCACGAGGGGACAGAGCATATAGAGCTGCTAGATAAAGCTGTGATGAACCAGTACCAACAACCACGTGACGTCCTTCTGTCACAGCATTCCCGACCACTCTGTGTAACCTCATTACCTCATTTGCAAATTCATTCTCAAGAAACCAGCATATGTTCGACACATCTGAAAAATAACTCATTGATTCCCATCCATGAATTGTTATCCTGCTTTTCTCACCCCTCTGTCGCCAGAATCTTTCATACGCTGTCGGATCTCCACTACATAGAATAGTTAATTTAATTCAAGTCAATTGATTAGAAACAAGATCATTAGCATGCATGTCGCCATGTCCAACAGTAAGTAGTACTATAGACAAATCCTCTCTGTCTCTCTGACGACTGTCTGTAATGTAAAGTAAACTAGTCCCCGTATAGCCTGCCCAACCATGCATATGAAGGCTATGATCTGAATTGCTACTTCAAAATACCTATATTAAAGAGAGTAAAAATAGCAAAGAGGATTGCAAGAACCAGATAGATATTACATAAATAAATGTTTTGTATGTAAGTTTACTGTTTTTGTTAAAGGGTGTGTAAAATTTAGTTTTGAACGATCATTGTTAAAAATTTAAGGGTGTGTAGCAGATCTATTAATTTTGTTGATGCATTTTTAAGATGGATAAAGGTGAAGGGGTTGGGTAAATTAAAGAAGAGGCAATGAAGGAGTGTGAGTGAAGTCAACTCTATAAAGGGATGCACCACCTTACCTGCATGCGTGTGTCAGTCAGGTTATTTATGGGAAAAGAAAAGAAAAGAAAAAGGAAAAAAAATGGAGAGTCCACATGCAGCAGCATTAGCAAAAGAATGATTACATCATCAGTCAGATCAATGGGAGCCATGCGAGGCTAAAGAGCGAAGGCGACAAAATACGTTTGAGGTGGATTTCCATCTACACACATCACCCACAAAATGCACTGGTTGGTTGGTTGGTTGGTTATAGATCCAGGTTCCAGAGGACCAAAGGTGCATTCAGGGGGTGATCTAGTGTTTCCTAGAACACCCAAACATCTTGTTTTAGTAGAATACACACATTCTGTTTTGGGTGTGAATACATCATGCCTTAATATCATCAAGGAATATCATCACGTATGCTTAAGATAATTGAAAGAACATCCTATTTTTTTATCCTGATTCTCTGATGCATAGGACCCATATTTTTTATAAAGAAAAAAGAATAACAAAGGACACCCAGTAAAAAGCTTATACAATTGAGGGACTCACAATTTACTAAAAAAGGAAAAGCTTATATACAATTATGTGTCTCACCATTGGAGCGGCCAAAAGTTCTAAGAATCTAATGTCACTCACAAACACCCCCAAGGAGCACTTAGAAGCCCACTTCTAGGTAGAGTGGGATTGTGAAATATGTGGTCTTCATGGACCAACGTTTAAAAATACTTTGAAACTCTATTGATGATCAACATCGCTCATTAAAAGTAAAAGTTCATCATCCTCCATATTTATAAGGTTGAGATTGCGACTTAATTAATGCTAATTTAACAAAAAAAATGAAGAAAAATAAATGACTCTCTGAAAAGCCAATATATTCGTTTAACTTTATTTTATTTTTTGTGAGTGTGGTAGTATGGACTAAGTGCGAAATTTGGGACTTGGTTGTAAATTATATTTTTCGGATTAATATTTTTTTTATAAGGGGTTAAGTCTAATTTTATTTTTTGAGAGTCCCTCGTTAGAGGATAGCTGGATAGGCCCCACCAACTTCTTTATAAATAAGTATCACTTTTATTTTATACTTTAAAAATTAACTGGTTATAGTACTTGTTAATGTTATGCTGAGTGCTTATGCTTTATAAAATTAATTAATTAATTAAAAGCACCGGCATTATTTTGGTGAATATAAATTATTCAGGTTTCTTTGTTATAAATTTTTCAGCTAAAGTGGAATAATATATTATAGCCTATTAGTAATGTACATAATGAACCATGATAGCCTATTAGTAATGTACATAATGAACCATGATAGCCTAATAGTACCTAGTTTCAATTTTTTTCCAGGTATTGTAAGCGACCTTTTTTTTTGTCTAGGGGTCTTTGCCTTGTTTCGATATCCGGGGGAAGGGATCTTGAATAATTCGGAGTTTGGTCGATAAAGTCTAACTCCAACTTATTCTATCCAGAGATCGAACCAGGGTACTAGCCGAGTCCACCTCAAATTGTAAGCTAGCTTTCTTTATTAAGACTTAGGAGACTTTGTTCTATTCATTATGTAAGAGGAGATCAAATTCCCAGCTTAGCTAGGTACTACTAGGTTATAACCGTTGTAGTACTTCTGGTTTTCTTTCTTTTTTTCATTAAAAAAATAAAATAAAATTCAAATTGGTTTGTGTTTTATGTCTGACAATATATGGGAAGAGAAAGGCACGTTAAAGACGATGACTTGTCCCTGTCTTCTCTGTAAACAATACTAGCAAAGAACAGTACTAAAGACACAAACTCCAGTCCTCCTAGCAGAAACAGAGAGCCAATAACAATAAACAAAAAAAAAAACAATAACAGAGATAAAATAACAATTCACTCATTAAACAGAATCAAAGATTGATAAACAGGCTCTGTCATCACATTTGTATAACTTCATCATCATCAACTACTGGAAAACGAATAAGGGAACAAAAAGAAACATTGTTAGGTTGCACTTACTGGTCGAGATTGATTACTCTGTTCCTGCCTCCAGCATGAGCCTTGCAAGTAGAATTCACCAGAGACATAACAACACGCGATTTGGGTGTACTATATTTATGCCCCTGCGTTCTTTCATTTTTCAAACAAGAAGAATGGTCATGGCCATCATACACCACTATTCTCAGTATCAAGCTGACATTCAAAGCAACCGACAACACCAAAAAGTGCCTCAAAGAACACAAAGTAGGAAGCTTTGCCATCTATCTCTCCTCGATCTCCTACTAAAACAGAGCAAATGAAAGTGTGATAACAATGTGTGTCTGTTTGAAGTGGAGTGGACCTTTGGGGAGTCTAAAATAAAATTAATATACCAAGTTTGCATAACATTTACATAAACGTGCCTTTGCCATCGTGCTCACATGTGATGATGTGCAGCACTTTTGGACTTCATTTAAGCACCGCAAACAAATAAGTAACATTTTGTTTCTATTATGTCTACTATTATTATATTCTTCATGGTCCTTTTATCTTTATTTTTTTTTGACGGGAAAAATATATTATTGTTTGGTCCATTATCAAAAAATAAAAGAATGTGTTTGTTTAGTAGTTGTAGCATATTTATTTCTAGGACATCAATTTGGGAAATAAGACATTTACATATTTAGTACAAGTTTTTCAAAAAAGAAGAACATGGTTTTAGGAAACCTATTGGTCTATTGATTGCTATGTACGGGGTTTGTCAGTTAAGGCTCAAATGTGATTTTTCAACTTAATTATCATCTAGTTGTTGAGGCTATTAAGGATCATTAAGTGGATTACTCTAAATTTGACAAAACTATTAGTATTGGTTATTGTAAAGCTTTTTCAGCTCTAATTAGTATAAACTTTTTAGTCAAGTTTTCTCGACAGCTTTAAGTAGCATAATCTGTGGGCAATGAAGTTGGATAATCTGTGGGCAATGAAGGGTATTCTGAAGAGCTTAGAGTTGGTTTCTAGTTTCCAAAAAAAAGTAGTTTTATAAGGGTGAATTTGGATGGTTTGTTCATTAAGGTATGCTAGAAGTGAATTTAGGAACAAATGTCTATTCATTGATTGAAATGGCTATTTATAGCTCTAAAGTACAAAAAGACTAACTGACTTAACAGAGAGGTAACTGAATTAAAATGCACTAACAATTACTTAACTCTCTAACTAACAAGTAAACTCACTAATATCTCAACGGTTCATGTCTTGTGCAGTTAGCTTTCTCAATTATAAATTGGAGGGTCCATTTCGTTTAGGTATCATTTGCTACTCGCGGGAGCTAATTCAAAAAGGTCGAGTACATGGGACCTATGCCCAACGTCCTTCGCGCTAGGTTTGAAGTGTGGAGAAACAAACTCATCAATCTTGGTGGTAGGGTTGTCTTATTGAATCTAGTGCTTAGTAGTAGTATTCTTAGTGTCTTAATGAAGTTGAACGGTAATTAACATCTTGGACATCCTAATGCTACTATACACCTTGAGAAAGATAGATATAAAAAAGAGAGGAGTAGTGATACATATAATAGGTAAGTGATGTCATAAGAAGAGTGAGATAAAGAATGAGGAGTTTTATCGAGGATATATCGGAAGAATTTGATGAAGGAAAGCACACCCAAGAAAGAGTTCAAGTACTTCACCATGCATAGAAGGTTAAATCCTTATAGCCTTGCAATCCTGAATGAAGTATTCAAAATGCAACAATTGACAGATATCAGCACTTGGAATCCTGAATGAAGTATTCAAAATGCTCTTTCAGTTTTGGATTCGAAAATATAAGAGTCGAAGTTTTTCATTTTGATATGATTACACAGGGGATAGAAATGCTGTATAAGAACCATCACAGTACTTTACACCTTTTAGAGTACATGAACTTAGGGAAGATGTGACTGTGGCTTCTGAAATGCCAAATGTGCCACTGAAGTCTCGAAGGCTTTCACTGCTGGCAGCTTTTGATTCAGACTTCTCACAAGTTGATTGCAAAGCAACATTCAGGCCGATTGAGCTAGGCTCCGTCACAAAACTGTATGTCAGGTGATTCACTAATCATCATTCAGGTTCAAAATAACTAGGTAAGGAGCAACTAGTTTTAACTTTTAATTGGATGGAGTTAGCAGAAATCCATAACATATCAAGTCTCAGTATAACCAAGCAAAGGCTACTCATACCTTGCCTCAAAGCTTCTTCCTTCAGACCCCATCAAAGCACATATACCACAAATAATCCATGGTGGAAGAAGCGCATCCTTAATTTCAATGCTACAGAAAAGGCCATCCAGTGATCTTTTTGAAGATTCACTATCTTTACAAATAGACACATTATCAGAGGCAGCAATATCTGCAGCTCTTCTCGTCTCCATCCATTTAATCTGAGGAAGAGAATATTATAGATTCCAACATGTACTATTTAAAGACCTAGAAAAAGAAAACAACTAAAGTAGCTTTAAACAAATAGCTCAGAGAAATTCTAATTTCCAATCAATGGATAAAAGGGATTGGCGTAATAGTTCAATAATTTACTTAAATTGACAAATTGCATAAACTCTTGAAAGAATAAAAGGAAAGAAACGAAGTTAAGTACTTATCACATACATCAGGAGAAGTCAAAGCAGAATTTTGAAATGGAACAGGAGAGCACAAGACAGGTACGTCCACACCAGAAAGTGAGGTCAAGAGAGTTCTGAAAAGTGAAGACAATAGAATTAGCCAGAAGCATAGATTAAAAATATAAGAGTAAATATCAAACATGTATCAAGTCAATGAAGCATGGAAACAGGATAGGAAGCTTTAGTCACCTGTAATGAAGTAGTAGCTCATATAAACCATGCACATTATAGTTGCCACTAAAAACCAGTAAAGATTCTGGGCTATTATCAACATCAGAAAATGACATTGATCCTCGGGTCTGCATTATTTCCAAATAAAAAGCACTAATCAATAAAATCATACATAAGACTTAAATACGGTAGACAGTTTAAGAGCAACTCTAAAACATACATATATATATATATATATATATATATATATATATATATGTATAAAGGCAATAATCAAATATTAACACTTGAGAACAGGCAAGAACTGCAAGTCAATAAATGATGAATTTTTTTTGCATGCTTTTATCAATGAAGTTTTCATAAACCAACTAGTTAAGTTTACTATAGTATACTTGTGAACAAATTTACACTACTATCTAATCATGTAACATATCCACAAATTATTAAGAGTTTGATAGGTCAAACTCTTTTAATGATACAACAACAACATATAATTGAAGGACGATGCAAAAAAATTCACAGACATAATTCACACTCCAAATAGTTCAGTTAATACTAATTAGGAGACAACAGAGATGTGTAGTTTCAGTTTCAGTCAGATTTATAAATAGAATCACAAAGAGATAAGCACGAGAAATAAGGGAATTGTTTACCATGATCATTGACAGAGACTCTGTAGATATCCCATGGAAAAACAAATGCTCTATGTATGTATAATGTATATGTGTGTATGTATATATATATATATATATATATACAAACCTGCCCCAAGTTTTGCTTCTCTATCTCTGACAGCTCAACCAAATCCTCATTAGTGACTTGCTCCACTTTTGAACAGCAAAGAGGCATAGAGAAACAAAGATCCTAGTCAAGAAGGTATACAACGAAAATTAAGTCCAGAGACCACTACTGCCAAGTTCATATTAATGAATAAATTCCTGTGTGTGTAAAACCTCATTGGAGGCAAAGGAGGCTCTAGCATCAAGCAGCATAAAATAAAACCCTGGCAAACATTAGTACTTAACTACTGATAAACAGAAAACATCATTATACTTTATTGACCCTTAAATGCTCTAAGGCCCAACACTAAAGAACCATAACGGTAGCCAATTTTTATGAAGTCAGAACTGTTAGTAGTCAAAGTCGTAGAACTAAGTCCTGTAGAGTACATCCCTTGTTGAGTCGCATGCTTCTTGCCAGGATGACAGGATCTAACGAAAAACTCACTCAAATTGAATAGTAGGCAGCTAAGATAAGGCTACTAATTGACAAAAAGTTGATAAGAGAGAATTAAAAGTTGCATGCTTCTTACCTACTACACTTTCACCAATATTTTCCTATAAAGATGTCATCAATGAAATATTATTTTTGACCTTACGCTAACAATACAAAAAGGAACAACCTCTTTTACTCTGTATGTGTGTGATACCGGCTGATTAGTAGTTAATAGATAAACAGCACATATGATACGTGAGTACAGCTTACATGCTCTGTTAACAATGCTCTTAAACCTCTGGTTGACTGAGACATATAAGCATTGCACGAGCACTTTGATTTCCCAGAGCCATCACCACCAGTGAACATCACCACAAACTGGGAAGTACAAACTAGAATACAGAAGGGGGAGAAATTCAACACAATTTCATCAAAATTTTCTCTATAACTAAATAAACGCATATATATATATATATATATATATATAGAGAGAGAGAGAGAGACACACACACACACTGACACACATAAGAGTAATACTTGTTATTACGAAACAAAGTGTGGACGAGAGTAAAATTAACTTCATCCAGTCATGCGCAGTGTGTAGTATTATAAAACCGAAGGGATTCCAGTGCTATCCGTACAACTCTTTGAATGCTATTTGTACCGAATAACATTGCTTTATATATAATGCACAATGAAGATAATAGCTAAACTAAGTCAGCAGTAATAATACCACAGGCCCACGAAGCTAGATAGAGAAAAGGCTGCACAAACTACAAGTGCATAAATACACATATATCAGAAACTACATTACTATTGTAACACCATCTCCTCAAACTCAGGGTGATTAAATATGAATTATTAAACATTACGGGTTTGTCTCTTTAAGCTGCAAATCATAAGGGGGAAGATGGCTTTAGTTAAAGTATGAGGATATTCATAAGTGGTTAAAATGCGGTTGACATTCAGGCTTTGGGTTGTGCAAGCACTAATGTGCTTCATATTAAGTATATGGAATTTAAAATACTTTAAGTTAGGGTTTGATGATTTTATCTTTTCACTTGTATTACATAACTTGTTAAACATTTCTGTTATCTGTAACAGTGACATTATATTAAAAGGGGAAGTTACAATAAGAATGATATATTAGGGAGTAAAATGCTTAATTTAACAACTTAAGGTGGAAAGTACAACCAAACCAATAAATTAGGGATGTAAGTGCATCTGACCCAAAATTTAAATTGCAAACCACACATGTAGAGACTAATGAAAATTCAGAACAGAAAATGCAATAGAAAAATATTTTATAATCAGTACAATTCCATCTGATAAATGAATGATGATCGTGTATAATTACCATAAAACAGGCCACAGATGTTTTTCCGAAGCATGTAATAGAGGTCCCGGAATGATTCTTCCCAATCTTCTAGTCGTTTCCTTAAGAACTCCAATTCTATTTCATAAAAAGGGAGAATGGAACTAAGGGAAAATAGAGAAAGGAAGATGACAAAGTAGAAACTAATCGAAAGCTGCTTGACAACACCACCTGGTGTTGATAAGTGCAGCACTGATATGAGGGAAGGTGGTAGGAAAGATTGGGGATACATCCATGAATGCAAAACTTTCATGCCCTGGGAGCCTCTCATCTTTTTATTCCTGAAAGCATAGGGCTGGAAAGTTAATTGAGGCATGTTACCATACATAACCAAACCATATGTATCGTGAAATTTGGAAGTAATAAATAATAATGGTTTTCATGCAAACAATGTACAGCAAGGATAGTTGATATCAAAGTAAGAAGACAATAAAAAGTCCAAACAAATAAAAGAAACAGGACAATGCCTAAACTACATAACAAAGATAAACAGTAGAGCCTGGTTTCCTGTTCAGTATTGATGTATTGTAAAATCTATTCTATGTGAACAAAACATAATTTTACGAAAGCACCACGAAATATAAACTAATCATGGTTACTACATTAGAAAAAGAAGAATTATGTAAGCAATATATTGCTACACTCATTCAAATACTTAAAATACATATCTACAAAAACAAGATAATGAAAACTAAATGATCTTTTTTATTAACTATGGAAGCATAAAGAAACAGAAGTAGTTGCTCTTTTAATATATAGATTATGAATCTCAGAGTAAAAGCTTTTTAATTCAGTCCTGTGCATCTTACCCCTAGAAGTCTTGATGCCAATATATTAGTCAATCTGAGGCACTCACCAATTCACAGAAAAGGAGGATACTATTCGCATACTAGTTTTTAGTGTAAGATCCAAAGGAGCCTTCTGGCCAGGCACATGAAATTCAGAGAAGAAATTTCCTGCAGTGTTAGATGCCGAATCTCCACGTCTTTCAGATGAATCAGCAGCTAATCCATTATCAACATGCGTTATTCCTTTCAATGCTTTGCCCTATAATTTTTTTTGAGTAATAATCTATTTATGATACACAGCGTACAAGATCTGAAATGAAGGCAAACAGGTAAGATAAGGGTTGGTCCCTAATGCATACCATGTCAATAGCTGCTGCCAAACCAGAAGGTCCATCAGCGGCTGGGGAAATCTCAGCAACACTCAGAAAATTTCTTTGGTTGAACTTTTCATTTGATTGAGAAGCCTGCAATACACCATTTTAGCTAACTTCTCTTGATGCAACAGAACTCTCGAAGTTGACGATAAATTGGGAACAAAATCAACATAGGAAAAACAAAGCTGTGAAATCAAGTAAATGCATAAGCAATGAGACAAACCATGAAGTTCCTTGCTGTCACTTAGCCTCGAAAGTAGAAAAAACTGAGATTCTTCAGATAACTAGTTTGCTACAGAGATGGATTTTCCTGAAGACGTAACAAGGTTACTTTGATCAATCTCAACAGCATTAGCAACAATTTAATGAAGATGTGAACCGAATGAAGTAAATGTTAGCCATAAGTTGAGCAAATATAACGACCTTCCCATTTTCCTTTCTAGATACAATTCTAAACCTGAAATTTTTGGCAGCAAATACTTCATCAAATCGTGTGCTGGTGTGCCTGAGGATCCTCGACAATCGTGATTTTTTGAACCCGCTATCCACCTCAGTGGCACTGCAAACATAAATGAAGCGATCTCTCAGCAAATTATGAAACGATAAACTGAACAAGAAGCAAAAGAAGCTTACTCTGTGGAACCAGCAGAGGAAGGCGGAGATTCATCGGTGAACTCTCCCTAAGAAATACGTAAAGAATATAGCTACCAAAAAATTTCCTCAAGCGCAATTAAATGTTATTGATGTGGAACTAAAGAAATGATTATCAGAAATTTGAATTGAAGTAGGAAAGTCTGAAGATTCTGGTGAAGATTTGGCTTCTTTTGAGGTCTGTGGATTCACGAGTGCCCCGCAAAGTGCGAATGTTGGGAAAGGCCCAGGCAGGAGAATACCGCTTCGGCTTCCGATAATGTCAAGATTCAAGAGCAGCTTTGATTAAGGGGAATGACCGCTTCCGCTCCCGCCATCTGCAACGTGACTTGCCTCGCAAGATTTATTATTACTATATTAGCCCTAATTACCAAAATTCAAGAACACCCCTAATTACCAACCCTCCTTCAAAGAAATAAACCTCCACCCAACCCAACTAATCTATCATCCTAAGCATAAACATATTTTAGTGTGTCCAAACCAATGTTTTTAAACTCGGACCGATGAGTCGGCAGTTGAACCATATGACAAAAACCCGGACCGCATGACTCGAACCGAATAGCAGGACCAAAACCCGGCCCGATACCTATAAATAATTTCCTAAAATTACACATCCTGCCTAATTTCATTTCTTCTCATTTCTCTGAGGTTCCTAAAATTACACATCCGGCTCGGATCAAAACAAAATTACAAATTGTTTATACACAATTTTTGAAATGAGATTGAGAAAGAAACACATTTCTTCTCATTTCTCTGAGGTTTCTAATCTCATTTTTACTTTTTTTTTATAAATTAACGGCTTAAAACGGCGTCATTTTGGCATTTTTGGTATTTTTTTTTAATACGCAAAACCCAGTCCGATTTTACAAAATCGATCGGTCACCGGTTTTGCCGCTAAAATCGATCGAGTCATGACGGTTCTCACACCGGTCATCGCATTTCCGATCCACGCCTTGCTCGACCCATTGACCCCTCCTGCTTCGATTCACCCGGCCGAGCCGGTTTTTAAACACTGATCCATACATGTTCCTTTTATACCAAAAATGATGAGGCATTAATTGTCGTCTCAATAGTAACTCAAAATTTGACACATACATTCCACTCATTCTCATACCTATTCAGATTGGGTGGGTATGGAGCCTTTTAGACAAAATATTCAATGACATTTTTTCTATTTAAATATTTTAAAATAAAAATAAATATTGAATCATTTTTGCCTATAAGGTATCATACCCACCCAGCTCTGGATGAATATGGGAGTAATCACCTTAATATTAATGTGATTTAAGTATAAAAAAAATAAAAAATCAATCATATGGCGGGGTGTAATTTACCGTTTAGGTGTGCCCTAGATTACTTTGAAAAAATGTTGATAACTTACCTAATCTCATTTACACTCGCTCAAAATTTCACACATGTATTTAAATAATTTAATATGATATGGTGTTAAAGAACAAATGTATTTTAATTGACAAAATTAGTGGATTACACTTAAAGAGGAGAGTGATTAATTTTATAGATTTCACATCGGGTAAATTACCTACATTTTTCAAAAGTAAGCTAGAATTCACCACCGTAAATTAGTTATATATGAAAATTGTAAACAAACAATGTTATTAACCGTATATTTATTAGTGCTTTTTATAAATATGCTCTCCAATCAATGCATAAGTACAAATTTATTACTATCTGATACCTTTTCCTCTGAGCTCACTTGAGCGTTGGAGTGTACACAAGTATACTACCCCCTCGTCAGAACAACATAGTGGAGCATCACTTGAAGCAATTCCGATTGACCATCTCGGTAGCAACTCGACTCAGTTTTCAAGACCGATCATTGTGTGCAAGTACGACCCCCTTGCTGGAAAAACACCACAGAACATCACGTGGAGAAACTCTGATCGATCATTTTGACAACTCAGCTCAATTTACATGTCTGATTATCGTAGGCTACTGGCTCACGTGCGAGCTATGCTATCGCACAGTGCCTGTGCACAATGTCAATTTCATAGGGCCCCGAGAATCGCATGGCGACTACATATATTTGAGGCGCTCACTCAACCCCTCAAATAATAAAATTAAGACTGATACTTTAGGGAAAAATGTTTTGCATCCCCAAAAAATATGTTTTGCACCCAAGTTCTTAGTTTTGCACCAAAGTTCCTAATTTTGCACCACTCTAATGCACCGCACTCACACAATCACTCACACTCTTACTATATTTTATTTTAAAAAAGTTTTTGTCTCTCTATCTCTTTGGATCCATTCTTGTTCTTATTATCTTAATTTTGAATATGTTAGTATTATTTAGTTTGTATTTTGTGTTAGTGCTATTTAATTTGAATTTTTACCAACAACAATTGATTTTGAGTGGTAACTTGATCCCATCGCAATGTCTCGTGTTCGGATTTTGGGTGTGACAAAAATGCAATGGAAGGGAGCGGCAATATTGATTTTTAGTGCTATTTAATTTGTATTTAGGAACTAATTTGTGTTATTAAATTTGTATTGGTCTAGTGCAACGCAAGTTGAACTCGATAAAGTCTTTTTTGAAGTTCGACACTAGTTTTGCTTTATTGCAACCGTGAATCGTAGAAATAACTTCTCTGCTATGAATATTGTGAAGAAAGGTTGCGTGATCGGATGTGGGATACATGGATGAACGATTGTTTGGTGACGTATATCGAGAGTGATGTATTCAATAAAATTGACTGAAATTATTATTAAACGATTTCGAATATGAAATCACGTAGATAGAATTACAAAATGTATAATTTTTTTATTTATTTAAATATATTATAGTCGTTTTTAATTATATTTTCAGTGAATTGTGTATTTAAAAAATTTGACACCCCTGACCCCGGGGTCCTGGATCCGCCACTGCCCAGAATAATAATAGACAAGCTATAGTTATATTTGTCCAAATATTTGCCAAGTCAATTTTGCGGCGCAGTGGCAAGTTATAGCTTACCGAAACACTACCTCCGAGGGGCCTAAAGTTCGATTCCCATTATTTTCAATGGATCATGCGCGTGTTTTATTTTGGACCAAGTTTGTTTTTGATAACTTGCGCTTGTTTTTTTTTTGACCAAGTTTGTTCTTTTTTTTGACAACTTGTTATGCATATGTTGTTTCTATTTTTTTATCATGTTAATTTTTTTTGATAGCTACATTTTATTTTATTTATGATGCTCTGGCAAAATGATTAAAATTGCTTTTGTAACGTATTCAACCAAAAAATCTATTGTATTTAGCAAACGTTTTTTTGAATAAATATTTGAAATTTTCAAAAATATAATTCCAGCAATTTAAAATCAAAAGTAATCAAATTTACATTTGTTTTTTAAGAATATTATGATTTTGAGTTCTTAACGGAATTTTCATTGTCAAATCAAAATAGTTTTTTTAGATTTTTTTTGTTTTAGCTATAGTATTATTTTTAAAAAAAAAATTATTTACTTCTTTTTATATTTGATTATTGGATATATTCGTTGATGATTATGACCCCCACAATAAATTATATAAAACTCTATTACTGAGGAGACAAATTTGATAAAAGTAGGGGGTCCAAATTTTAATATTTGCATAGGGCCTCCCAAATGATTGGGACGACCCTGCTGATCATTGTGTGCAAGTACGACCCCCTTGCTGAAAAAACACCACGAAACATCACGTTGAGCAACTCCGATCGACCATTTCGACAACTCAGCTCGATTTACATGTCTTATCATTGTGTGCAGTTATCACCACCCTTGTCGGAAAAACACCATGGAACATCACGTGAAGCAACTCCGATCGACCATTTCGACAACTCAGCTCGATTTACATGTCTTATCATTTTGTGCAGATATCACCACCCTTGCCGGAGCAACGCGGTGGAGCATCACCTAGAGCAATTTCGATTGACCATCTCAGCAGCAACTCACCTTTATTATATTATTACATTATGTGGAATTGTATGAGGATTTCTAGTCCTTTTTAATAGTAATTATCATGACAGTTTGTCCAAATTCGTCTAGTTGGACGAACGTGAATATAGAAAACAATAAACCAGTGGGTTAATGGAGCAATTATCTTATTTCCATATCTTTGAGGTGTTCCATTCAAGTTTCATTTAATAGAAATCCCATTTACCACAATTGAAATTCCTTGTTATCACCATAATATATTACTGCACAACAACTCAACAAAGACAAAAGACAAAGATTAAAAAACAAACATTACTGTCAAATATTACCCAAAGCAGAGAGGCATACATACATACACATACATAGGATCCCAAGTTAAATTTGACAGTGATTAAAACAAAAACTCCACCACTGACAATGTTGAAGAACTAGGCCACGGAACTTGGACCCTCACCATTCTATCATCATAATCAAATTTCACATCTCCACCATCTATTTTGCAACTAACTGGTTTCTCAGATACAAACACCCTCATCTCCCCACAACCCCTCACCTCAATTTTAGCCACACTTGCATAATCATCAAACTCCAGTGACTGAATCGCACCACCAGAATTAAGCATGTTCACTAACCCAATCGGTGCAAATTGAATTAACCTTTTAGAAAACATTGTCACAGGAGACACTGTCAATAGCTCAAAACTAAATGGCTCAAGTGAAACTTCCAATTTGTCGGAACACTTCATTAGCTTCAGCTTGTCTTCTTTGAACAAATACACAGCAAAAACATCCACCCCTTTGATGCACATTTTGCTCCATTCAATGTCTTTAGGACTCGCCGAACATGTCACCGTGTGTGAATATTCAGAACTACTCTTGTTTCTCCTTGTCACAGGACACCACCCACCTCCTTGGCAATTGAATAAACCCAAAACACCCGTGTACTATAATAAGCAAAACAAAAACAAGTTTAATTAAAATGCCAAAACAGTGATTAGTAAATATTAATAGTAATTAAAAGAAAGAGAAAGAGGGTGTCTTGTCTCACTTTGTTGAGGTTCCAAATTTTGAGCATTGTTTTGCCATCATGTAAGGGGTCTTCAAACAAGCAATCTCGTGTGGGAAGAGCATAATGTTGACACCTCAAAATAGACCCATCAGGTAAAGCAAGGCTTTTGAGCAACTTGAAGTTATGATTTCCGACACAATCACTAACATAAATGGGTCCACCAGAGATAGCTCTAGAAGCGGCATGAAACTCAGCACAAGGGTGAGTGGATTGAAACATATCCCAATCTGGGTGAATGAAATTTCCCATCCACAAGCTGTTATAGGCACAGTGTACCATGTGACAACCTTGTAGCCAGTACGTACCATTTGGATCTCCAGATGGATCACTGCACCAAAAATCATCTCCTACACGACCAAGGGATATAGCTTCTGTACCAAGGAGAAAAAAGTCATTACAATGTTCCATGCTGGCAATTACTCCATTTCCTTTGAAATGCTTCTTCACTGATTCAGTTAGTGCTTTGTAATAAGCTTTAGCTAGCTCAACTCGCCCTCCGTATTCCTCTGATAGCATCTCAAGCAACTGCAAAAATTAAAATAATGCAAAAAAAACATAATCATAAATGAAAAGGAAAAAAAAACATGTGGTGATCAAATATTTCGGTGGTCACAAATATATATATTTAATTTAGTGGTCACAAATATTTAGTTACGACATTTAGTTACACAAGTAATTCTAAGTGTATTTATTATTATTAAGAATTACTTGAAAGGACTTACGTGTATGACGTCAACTTTGACACCGTCAATTCCCGCCGATTCCAAATGGGAGTGAAGTCTTTCGTACAAGTGTTGGGCCAGGTTTGGTGGGACCAGGCCCACACCATTGTTAACAATCTTATCCACCGCTAGATCCTCCATGGTCATCTGAAGCCCAGGAGAGAGTTTCGGAGCAACGACTTTAGCTTCAGGCATTCCAGGGACTTTGGGCCTAAGCCCACCCCAATACCCACAAAGCGCATGCCAAACATAAACATTCTCCACACTCTTAAACTCCTCCTTCAAATCCCTAACAAAAGCACCTAAACCCTTCCCATTCCCTCCTCCATTAGGACTACAATATTCTCTAAATTTATAATTCTCCTCAAATTTTATTAACCTACAAGGCATTTGTTCCCCTGCAGAGGTTCTATTCATTCCTTCAAGATCCGTAATAGGATCATCATCATCATGACAAATAGATTGCCATCCATCATCTATTAAAACTAACCCTGGCGGACACCCACCTTCAACAAGACCCTTCACACCTTCCCACACACCTTTTGGGTGGACCTTTAAGTAAAACGCATCCCACGTACACCAACCGAATTTATCAACAATACTCGGTGGAGATTTCTCTTCAAGTAGCTTGAAAGTACCTAAGTGAACCCTAATCACCTTCACCGCTTCTTTCACCAAACGGTACGGGTCATCGCCTACGTGGATGTAAAGACAGCTTGTGAAGTTAGATTCAGTGACACGTGTCGAGCCACTTTCAACGCACATGTCCACGTAGTCATCTAAACCGGGTTGGAGTGAGGTTCGGAAAGAGGATTCGATTATTGGGAGGAGTAAAACGTAAGGACGAGGAAGTGAGTCGTTTTTGTTTAGGATTAACATTTGTGTTTCGTGTTCTATTTCGTGTCCATTGTTACCGATCCAATGTGTGGTCCACCATACTTTGAACCTGAATATGCTCATGAACCTTATTTCTTTTAGCTTGCCAAGTGGAACCACGTGTCGGCTTTTGGATTCGGTGGCGTTGAAGCCCACGAAGCAACCTTGTTGGACTGTGTTTTTGGATTTGAAATGGAGATATGGTGAAGGGGTGGCTGTTATGTTGGTTGGGACATCGGTGAGAAAAGGGTGGCCATTTGCAAGAAAACTTGATCGTTCTAAGGTTATGGATGTGGGTAAATTATTGTCCACTAGCCCCATTACTTCTAGGGACGAAGTCGCATTTTTTGTTAAGCTTGGTGGAGCCATGGTGATTGACTTGTTAAGATCGAATGTGAGCTAGCTAGTGAGAGCTTAATATTGAAAGGTTCTTATTAAGGATTTGGAAACAGATCGAGGTAAGGTAGAGAGAGAAGAGATCTAGTGAGCTTTAATGCTTAATAACTTAGCTATGGTTGATAATGGGTGGCTAGTTTAGTGAGTTTATATAGCTATTATTGCCCTGAAGGTGGGACATTCTGGTAACACCCATAGCAATTTGGTAGTGGAAGGGTATATGGGTCAGACTACCATGCACAATATGGCCTTTTGCGGTATAGCATGTAATATGCATCTCCAAATAGTAAATTAATTTTTTCCCCTTCACTGAATGAAACAGTGTCTGAATTCTGAAAATCATACAATTTTACTTCTTGTCTTACTTTTATAATTCAATATTTTCAGTAAACAATATGTTTAGTGACAATCACTAAAGGCTAACATGGTAAAATGCTACTTGATGAATTATAAAATAGGAAAATTAAAAGATAATTTATTAATTTAAAAACAAAAATTGCTCACCCAATCCCTCAAAATTAGGAGAATCAAAACGGCTCATTAAAACAAAAACACGCTTCTCTCTCATCCAAACCCAAAAACGCACGCTTCTTTCTCCTTCACCAAACGCACGCTTCTTCTTCTTCTAAACCCGAAAACGATCTTCTACTAAACCAAAACCAACGCTTCTTTCTCCTCCAAACCTGTAAACAAGCCAAAGATCAATGGCAAACCCAAAGATACGCAAACGGACACGGTCCATCCAACCAGAAGATGAAAAAGCGAAGCAACCCATCGAAACCGTAACCCATCGAAACCCCACTACCGCGAACTAGGAAATTCGTTAGTGTCGCTCAAAACCGAACTAACCAAAGGTGTCGTCGATCATTGTGGTTAGTATTTAAATAACCTCTGCTTTGCTTATCCCGTGGTTAGAGTATTTAAAACATTTGAATTGGTTAGAATATTCACAATCGGTTACACTAACCAAACACTTCAATATCGTGGCTAGATAATTAGTAACCCTTGTTCCATGTTGATGTGGTTAATCTGCTTAGTAGCCTATGCTTGTCCGATTTGTGGTTAGAAAAGGAAAAATTGGCGTGAGAATTATGGTTGAACCGTGATACGTGTATGAATTGTTGTTAGTGTTGTATTGAAGTCTTAGAAAAAATAAAATGATAGAATTAGGTGAAAGCTAAAAAAAGGAACTCCACAATATATTTTGTTATAATCGTTTACATTAATGCCTTAATTATAGGCATTAATGGTTTGCTTGATTTTATATATTTAATGTCAATTATTATAAAGAATTTTTTATAGTAAAGATTACCCTTCGCTTCTCACCCATTGGATGAAATTTAAGAAATATATCAATGATCCAATGGCCAGTAATTATTTAGTGACCATCACTAAACCAAAGGTTTAGTGATGTAATCCAAAGCCCACTTGAGTGTATTAACCAAATATTGTGAGTAAATAATTGTGACGACTTAAAATGTCTCTATCAATACTACTAGCGTCTTCCAATTAAACAAGTTAAACAGGAAGGAAAAAAAAGTAATGGACGCTTCTCGAACAAGGGTATAACTGTCAATCGCCATGCAAAGGAAATTCCTTATAGTGTGTGGGTTCCACTGAGGTTGTCGACTCTTTACTTTGTAGTTTTAAAATTAAAAGAAGCTCTAAATCTATTACTTTTGCCCCACCAATTCCACGTTTTCTATTTAGAACTCTCGTTGCTTTTCTAGATGTTTCCCGGGGGCTGCATTGTGTTATGTGTTACTAGTTTGTTACGGATGAATCAAAATAACCCCCCGTATTGAAAATATATGGATGGAGAAAAAAAAACACAAACCAAAATTGGTTGAGGCAGAATTACAATTAGAGACAAAACTTCAGATTAAATTTTGTTAGATATGATATAAGAAGAGGTAGGTATTTGAGTGTGGAAGTGTGAGAAGATTGAATATCCAGTTTGGCTGGTAAGCATATAAACGTGTTCACAATAGAAGGTACAAAGGGACACCTCATCCTTATAGGGAAGAACCACACAACTTTGTTAACGCATGCATGAGACGACGAATAGACAAAAACAAACAATGGGTAGGTGAATAATGGTCCTATGATTCTATGACCGACCCGCGAAAAGTACAAATACTGCCGTTGCCATATTTTTTTTCTTCGCTTAATTACGATTTTGATCTTTTATTTTGGACAACTCACAATTTTAGTCCCTATTTTCACTAATTTACGTTTTTAGTTCCTCAAGAATTATTTATACGAATTTAGTCATCCTATTTTTCGTCAACTCACGATTTTAGTCCTCTTATTTTTCTAAAGGGGGACTTTGATTTTAAAAATTAAAAAAATAGGGGGATTAAAATCGTGAGTTTGCAAAAATAGAGGGAATAAAGTCGTGAGAAAAATTCTTAGTGGACTTAAATTGTGAGCTAGTGAAAGTAGGGAGACCAAATTCGTGAAAAAATTCTTGGAGATCAAAATCATGAGTTGGTGAAAATAGGGGGACCAAAACTGTAATTAAACTTTTTTTTACTTTAACTAATTACTAATAGTAATTGGAGAATTCTACCATATCCATTAACTTTTACGGCAATATTTGAGTTTATTTTAAAATAATTAAATATAAGAAAATGAGGTGTTATTGAATGAGTGGAAGTTGAGTATCATACCAACAAAACTCAATAGCCATCAGAGTGTTAACCAAAGTCGGTGATTAAAGAAGTACTTTAGATTCAGAAGAAAAAAAAATTAGATGTTCAATTAGGCGAAGTTCGTTCTCGATAACCGGTTTGGTGAAAACAAATTAATTTAGTAACAAA
Organism: Oxytropis ochrocephala; assembly: GCA_020916435.1. NCBI lineage: Eukaryota > Viridiplantae > Streptophyta > Magnoliopsida > Fabales > Fabaceae > Oxytropis > Oxytropis ochrocephala. The sequence continues at coordinate 23,679,424 of CM037089.1, forward strand.
ATAAGTAAATTGCAATGTTAAGCAATGTGTTTTGCAATACTTTAGAGTTCAGAAAAATTTAGTGTTCAAATACCCAAAGTTCTTTACTCAATAATTCATTTAGTGAGAAAAGAATAATTTCGTGTCAAAATATGTAAAATACAACGTTAAATAGTGTGTTTTAAGATACTTTAGCATTCGGAAACATTTTTAGACACTGTTCATGAAAAACAAATTAGTATATAATAAAAATATAATTAAAAACCCACCAACAAGGGTTGGTCCAAGTGGTAATTGGACTTGGATCCTACCCCAATGTCTCGGGTTCGAATCTTGGGTGTGGCAAAAACTCATTGGGAGGAGAGAACCACACGCACCAAGCAAAGTCGGTGACTCTCGCCAACTAGGTTTCCGTCGTAGATTAGTACTCCATAAAAGTTCTAGAAAATCAAGCACAAAAATACATGTAACCAAAAAATATAATTAAAAATCTAATTTATAAGATTTGAACGGCTTTGGTCAATAAAAAGATTTGAATGAGGCCTTCAACTTGTTTGAGACGACCTTGGTGTTCACTATGCGTAATAGATATATGAAGTACCTAAACTTATAAACCACCCATGTAACTTCATTAACAACAAATTTTAACGTACATTGTTGTAAAAATCGTATTTAAGAGCTCACTCTCTTCTCTAATTTTAGTAGTCTAATTACAGAGTCAATATACTTACATGACCAATATTCATGTCACTATCTATGTAATTCATAATTAAAACTGTTCTAAACAGAATGACCATTTTAATTAATAAAAATGACATAAACTTACATTTTTAAAAGATAATGAACAAAAACAGTGAAAGATAAAAGACAACTACTATATTTTAGCCATAGAAAATCATAAGTAATTTAAATCATGAAAATTATCACCTAAGCATCCAAGTCAGAAAGACCACTTAGACCACGGTAAATACGTGGCTTTACACATCATTTCCAATTGGGACCCCAGATCCACGCTGGCAGTCAGTGTTATTTTAACAAAAAAATATTTTCCGGCCTCAGTAAAACTCGAACACAGGTCCGTCGAGTGCCGAGCCACACATTCAACCACTTCGCCGTGCGCAACATCTGTCAATAATGTCGCAACACATCTAAAATACACTAGCCAAATACACGAACACCTAATTAAGCCAATTACCGTTGTGCATTAAAGCTGTGAGATTTTGACTCATCAGTGTTTAATGCCATAATAATGCCGTAACTGTCATGGTTTCCCACTTAACTGTATTAATCAATTTACTTTTAATGAGAGAATTAAATGAGCATAAAACTCTTGCAGATTTATTCGCAATCTTCATTTGAGGGGCTACAATCACGGCAACATTTCTAATTTGTAGGACAGAATGAAATCAAAATATATTTAGGTGATAATTTTATTGTACCAGTCAACACCCATTTGACTTTGACATTAATACACCGATAACTGACTAGGGGTAATTTCAGTAATTTACTTTCTGCATTATCCCATAAACCTAAACAAATTCTCACACGCACACAACATATAGAAAAGGTAATATCTCTATTAAAACCTGAAAAGAAATATCACAGTTCCTTAGTTCGACGTAGAGTTACAAAAGGATCAACACCCAAAATAGTGAGCGCGTTTCTGAAAAACCAGTGAACGCGTTTCTGTCGACGGGGTGTTAATTCGTTGATCTTTACGACTCCTGAAAAACCAGTGAACGCGTTTCTGTCGACGGTTTCAAAAGGGGAAAGTGGAAGTTCAATACCTACGAGGTTGGATCCGTGGAAGTGGTTTTGAATAGTAACTTAGATGTGAATGACGAAAATACCCCGGGGTAGGTCTATCCAAATCTATAAATACGAATTAACTCCACTTCAAACATTAAGGTCTCACTATTTTATCTCTTTCTTCAGTCCATTATTTTGTTTATTAATACACATACATATGTGTATTTGGAAATATAGTCATTCACGTATGTAATACATATAGATTAGTAGTTAGATATTTTAAAGAAAATGAGAAGTTTTTTTTTTTGTGTGACTTTCATACTGAGATCAATTATTTTACAACAAATCATTCTTAATATACTGCTTTGCAATGACATTTACTCTAAGCTGGATCTCATTCTTACAAAGGTATCATATCACTATGGTATCCTCATAACAAATCGAGTTGGTGTAGCTTCACCCACAATGTTTAAAAAAGACCTATATCTGCATTTAATTTTGCTATTATGCTACCACAGAACTTACATTATAAAAGACTAAAATTGTGTCAGAACTGGTTTTTCCTCAACTTATCACAGAATAATAGTCTTCTACAGTTGAATGCATGATTGGTGTTATTGTACTATATGAACAAAAAAAAACAACAAAACTCTCCTCTAAAGCACATCTGCTAATAGGCGAATTCACGGTGTCGAGGTATCTATTACGCGAAGATCATAATATATTTATCATCTGAAGTTATTTACCCGTGCTGGCACGGGGTCTTGCAAACTAGTAATGATAAATGACGTAAATACTAAATATGCGTTTTAAAAAAGTAAAAGACAGGATTGTTAAAAAATAAAAAATAAAAAACAGGTTAAAACCATTTTTTTTAGACTAAACTGTATTGTTTATCTATGTTTCACTAAATTTCAGTTTTTTGTGCTTAATGTTTTTTCTCACTTTGGCGGCTTTATGTTTCAAATTTGTATCAATGTATTCAAACATTAAGGTCTCACTATTTTATCTCTTTCTTCAGTCCATTATTTTGTTTATTAATACACATACATATGTGTATTTGGAAATATAGTCATTCACGTATGTAATACATATAGATTAGTAGTTAGATATTTTAAAGAAAATGAGAAGTTTTTTTTTGTGTGTGACTTTCATACTGAGATCAATTATTTTACAACAAATCATTCTTAATATACTGCTTTGCAATGACATTTACTCTAAGCTGGATCTCATTCTTACAAAGGTATCATATCACTATGGTATCCTCATAACAAATCGAGTTGGTGTAGCTTCACCCACAATGTTTAAAAAAGACCTATATCTGCATTTAATTTTGCTATTATGCTACCACGTAACTTACATTATAAAAGACTAAAATTGTGTCGAATCGGTTTTTCCTCAACTTATCACGTAATAATAGTCTTCTACAGCTTGAATGCATGATTGGTGTTATTGTACTATATGAACAAAAAAACAACAAAACTCTCCTCTAAAGCACATCCGCTAATAGGCGAATTCACGGTGTCGAGGTATCTATTACGCGAAGATCATAATATATTTATCATCCGAAGTTATTTACCGTCTTTGCACGAAGTCTTGCAAACTAGTAATGATAAATGACGTAAATACTAAATATGCGTTTTAAAAAAGTAAAAGACAGGATTGTTAAAAAATAAAAAATAAAAAACAGGTTAAAACCATTTTTTTAGACTAAACTGTATTGTTTATCTATGTTTCACTAAATTTCAGTTTTTTGTGCTTAATGTTTTTTCTCACTTTGGCGGCTTTATGTTTCAAATTTGTATCAATTTAGTATTTTTTTTTTTTACTTTTCGTCCACTAATGTTAACGGGCGACATAACTTGCTTAGTTGATATTAGGGACTAAGAAAAAAACATAAATAAAATGACCAAACTGAAAATTGTGGCGAACATAGAGGGCCAAAATGCACTTCTGCAAAAGGAAAAAAACTTCATCTTCATCTTCAATCCCCCATCTTCATGAACCACCACCCTCTCACTCTCCCTCCACTACCATGAGAGAATGGTGGTGCACGGTGGTGGATTTTTGGGATGAAGATGAAGTTTTTTCGTTTTTTGCAAAAGTGCACTTTGGTCCTTTTTATTATTTTTTATACGTACATCAGTTCTAAAGAGCATTACTTACTTACGGTAGGCTCATATCATCTCATTCCCACATTTCCTACATCTCTCTCCATTCTCTCTGTCTCTCTCTCTCTATCTAATAGTCTTACTCTCCCTCATCATTAAATCTCTATCTTTAATTATATCCCTCTCCTCCAACCCTTATAATATGTGAAGAAGAAGAAGAGAGATTCCAAATCATACAGAGTATGTGTATAGGCTTTTACAATCACCACCAATCATAATTCATATAGTGGTTGATTAATAATTGATTAATTGATATTACCAATTGACCAATTTCCTAAAAAAAATATAGTTACCTAATTTATTATGTGAGTGACAACATAGCCTATACGTATTTTTTTGTCTACTTAGATAAATTGAAAAATTAAACACCACGCACACACACTATAACTGGGCACGCCTGAGTTCAAATTCCCGGAGCCGATGTCTCTATATTGTTGAAATTGTCAAGACAACCAACAATGAGGAGAGGGATATATAAAAAAAATTTCATTAAATAATAAAATGTGAAAGATAAATATGTACCAAAAAAATGTGAAAGATAAATTACAATAACCGTATTCTAGAAAGAAGAAAAAAAAAGGAAGTTGCTTACAGAAGATTTGAAGGAGTGCGGGAGAGAAGAAGCGCAATTCAGCAACAGAACCGCAGAAGCTATGGACTCAGAAGAACCTCAAGATTTGGAAAACAACGAATCTGCCTTTGTTTGGGATGAAAATTCCCAGCTTTATTTCCACGCCAGGTTCTTTTTCCCCTTCACTCACTGAATCATTATTCTTTTCTCTAGCACGACAACGTTTGAATTTTAATTCAAAAATTTGTATTCCGCTGGAAGCTATGGTTATTTCTTTTCTTTGCATTTCCAGACCCCTTTTTTGTTTGATATGAATATGAATATGAAAGGAATGACTGTTCCACATTCATTCATTCTTATGTTTGTTATGTTATAATTGATTAACAAGTATTATTAATAGAAATCCATTTCTGATTATTTAGATGAAACTAACTGAGGAGTCTTCATTCACTTTTTATGATGGAATGGCTATTCATAGTTCATACAGTTAGAAGAATGGCTTTTCAATCATCTAACACACAATCAAACATTGAGAATCACTTATTCAGTATTCACATTCCACGCCCTCTTACCAAACAGAGCCTATCTTTGTTTTGCTATGATTTTCCAGGAAGCAACGTAGATCACATGTAAATTGTGAATGTAACAACAAACTTCTGTTAATTTACTTGCTTTTTTGTATCAATTTATGGCCAATAACTTTTTTTCTCTTGTTTATTAACTTCATGCAGTAGTGGATTTTATCATGACCCTAATGCTGGCTGGTACTATAGCACCAGAGATGGTGTTTATTACAAATTTGAGGATGGGAATTATGTACCTTTAAGTTCCAATAAGGTAGGTTTAGCATTCTAACTTGTGCATCTTTGAATTTTTTTCCCAAACTAAACTAATAATTTGTTTTAATTCCAAGTTGATGATTGAAGTTTTATTGCTTTCTGTCTTAGGATGATTGTGACGAATCATATCCGTGCAAGGAAATTACGCCAGAAAATCCTCAAGAAATGGATGGTATTCATAATGAGGATTACCATTCCTTAGTTGAATGTAAATTGGACACTAACCAACAGAAAGAAACCTTGGCTGATGAAGCAGCTGATGGTAAGTCATGTTAACCTGCCAACTGTATTGCTGTATTTGAATGGACAATTAACTTTCTCCTATGCTTTGAGCATCAACGTTTTGGTGTTTCAGAGAAAGAAGCAGTAATTAATGAGTAACTTAAGTCTTCTAAGTAGATGTCTTTGTAATAGATGCCCCGAACTCCACGAGCAGTCCAACTTGTGGAAACCATCCACCACCATCAGAATGGTATCCCCCTTCCACCCATTTATTCTGCTCATGATTATATTTATACCTTCAAAACTTTTTTCCAAAAGTTAAAGATTTTACTACCAACAGGTTAGAGGACACGCTTATCGATCTCTACTTATCTGGCTACAACAACATAACAGTTAGTACAGAGGATACAGTGACAGTGCCCTTGGAAACAGATGGATATAACTCTACCTTGGAAGTGGATGGTTTGGTCATAACTTCTATCATTCTTTTTTTCTTTTGTAAAATAAGTAAGATAGATCCTAAATTATTTTGTCTCATCAATGTATATAGCTTACAGCAATACTTGTGAAGTGGAAGGTGAATGGATCACGGGCCAAGTGGATGAAAACAGCATAGCTGATAATAAAGGTACTGTAGAAGAAGACATAGCTTACTGCAATACTTACGAAGTGGAAGAAGGTGAGTGGATCCCAGATGCAGATGACGAAAATCGCATAGCTTCTGGAAGTAACATAGATGAAGGTACGCCACTTTGCTTGCATGTCTTCTTAATGAGTGAAGTCATCCTAGTGGTTTAGGACATCTCTCTTTCAAGGAGGCAACGGGGATTCGACTTCCCCTGGGGGTAGGTTACTATGAAAGGAAATGGATCAATGCGGGATTATCAATTAACGACTGAAATTGATTCTTCCTGGGTCGATGCCCGAGCGGTTAATGGGGGCGGACTGTAAATTCGTTGACAATATGTCTACGCTGGTGATCAATTTGTTGTTCATAGCAACTCATTAAGGAACAAAAAATTGGACTAGTGAATAGAGTATAGTGAAAAAATGATTATTATTGAATTTGATAAATAAATATCAATGTAATGAATTTTTTCAAAACCGATTTGAATTCAAATCATCCTCATCATAACACTTGTTATTATTTCGGTGTATTATATACACTTCGAAATAATTTACAGAACAACTATTATGATGCGCACTCTGGATATACTGCAAGTAGCAATGGGTTGTTTCCTTGAATGTTCAAATTTTAACAAGGGCTTGTTTCCTTGTAAATTCAGACTCAGTTATATGAATTTTATAATACAGTTCTCATACCATGAGTGATATTTCAAGCCACTTTTGTTCGTATGCTTGATGAATGCCATTATAGGTATATTGTCGGATGAAGAAAAATGGCGAGCTCAGTTTGGTCAAGTCATTGAATCGGGGAAAGATTTAGTTTCAGAGTCTCCAATTCTGGACTTGTGGGATTGGGAAATGGTTAGAGGATCCAAAAAAGATGGAAAGGATGAGATGCCAAGGTTGGTCGGAAGACTGGTCAAACAATCTGCAAAGCGACATCCCTCTATCTCATCTGGTGGACGGAAATTAAGATCTGCTCCTATCTACGAAGTACATCTCGATCTTGTACGCGTCAAAACAGGTTTGCATTTTACTCTTGCTTGTTTTTTTTTTTTCTGACAATACTCTTGTACTTTTTGGTGCATATCTTTCTCCATGATACGGTATATAACTTGAAAATTTTTGTTGCGTCTATTTGTTTCCTTTAGACTGTCACATAAATTTCATTATAAAATCATGGACGAGTTATATATCTGATAAGCAATAGGGACGGTAGCTCACATGGAAAGTTTCAAAGTTAAGCAGCATTGTGATTTTTATGAAATAGTGGTACTAGAAGTATTCCCGTGACTGAATATTTTTATGTTCTTTTATCAGGACAAGTGTATAGATTGCGAAATCCTAGTGCAAGATATCTGGCTTCATTATCAATTTATGATTCTGCCAATCCAACAAAAGATTGGGAGTTTCCGCAGTTATCATCGAATAGAAATGTCGCACGTTTCTCGAAGTTCGGTGACAGTACTCCTGCTTCAAATGAAAATCCTATAGAGAAGGATTTGTTTGTGTCGCCAAGTCAGCTTTCTGCATCCAAGGTATTAACACTGATTTTGAAATCTTACAATTAGTGGCTGCTTTGTACAATAGATGGATATCCAAGTTACAGAGAAGCGCAAATAACTGATAAGGATAATTTTAGAAATTGTTGTATGTTATGGAAATTGAAGGGATCAAAGAAGGAAGTGAGAATATAATAACAAGTAGTAAAAGGGTTTCTAATTTTATATTTGTCTTCTCCCATGACTTCCCTTCATGTAATTCACCATATAACGGATATCTTCAGAATCTGTTAACCTTCAGCTCATTTACTGTTTTGCTATGACAGCAAAAAGAATGTCATTACAGAGATCGTGCTGCTGAAAGAAGAAACTTGCATGGTGGTTTTGGTGTGGGTCCAGGACAGAAGAATCTGGCAGACGGTTATAATAGACCATCGTCACTTGTTGATTCTCCACAAGAAGCTGCAGCAGAGGCCTTGAATATGTCGTTTGGACCAGGTAGTTATGCCAGAAAGCTTCTAAAAGGCATGGGTTGGAATGAGGTATTATCTTAGTTCTCACCGTCTTCAACTCGAGATATTCCATTTTTCTTTATTGATTTTCTTGAGGCTTTTTAATATAATTGCAGTTTTTCATATTCGAAAATATCATGATCCTCCAAATCTCGAAGGGAACATATCCCCTAATTTATATGAAGAACTATAACAATATATATACCCTCTCTAGATTATCGTTAAACCATGCACAATAATACTTTAATCACAAGTTTGTTGAATGGCTTGAATTATGTGCATATATACTATTTGTCTAGGCCAATTACCATTCTATATTACCATTTCCTATCATTGTGCAGGGAGAAGGGCTTGGCAGCTCTACAAAGGGCTTAGTGGAACCTATCCAACCAGTTGGAAACATGGGCAGCGCGGGTTTGGGGTGGCCTCGTCGAAATTGACAAAAAGAATAAGGCGGACTACGCTCATAAACTCGATGTCCACCAGTATGATATCACTGTTAAAGGGATGTTTACAACCAGGCCACTTTCACTGGGCGTCCTTTCTGATGCTACAAGAGAGCTAATTACAGAGTTCATTTCTTGAATTTTGAATCTAGAGCTATTTACAGAGTCCATTTCTTGAATTTAGAATCTAGGTTTATTTCCTATCTCCATTGGAACCAAGCCAATACCATGACAAAATATTACTACAAAACAGCACCCGATGTAACGAGGACTATATTCAATTCAGAGCAACAGCAAAATCGTTCATCATGAACTTCAAAATTTCCACAGTTGCATGTTCGCTCAAAAATGGGGTCTATTAAATTAAATCGATCAATAGAATATACAACTTCCGGTAAAAACAAATAAATAAATGTTTCTCAAAAAAATCAAACTTATTAGTTGGTAGCTTCCTCAGATATCATCTTATCGCTGTCATTCCTATTTTCTGACTTTCCATCTTCAGTTATGTTCTTTTGTTGGAGCTCATGTTTCAGTCTTTGGATCTCCTGATCTTTCTCTTCTAGCTTATCTTGCAACATAAGAACCTGCAGTAAAATCCATAAGTAGGGCAACTTTTAATCTCAATTAAGGTTTGGTGTCAAATTGTTAGAAAGCATTTATGCAGGTCAACTTTTACAAACCCGCACCATTCAGACAAGTGCTTTGGGTTTATGTAGGTTACCTAGAAAGAACACTGATAATTTTTTATAGTTTTTTTTAGCAGCAAGCAACACTGATAACAAATTCTAAAATTGTAAGCATGCTTATAGAATGGGGGGATTCACTAGCTCTTGCCTTCTTCAATTAAATAATTCTCGTAGATATTAAATTTCAATCGAATGTTCTCCTAATATTTAATATTTAATGATCCCATAATTTATAGTACATTGTAGCTATGTAATCTCATAGTTGATTTTTTTTGAAGCAATGTAATCTCATAGTTGATATTTATTTATGTTTAAAACATTATAGTTAAATTAAGGTTATTCGATGAAATATCAAACAACTTCAAAATTTTGAGAATCTAAGGCTAAATTTACTAAATAAAAAAAATTAACTGTTACATTGCTTAAAATTAATGTCTGAAATCTTACCACGTAATAAAATATTTCTTACTTGACTTAAATGGTCATGTACATTATATAAAAAAAATGAGTGTTTGGTACAAGTGTGTAACAAAGATTTATAGCACCAAAATGGTATTCTCTATTTTCCAGGTAGGTATAATTTCGATAATTTCAGCACAAACCTTACATTTTTCCTGGGTAGGATAGAAATTAGAAATTAGAAATAAAGATTTAAATACAAAAAGTTTAGTTTAAAAACTTCAACTCTAAATTTCTATCAATCTAGGACTTAAACTCTTCAAGAAAATTAAAAGAATGAAATGGCATAAAAATTATATTTTCTTTTTTTACATGTTCATCAGATGAAAATACCATCCTCTTGAACTTCTAGATTCAAAAGTATTTACCTATTCAGGAGGAAGTGGTATTATTAGCTTTTTAAAACTTAACATAAGCTTGTTTAGTCTATAATAAGCATTTATTTAATTCATATCAGCATTGATTCATGCCATGTAATGTAAGCCTTTTTCTCAATACATTAGTTGAGTTCCTTAAATGATTTCAGCAGTGTCGAGGGGTCCTCCTACAACAATAATTTTCACTTTACCCACCTCAAAATGTTAGTAAGAACCAAGCATTTTAAAATTGAACATGCATTGCAAATTTAAATAACATAAAAGGAGGGAAAAGTGAAAACCATTTCATTCGATCTTTCCACATCATTTGTCAGTCCTTCCATGTGCTTCTGCAACCCTGTAGTCAATGTTAAGGATTAATATTTACATAAATTGCAAGTGTATGGCCATATAATTATAGGTACATCAACCCATAGACAACTAACAACCCCTATAATAACATATTTATAGATAAGAAAACATAATAAGTCAACAACTTATTGCACCCTACGCATTGGTACTGGTACAGTGTCGAGTACAAGTATGGGGTTTTTTAAAAAAAAAAACCAACGTATGGGTACGCTAGTATGATTTTAAAATATATAAAAATTAGGATATAAATTAGATATCTACGTAACAAAATAGGAAAAAAGGTTATTTACATAGCAGAAAATTAGGAAAGACAGTATATTATGTAATAAGGAGTGTATCAATATCATTAAAAAAGGAACAGAATATTAGTTTTTTTTTTGTTTTTTTACTAGAAGATGATCATTAAAACTTGGAATTTTTATATATCGGGCCACAAGTGAGGTGCAGGTACCAGTTGCGTGTGTGGTGCAGGTATGTCTTTAATTTTGACGTACCCATGCTACAGTGGCTACACCTAACAAACATCTAACATGTTCAAAACATCCTAAGATCAACATTTATAACAATGTTTTTAGCTTATTATTATTAATATTATTATTATGATGATGATTCAAATGGATAGTTTTACAGTCACATGCCAACAAATTAGCATGATTATAAATACAAATGCACTTAACGAATCTGATATCAAAGGTGACAAATCAGTTACCGAGTGGTAAGAGTCAAAGTATTGAAAAAGCCAGAACATAATGAAATGGATTTCATTCAACAAAAAACCTTCAAATTGACTTCTGAGTTGTGCATTCTGAGACTTCTGCAATGCATGTTTCATTGCTAATTCATGTATCTGCACACCAAAAGAAAAGGAAAAAGAACACAATATCACAAATATAACCATAATAACCATAAAATATATTGGGCACATTAAGCCTTTAGCTTAATTGGTGTGTGAATACATGCAGGTGTAACATTTTATCCAGTTACTACCACAACACATGAATGAAAAAGGAAATTGTGACAAATAAGCCATAAAACAAATAAGAGGGCAGCACCTTCCCCTCAGAAGCTTGATTTCCAATCTCCTCATTTTCCTCTTGCAGGGTTCTACACTTAGCCATCAGCATCTTCCCCATCTTGCTTTGGGGAGTAAAACTTACAGCGGAAATGTTATCTTGCAACTCCTTTACTTTTTTGTCCTTTTCCTCCACTAAACTCTAATATCAGAAGATAACTCTTAAGTTGTTAATATTAGGCAATGAGGACGGGAGATGTATACAAAAGAACCAAGACAACACATCAGATATGCGCTATAAAGCATCAGCATACGTGTATGATGATGACTCTGAATTCACTTCTGAAATTTAAAGGTAATAAACCATAAAAAAAAAAAAAAAAAAAAAAAAACATTTGCACATACAAAACCACCATCATAGAAATTATCTACTTTTTCTCGTAGGTTTTAAGCACTGTCTGCAATGTGCATCGCATGCAAAAAGTATAAAGCTTGGCTATGCACGTTTGTACTTTGTGTTTTTGTTTGGTTTTGTTCCATTTCGTTTTGTGACTTCCAAATAGCAGAACTCTCTTAATAAGTTCCCCCAGTGAACATGGGATGGACTTTGCTATGTAACAAAACTGTTTATCATAAATGTTAATAAGATGTTTCTTTGCTTTATCTCAACCAACCTTTCCCTAGTGCAACAAGAGTTATGACACCGAAATTTTCCCACTTCCCTGTGTCCCTTACAAACAGACAAACCAAACTTGATTCAATAGATGTGAGGGTCAAGTTAAATGGCAAACCTTCAAGCGTTTGAACTCTTCATGAACAGCCGGATCTAGTAACAATCTCCTTGCCTGAAAATTATATTCCAAATGACATCAAGGCATTGGAGAATTTAAAAAACAAAAGAGGGATGCAATACAGCCAACTAATTGTTGAAGTTGCACAGCAGGGTTAACTTTTAAATAGCATGTAGATTATCAAGATATAAACAAAGATGCCACAGTTGTAAAAATAGAAATGAAAACAGTGATGTAAAAGTGCATGAGAACAGCTCTTAACAAAAGTTCAATTTCATTCCTCATTTGTCATGGGCGGCAATCGAGTTTTCTTAAATTTAGTGAAAAAGTGCAATAACTAAGCAATTTCCTACTAGGCAAAGTCGACTACATGGATCAGACGCAATAAATGCACCGCCACATTTTAAGTGCACAATTAGACCATCTACCTCCAATCTCTCTTAATGGTCTGGCCTGTAGTTTTCATCTGTCTCCTCCTACCTCTTGACAATTGGACTATTTTAGATTTGGCATTCTCGTTACCAATACTTATGCGAGCCTTCTCCACAGTCCACACATGTACAAAACACCTAAAATGAGACTACCATTTTTCTCTCTGGATTCCTAGACCTATCTTGTCTTGTGCAATCGCCCGTCCATCAGTATATTCTTATCTCTCCTTACTTTCTTAAAGGTTTTATAGCTGAGCGATAAAATTTCCCTTTAAGGTTGAGTGGTACTTTTCTATCACGGATCACGCCTTAAACATTCTTTCATTTCATCCATCTGGCTTGGATCCTATAGTTCACACCTTCTATCATCCCAAAATCTTCTATCCCTAAGGTTGAGTGGTATTTTTCTATCGCAGATCACACCTTAAACATTCCTCCATTTCACCCATCTGGCTTGAAACCTACAGTTCACACTTTCTATCATCCCAAAATCTTCTATCCCTAAGGTCAGAACCAAGTACATGTGACGATTCGGTTAAATACGTTAAAGTAAAAAGAACATTAGTATGCCAAAGTTGTTAATGGTGAGATAGCACAAGAATAGGGCACTAAGTGACTGCGAAACAAACAATACCCCTATCGTGATGCAAGATGGGTGCATATTTCTTCTGTAGTACATGCAACATGAGAATATAACCCATTTTTTGGGGTGCAAAGTGTATCGCATGGAAAACGTGTAAAATGCTGAAATTTTGTTTCTGTTTCTTGTTTGAAGCAACATATCCATGTGTTTTGGATACATATACTGCTCATCATTTATATTTGGTGTTAGAGGACGTTTGAAAAATCCATGGTTTCTCTTTCACAACAAAGGCAGTACTGACCTGTAAAACTATATGATAATAGAGTATTTCAACCTTACATAATTTTTTTACTTATTGTAATGTAAATGATTGTAAAATAATAAATTTTCCAGAGGATTTGTTGAAACTTGGAAATGTTGCAACAGTTGGTAAAAAAAAATACAACCCTTTTTTTAAAAATAAACAAAAAATTTAACCACCCAATTGGGTTATAAAAAATTAGCAAGTAAATAAACAAATAAATTATGCAGTTCATCATCTATGATGTAGAATTAATACCTTCAGCACATAACAGAATGCAAATACATTTCTGCTAATTAAAATGCAGCATGGTGCAGAGCCCCAAGAAAATAAATACAAGCAAAGAATAAAAAATGCATCGAGAAAAGTCACCAGTAGGGCGAATTGATGCCTATAAGTCTCTTAAGCATATGTTATGAACATACCTGCATTGATGGCGGCTTGAGTTGTGCTTTCAGATCCCGCATAACAGTCTGGAAGTTTTCAGACAGCCCAAAACAAGAAATAAGAACAACAATAATGGATTTGACACATATCAATTCAAGAGCTTTAGCAGTCAACACCATACTCAAAAGATTCCAGGAGCATTCTGATATCTCCTTATCATTTAACAGACAGCCAACAACAAAGTAAAGAACACTTTGTTGCAAAATTATAGAACACAATGTTGACAACTATCTAATGTTCTTTATTCTCAGATGTAAATGACAAAGTGTGAGAGAAATAAAGACTTCCCTTTAGATTTCTTCCTACTTCCTTAATACATGCTTTCTTGAAGGGATATAAATGGACTTAGGTAAGTACTAGTTAAATATGGGGTACATAAATAATAAAACAAAACAAAATTAATTGTTTATTAATTTATGAATAATGATCGAATCAACTCTAAGCTGATAAATTACTATCTTATGGCTTCAAAGTCTAATTATTCGTAGTCTTAGATTTTGGGCTGTTACAGTTGAGGTGGATGCCAAAAAGAAACATATACAAACACACAATCATGCTAAGTGCCAAAACAAATAAGAACCATAAGTTGAAAATATTACTTTCAACTCTGTTATCTCTTGTTCCCGTTTTGCAAATGTTACAATGAACGCAGCTTCCTTTTTCTTTGCTTTTTCAAGCTGGTAACCAATAGAAAAATGATATAGGGTCAAGAAACCTGGTCCAAGGATGATGAATTATTTTGAAGAGAAAAAGGGAAATTAGATTCTAAACCTGCTCCCTCAAAGACTCTTCAGAGGATTTCAGGGCCTGAAGATAATTAACCAACATATTTGGCTCTAGAAAGAAGAAATGTTATATAATTAATCAGGTATACATCAGGAATTCAGAATACAAAAAATAACTGTAACAAAATATTTCTTGAGCAATTAATACAGGTATATGTTACTTGCAAAAGCACACAGTAGAAACGAACCTGGAGTAGTCCCAGCAGGTACCACAGGCTCATTTAGAATTGAAGAATGCCAACTCTGGATCTCAGACTTTGTAGCCTCGAGTTCATTCTAGAAAATGCAGTTATCCGTCAACTCTTATAAGAAAGGAAAACACACAACTAAACCTAAGATATGACGACTATCATAAGTACAACTTCGTACAATGAGACAAGACAACCCTCGAGGTTGCGCGAACACTCTGTCTCAAAGATCATTGCCATTCAAAAATTATCCATGAAAATTTTCAGCCTTTTCATTGTGAACCACTCATGAGTCCAAGTCTTAAATCATATGAATTATAACTAAAGTAAATTTCCCTCAGTAACAAAAGTTCAAATTCTTTCATGTAACAAGACTTGAAACTGGAAAATAAAATGAAGAAGATACCGTCCAACAGAAGGGGCAAACAATGTGAATTCTTGAAAGGAAAACATACTTGGCATGTTGCAAGTTGATCCTTACAGTCCTGAAGACTGCACACACAAAAACATTCGAAAAAATAAGGCCCAAATGATGTACTCCAATCTAAGCACAGTACAAGTTTCACAGAAGCTATATTTAGAAATACCTCTCGCGAAGTGACAAGATCATTCCCGTCGTTACACCAGAGCCAGCTTCTTCAGCTTTTTTGGCCTGCATCACAAATTGTGGTTGCATTTCTTTAATGTTGATATTTTGACTAAGCTAGGCATATCATAAACAGAGAAATCCATTTCTTCACCAATGCCAACTTCCATTGCTGACCAATGCATCAACAACGAAACACCCCCAATCAAACAATACAACTAATGATACATGAATTTAATGCACCACCGAGATGGAGCAGGTGAGACTACAGAATTCAACCATCATCCTCCTCAAACAAAATGGTTCAAATCAAACTACTGCAAGAACACCGTAACATCATTCAAGCTGCCTCACTTTCCTAGTTTCCTATATCCAAACACTTCACTCAATAATTATTATAATTACTAATTACTAATCACTAATCCAACACAGTCAAAGAAAAAAAGAAGACCATAAGCTGACATGTCATAGGCTAAAATACATTGCAATTCCCATAACAGATTAGTCAAAGAAGTTACCTTCTTCGGTGCAAAAGGATCGTTGTCATAATCTTCATCGTCGTAATCCGGAGACGGTCTTTTATTACCTACGTTTCCGAACAATGGAGCAATCGAACAGAATTAACACATCAACCAACAACTTTAAGAAAAAACTGTTCAGAAACAAAATAAAAACCTGAATGCCTTCCGCCAATTTCGCCTCCGAAATCGAAGTCCTATGATTGGAAGAACCGAAATTTAGGTTAAAGGGAAGAGCGAGAAGGAAAAGAGGGAATCAGCAATGGCGAAGGTTTAAACACTTACATCGTCAAAGTGCGCAGGGGAAGCCATGAACTTCAAAAACCCTAACTATAGCAGAGAGATGTGAAAGAGGGGCAGCCTTGCAAGTTGCAACACGGTTAGGTTCTTTGCGAAGGAACCAAAATTGAGAGTAGTAACAAAACCAATCACGTGACCGTTAGTAACTGGCGCTTAACAGATACACACCGCAGGGTGTGCCATTTCTGATGCGGATTTTGTGTCCTGAATCTTATAATTCACACCATTGCGCATTTTTGGACGGTATTAAAAGGATGGGTTTCCATCACTATTTTCACACCAAAATTCAACTTCCTCCTTTTCTCACACATCACAAGTGAAGAAGATGATGCAGCTTCGCTAATGTCCATACTACGAGCCTCTCTTCCTCACTCACTCGCTCATTCTAATACGGGGTTTGTTGATCATCGTGGCATCATCTTGAAAGATGATGGTATAAGTTTCGATGGGAGAGATGTTGTTTTAAATGTAGGTTAAAACACGATATATCATTTTCTCGCTCTTAAGCGTAAAACTACCGCAGAATGGTTCAACCAGAGAGAACGACGAACATGAGATAATTCGTATTGTTTATCTGAAACCCAAAACGACTAGTGGAGGTATTTATCGGTCTACCATGGATGTCAACAAATGAGGATGACGTCCGAGACATGATGTCCATTCATATAACAATTAAATGGAGGAGTTACATTCATTTGTACGTCGAAACCGGAAGGGACCGTTGAGATCCTTCGCGATTAACTCCACCAACTCGTGAGTTTCTATTGTATTTTCATTTTATCTCGCCTATTTTTATTCAAGTTGTTTATGTTTTATCGCCAGGTAACTTTGTTTTATCGAATCAATCAAAAATTCATGTCGTACCGTTAATAATATAATAAAGTGCCAAAATAATATCAAATACATCAAAAACAAATAAAAATCCCTAACGGCGTCCACCTCGCCCTCGCCCCGTCGCTGCCTAAGCTCCCACCCACGGCCATGCGCTTAACAGATACACATGTACGCTCAGTGCTCAAATGGTCGCCAAAGCAGACATCCTCCGGCCTCACCATCAATCATCCTCCCGTAGTGGCCGAGCTTGGTGTGGTCGACTTCTTCTTCCGTAGCGCCCGGCAGTGGCTCCGCACCGATATGACCGGCAACCTGGAAATACCACATAATCCAAGCCTCAAATGCAAAAATAAATAACATATTTAATTCACAAAAATTTACCAAAAGTCCAAGAAGTTAAAAGGTATACGAAATAGGTGGCATACCTCCATTCCGAGATGACGCAGTGTTCAAGTCATGATACATGGCGCGCTAGTGCAACCACTTAGCCTCACTGCCTCCGGTCCTCGTGGTGAAGATATCAGAGGTCGAAAAGCGCGCGCGTAAAAAGCCACCTGACAAAGAATCGTGATGTCACCCTCCTCCAAGTTGCGCTCATAAACCCGCTCCACCATTTGATTTTGTGACACACCCAAATATGTCTCAAAGAAGCCGGGTGGCAAACTCCGAGCTAACAAAGTGAGGCGTGAGGTGTGGCATAGTTCCTCGGATGGGAAGGTGCGCAGACATAAGAGACGCCATCCAGAGTGATCGCCATCTCACCAAATGGCAAGTGAAATGACGGTCTCGAGTGCCACCTTCTCAATAAAAGCCGACAAAGAACTCATGGTCTCTCGTGGGCGTGGCTTGTCCGGAGAAGTGGGGCATCTGAATGGACTTTGTTGCCATGAGCCCATACTTTGACAACTCGATACTCCCGAAATAAAAATAAATAAATAATGTAAGCAAAAGTGCACTTAAATAAATTATTTAAGCAAAAATGCAAAACTTACCGGTCACGAGTATAGAATCGCAAACATGATCGCTAAGTCGGTGAAAGAGAGAGTCGACGCCTCCCGAGGCTCTCCTCCCGATCTCGCCGAGCGGCTCTCCGATATCTTCTGAGGCACCTCGCCGATACTCGGATTTTTGGCCGCCGATATACTGGGAGGTGGGGATGGTAATGAAGAGGTTGGGGATCATACTGGTGATATCGATGATACCGAAAACCGCCTCCCCTATGCGATCCTCCTCCGTGCTGCTGCGCAGTAATCCCCGAGATAGAAAGCTCCAAGCAGTCGACATCGAGCCGCTCAGCCGATACTCACCGCCTCGTGCTCATACTCACCGATTTTCCTCGTGACGGAGCAATGAGATGACTCCCCGTCTCTCGATCGGAGACCTCACGCCTTACACCGCAAGTGAAGAAAAAAAATTAGTAAAAAAAAAAAAAAAAAAAAAATCGATTATTTACATCAAAAACGTTATATGATGCTTACTTTTTTGCTCGTCAACCCAATCGTATATACGCTGAATAGGGTATATACTGTCCTATATACGATTGGTTGATTTTCTCAATCGATATATACGCAAGTCAAGCGTATATGCGAATGAAGGTGGTCAAACGTAGGTATGACCAATTGTGTAAAGAAATTGTGATTTTGTAAAGAGTCAGGGATATTTTGGTATTTTCACACGGTGGGTGGGGGTGTTAGGGGAATGGGTGGGGGTACCAAAAAAAACACCCTAAAAGGATTTTTCTTATTATTTTTTTAAACCCAGTAGTCCTCTCAACGCAACTGCAAAGTCTAATTTTCTGAGATTCATTTAACGAGTTAACCTCTCCTACAATGTATTTTTTCAATACACCAACCAGTGGTGGTCAAACATTTAAAATCATCTTTAGTGGGCAGCAGTTAAGAGCCCGTTTGTTACAACTTATTTTTTTTAAAAATCACTTTTTAAAAAAAAATAATCACTTATGAGGACATGTTGTCCGTTTGTTACAGATTTTTAAAAAAATGAAAAGATGAAAATAATCTAAAAACTGCTTCATATGAGAAGCTGTTTAAAGTAGCTTCTCATGAAAAGCAGTTTTTTAAGAATGATTTTTTTTAAAATAAGTGATTTTCAGTATGTTACACAAACACAAAGCAACTTCTCATTTTCTTAAAAATCTCTAAAAATTAATCTCTAAATTATTTTACAACAAAATCACTTATTTTTTTTAATCTATAACAAACGGGCCCTAAAAGCTTAAGTTGGGAAATGATATTTTCCAGTAACATGAGAGTCTAGTGAAATCTTAACCATTCATTAAAGAGAGAAAGAAGATGTGGGTATAGTATAATAAATAAGAGAGAGAGGAGCTTTAAAGGTGAGATTGATAACACTTTATTTCCTCAAGTTTTTTTCCACTTGAGAGAATCCATTCCAGCTTAAGTTACTTTTTTGTGGGTCCAAAGTGCCATGTAGGACTTAAGCATTTCTAAATGGCTAAATATTTTGGTCCCTGAAAGTGTAAGTCGATGTCACTTTGGCCCCTGAATCAAGCAAAAATGCAAAATGGTCCCTGAAAGTGTAATCCGTCTGTCACGTTAGTCCCTCCCGTCAATGTGCATTGTTAACTCCGTTAATCCATCTCATTCTTCGCCGATTACCTCGAAAGATGTCACTTCTTCATCGGTTTGGTCCTCAAAAACATATACGTGAATTCGTTTTAGTCCCTCGAATCTTAAGTTACTTCGGCAAAATTTTAAAATGGCTGATTAAGGACGCCAATAGACTCATGGACAACACAGATCTATTGTAATTGGAAAATCGATGGTTAGATTGACCTTATTTGCTCTAAGAAAATCAACCAACATAACTTTGTATAATCATTGATCTATATTGAAATTAGATAGCTGTTGTAATTTTTGATGTTAATTCGAAAGCTTACA
The DNA here is from genome assembly GCA_020916435.1 of Oxytropis ochrocephala. NCBI lineage: Eukaryota > Viridiplantae > Streptophyta > Magnoliopsida > Fabales > Fabaceae > Oxytropis > Oxytropis ochrocephala. The sequence goes on from CM037089.1 coordinate 23,699,615, forward strand.
CTGCTACAGAACTTAATAAATTACGGTTATTAATTTTAATTCCTCTTTGTTTACAATGAATTTTATTTTATTTATTTCATAGATTAAAATAATATTTTTAAAATATAAAAACTATGTGGCATTCCAATGTGGCTTGCCACATAAGTTAATAGAACTCCACATCATATTTAATTTTGACAAATTAGGGAGGGACTTTGATTTTAGAAATTGATTTTAGGATTTTCAAAACATGAAGTGATTTGAGTTGGATTGAGTCAATAAACACTCCTAATGATTAATGATGGTAACAAATCAAAGTAAAAGAGAATACGATACAACTGCAAAGTGTTAACTAGCCTAGCAAATTAAGCCAAGACACAAATTGAGCCAAGACTAGTAAATTCTAGTTTAAAATTTTGCTTAAGTAACTTAAGATTCGAGGGACTAAAATGAATTCACGTATATGTTTTAGGAACCAAACTGACAGTAAGTGACATCTTTCAGGGACTAAACCGACAGTAACAGATGGATTAACAGAGTTAACAACGCACATTAACGGAAAGGACTAACGTGACGGACGGATTACACTTTCAGGGACCATTTTGCATTTTCACTCGATTCAGGGACCAAATTGACAGCGAGTTACACTTTCAGGGACCAAAATGACTATTTACTCTTTCTAAATTGACTCAAATGATTTTTACTCCAACGGGGTTCCTTATAAGGAACTATACAGGACCCACTTTTTTTATTTTTTTACTTGTATTTAATTTTTATTCAAATTTAATATTAATTCAATTATTTTAAATAATAAATGTTAAAAATATTAATTTTTTAAAATGAAGAAAAATATTTGAATATATTTTAGAACAACAAATTTAAACAATAAGAAACATATAATATTAATAAATTAATTAAAAGTATATAAAAGCATAAAAATAAGCAATATAATGTGGAATAAAAGATAACTAATGCATTTTTTTTGAAAATAAAAGATAACTTATACATTTTCAAAAAAAAAAAAATAACTAATACATAAAAATTAATAATTAATTTTCGTTATTCTCACGTCCAAACCGCTCTCAAATATTCTCCACCAAGTCTGCTTAAAGTTGGCTCACCAAAAGTAATGTTACCTATTGATTAGCTCAACTCACCAAATGTAATTTATTTTTAGATTTTACATTTTCCAGTCTTCTTCTCCATACGAATCTTCTTTTAGTTCATTTATCTATCTGATTTACCAGTTTCAGATTTGTTTATTTGATGTGAGATTGTGGCTGTTGATTTTTGTTTTCATCAGATTTGTTTCAGATTGTGGCTGAATTTTTTTTGCATTAGATTCTACTTCCGTTGAACTTTTGTATTAAAAAATTAATTTTTTCTAGATAGCTCTCATAGTTGCCGGTGCTTATTTTGAAGCCGACGACTAAAATGTTACAATAAACACTTCCACGTAGGATCAATTTACCACAGGATTTTTATAAATGTTGCATCTTATAGATGCTTTACCCATTTAGAGAGCCGCGTTAAAGAAGCTCTAACCAAATAGTTAAGAAGCTCAAGTATCTACCACTTGTGCTATATTATGTTGGTATTTTTTTATAAAAGGATTTTTTTTTAATTTATGTACACAATCATATGTACAAGATTTTCTATAGAGTGAGTCTATCATAAAATGATGTGTCATAAAAATAATTTGATTTTATCTCAATCACATTAAAAATTATCTATATCATAAACTTGTATTAGTTGATGGTGTAAAAAAATTTACAAGGACTGTGAAACCAATTAAACTCATAAAAAATTACAAAATAACTCGAGGCAAGCAACATTTTCTCCTTCATCAATATTTGTTCCAAACAAACTGAGATAGTTGTAATGTGACTAACATGACATGTAAAGCGTGAGATACAAATTATACGTGACAACAAAATTACTCTTGAATTCCTTTAACTTAATTTAATTTTTTTTTTGACAGGAATAAACTTATATCATTTCAAAATCAATAATGTTTGTAACACAAGTAGAAACACTATAATGAATTTCGGAGCTAGCATAGAATCTTGATACCCGTGTCATAGAGTGAGCAACAAGATTTGTTTGTCTCCTAACATAGCTAATCCTATAGCTAGAATTATGAGGAATAAAAGTGATACAATGAGAAATAATAAAACCAAAATCAGAGTTGTTTTTTTTTGACAACACCAAAATCAGAGCTGTTGGATGTCGCTTTGTGTACCGCATTAACCATTGAGAGGCAGTCAGTCTCAATGATTACTGCAACTAAGCCCAAGTCCTGCAACCAATTTAGAGCTTGCCATAATCTCATTGCTTCCGCTTCCTGAGGTTCCGGTGTTCTCTCAAACGACATAGTTTTCCCTTCCAAAAAGCTACCATTCTCATCTCTAATGCACATACCGATGCCGTATTTATTTTCTTGCTCAAAAATCGCTGCATCTATGATGCATTTTAATTCCCTAGCTGTTGGTTTTTTCCACATCCGAGTCGCTGGTATTCTCGCATAGGTAAGGCGTCATCTTTGATCACGAGAGTATTATTGCCGCTAAGTCATTTCACATCAGTGTCGCCATTTTCCACGCTTTGAGCTGATCCAAGGCAAGTTGCAGCGCAACATTTATCGACCTATCAACACCCTCCCAAACCTTAATATATTTAAATTTTTATTTATCATTTATCTTAACTAGTGTTATGACCCTTGCTCCCCATGGGGTCGGCCTATATTATACCATATTATTTTAAATTATAATATAATTCATTGACGTATTCAAGCATATTTATGTGAGTGAATTTTGTAGAGGAACTCTAAGACAAATTTTATCCTCTTATTACATAAATGATATAAAATTATGCAATACGAAAATCAACTCTGCTTCTTGATGTCACTCCTCTTAACGATAGGGACGTAAACAACATTCATCGGAGGGGCTGCATAGCCACATTTAAGAACGTTACCGACTTTTTTTTTCTTTGAGAAATTTTATATTGAAGGATGAATCAATTTACCATTTAATTTCATGTCCAAACATCTAAACACTTCGACTCTAAAGTACCGAAAAAAAATTGTTTAGCAGTGCACTTTACGTATTTAGCCACAGAAATATTTTTTTCTTTTTATCAAACTGATTATTGAAGAACAAACTTCGCGTATTTGAACAATTGAGTTTTTGGATTCTAAAGTAACCGAAACACACTGCTTCGTATGCATTTTACATATTTTGTTAGAGAATTATTATTATTATTATTTTTCACCAAACTGGTTATTGAGGAACGAACTTCGCGTATTTAAACATCGAAATTTTTGTATGAACACTAAAGTACCTCAAAAAACACTACTTAGTGTCCAACTTTACGCATTATGTCACAAAACTATTTTTCTTTTCACCAAACTCATTATTGAGTAACAAACATCGCATATTTGAATAGTTAAAAATTTTCTAACCTCTAAAATACTCAAAAACACATTGCTTAGTATCGTACTTTACATATTATATTTGAAAATTATTACTTTTTCACTAAACCAGTTACTTTATCTATTTGAACATCCAAAATTTTACCTAAAATTTAAAATAACAATATATGTAAAAACCAAAGAAGAAAAAAAAGCAAAGGAAAGCGTAGTACTAATCAATACGTCAGCAACGTGATGATATCGAACATCAACAATGCGCAAACAATGGGATGGACGTTAAGGCATGAGCCTACCGCACGTATGGTGAGAAGGAAGAAACGAGTGCAACATCGTGTAAATGTTGGGAAAAATGACTGCAGGACCTTATAGGATTTATATGTAGAATTTTGCCTAATTCTGTCCTTTAAGCTTCAGAATGTAGCTTAAGCTTCGAAACGTTAGCAACTTTGACTTATTTTTACGGTTTAATGTGGCTTAAAGTGCTTGTGTCTGTTACTCATGCTTGTGGCGGTTATATGCCTGTGGCTTTAGAATTTATCTGTGCAACCGTCATTATGTTCATCTTCATGACAATATCTATATTTATAGGGAGAAAATCTTGACAATGACAAAGAAAAAAAACAAAAAAACTCTCGCCTCATCGAGAACAAAGGCACTCTTAGAGCACCAAATCATCCACATGGTTGCTAAAAATAAGTTACCATGCTTTTGATTCCACTTTTACACCAAAGAAAGAAAGCATGCATTTGGACAAAACAGCAAAACCATCCCTTGCTTCCCACACACACATATGCACTCATTTTCATGTTGGGTTTTGTTTTTGTACCCCACCCTTCTCCATATACCCCCACCCAAAAGTTAAATCCCAAAATGCTTCTGAAAACGTATTTTTTTTTAAATTTTTGGCCAATCGTATATATCTGGCACAGGGGGTGTATATACTTTACCACTTTGTTTAGATCGTCGTATACACCCCCTTTTGGCGTATATACGATTGGACACCCCACCTTAATCGTATACACTGGCTTGGATGTGTATATATAATGCCTTATAACATAGGGTCGTATATACACCCTTCAAACGCATCCTATACCTTCGAATTCAAAGTTTCATGATTTTGATGCATAGTCCTATCCATCTTCAAATTGGAGTATTCAAGGGCGTGCAAGCAAGAGCTATAACTAGATACTGATGATGATTCAGGAAACAACAATCACAATCATTTAGAATATGCACTCATTTAGAATATGCAATCATGACTCGTTAATTAAACTCCAACCACAATCACCTGAATCATTCAATAGAGAACAAGGAAGTAATTGTGACAATAATCATTAATTAATAGAAAATTCAGCGAGTAGTTTTTGCTTCTGATAATTGTAGGAACATCATTGAAAAATGGTTTAGCTCTAGCATTATAATGTACACACACTTCCCACGTTCTACGAGAGCTAAAAAAGACCCATACAATGTGTCCAAGACTAAGGCTCCTCTCTACACCCTACTATTTTATACAGTATTGATACACCTATCTTGGTATATAAGAAGCTGAAATGTAAACAAATGTGGCAAGCAAGTTATCATACGTGAAATTCCATTTGCAGACTCCATTGTTATCATAAGCACATGCTGACCATGTAGTGAACAAAGTGTATTCAAGGTTGGCGCCACACCTAGGCTTCAATCTATTAATACACCACAGGGACCACTTGGAAAGGAATGAGACAACACCATTAAGATTACCAAATGGTGAACCAACACTACTTGGGAAGTCACACAGTTCCTAGAAAATTCAAGTGGCAGCAGGCCTCGACAGTTAAGTTAGCAGCACATGACACGTGGCAACAAGACAAGAAATTATGAATCTTAATTATCTTCATTGGGACCTCGAAATCGATCTTGCTTAAATGAATCTGTATTTACCTCATTGCAATTTTGAATTTCGAATCAAAGACAATACTAATTTTATGGTCATTTCATCATCCAAACCAAAAGATTGGAATGCTTAGTATCACGGGTTCCGACTTTCCAATTTTTTTGTGTTGGAACCTTTGTCATAGCAACTCTCCTCGCAAATGATATTGCATGAATATATATGGTCATATCATCACCAAAACCGAAAATTGGAATATTATAGTATCATGCAACCCGATTATATAAGTTTCCAATCTTGCATTAGGACCTCTATCATTTCAACTTTGAATTGGGGGCTAGCAAATCTTGCTTCAAAGGACTAAATGCCTCATTGCAATTTGTATCGAATACCATATTATTTTTATGGTCATTTTCTCACACATACCAAAATTTTTGGAATGCCATATAGCCATATTATCAAGGGACACAACTTTATAAGTTTCCAATATTGGGACCTCTGCCGTTGCAACTTTAAGATGGGACCTTACAAATGATCTAGCTTGAAGGGACTAACTGCCTCAATGCAAATTTGTATCAAATCACCAAACCAACAAATCATAATGTTATAGAATAACGAGACTAGCTTGATATATCACCCAAATTAGTATAATATTTAAATGATGATAATCATGTGCTAGGGGATAATCTGCCAACATATATTCTAATAAAAATATGAGTACCAAAACCATAGTAGAAGCCTCAGTCAGCCAGAAATTCACAAAGAGTAATTTACTCAGACGGTAATTTCAATGCAATTTAAGCCTCACCAGCTTTGTTTGACACCAACTCCACTAATGAACCAACACGGCAAATAATGAAAACAATAAAGGCGAGATAAGAAGTTTTGATAAAGAGAAATGTAATCACATAAAACGGATTGAGATCTTCTCCATTTCTCCATTTGGAGAGAGATAGACACAACATTCATAGTGGGACATAGCATTAAATTTATAATAATAACTAATGCTATAATTCACTATAAATTTTGTGTCTATCTCTTTCTAAATGGAGTTCTCCATTTCTTTTGAAAAATGGAGAGGATCCTAACTCACATAAAACGGCTCTGCAGATTGTAGGGTATAAAATCTGCAGATTCCGATCAAGATGCAAAACAAATGAATCTCATTCTTGATTTTGGTCCAATCATAGCATCACTGGTCGGTGCTCATATAGCTACCAGCTACGTGGCAACAGACCCAATGTTAAAAATTAAAAAAGAAAAAATTAAAAACTAGAGCAAGAGTTGTTCTTTTTCGGCAAACAAGGGGAGATTTAATTGAAAATAATCAACCAGCTTTCTTCCTGAACTTTCTTTCTTCCAGTAAATTCTTTCGCAACAGAATATAAAAGAATGCTGGCAGCCACCCGTCAATTGTCAAACTTTGAATAGATCACTAAGCAAGCTAGAACGTGAAATTCCATTTTGCAACTGGATATAAAAGAACGTGACAGAGTATATTCAAGGTTGGTGCCACACCGTGAAGATCACCAAATGACGAGCCCTCTACAAGCAAGCATTAGGGACCAATAGTCTAGCCATTACATGGGAAATCACATAGCACCTAGAAAATTCAAGTAGCAGCAGACCTCATCAATTAAGTTAGCACCAACAAATCTAATTATCAGCAGCAATTAGCTTTTAAAATCTGTATAGCAGCACATGAGACATGGAAAAGCAGGACAAAGTTAGCAGAATTTACAATGAAAAGGCGAGAAAGAACTGCCAGCAGCAATAACAATCACTCGACAACCCTCCAGCTGACACAAGTTCCATCAATGGAAGCCCCCCTCTGCCTTTGCCAGTTCATCTGCCAAAATGAATTGGCCTCCCTATTAAAATGTACAAATGTAACATTACCCAACTACCACTTTGTTATTGTCAAACTCAAATACACTACATCACTCCTCAATGAGATATTCAAAAATCACCAAGTGTAGCACATAACTTTGTACACAATGGATATATATTTCTTTTGATGACCATAATGAATTTACTGGTGTGGCGTACTCAATGTATATAGCTTGAATGCAACTAATTGCCTCATTGCAATTCTGTACCAATCAATGACCATAATGAATTTATTGATCATTACACATCACCCAAACCGAAAAATTAGAATGCTATAATATCATTGGACCGACTTACAAGTTTCCAATCGTGTATGACCTGTCAGTACAGCTTTAAATTGGGACCTAGCAAGTGATTTTGTTTGATGTGATAGTTGCATCAATGCAATTGCAATTTTATATCATAGCCCCATATTGATATGATCGCCCAAATCGACAAAATTATGATGTTATGGCATCACAGGTGATGCAAATTAACCAGCAATTTGACAAAAACAATGACAGTAAACGGAATGATGGTGAAGAGAGAAATGGAAGTGAAATCGATTATTTGATAGATAAGAAGTTAGTAGTAGGAATTACAAGCCTAACTACCCAAGAGCATTGCTCTTTCTCGGAAGTTACAACTTCTGGCCAACTACAAACATAATGGTAACTTCCTAGACACAACGACACAATACTTATATCCTATTACAAACACAGTAACTATCACACATAATAACTACCACACCATGACTACCTAATAACATAAATAAATATGTCACAAACAAGTACTCTTCTCCTTTGTTCTTCTTGGACCTCCTTTCATAAACCCTCCAAATGACGGGTTTGCCCCTGGCCTTCTCATTAACATTCACGCTACTATCAACAGGGGACTCAACTTAGTATTTTTCCCATTCGTCTATCTCACAAATGACAATGATAACATCATTATATTATTATTATTATTATTGTAATATTTAAATGGCAAGAATAATGTAGAAGAAAGCTAATATGCCAAAATCTTTCAGAACTAAATCAAAATAGAAGCCTCAGTTAGCCAGAAACTCACATCAAGCTCAAAAACATAACCTTAACTAACATAATACAAGCTCACGAAACAAGGCCCAAATTATTACTTTTTAAACATACCAAAATGAATTGGATTGGAGCTGAACAACATTAAACAAAACATGGGCTCACATTCATTTAGCAGCAAAAAAGATGATCATTTGGTAGCAAAACACTTGGAAGAAGCACTAGCTTTGATCCTCTACACCCTTCAGCCCCACAAATATTGGACACCAGGTTGACACATGCTAGGTATCTGCTGTCATCGCTGCAACCAAAATAACATGTAGCAAAAAATCTAATTCTTTTTGACCATGTCAAGCGAAAAAACATGTCTACCAATACTGACTTAGCTAAAGAACCCTTATGTTGCCACAAAACAAAGAAACAAAGTGAATATGTATACATGTTTACCAACATTCTTCTTCTTGATTATGTATGTTAAACTACAATAATGACAACTAAGCAAAGTACATTACATGCACCACAATTATTTCCATTCCCTTTAAACACATCTAATACCTCCGTCACCAAAATCCTATTCAAGGGAGCAGATAGAAAGAACTATGACAGGAATCATTAATGGAAAAATTAAGCGACTAGTTTGGTATGGTCAAACACAAATACATAGCCGACGGAGATATTCAAAAATCGCTAAGTCAGTGTATTGCATAATTCTATTCTATACAATGAATAAATCTTCATTTTGATTACTTCTTCCATAACATTGCCACTCTAAATTTCCTTCACATTAAGGACTAAGGAGTACTTATGATTGCCTATCAATTGAGATATAAATAACAGTAGTGCTCTCACTAGTCATAGCCAATTTCAAGAAATCACGAAAAAAGACAAAAAAGACAGGTCTAAACATCCTCTAATAAAATTTCATTGGTAATGTCTGGTAACAACATCATTGAGTACAAGCTCTACTCAACTTTTAGGACATAGAACACCTTAGATCATTTGCTAGACAGCTAGAATGAAAAAATATAATACCCAATGATTATATACGTTCCATTTTGGGAAAGCCAAAATACACCCTTAATCAGTTATCACACCATAAATATCATGACAGTAGAAAAATTGAGTTCATGACAGCAGAAAAATTTATACCCCTGCTACTAAATTGCAAATATAGCTTCTCTTAGAATATGCCACAGTTGTTCCATCTAAAAGGAACTGACCTCACAGCAGCTATCATGTTTTTCATCATTAAGGTTCAGCAGCTTCACCTATATTTCTCGCCTTACACCTCAAACTTTGGCCATGAATTGTCGCATAATTCCAGGATTCTCTTACATTAAGACTAAAGCTTCTTTTGTCAAAGACCTGCACCATGTCCACGACTTTACATTCTTGACCAATTTTAAATCACCAATACTGACATTAATCACAAAATCATCAGCTACATTATTTCCTCATCCTCATAATCCTCACAGCTGCTACATGTTCTATCATACGTATAAAGACTAAATTCAATCACATTAAATTTTGGCATTGTTATTAAATTAAAAAAACCTGCCACAGCGACTTTGAAATGGGACCCCGTAAACGATCTTAGCTCTATTGGCCTCACTGAAATTTTGTATCAAATACCATGTTGATTTTCATCACCCAAACCAAAAAATTGGAATGGTTTGGTATCACAGGTTCCAACTTTCCAATGGTGTTTTGTAACCTCTATCATTGAAACTTTGATTTGGGACTTCGCAAATGATTTTGTTTGAATGGGACTAATTGCCTCATTGCAATTTTTGTATCAGAGACCATAATGAACTTACTGGTCATGTCATCACCAAAATCGAAAAATGGAATACTATAGTATAACGACAACCCAACTTTATGAGTTTCCAATCCCGTATTGGGACTTGCCATAGCAACTTTGAATTGGGACCTCACAAATTATCTTGTTCGAAAGGAATAATTGTCTCGTTGAAACTTTGTATCGAATACCATATTACTTTTATGGTCATTTCTTCACACATACCAAAAACTGGAATGCTTAATAGTATCACGGGACCAATTTAATAAGTTTCCAGTCGTGTATTGGGACCTACAATTTTGATAGGACCATATCAAATATATCATCCGATTGGACTTTATTGTATTGGGACCTCCCAACTTTGAATTGAGAGCTAGAAAATCTTGCGTCAAGGGACTAATTACCTCATTGCAATTTTAAATTGGGACCTCTTTCGCTGCAATTTTGATAGGACCATATCAAATATATCATCCGATAGGACTTTATTGTATTGGGAGTTGGGAGCTAGCAAAACTTGCTTCAAGGGACTAATTATCTCATTGCAAATTTGAATTGGGACCTCTGCCAATGCAATTTCGATAGGACCATATCAAAAATATCATCCAACAGGACTTTATTGTATTGGGAGCTAGCAAATTTTGCCTCAAGGGACTAATTGCCTCATTGCAAATTTGAATTGGGACCTTTGCCACTGCAATTTTGATAGGACCATATCAAATATATCCTATCAAATCTTGCTTCAAGGGACTAATTGCCTCATTGCAATTTGTATCGAACACCATATTACTTTTAGGGTCATTTTGGAATGCCATAGTATCACGGGACACAACTTTATAAGTTTCCAATGGGACCTCTGTCTATGCAACTTTAATATGGGACATTGGGACCTCACAAATGATATAGCTTGAAGGGACTAATTTACTCAGACGGTAATTTCAATGCAATTTAAGCCTCACCGGCTTTGTTTGACACCAACTCCACTAATGAACCAACACGGCAAATAATGAAAACAATAAAGGCGAGATAAGAAGTTTTGATAAAAGAAAAGTGTAATCGCATAAAACGGCTATGCAGATTATAGGGTATGAAATCTGCAGATTCCTATCAAGATTCGAAACAAATGAATCTCATTCTTGAACACATATAGCTACCAGCGACGTGGAATCAGATCCAACGTTAAAAAAAAAAATTAGGGCAACGCTATTTGTTATTAAAGAACTTGCAAGAATTCTTCTTTTTCAGCATACAATGGGAGATTGAAATAGAAAATATTCAAACAGAATTTTACTTCAACTTTCTTGCGGCAATTCTTTCTCTAAAGAGGCCCGTTTAAAATCACACACGCAACGCTGCAAAGAATGAACTCGACCGATAGCAATAGGTTTTACCATCGGTGGATGAGAGCATTCTTTGAATCAGAGTTGTTATTTAGTGTCATACGACATTTCCTATCAATTTTGGAAGATTCTCATAACAAGGCAATTTTTCTCTCATCAAAATCAACGGAGAATTAAACAGAAAAATGAAACCCTAATTGTACCAAACTGAACTTAAACACAACGCACAATACCTCTGCGATTGCCGCTAACAACGATGAAGTGACTGAAAATTTAAGCGACCGTTGCTTTACCTGTGCGATTGACGCTACCGCCATTGCCTTACCAGTGCGATTGTCGCTAACCGCTATTTCAGATCAGGGATTTGGGCGTGACTGATTTATTGGCGTGTTTAGTGACCGTTGGATTAAGGCACCGACTACAAACATGTATGGGGTTACAACTTTGGGCCTATAAATTTGAGCCAGAATCAGACTTACCCGTTAGATAAGATTGTGGTATTTTCACCGCCCCTATTTTCTAATACACTTTTTTTGTTCTGAAAGTTTGCTTTTGAAATAGATACTTTTTTTTTCCTTTTTGGAAATTAACTTTCTGAACATATGGTATCTGTATACCACATTGAAGTGTGAGAATAAAAAATAAATACACAATCAAGTAGGATATTTGTATTATACTATTGTTACAAGTGTTGTGCGAAAAGTAGTTGTGCAAGTATACGCAATCACAACATGTAATATAATGATAAAATAGAGATTGTATCCACAGGAACTGATGTTAATTTTAAAGTTTAGTTAGTTACACACTAGTGAAGTGAACAAAAGAGTAGCAATATGTTTTTGGACATAAAAATTAAAGATGTTGTATGACAAAGAAATTCAAGTGTTAACAAAATGAGTTGGACTGCTCTTTGCTAAATAAATCCTTTAAAGTAAGCGCTATAACATTAGACGCTATAGTGCTAAGTGTTGTAGCATATGATGTTGTGCTTTTCAGACACTGACGTCAGGGTTTTGTTACAAGACTCTTATTTCTATAAGTTCTAAATAAGTTCACCATTGTATAATAAAGAACCCACAATTTCACCTACTCTTATGTCTAAGATTAAACAAGGGTTGTTTAAATGTCTTTAAACAACCTTTCATTCATATCAACTTTTGAGTTAGAATTGTAGACCATGTTTGTACCTACGAATATACTCATTTCAGCTACCCAATCCCAAAATAAGTTTGAAAGCATTAACATAAAGATGGAAACACAAATTAACATCACAGTATTATATTAACAATACTAAAAAATTCATTACAAAGCTCCGAACAATCCAACTACTAAGTGTTTAGCTCATGATAAGCATCATCAAAACAATACAACTACTAACAAAATTAGTTCATATAGACTCGGCTGAGCACTTACCTCGACTGAGGTCTCCATCGGCCAACAACTTAGCAATTTTTGGGTGTTAGCAATTACATGAGTATTAAAAATTATGGGTATCCAAATATCAAAACTAGAAATTTTAAGAGGAAAATAAATTGAAGAGAACGTCCAAAAAAAAAAGGAAACCTAGCTCATATTCTCTGCATATAAGAAGTGTCCAATAGAAGCAAACGTACCCAATTCTCTTCCACATAGTCCTACTCCAAGTTGCTTATACTACTTTTTTACATTCTCCACACAGTAAAGCCCAAACAATGGTTAATGGCCTCCTTTGCCCACCACTTGGTCTCTCTAAAGGACAACTCATGTAATCACAGGTTTAAAAACAATTTGTTCCCATAATATTGTCTTTGAATAATTTTGTTATGTCTCCTTTGCCCACCACTTGGTCTCTCTAAAGGACAACTCATGTAATCACAGGTTTAAAAAACAATTTGTTCTATTTTATTGTTGTGTTTGCTAAGGAGGAGGAATGCTCATCATCCTCAATCAAGTTCTCCTATAGCTACTACATAATCTTTTTGGTCTCATTAATATAAAGACAAACAACTTTTTCTTCAAATCTTCTCACACAATAGTCCAATTAAATGAAGACTATATATATCTACCAACAAGTCCCTTGTTATTCTTGATATGCATTATATAGTCTAAGATGGTAATATCTTATTGTTTTTAAGTGTCAATGACATGTGTGAAAGGGGAGATTACTAGTTAGTGATGGCTTGGCTCTGCCCCACTTTTACTTCCACCGTGATTGGCTCATGTGAAGATAGGATTCAAATCTAGGGGCCATGTGTCACCATGTTATTGGTATATGGCACGTGGGTCTAGCAAAAATGAAAATCATGCATACAACTTTATAGGCGCTCTTTTCTCATGTAATATTTTCTTCATGTTTGCATGGATGATGATGATGATGATAATTAAGCTGATGATACTATTGATCAGAAGAGAAGAAAGAAAGTTAGAGTTTGTCGGCAATGTGAAATTTTAATTAAGCCTGTCGAACGCATCAATTCTGCTATGAAATTTTGACTAATACTGCAGGGGACATGGTAATGACACTCGGGCCCTAAGGTCGTTCTAGGGCATTTTTATTTATCTTCCTGTCATTAGTGAAATTGTACACTTAATCATGTAAAGGGCGAGAGGAGTCTAAATTACCTCTTTAATGGTTGATGAATTTCTGTAATTACCATTGACATTAAAGGCTTTTATAATCCTATATAAATTCAGCAACATCGAAAGACATTTTGGATTTAGAGGCATTTCCTGCCAACGTCACATTGGAGATAATTAAATTGATAGCAATATGTAAGGGGAGCACATGATCAGCTTGCAGGTCATGGTACTAACTCCATTGGATTCACCTGGTGGAACCTCATTCCAAGCTTCAATGCGGAGGACTTGTTCAGGAATAGGTTAGACTTGTCTAACTCCAGGTTTTGTTAGTCCCTCGATGGGCTGGGCTCGTCTTTTGCCTCCTATTCTTGGTGTGCTGCAGATGATTGGTAGCAGCTCTGGTGCCGACCTGGTTGGGATGTGAGTCGTTATAGTAATGCTTTTGCGCACCTCGATAGGATTGCTTTTATTTTTTTACAACTTTCGTGTTGTTTATGCTCATGGGTTTTGGTCTAGTCCCCCCATGTTTTATGTTCTTTTTCTCTTTTTTATCAATAAAATTTAGGGGGAGTACTCTTTCCTTCCTGGTGTTTTTTCCCTAAGGAGGGTTTTGCATCAGAAGGTTTTAACGAGACTCCATATCCCTTTCTTTTGTTAAAAAAAATTGTACACTTGTATCTTGTCGACCAGTATTATTCTTTTCAATTTTCAGTTACAATGGAGATGCATTATCATTCTACTTTTCACTGTCCCAACAAAGTTCCATTCTAAGCTGGTTTTTAACACTGTACCGAGGGTGTCTGGAAATGTCGACCTAGGCCTCAAAACACTGAGGAAGACCCCGACTCGCCGAAGAAGACCTTGGCAGACTGATGAGGAGAAGTGACTGAAGAATATAGTTGACACACACCCGAGGAGGTACAAATAGTACCAAAGGAGGCCCCGTACCGCATGCACCGCCGTACAGACCATACACAAACCAAGATGCACCCGCGTACAAAGACAAATGAAGAAGGCGTGACAACCAACCATTGGCTCGTATCGAAGTAGTGGCCACACCACTACCTCGATGATAGGCGCATGACAACGATACCCTGCGGCAAAGAACATTCTAGTACTCTTTTTGTATTGTAAATAGTGCATATTACTATTGTAATAAAGATCTCTGATTCATGTATTTTTGGAAGGTATCTCTTAATTATAAGGCTATCCTTAAGGGTTGCACCCCCTCCCCCATTTTATATTAGGATTAGTAGGAGGGGAAAATGTTTGTTTTCATAAATCTCTTTCTTCAAACTCCTTCACATTCTTTAGAACGCCAACATAACTGGTAGAGTATTTTTGCTCTCAACTCAAGTTGTCCGTCTCAAGCTTTTCTCTATTTCTCCCTTCTTGTGGTCACCCACCAAAGATGGGTTATTTTAGGTCATTTTTTAACCTGAAATCGCCCCTCTATATCGTTTTTTTGTCGGATTTTTATCTAAATAAGTGATTTTTACATTGATCTAGATTTTATACAAAAAAAAACATTGATCTAGTTTTTATTGCGTATTTTTCCTTGATTAATTTCTTTGTCAAAATACAAAGTTATTGTTGTTCGTTGTCTAGATGCGAAATTTTTGATTTCGTGTCTTGTTACGGTGTTCATTTGTCTTAGATTAACATATCAACTTCGATCCATTGCAAATTTAACCAATAACTAGATCCTCAAATTTACAGATTCGGAAGCAATGATATTCTGGTCACTTTTATTTTGTCACAAAATTGCGGGCGTTTTGTCGTTATATGCTATTAACTTGACTGCTGACTTTGTTCTTATTCATCCCTTTTTGGTTTTTTAGCCAAAATAAAATTGCGCTACTTCTTGAGAATTCATTCGACGCGAGACTCTCAACTCACTCTTCCCACTCCCAACATTAAATAGACTAAATTTTTTAAAATTTGGGTTAAATCTAACTTAATTTCTAAGAAACCCAAACTTGTAGAGTAAGAGATATCTGACACTTAGAAACTGTTTTTGAAACCATATCACATCAGATCAGAAGTGGGAGTCTATACATTGTGGCATACAAGCATCTAGTGATATATGCATGTATTATGTGATCATATGCATATATATATAGCTAGTGTGTGCACATTCAAACTTTGATGCACCCACTTAAATTTTTGTCAAGGCGCATGGCATGATATACAGGAAGAATGAAGAAGATGGCACTGGCACATGTAAAAGTGAAACAACAAAAGTAGTGTTTACAAGTTAGGAAACAAAATGGTCCCTACAAACACAATTTCACCGGTACCTTGTTGAAGGGTCAACCTCAATGCCTATCAAAGCTCCAACACTGCCCATCATTTCTCACAGTCACAGCCAAAAAACTGAAGTGAATTGCACGCAGCAAAAGCATCTTTGTCTGTAACTCCGCGTTTGTCTTTCTCCCATCAATTTGATTCCTTTATCTCGCTTATGTGGAAATGTATGTAGTAAATTATCAAAAGTTACGTACATTGCACGTGTTAGGAGTACATTTAACATTCATGCTTAATTAATACCCTTTCTTTCTTTCTTTCTTTCTTTCTTTACTTCATCACTGCATGCATGCATGCATCAGTAAACGTCAAAAACAATTAGGCCTTTTGCTTCAAATTTAAAAATAAGTAGTATGTGACAGTATAACATATGCATTTTAATTTTGTTGAATTGATCAAAACTATATATATGATGATGGCATTGGCATATACATACATATATATATATATATATATATATAGTTTGTGTGTGTGCACATTCAAACTTTAATGCACCCACTTAATTTTTTGTCTAGGCGCATGCCATGATATATACATGAGAGCATGAAGAATGAAGAAGTTTGTGGATAGAAGTTTTCATTGAAAAATACAGTATATATATATATATTTATTTTTTTCAATTAGAGATTTTCACTTTTGTGCAGTTAACACTAACCTACAAAACCTTTAAAATACTAGAGACTTTTCTTCCATTGCTTTCTTACTTTTGACCATTATTTATTGCGAAAAAGTTCTGGTAAATATATATGTCACTGCAGATTAAGATAACAGACCATTTTCTGGCGTCCCCCACTCCCAAACAAATTACACGTAGCTAGCTTCAGTTGTGAAAAGTTGAAAAGGATAAGATCATAGACTTTGCTTCACGTCCAATTCAGTGAAAAGATGACAAAGGAGATAAGGTGCTATTTTTGTTTGAAATTAGTGCTGCAAATTGGATCCACACAAATTGATTACCAAACAAAAAAGTGAAAAGACAAATTAAGATAAAAAGAAGGGCATTTAGTTTTTTAGTAATCTTCATACAATGATTTGTGGTTTACTTAATTAAGCATCATTATGCACTTTTTATTAAGCACAAAAGCATAATTATGCTCTTGAAACTATTTATACCAAGAAAATACAGCTTATGCAAGCAAGCCCCTTAATTATGAGAAATAAAGACCGAAAAAGCTAAAAGAAATATGTTGCAAATAATAAATATAGCAAACCGTTTAATTAGTTGGTTCTAGTCACATAATTTATGGACCAAATCCAATATATATATATATATATATATATATATATATATATTGTCTGGTTCTAGTCACATAATTTATGGACCAAATCCAAATATATATATATATATATATATATATATATATATATATATGATTCAGAAGTATCAGTCCTGAAATGCTATTTGGAAAATCCATGATGGAAACACTGAGATACTTAGCAGGAATTGCAGGGCCAAGTGGTTTTGGCTCAAGTTCAACAGCTGAACAAGTTACTCTAAATTGTTCTCGTTTTCTTCCTTCAAATCTAACCGCTCTCATCACTGGTAAGTCTTAAATCATCAGCAGCAAGAAACAACCATGAGAGCTTCTTTATCAATATTATCCTTCTAATTCTAATAATTCCAACTTGACTCATTATTTTTATCTAATTAATGATCTTTCATAAAACTTATTGATTAATATATTGTTGTTGAAACTTTTTCTTTGAAGGGGCTACTTCAGGTATTGGAGCTGAAACAGCAAGGGTGTTGGCAAAGAGAGGAGTGAGAGTTGTGATTGCTGCTAGGGACTTGAAGAAGGGCAGGGAAGTGAGAGACAATATACAAAAAGAGATTCCAAACAGTGAGATTATTCTGTTGGAGATTGATCTCAGCTCTTTTGCTTCTGTCCAGAGATTTTGTTCTGAGTTTTTAGCTTTAGATCTTCCTCTAAATATTCTCGTGTAAGTTTCTCTCTCATCATATTGTTCCATATCTATGTGAAACAAAAAGGACAAGGCACAATGATGTTTTATGAAAATAGATTCTCTAACTTTAACATTTGCTGACATTATTAGTGTATTTTTTAAGAGTGGTTATTTTAATAATACTATATATTATGTTATTAGAGAGAATGATGATGTGTTAAGAGAGAGAGAAAGTCACCAAAGTTAAAAGGTCTAAAGTTATAGACAATCCTTCTCCGATATTTTATGCTATATATAATTGATTAATTTTACAGAAACAATGCGGGAGTATATTCTCGAAACTTGGAGTTCTCTAAAGAGAAGATTGAGATGACATTTGCTGCAAACTACTTAGGTACGTACTTCAGACATGGATCCTCTAACATTGAAACCCTTAATTTTCTCTACCTTTCTCTCTTATTTTGCTTTCTCTTTCTATCTTAAAATACTACCTTATCCAAGTAGAGAAAGTTAGCGATCTCAACGATAGAGGATTTGTTCCCCATAACATAATCATAATGGAAGACTGAAGAAGAAATATCGAAATTTATTTATATATTTATTTTTCTTCGAAATGCATGCAGGTCATTATTTGTTAACAGAAATGTTATTAGAGAAGATGATAGAAACAGCAGAGAAGACGGGTATTGAAGGAAGAATAATAAACGTTTCTTCGGTCATACATAGCTGGGTGAAGGAAGATGGTTTTTGTTTCAACGACATACTCAATGGAAAAAAGTACAACACTAACTACTTTCTCCACTGTAAAAGTATATACAAACGACTTCACTTAATTATCATTAATTATATATATATTTCTCATTTTGCAGCTATAATGGAACAAATGCTTATGCACAGTCAAAACTGGCAAATATTTTGCATGCCAAGGAAATAGCCAAACAACTCAAGGTAATTTAGAATGAATATATGTTGACAAGTAACAGAAAAAACTTTCGTTCTGTGAAGTCATCATCATGATGCTACAACTACAAGAAACAAAACTTTGTTTGCATGCAGCAAATGCAATAGCATGGCCCACCCCACTAGTGTATTTCCATATCATATATAATAAAAATTAATTGGAAAATAAATATAATTACAGAGAAGGAATGCAAAAGTAACTATCAATGCAGTACATCCAGGTATTGTGAAGACAGGAATTATTAGAGCTCTTAAGGGCTCATTAACCGGTAAGTATATATATTCTCAATTAATCTCATTTGATCAAAGGTTGAGATACTAAGAATTATTGGTACGTAAATAATGCAGATTCCTTATTTTTCATCGCATCAAAGTTACTCAAATCCACATCACAGGTTGGTAATTAAACTAACAAACTCTACATATCTACTGCTATTAGGGTACGAATCCTGCAAAGTGAACAACCATAGCAACTAGGCAGAATCCAGTACTTACTTTATTATGGAATTTCAAATAACATATATATATACACACATCTTCACATTGTATGACTGGGAATTATGTGTGTCTACAAGCAGGGTGCATCAACTACATGTTATGTGGCTTTGAGTCCAAAAATAGAAGGGATGAGTGGGAAATACTTTGCAGATTGTAATGAAACCAACTGCTCTAGCCTAGCAAATGACGAATTGGAAGCTCAAAAGTTATGGAACAACACCCATGCCTTGCTTCACAAACGACTGCAAATAAGTTAATTGGTAGGCAAATTGTATATTTATTCAAGGACCCCCACTCCACTTTGATTCTGTTGTACAAATAAGAGAGCATATATAAAGCATAAAAGACAGCATATTCACCAGAAAAGAATAAAGCATAAAATCTTTATGATATAATTAATAAAGCGATTGTTGATAGTACATATTCATTCTGTTTGTTTCAGTTTTTTTTTGTTTGGTACAATGGTTAATTGTGTTTTTACTTTCCACAAAATTAGCAGTATACTCGTTGATTCGCACAATGTTGGTTTTGATAATTGTAAATTTGCAATATTCTTCTCAAGAATTTTGTGAGTCCACAAAGACCACGTAAGCGCAAGCCATATAAGATACCTAACTATGAGGTAGAATATGTGGCTGCTGCACAAGCTGCTTGTCTAGCAGTTTGGTTGGAATTATTGCTAAAGGAATTGAAGATTAAACACAAGAAACCAGTGAAGTTAAATGTGTCAACAAGTCAGCTATTAGTTTGGCCAAAAATTCAGTTGCACATGAAAGGAGCAAACATAGAGACCAAATTTTACTTCTTGAGGGACCAAGTTAACAAAGAGAAAGTGGAGCTGCAATACTGCAAGATAGAGTTGCATATTGCTGACATATTCACCAAGGTTCCGTGGAGATAGTTTTAAAGAGTTGAGGAAGCTGCTTAGTATTGTGCCCACAGAGACATTGAATTAGAGGGAAGCGTTGTAAGAGTGTAATTCAATTTATGTGTTGTGTGTGTGTCTGCGCGCAGCAAGTCAGGGGCTTGTGCCTAGGCGCCCCAGTGTGTGTAGTAGCGACGCGCCTCGCGCCTTGTGTGTAGGCGCTGAGTGAGCACTAGTGTTGTCTAGTGCTGTGTCCTGGTGTTGGGCGCAGTGTTACTGATGTGTGTATCCATTGTTTGTATTTTAGTTAGTGTTAGTTGGTGCTCTAGCTAGTCGATCATGTACTGATATAAATAGCTTTGTGATGTAATTTTGTTTTTCCAGTTAGATCATAATAACAGAATCCGTTTCTTCAGTTAATTATCTCCAACATCTACTTATAATCAATCTATAATTATCATTTTAAATCCTTCGGTGGTTTGTCTAACATGAGGTTACAAGTCCAACAAGAGGGTTTCTATAGGATAGCAAAACATGAAGTTTATTTATATTTGATACAAGTTCACACGAACGGATCCAGATTCAGTGCAGTCGGCAACTTGCTCAGTCATGCATTCAGGGGATCTTGGCCATTCAATCTTGATTAGATGTTCTAGACTCTTCCTATGTTTTATATTTGTTTTCAAAGTTAAAAATCTAAACTGTCCGATTAAAATTGGATGGTCTAGATCTATTGAATGCACGACTGTGTAAGACTGTAAAAAAAGTTGCTAACTGCATAAGATCTGGATCCCACACAAACCATTGCTATTAAGTATTTTTAACTATACAGATCATCATCATCTCCCTGAGTAACAGATGAAAAAGGGTCAGAGGCTCCTCCTGTTGCAGTGTTCTGATCATTTCTATCAGCAAACCGAAACTCCGATCCAAATCCACGAGACTGTTGCAATGTCTGAGCAAAAAGTTGGTACTTCCTGATGTCTGCATCACTCACACTCCGCCTAGCATACTTCATAGACTCCTCAAAGTGACTCGGTTTTATTTCAGCCACCTCTTCACTCTCATCTTCTTCCATACCTTCAGGGTTCTCTTTTTTCCTTCTTTCCTTCTCAATACCCTATAAGTAACCAAAGTAAAAGGTGATGTGTCACCAAAAGAAAAATGCCAAATTAGTATACTAAATATTATCACATCAAATAAACATGTTAACAAAACATATGAAACTTACCATGAGTCATGTTTTTCACAAGTTACTGTCGTACTAGGTTGAAATTACTATTTCGACACTATAATCAGTAAGGTAAAACAAATGAATGAATTTTATCGATACCTTGTCAATATCTTCTCTGATGGCATATTTGCACGCACGTTGACAAATTTCTGTGATATCTGCACCGCTAAATCCTTGAGTGTAACGAGCAAGAGCTGAGAGGTCAACATGTTTGGAGATTGGTGACTTCCTCAAGCATGCCTTAAAGATTTGAAGACGCGAGCTTTCATCTGGTAAAGGGATGTAAATGAGTTGGTCCAAACGTCCTGGCCTGAGCAATGCAGGGTCTATGATGTCTGGTCTGTTTGTTGCTCCAATGATGAAAACTGTTTTCTTACTTGTCATCCCATCCATTTCTGTTAATAGTTGGTTCAATACCCTATCTGCAGCTCCACCAGCATCCCCCACTGAACCCCCTCTCTGAACATTGCAAAATATTCAATGAATTACTATTAACAACCAGAAACCACACATGATCTAGATCAAGGTTTTAAATTGAAGTTGCGATTCCTATTACAGTCGTGATATGAATGTAGAGTAACAAAGCGGTTAGCCTACGAGGCACATTCTGTTACACAGTTGGAATTAGGTAGAGTTGGTTAAGTTGTTAGTTGCTGATATGGTCAAACACAGCTGATGCGGTTGCTGTTGATAACTGCAGTTGTGATATGATTGCATAGACGTAAAATATCCTGACGTAACTCGCGGCTACAATTGCGATCAAGGACCATTTTTAAAATATTGATTCAGATAGTTGAGTTTGTTCGGTATCTTAGTCTTACCTGGGTTGCAATAGAGTCAAGTTCGTCGAAGAAAAGCACACATGGAGCTGATTGCCGGGCCTTATCGAATATCTCACGAACGTTTGCCTCACTTTCTCCGAACCACATTGTAAGCAACTCGGGTCCCTTGACGCTTATGAAGTTGGCCTGACATTCATTGGCAATTGCCTTTGCTAGTAGAGTTTTACCACAGCCAGGAGGTCCATAAAAGAGAACACCTTTGGAAGGTGACATGCCAAATTTCTCAAACTTCTCTGGATGTTCCACTGGGTATTGAACAGTCTACATCCAGTAAAAGATTATTCACTTTAGTTTGCAGATATTAAGAATCAAAACTTAGTAATCAAAATGTAAATATACAACACATAAGATACAGGATGTCAAAATTCAAAAGCAAATTCGAACCTCCTGAAGCTCCCTTTTGACATTCTCTAAGCCTCCAATATCAACCCATGAAACATTTGGAACCTCTACTACCTACCAACAACAATAGCTCTTGTTATGGTAGCATGAAGCAGTAAAATGCAAAATAAATAAAAGTGTACATTTGTAAAACTAGTGTTCGTATATTTTGTTTAAAGCTTATGCTACCCAATAAGATATCATGCCTAGAATCTTTTAGGTGAAGAGCAAAGAATCCAAACTCACTGTTTCGCGAAGGGCAGATGGGTTTGAAGTACTTAAAGCAGTTTGGAAATGTTCATTGGTCACTGCCATTGAATTCAACAGCTCCGCGTCGATTGTTTCATCCTCTAAGTCAATCACATCCATTTTCTCCCTGATACATTGCAGTGCAGCCTCTGTGCAAAGAGCAGCAAGATCTGCTCCTACATAACCATGTGTATCTCTAGCAACTCTTTCAAGATCAACCTGAAATAATGGCAACATAAAATTGAAATTGTGAATACAAGATTTATATTGCCTTCATAGAGTAATTAATAGCTAAGTTATTGCTAGAGGGCTATGAAGTACCAACATAGACACAGACACCAAACACGACACAGACACACAGACACAAGTTTTAATCTGAAAAAATACAAGTAATTGAAGTGTCGGTGCTACATAGTAGGGTCATTAGAATCATACATTGTCTGAAAGTTTCATGTTCTTTGTATGAATCATACGCCTTTCAACTTCTCCATGTGTCTTTTCTCTCTTTGGAGCAATTGAATCCAACTCATCAATAAAAATGATAGAAGGGGAATTCTTCTCAGCTTCTTCAAATGCCTTCCTCAAATTACTTTCACTCTCACCAGCAAGTTTTGACATTATTTCTGGTCCATTAATCAGAAAGAAAAATGCACCTGTTTCATTAGCCACTGCTCTTGCAATAAGAGTCTTTCCTGAACCAGGTGGTCCATATAGCAATATCCCCTTAGGTGGTTTAACACCTATTGATTTGAAAAGTTGTGGATGTCTAAGTGGAAGCTCTACTAGTTCGCGAATTTGCGCCATTTGTTTCCTAACACCACCAACATCATCATAGCCAACTTCATTAAGTATTTCTTCATCTTCCCTTTTGATTGGTTCTCCCTCACAGAATATTTCAGTATCAGGTGCGACAACACAATACTCACCAGGATCAGTTTCTAATGACCTTGAATTCAACACTTCTCATCCCTCCCCTTACAAGGAACAAGTCCCCTTTCCTCACAGGCCGGTATGACTCCATGAAAGTATGCTGTGGAACCAGAACATTATGATTAGTCATGCTAGAACAACAACCAGTTAAAGAAGAAATAAAGAAACGGAAACGCAAGAACAAGAACACACGATCTTGATCACGCAGGACAAAAGTTGCATACGTCTGAGACTATAGACTATAGAGCAGCCGTAGTTCGGTCTTATTTCGGAAAATGAATTAGGGTTTCAGTGTTACAATTGATACTTATAATATCTCGGTTCAGATTGCAACAATACCCCTAAATCGCTGCCCTATAAAAACTGCATATGAGCCATACTCAACGGTCCAATAACAAACTTACGCTTAAGATATGCATCAAACAAGCTTCCAGTGACACCCTCAATGGTATCATCAATTGGAAGTATGTGAACTCGTTTCCCATACTTCACATCAGGACATTGATGGACAGAGACAACATCGCCAAGTCGCACTCGTAGATTAGTGCGAACAACTTTGTTCATCCTTATTTTTGGTTCTTCACAATGTTCATCAGCAAGAACAATGCAAATTGTGTCCTTTCGTTTCTTTCCCTGTCTCAATAAAAGAACTCTTAGAATCTTATTTTATTTGCATTAGGATAAACATAAAAGATGATATTGCTATTTGCTAGGTACCTTTATTAGAACAGTGTCACCACGGAAAAACTGAAGCTTTTCCATTGTAGCTGGGTGCAAAGTAACTGCGGAATTATCATCATTATTATTGCTTCATCAACAACAAGACGGTTAGGAGCCTTCTTGCGTTCTAATATTGCTGTGGAATAATCCTTCTTATCACTTTTCCTGCACCAAAATTACATTGTTAGCAGAGGAGCATTAATTGTTTGTCATTACTAGAAAATTTCCAAATGTAATTTTCAAAACAAGTCAGCACTATATACTAATAATATTACAATAATATGTTACACTTTATCTACCGTCTCTTTACTATATTGATGTGCATAATTTGCATGCATATAAACAAAAATGACATAGAAGGGTACAACTAACTACAAAAATTAAACTTCAAACACAGTTTATATATTTCACAAAGGAAGAGGTTATAGTAAGTTTGCAGAAACAAAAGAAAGGAGAGAGAAAGAAACAAACGGTTCAGAAGAGGATTGAGGCTTATCAGGGTTTGCTGAGGTTGGATCCGCCATGGCTTAGTAAAAGCTTAGTGAGTGTTGTAGGAAGGAATTATGGGGAAAATAGGAATAGAAGCAAAAAAAGAAAGGTAGTTTTGATTTTTTGGAGATGATGATTGCTGATTTTGATGTCAAAAAAGTCGAGTGAAGTGTCTATAAGTAGAGAGATATGCTATTTACATCAAAATTGTTGACAAAAATACTGACTAATATACGGATCCGTACAAATACAGTGGGACCCAACGCCATTTTTTAAAGAAATTATTATGATTGAGTCACACCGTATTTGTATGGATCCGTATATCGCACAATTTTTCATCAACAATTCTGAATCAAATAAGCATTTCTGATAAGTATAAACATCATTGTTGGGAACAGCCACGCATACCCTCTGACCTTGTTGTTATGCTCTCGTGTAACACTTTCATAATACCAGCACCGCATCCCACAAACCAATCCATGCATTAATATTTGATATTTTATATTAGAGAAATGCTAGCAACACTCTCTTTTTTGCACACTCTTTTCAACACTCACTCTATGATTAGTTAAAATTCACGTGGGTCTCACTAAATTAATGGATTTCATTTTCAAAGTGGTGGGACCTACATAAGTTTAGCCAATTAAAAAGTGAGTGTTGTGCGAAGAGAGTATTGCTAGCATTTCTCTTTATATTATAAATAAATATAAAAACAAAAAATCTAAATAAATTAAATATAGCAAATAATTATATTTAAAATTGAAAATATATTTCTAAACAAAAATGAAACTTGTTCTAGGATCACTTAAATGACCAACTTATTACAATTAAATAATTTAAAGAACTCCCGAGTAATTTTGTCGAAATTATATTAAACAAGTTGTGACTTTTAGAAGTGATCGAGGAATCAAAGTTAATATATAAAAATGGATGATTTTTTGTTACCAGATCATTAGTGCATGGTTTCAACCGACTTTCTTTCTAATTGTCTACGATGGAGAATCTACCACCACGAAGTCTTCTAGGCTTTTTCGTAGCTGTAATTCTCCCTTCTTAATAAAGTTTTTGTCATCTCATTACACAAAGGACCATTTCGTTACAAATCAAATAACAAAAATAACTTAAGGACTTCTACCGTAATTTTGTCATTATTATAATTATTATAAGGGATTACATTACATTTTTTTGACAAGATAAAACGGATGATTAAAAATGGATGACATGCCGTTAACTATGATTAAATAACAGACACACTCAAAATCCTGAAATTCTCGTTCTCTCGTTCATTTTTCTTCCCGTTCAGTTGCAACAGGGGAACTGGTGAGTAGAGGCAGAGAAGGTTGTGAATGGTGATTTTGTTTACGCAAGAGGGAAATTAATAATAATGGGTATGAAAATCAACATAAAAGGACAAGTAGAAAAGGTTAATGGGAAGAAACTGAGTTATAGTGATTTTGAAAGATATATGGAGAATAACCAGCCAGTGGTGCTTACTGGATTAATGGACCATCATTGGAGAGCTTCCACTGATTGGGTCACCCCTCATGGTCAACCTAATCTTCAATTTTTCTCCACTCATTTTGGTTCCTCTAAAGTTCAGGTATCCCTTACATTGCTACTTGTAATTGAGTTATTTAAAGTCTAAGGACATTAATTAGGGTTACAAAATGAAGCAAGTTGGGATTTCTTTTTTGAGTTTTTTCAATTGATTGATTGGAAAAGGGGTTGGGGTTTGTTAATAAATACTATGGATTCTGGAATGCCATGCTTCTCTATGTGTTGTGTGTTTTTAAAATTTGGTATGTTTGGATATAAGTAATTGTTGATTATAGGTGATAGGTGATTGCACTCAAACTCTGTAAGGTTGTGATTCCTTTAATTTGTTTGAAAATAAATAAAATGAGTGGATATCTACTGTGGTTGATTAAAATTTTGGCAAATGAAGGTTGCAGATTGTGGTACCAGAGATTTTGGTGATCAGAAAAGGGAGGAGATGTTGGTCTCGGAGTTCATAGGACGCTGCCTTCAAACTAAGGAGGGTTCTGCAGTTCAGTGCAGTGATGAAATTGGTACAAGTAATGGTCACTCTGTATCTGTACCGTATTTGAAGGATTGGCATTTTGTGAAGGTATCCCTTTTTTCCCGTTCATCATTTCTTGATTATCATTGCGAGTACCTGTCCTATAATAGGGAATGGATTTTATGTGAAATTTTGCATGAAAACCCCATCATTGAATTTCTTTTTTCAACTCGTTCTTAAGGGGATGCCAAACTTAATATGAAGTTGTGGTTTTATGCTGTTTCATTTTCAAAGATACCATGCATGAAATTGGGAAGCATGCATTTTGGGTTACAGAATTGACCTTCTGTTGCTCCCATTTAATTTTAGTTCTTGACCTATGCTGTTGTGCAAATGAATTTGTATTGTTATCGTTTATTTGCTTAAAGTTTATTATATAAAATCGAGTCTTTAGGTGTTCCTTGCTATTTGTTACTACTTACTAGTGCAAGCTCTCCCATGTAATCGATCTGTGAGCTTGTGACATGGCATCTTTGGATAAGTACTCACAATTAGCAAGAGCAAATGAAAATCAATGATTGACTAAGAAGTTTTTCCTTTGAACATAGAGAATCCTCTTGTCATATTAAAGCTGTCATGTGCTGTAATTTTGTTTATACAATGGCGTTTTACTGAGCAACTTCTTTTTTTCTCATTATGGCAGGAGTATCCAGAATATGTAGCATACACCACTCCGTTGTTCTTTTGTGATGATTGGCTCAACTTGTATCTTGACAACTTCAGAATGAATACTTACTCTGACACTTGCCAAGAAAATAAGGAAATATGTTGCTCTGACTATCGATTTGTTTACATGGGGGTGAAAGGTGTGATCTTCAAGTAGCAAAGCAATGAATGCCAGATTCTTCTGTACTTCCCTTTACAAAGAGATTAACAACCCTACAGTAACTTGTTGCTTTTGTTTCTGCCGGCAGGATCTTGGACTCCTCTTCATGCTGATGTTTTCAGGTCCTACAGCTGGTCAGCAAATGTCTGTGGAAAGAAGAGATGGTTTTTCCTAGACCCTTCCCAATGTCAACTTGTGTTTGACAGGTATGAATGCATTCTCCAAATAGAAATTCATGACATTTTTTTATTCAGAATAGAAGTTAGGCACTGTGTTCCCATAACAAATCTATTGAGATCTGTCAAAATTTATTATTTATTCAGATTAACTATGAACACTTCTTAACTAATTACTATTGTCTCTCCAAATTTTGATGTATTTTTCTTGGGAGATGACGGGTAGGGTAGGGATATAATTGCCTTGATGTATGTATTTAATTTTTGCTTAGCTTGAGAACTTAATTTTTTTTAAGCTTTGATTTAGGAATGTGAAAAGCTGTGTATATAATATCTTTGATGAAGTATCTGGCGCAAAATATCCTGGTTTTGAAAAGGCAAGTTTTTAGTTTTGAGCTTCTAGTGAATTTATCAATTCCAATAACATTCTTCTGCTTCAGCCATTGGTGGGTTTGTATGCATATGCAGGCTAGCTGGTTGGAATGCACACAAGAAGCAGGTGAAATCATATTTGTTCCCAGCGGATGGTATCACCAAGTTCATAATTTGGTATGTTTGGGTTCCTGTCTGGATTGCTTTTTATATTTCTGCTTGATTTTGAAATTCTGTCCTACAGTCCCTTTAGAATACTTTGATTCACCAAATATAATGATTGTGTTAAACAGTTAAAGTAATCCTTTTATTCTCGCTTTTTATACTGTGTAGAATTGTAGATGATAAGAAGCTTCGATTTGCTGTTAATACTTTTGATGTGTTCAAAATGGACCCCGTGTTTGATTTATTGCATATTTGTTAAATCTGATGTTCTTAAGGAATCTAATAATGTTGCTAGTTGCTACTCTTTGTTGTGAGCACTGCATGTCAATGTGTAATTAAGTGTTGATTGTCAAGGTAGACAAATCAGTGGAACTAGTAATGAAAAATTACTTGGTTTCTAGGAGTTTGCTGTTACGACCACTGGCATATGATGGTCACTTCTCTCTGAATCTTCAAAAAGATAATGACTAGTTGATTGATTGAAATAAGAGGGTATAACCAGAAAGGTAACATAATTGGGATAGAAACTGAAATATAACATAGGTTAGCAGCAAATTTAAATTTTCAGTCTATACCAGCATTATCATCAGATGATTTTTTGATATAATCTGTTCGTTTGATGTATCTCTTATGCTTTCAGGAGGATACAATATCTATCAACCACAATTGGTTCAATGCCTATAACCTCTCTTGGGTGGTAAATTGAGCAATGCGATCAAGTATATATTTGAGAGTCGAGCTCAAGGACAATATAATTGAACTAAGTTCATCTCATGACTTTTCATGCTATGACAGTGGAATTTACTTCTAAGGGACTACAATGAGGCCAAGGAATACATAGAAGACATCAAGGACATATGTGATGATTTTGAAGGTCTCTGCCAGCGCAATCTTGCTGCTAACACAGGTGCTGTATATATGCTGGTTGACTGCATTTTCTTACGACGTATCAATAGATTTTATATGCTATTGGGGCAAACTAATGTGGGTATCTTCAATTAACTTTCCAACTCAGTGATAAAATAATCAGTGGTGCTCCTATATTTGATTCATTCATTATTCATTATTAAAGATTTTCTGATGATCACCTATGAATAGAGTTCCCGTATTTTTTTATTGTTATTGTCACTGATTTGTTTAATCTCGATTTCATTTTTAAAAATATCAATCCAACCAGAACAATTGTCCTCACAACATAAAACATATTGTACTAAGTTTAATTGAAATTCGAATCTACATTTGCATAGCGTATTTGTCAAATCGATGATGCTTTTATTGATTACATGAGGTAAACTGACTTTGCTCTTAAAACAGGGATGAATTTTTATGACTTTCTTACTTTCCTTTCATACTTCGCCTTGGCCCAATTAGTGCTGCTTTTCTACATAAAAGGAAGTGCCACTGCAGTTTCTCCAACAGTAACTCAGCAGTTATCTATGAATATGGGGTCCATAAGGAGTATTGCATCGGAGATGAAACACATGCATGCTCTAGAAGGAAATCGTGATTGCGTTGTGGATATGATCAAAACATTTGAAGATCCTAGGTTTTCCAAATTCTGCAAGCAGGTTGGAAAAACATATTTAATGATACATGAGCAACCTAATTTGTCCTCTGATTTTGAGAGAGCTCCAATGGTTGATATGGTGAACCTCGGCATTTTGAAAGCACACACTTCTCAGGTTTACACACCTGAAGACCTCATTAAATTTATAGACAATGCTCTTGCAGAACTTCATGGCTGTTGTATTGAATACCGTATAGAATCTCATGTTTGAGAACTGATTCTGAATCTCTAATTGCACCCCTTAAGAGACAATTTTGAACTCTTTCCTCATCAGTCTTGTCTTTTTATACGCAAACATTAGTGGTTAATTAGTTATAGAGAGGTAGAAATGTCAGATTCTAGGATTCGAACTCTAGATCTACTGCTTCAAACTCTTTTGGTGTCTTTTAGCTCACCAACTAAACTACGAACTACTTATTGGGACTCATCACTCTTGTATTTGATTGACCTTTCTCGTATCCTGCATTTTATGCTCAATTTTATTTTTAATAACAATATCGATAAGCTTCCACTTTTTTACTTTCTTTATTGAGTTCATTTCTTTCCTCTAGTTCATCTGACTGTCTAGAAACCAATACCTCTTTTGATTTCAACTTTTCACTTTTTTGCATCGTGCTGTTGTTGGCCCTTCATTTTCATTGTGCCCACATAACTTTATCTGACCAGTATTTTTTAGCAGCATACATCAACTTCAAGTGCATTAGTGAAAGGGGTTTGATTGGTGTATAAAGGACTTGTGAATGTCTTGGTCAATTCTACTTAAATGGGTCTCAACCGTAGTTTTGCAAATGGCTGAATGTGGTCCACTGAGTTTCTCTTCTGAAGACTTCATTCACTAGCTACCATTCACTTGTTTTATGCTTTGTGCTTGAAATATTGGATAAACTTTTTATTGAGTGTGCAATGGGGTTTGACCAAGACCTTGTGCATACTACTCGAATCACTCACCACTAGCTAGTCTAGCCTAATTTCAGAGTTTTTTTAATTAAATTATGGCTAAATTACATCGAGAGTTCTATAAGTTATTTTAAAAGTTAACATTCGTTCTTTAACCTTTTTTTTTCAATTAGGTCCTTTATGTTTCAAATCTGTGACACAAAAATCATTTTTAAAGTTTTCCATTCGTCTCTTTTAACGAAGGATGACGTGATCGGTAATGGCTTACATGACACATTTAATTGGCTTCTATATGTGGCAAATGTAATGTTTCAATTTCAATTAGGTCTTTTATGTATATCTTTCGATTTCAATTAGGTTCTTTTTACTTTCTCATCATCTTCGCCAAAATTAAACTCTAATTTCTCCTTATCTTCCTCAACTTCAATCTAGAAAATCCATAATCTTCATCATCCTCTTCCTCAATCCAGAAAACCCATAGTTTTTCTTCCCCAAATCTCAAATTTCAAAATTCTTCATTTCCTCTCAAAATTATATTGTTTCCATTTCCATTTTGAAGCTTGGTAAATCCTTTTGAGATGTTTTTATGGACATCATCTTTGACATTTTGGAATATATTATGAGACAATTGTTGATTAACATTTTTAATTTGGACAAGCCTAATAATCAAATATTTTTTTCCATAAATTTTGTGATTGCTTTATAATTGATCATCTTTAAACTAATTCAATGGAGTGATTATAAATAGTAATACTTCTACTATTTGAGAAACATTTGTAGTATCCAACACGACGCATACTTGTGTGGATGCACGAGTATACTACTAATATATAATATTAGGTGCAATTTTCTTCATGGGCAATTTACATTCCTACCAGGACCACCATAGTATAAGTTCCCACTTCAATATATAATATTAGGTGCAATTTTCTTCATGGGCAATTTACATTCCTACCAGGACCACCATAGTAAAAATAAGTTCCCCAAGCATTGTTTACTTAATCCTCCAACATCCCAAATTGAAATTTTCTAAGCAGTGTAATCCTGAAAGCAAGATTGGTGTCTCAAACTTCTGCCTGTTACCATGAGAGTACAAGCATACAAGAACTTCAACAGAGATGAATACACTTCTGCCTGTTACCATGTCTCAAACTTCTGCCTGTTACCATGTGTATAAGGCGATCAAATACACTAGTTCTTTCAAACTTCAAATGATTTCCAAAGGAGAAGACATTTGTAAATGGTAAATGCAAAGAATAGGCTTCCCGTGATTGAAACCAATATTTTTATCAACACAGTTGACAAGTGAATCAACACTCTCCTACAATGAAACAAGAGTTTGAAATTGAGAATGGTACTTTTGCCTGAAAAACTATGAACACTAACATGATTAAATTCCTAATTATAAAGCGCATACATGATGTCGTTCAATGTAAGATCTCCTCAATTTAGAGTCGATTACATACCAAATTGTTTAACAGTGTAGCATATATATCCCGGAAAGACAAATCATTTTATATTCCATTAAACATGGTCATTTGTAAAAAGCAGGCACATAGAAATAAAAGCAAACAATGTACTTACAACACTTATACTGTTTTTCCGCCAAATGGTGACCATTTTCCAACTTCGTGCATATCAAAATGTCAATATTCTCAACAATAAATACTTAAAACACGAATGGGGACCTACATAATTTAGTGGTACAAATTACCTCCGCCGATACAGGGGCTAGAGAGGTGCTCATTATTGTTTTCACAGAGATGAGTTTAACAGAGATTGTTTTTGAAGAATATGATTTGCGATTCCATGTCTGTGTATTTCTCTTTCAAGCCTATCAATATTTATTAAGACATAAAAATGGTCACGATGACAGAGATCTTGTAACTATTACTTTATTAAAACACTAGAGAGAACAACTCACCAAATCTTTATCTCGATATCATCAAGGCTTAATCATGTACAAACCTTTGCATAGAAGTCTTCAATTGTATTATTTTTGACTCTGCTTCCAAAGCTTGCTTCAACCTTTCTTCACTAATTTTGTTTGCCTCTTCATACTTTTTTTCCGTTTCATCAATTTTCTTTTCTAGTGAACTCACCATGTTCTCAAAACAAACTCCAGGAAGCATCATATTAGTAATATAATTATGTAACCTATCTTATGCAAAAATATCAAAATTGTACCATCAATATACTAATACTTTCTTTAAATAAAGCGCAGATATTTATGCTCATAAGTCATAACCACCTAACCTTGAGTTTCTCATTTTCACTACTGAGCTTCTCCAACAGAGCATGGTCAACAACTGGAACCTCTGTATGACAGAACTACCTCCACCATTCTTTTCAGTAGTCTCCTGCTCCTTTTCAAGGAGTAATTTAGTTTGTTTAAACCCAAGTTGCATCTCTTACAAAGTCGATCAGAATCTTTCCTTTTCTTTTGCTTTTGCATCTTCAATGTCCGCCTATATTTAATAATAGAAATTTATGGCAAAGTAAGATACTAAATTTTGTATTGCCACTTTCTTACATCTTTGTCGAAAAAGCGGACAAAAATCTCTCTTCACCAATTACACAAACCAAAGATCAGCCCACGAGTATTGGTAAGTGCAAACAGAGAGCACTACAATATTTTACTGAAACTAATTTGGGTTGTTAACTCATACTTCTTTGAAATTTGCGGTTTACCACGGTAAAATGACTTTATTTAGCGATTAGTACTAGCAAAACCATAGTCATTTACCCTTAAACGTTTTTCCAAATACACAACCTTAATGTGAGGTCTTCAACTTGCTTTTCAAGCTTATTTTTGGCGACTTGAGAGCCCAGCTTTCTCTTGCGACCTACAACCATAAACAAATCCTACCTCACTAAATGGGAAAGCAAAAGAGAATAATGCAAAGTCAATCAATCATAAGACCTAATTATTTTAAGTGATTCCCCTCAACATAAAATGGCATATGCCCTATTTTTGTGCAAAATGCATATAAAATCGACTTTCTCTGTGGATGCATATAAAACTTATCATTATGAATTTCAATCTAGCATTTTTAAGGTACAAACTACCTCGCTTTTGTTTGCATTCTGCTATGTTTTGAATAATGTAATCTAGTAGAGGTGATCAAGTATCACATATCTGGATACAAAAAGTGCTTACCATCTTGAGATTACGCAGATTCACGCCGCAACTTTTCCTCTCCATGCACACTTTGTGTTGCAATTCTTTGCTTTCTTAATTGCGTAAAATGAAGTTGTGCCATGCATTTCTGCTGTGGCTCTGCAAGACACAAATTCATCAAATTTCAAAGAGCGTACTATTTGAAACCAAAACAAATAACGCCAAGTTCACCAACAATGATTTTGTATAGGATTATGAACAACAAATGAGAGTACAAATTTTTAAATATCTTATAATGATAACTCTTCAAAATATTCCCTACTGTATGACAATTGCTTTGCATTATTCCGCTTTCTAAAGTTTAGCTCACAACAAGCACCATAACCCGCATACCGGTTTGGATAGAGAGAAAGAGAGGCATACAATTTTCTCGTATGCCTTCCTAGCAAAATGCATGCGGAAATTCCTTTGAATCAATGAGACTAGAAGCCTCCTCCGCAGATCCTCCTCATAAACTTGCCTAGCAAGATGTCCTGCAATAAGTACAAAGAAGTCATCGATTCCACTAGTCTAAGTTGTTCCCAAATTCATCCTCGTGAGCTAATATGTCGAAAGCAATGAGCAGAGACCTCTGCATGCGACTTGAATCTGCATGGTGACAAACGAAGCAAAATGAAACTGTGACGGGCCAAATAGGAGCGAACTTTCCTCCGAATAACGCTTTGGCGACTTTCCTAAGATCTCACTTCTTCGAGTATCTAGTTACGCCATTTGCCCAAATTTCGAAGAAACACCTTTGTTTTACCAACTGCAAAATAACCAATAAATTTAGAAAAACATAATATACACTGTAAGTGCCAATCATGATCACCTAATGCAATGGTATGGTGAACTTCATAGCGATAAGTACTGGATGAGAATTATTAGCAATTCAGTTTGTAATGCACTTGCGGACATGAAATATTGATATTCCTAAACAGAAAGCACAATTTCAAAATCGGTTGCAAAGAAAATAGTAGTGAATCAAAGCACACAAGGAAATTAGAAAAGGAAAGGTTACTGGTTCTCCCAAATCCCAAAGAATTAAAGGTTCAACCACATAGTAATAGTCACCGATAACCTTCAAGTCCAACATTTTTAGGATCCTCTTGCAAGCGGTGACCTCATCGTAACTAACATAATTAAAATATGAAATAAGTAAGCATTTTTAGCATAGTAACTAATGTTTCGATGAGGAGGATGAACTACATAGATACCTTCCATCCAATGCTTGGTGCAAGAAGGCCAAATCGATCCACAAATTCGTCAAAAGTTTTTCTAGTGGGAAACCCTAAGACACCTAATCCTAATCGCCTCCATGACTCCTAAAACCGATTATGCTAATAAGCATTAACTCGAATAATCTCGCTTGAACTTCAATTCTGACATGGAGTATATAGAAATGTTGATGAGACTTACCCCACAACGCATTCTTTGCAAAACATTTTTATTCTCAAAAATTGTTTGGCTTAAGAAGGTTATTGGGTTTCACACATCGAATGTAGTGTGGCTCGTGGCACTTAGAGTTTCAAGTAAAGATTGCAATTGTTGTCACGCAGACAAATGAAGAGTTTTACAACCCCAAAGATTAAATAAGAAAGACATATTAGTTGTTTTCCACACACAAGAAACACCTTAAATCTGGAACCTATTGAAGAGAACTTTGATTGTTTGGAAGTTTCCTCGGTGAAGGTGGAAACAAGCCCGATACAAATGGGCATTTGGAAGCATAAAGAAGTGCACGTGTTCTGCAGAACAACATAATCTTTGTTCTTGTCAAGGAACAATTCGGTTTGATAAGTGACCTACAAAAAGAATAAACTACCCTGCCTTATGCTGTAACAATTAGAATGGTCAGCGAAGTGATGAATATTTTGAAGAGGAAGCAAGTTATTGTCCCAATCAACAACTTGTAAGTTTCTAAAATATGCTGCTTTTCTAAATCCTTCCTCAGCAAAATGTCCACTTCCCATTTGAGTGTCAGTGTGGTAACCCTTTGAACGAGTGTTCACAATTTCTCCTCCAAATTGTACCATGCTTGCATGACTTCTCAATTGACTAAACATGTTTGCTGGCCAATACCCAACTATTAGCCCCAAACCGTACTCTAGCCACCAGTGTCCATGCTTTGGATCCTGTTCACAAATTTTTTCGAAGTATGAGAGATTTATTTAAGGGGTTGATATTTTCTACCAAATATTTTTTCATACGCACCGGTCAGGGATCAAGTTAAGTTATTTTGATATTATATTAAACTGCTTGTTTATGATTTGATTAGTGTTGCTAGCACTTTTCTAATTAGGACTATTATTTGAATAAAAGTAGTAGAATTGAGAAAAAGAAGCATGATGGTCGTTGGTCAAGTTTAGCTTTTGATTCTTGGAAAGCCGACTAGAATAAAAAAGCAAAGCATGAACTATTATTATTGCTTTAATAATAAAGGAAAGAAAAAGACATGAATAATGTCGACCCCAGTAAGGGTCACCAACGAATTTATCAAAAATGGCAAGAAAAGAAGAAAGAAAATAAGAAACAACAATTTGAAAAGCTTATAAAAAGTTTGTGAGTTAAGTAAAGAAAGAGTTGATTGCTGCCTCTTGTTTCTCTCCTTGATTGTTGTTAATTAAAATGAATTAAGAAAATAATATACTGAGTTACTGACCTTCCAAATCATTAAGCCAATGTCAAACTGTCTACTGTTGTAAGCGGATGTTGGGGAAATTGCTGCCCCTATTGCTATTCTATTATTAGTTTGGATAAATCCTGAACACAGTAAATTGTAGCATCCTGTTGTTTCATATGCATCTGTCTATTAAAATATCACTTATCTGTTAGATTATATGCAAAGAAAAGAAGGAGAGTAATGAAAAAATTAAGATACTTCATGCAACACTCACTGTCCAATAAGTAAAGAACCTTGGATTGTTGTCACCATAAAGTTCCGGGCTTACCTGAAAAATGATATAGGTAATGACTAATGACGAAAAAAAAGTACTACTAGTAAATTTTTGTAAACATATGTAGTTTTTTTTTTTAACTATTTATCCTTTGCGCACAGGCCTTGAGCCGGGTAGGACTAGAATCGGCAATAACATAGTAACACATTTTGTTTTAGAAAAGTATATGTAGACATGCCTGCCAACCAGCTTCCATGGTATTGAGATCATTACCAAATGAACCAGCAATAACCCATATCTGTGACAAGCTAAATTCATATTCATCAGTTACATGGGGTGCCCACACGTTTATATTTGCTCTTGCTCCATAATATTGATTTCCATTTACAAAAACAACTGCATGCTGAAATAATATTAAGATGCATATGTCAAAATATTGTCAATCAAAATATATATATATATATATTAATTCATCATCTAAGTCATGATATTGATATTACTTTCAGAAGTGGTGTCCCTTCACTATCTGTTGTATTGTTTATGGAAATCATTTTTTTTACTGTTGATAAATACGGAAAAGGCAGTGATGTTCTTTTGTTTCTGGCAAAGAAAAAAGATTCCTTTGGAAATAAATTTTGAAAGCAATCACTGACCTCATGACCACTACCAGTTGAGTCTCTCCGTACAGGTCTTTGTTTTCTTCCAAATCTGGGAATAGAAGTTGCTCTTACAATATCCTCCTCTCTTGTTCTTCTGATTGCAACTGTTCCTTCTGGACATTCTTCACCAGAATCACTCCACACCTGAAAACTCTCACTTACCCTTTCTCCATTTCTGTAGTAGTACCCCTTTGGCCTTTCTGGTGGAACCTGTAATCCTTAATCCTCTTACTTTCTACCTCTCAAATAAATAAAAATTCAATGGCTATTGCCTAATACTTTATTTTTTTAGACGGAGTGGCAAAGTGGCACCTGAAACTCATACACACAACTGCGAGGTTCCTGATTTGAAACCAGCTGATGATATTCAGTCTAACAATTTCGGCATTTGATAGTTAGTTGAGCTAGGAGGCCTCGCAGTTGTGTGTAAGTTCTTTGTTCGTACTAAAATTTAAAGCAAAGTCATTTTGTTTGTATGAGTTGCTGAGATTAATTACCAATGGTGTCTGTCCTTTAAGCTTTGGATGATCAAAAGCTGGTTGTTGGTGAGATAAAACACAATCTATCAAATCACCATCAGGACTCTGCAATAAAATGACAAAATCCCAGATTACCAAATCATTCACAAGAACAAAAATATAATGTTTCAGTGTTACTAGTTATAGAGAAGATTAAGGAAAATGCCTGAATTGTCTTGACAGCAGGCTTGTTGATCTTCTTTAAGTGAGTTCTGATTCTTCTTAACTTGAGTAACTCTGCTTCTGCTTTTAAAGTCTGGTTAGCCTTCAAGGGTGAGCCAGAAGAAAATGCTGGGGGAATTGAAGTAACAAGAAGGAGAATGGCTATAAAAGCTGGTAGCATAGGTGAAGTGTTTTGAGAAATGAAAGTGGCCAATTTGAGAGAATTGTTTTGTGCACTTTTATGTTCTGAGGCAACATTATTGTTTACTTGTATGCATTGATGTTGTCTTCTTCTGTGGTGAGCTGCACAAAATGGTTCTTTCCTATGTCTTTTCCAGGAAACTGAATATCCCTTCATGTCTATTCTAAGTAGAAAAACTACCAAGTAGAGAGAGAGGGAGAGAGAGAGAGAGAGTAGTGGTCTTGAGGCACTAGACCAACAT
This sequence comes from Oxytropis ochrocephala, assembly GCA_020916435.1. Taxonomy (NCBI): domain Eukaryota; kingdom Viridiplantae; phylum Streptophyta; class Magnoliopsida; order Fabales; family Fabaceae; genus Oxytropis; species Oxytropis ochrocephala. The sequence goes on from CM037089.1 coordinate 23,738,802, forward strand.
ATAAAATAGAGTAGTGGTAGTCTCATAGACTCCAAGGTGGGGACTGTACTTGCATGTTTCTTGTTCTCTCCTAACTAGTGTTGACAATTTGACATATTAAATACAAGAATTTAATTTGTAGGTCTAAAAACGTTATGGAATAAATACAAGAATAAAAATACAAAATAATATAATTCCTGATAAAAGTTTAAGTTAAATTGCATCGCTAGACTTCATCCAAACCAGGATTCATTTTCCGCTCTTCCACCAGGCCGAACCAGGGCTCTGGTATCACTTGTTAGGGAGTCCGGGGTGAGCAACAACGAGCTCGCAACCAAAACCATCAAGAGATTTAGACACCACATCTCCGCCCAAAACCTTAAAATTATGGGTATATGAGTCACATCTCTTATATATCCTTCATAATTAAAGTGTGAACGACTCACATCAATTAAGAATTAGCTAAACGAAATAATATAAGAGAGGTGGCCCATATACCTATTTAGCTTGTTCCTAATCGATATGTGACTAACCACTCATACTTGAATCCCCAACAAGTGGTATTAGAGCCATGAACCTGATTTAGAGAATTTCATGTTTGTTTTCAAGTAAATGCCCCCATGCTTCAACTACGTGGACAATGAAGTGCAGTTGGTAAAACGCTTTACTTATACTTAAATGGTCATGGGTTCAAGTCATAAAGGGAGAAGTAGATAACACTATTAATCTCCTTTAATAAAAGGATAAAAAATGCAAATTCCCCTATGCATATTATGCTCATTGTTTTACACATGGTTTGCAATTGACATTAGTTGCTACATCAAGCGAATGTCCTAAAGGGATCAAAGTTGTGAGAATTTATCAAAGGATAAAACATAGTTAATGTGTTGTTCTCCACTAAAAAAGTATAATATGTGAGCAATTTACGAGCTTTGAAATATTTATGGGTTCGAGTAATTATTGACTCTTATGAGTATTTTTCCTAGTGGACAAATGAAGTATTGACTAATGCGAAATTTGATCTTAAGCACGAGTGAAGATTAGTCTTTTATTTAAAGCGTTGAGACTCTTCATGAGTAGTCAGCAATGGTTCGAACAAAAAAAAAGTAAAAAATAACATCAATTACATCTATAGAACTAATAAATCTAAGTTTTGTCCTTTCTCTAATGCTATCCAAAGTTAAATGTCTAATTATATTTTTTTATTATTATATGAAATGCCTACTTACATTGGATTAACAAAATTAATTAGAGAAATGCTACCAACACTATTTTTAATACTCTATTATTAATTGGTTGAAATTAATATAAGTCTCACCATTTTCGTAATAAGTCACACAAAATTAGTAAAGTCCCACATGAACTTCTTCAATTCATAAAGTAGTTTGGAAGGAGAGTAGAGTAAAGAGAGTATTGTCGGCGGATTTAATTCTCTAAAGTCATATTTTTCTATGTTTACATATATCCATCTTCATATAAGCAAAAATATGATAAAGAGAACATATTTAGAAACAATTGTGGGTTAGAGAAATAGTTAAATAGCCTTTAATTCTTTAGCCTAAATACACATTAATACATGTGAATGTAGGAAAATATGACATTGGAGAATCCTTTTGATGCTCCTCAAATAATGACAAAATCTTAAAAACATTTAATCTAATCTAATCTAATATCTATTTATCTAATATCTATCTATTTATACAAACGAACTACCTACAGAATTACCATTTTAGATCTCTTATTAACAAGACACATATTCATTTTAGGGATAAAAATGTCATTACCCTCACTTTCTTTTTCTTCTTACACTCTCTTTCTTCATTTTTTCCTCTTTCTTCTTACACTCTGTTTCATTCTTTTTACTTTTCTCTTACACTCTTTCTTATTTTTTCTCTTTCTTCTTACACTCTCTTTCTTCCTTTTCACTTTTCTCCTACACTCTCTTTTTTTTTTTTTCTTTCTACTTTACTTTTATTTTTCCACAAACAATTATTCTCTTTCTCTTCACTTCACTTTAGTTTTTTTTTAACTAAATTTTTAATTTATACAAACACTACTCTACTTAAATTACTCTACTAAAATTATATTCTATTTTCTCTCTGAAATCTGTTTACACTCTTATTGATAATCTACTATCACCTCTTATTAATAATCTACTATCTATATTTTACTATCTATTAATATACTAAAATAATTAATTAAAACTACGGGATAACTACAATGATAAATAAAAAACACGAGAACAAAAGATTAATATTTGTCATTGATAATTAAATTTTTTTGAACTACTGATTAATATTTAAATTAATACAAGAAGATTTAATGACTATTTAAACTACTGATTAATATTTATATTGATAATCTATTATTTCTCTTTTACTATCTACTACAATATACTATTCAACTAAAATAATCAATCGAAACTACGAGATAATCTATGACCGATATATAAAAACACGGGATAAGCTATGATGATATATATAAAAAAACACGAGATTAAAATTTGCCATTGATATTTATAATTTGTGAAGACTATCATAAACCTACTATCTTAAAACACGAGAAGGCTTAGTGGCTATTTAAACTACTAACTAATATTAAACAAATATTTCTTATTGATAATTTACTATCTAACTTTTGCCATCTACTATAATTTACTAATAAACTAAAATAATCAATTGAAACTACGAGATAACTGCACTGATATATAAAAACGTGGGATAACTGCAGTGATATATAAAAAAATACGGGAATAATATTTGTCATTGATAATTATAATTTTTGAAGACTACTATAAACCTACTAGCTAAAAAAATAAGAAGGCTTAATGACTATTTAAATTGATTAATACCTAAAAAAGACAAACAATTGTCACTGTTATATAAAAAACACGGGATAAATATTTCTTATTGATCATCTACTATCTATCTTTTACTATCTACTATAACTGCAATGATAAATAAAAAACACGGGATAACTGCACTGATATATAAAAAAACAAAGGATAATATTTGTCATTGATAATTAAAGTTTTGAAGACTACAATAAACCTACTGTGTAAAAAACAAGAAGATTTACTGACTATTTAAACTACTGATTAATATTTAAAATAAATATTTTTTATTGACCATCTACTATCTCTCTTTTACTATCTACTATTATATACTAATCAACTAAAATAATCAATTGAAACTACGAGATAACTGCACTAATATATAAAAAACACGGGATAACTGCAGTGATATATATAAAAGCATGAGATTAATATTTGTCATTGATAACTATAATTTTTGAAGTTTATTATAAACCTACTATCTAAACAAACAAGAAAGCTTTTATTGACTATTTAAAGCCGATTAATACCTAAAAAGATAAATCATTGTCACCGATATATAAAAACACGGGATAATTATTTCTTATTAATCATCTACTATCTACTATAATCTACTAATCAACTTAAATAACCAATTTAATCTATGAGATAATTACACTGATATATAAAAAAACACGAGATATACATGCATTGATATATAAAAAAATACGGGGATAATCAGAATGATATATATAAAAACATGGGATAAATTAGATTTTGTTATATAAAAACACGGGATAACACTACGGATACATAAAAAATCTTTGTATGATGATATATAAAAAACACCGGATAAATGCACAATTGTTTTTAAATAATACTTTTACGTTTTTAGATTTTAATATTTATCAATTTTTTATTTGAAACTCATTTTTTATCTACTTTAAATTTGTTTTTATTTTCACTTTATTATTCGATTACTTAAATACTATCTAAGTTCATTCATAAAAAGAACATGTGGCAGACTATGCGTATGACGAATATCTACTAGTTGATTAATAAATCAAAATCAGAAAAAATTGTCATAAAAAAACATTTTAAACCTTTTTTAGTTCTTTAACCAATGATAGTCTCTAGCTTTTTTGTATTAATTAATATTAATTAATTCGATTTAAAACCCCTAATATATTCGACAGTACGAGAAATAGACGTGATTTTAACTCAAACTATATTGTTTAATTAATTATTAATTATTAATTATTAATATATTAGTACTTTACTAGGGACATCATTCAGGGGAGAAACTCTACTGGTATCATACGCACGTCGTCGAACCAGTTTCAGGTTTCAGGTGAAGCTCTCTCTCTTTCTATTTTTTCTTCGTTGCACTTTCCGCTTTCTCTACGATCCATAACCGATAACCACTACTCTCGTAGATCTCCCTCTCATACTCATATTCGCTTCAACTCGTTTATTCCGTTTCCTTTATTCTCCAATCGCTTCTCTAGGGTTTCTACGAACCACTTTCCGTTTTTCTCATTTAAGGTAACATTTATCTATCTCCTTTCAAAAATTGATTATCGTGCATTGCAATTCAATTGCACGGGATATTTTAGAAACTCCTTACGTTTTCTTTTTAAGTTTTCAATTTTCATTTGAACGCTGTTTTTCACTCTTAGCGTTTTGGCATATGAATTTAATGTTGGATCTACTTTTCTGCAAATGGTGACGAGTCGGGTTTGTTGATGGATAAGGGTGAAAAAGAGTTTGGTTTACGCGATGGTCACTGCTATTATTATTATTGTTATTATATTACTATTTTTGTTACTGGAATTGAATTTGAACGTTTGTGTTGTTTGATGGACTTGCTATAGCGTGTGCCGATGGTTGTGATTTGTGGCAGAAAGGGTCTCATAACAGTAAAGTAGTATTAGTTTGGTTGGTAGAAAAGACAATTAGAATACAAAACCTTAGTGGATTGTGTATGGGAGGTGAGGCGAACGGGAAATGATAAATATTATTTTGATAAGTATTCCACAATTTGGGTACTGAGAGAGAACCTACAACAGATGAATTGCTCGGTCATGTTTAAGTTTGATTGCTCAGTTATTGAGAAGAGTTGTTAAGTGTGGTGATGAATGATTAAAACAACGAAAGGCAGACTCTATTTTGTATGAGATGTGTTTAATGAGAATGAGAATAGTATTTGGATGAGTGGCACTGTGACAGGTCACAATTTTAGCTATGATATTTACGAAATATGATTTGGATTCTGATTTTAGGGTTAAAAACTTTGACATAATAGTAATTAGATGAGTTGTTGGGAATTCGCTGCCACAAGACAACTATATTTAGAAATGTCAGTAATGTTAATGTATAAATGTAAATCTCGAATTTTCCAGTATTCAAGACTTCAGCCCTGTGTCTTCCCCAGCTGAAATTTAGTTATAATGTTATAATTCTAAATATATATATACTTAAATAGTTGTGATATATCATATTGATGGAATTGCCATTCTCTGTGTCTCTCTCTTATCAGGCCTTTGCATTTGGCTCGAATGAGCGTGTGGCAACAACCAGACTATGACTTCAAGCATGTTGAGTGGGGAGCGAAGGTACTTTTGGACTTGTGTGCATTGGAAGCCACTAGAAACGGGCTAGTGGTGAGGGAATTGGGCTAGTGGTGAGGGAATTGGGCATTCAAAAACAAACTTTCTGCTTCGTTATGCATATCATGTTATGATATGTCCTTATAGAAAACCAGCTATTTTCATGATGATATACTTATACTAACTACCTGTTTCCTTAAACGAGGAAGTTTCAAATTTTGATCCCTCCTTCATGTGTGCGTGAGTGTATTTTTATTAATTGGCTAAGTAAAAATTAATGATGACAATACTGCACAGGTGGGCTTCTTCCAGAAGAGGCGGTATGACCGTGTTAGGGAAAGTTGCAGTTCCAAAACCTATAAACTTGCCCAGTCAGAGGTATTTGGTTTCAGTCAATTTATCTTCTCAGTTAACTAGTGTGGTTGATTGATAGTCTAAGCTTTTTTGTTTTGTTTTTAAATTGAAGGTTAGAAAATCACGGCGAGGACCCAAATGTGGAGATTGTACCGAAGTGAGTTAATATTCTATTATCCTGAGTAATATGTCTTCTTCTGCTGCTTTTATTCTTGTAGACTAAATTGTTGATTCTTGTGTTGTCTTATATTTATTAGGGGTACCCTCAGCTGGGGAAGTAAATCATCATCTTCTGCATCAAATGCATGGGGGTCTTCTTCCGTGTCTCCAAATGCCAATAGTGGTGCTAGTTCACCCAATCACCTCAGTGCTCGTCCATCATCTGGTGGTAGTGGCACACGGCCCTCATCTTCTGGTAGTGATAGGGCTCCTGAACTTACTACTAATGCATGGGGGTCAAATTCTCGACCTTCATCATCATCTGGGGCACTGACATCAAATCAGACTTTGCAGACATCATTGCGTCCTCGCAGCGCTGAAACAAGACCTGGTAGTTCACAATTATCTCGATTTGCTGATCACATGACTGAAAATTCAGTGGCTTGGTATGCTGCTAGAACTACAGAAAGATTGGTAGGCTTCTGTTCTTATTTGCGTTTGAGACTTTTTTTGCTGAAATTTATGGTATTAATAGGTCGATAGACTGATTTAACCAACTTTTAAAATGTTGCAATGACAATGACAACAATTGACACGGGAGTTTATTCTCCTGTAGCCATGAATTATCCATTTCTTACCTTTTATCTCTCTGATTTGAGAATGGTGCACATCCTGTTACTGGACCTAGTTTCTAGGCTAATGAAAGTGGTGGAATATTTAAAAAATAAATTATAATGTCTTGATTGTATCTTTGATGTTTTTAAAACATATTGAATGGTTATTTTGGACAACACACCAGCGTTGTTTAACTCATATGGCCGGCTATACTTTGTGGGAAACGGGATTTGGTAGTTGTTGTATTCGACACTCAAGAATGTATAATGGAAATATTCAGTCATATAATTGAGAAAGTAATCTCAGGACTTGTTTATAAACTTCATTGTATTTCTTGATTTATTTCCTTATGTAAATTTGTTTAGCAGTCATTTGTGGCGTTTGTTTTATGTTATCTGAATGAAAGTTTTAACCCAGGAATAGAATGAGAGAGTACCATTTCTTGGTCTTCTAAAAAAGTGTTTGGCCAATATTTATAACATTCCCAGGAATCATTTATACAAGTGAGGTGTAGCGGTAGTTATAGGAAACAAAAGGAATTTTCATATAAAATATGATCCCCACCTAACGTGAATCTACTTTCCCAACCCTTCCTTTGGGATTGAAAACCATGAGAATGGGGTTGTTATTAATTTTTTGCAGGAATTTTTTATATTTGGGAATAGTTTTTTAACCTTGTAACAAATATAGGATACACATTCCTTACTCGTATATTTCTCGAAATGTGTTTAGATGACTTGAAATAAACACATCCTTTGTTTATTAGTAGATTTAGACTTGTACTAGTATTTGCCCGTATTATCGAAATAAAAAGACCATTGAGTCATTATAAAACATCATTAACACGAAAACACAATGTCAAATATTTGCTATTTCCACAAATAATTCCAAAAATGGCATATTGTTTTCACTTTCTCATGTACAAATCTTTAAAATCAAGAAATAAAATGAAACAAGATAAAACTTTTGTAACTTAACTTGATCCCTGGCCGGTGCTTATGGTTCAAGGTTTTTTGTAAGCTATTGTTGAGGAAGATTATTTGAGTTTTGGTTTACTCTATCTTGATCTCACAAAACAAACTTATAAGTTGAGGACTAAGCCATAATTCTAGTCAATGCTGGGACCGACATCCTAAGCATGGACTAATATGGGTGGAATAACATGGATCTTAATAAAGATCATATCCATTGACTTTGAGGACAAAGTATGAAGTCCCTATGAAACTGTTTTGTGAGTTGTGACAATAAATTAGCCATCAACGTTGCCCATTTTCTAGTTATGTACAAGAAGACAAATCACATTTAGATAGGCAAGCACTTCATCAAAGAGAAAGGGATAATAACCACAGTATTTTCCTTCAAGACAGCAGTTGGCAAATTTACTAAGGGATTGCTTACAAAGCGGTTTTAGGATCTTACTAGCAATTTGGGAATGATAAATATCTATTCATTAGCTAAAGGGGTAGGTGTTGTAAATAGCACTAGTGTAGGACAGAATATTATTGTACAGATTTACTGCTTTATTTCTCCCTTACTAGGGCTGATTTTCTCATTTATTTTATTCTCTTTTATTAACTTAGTCCTATAAAATGTAAATCATCTATGTACCATTACTTAAATAATACAATCTTCCCAAATTTCTTTTGAGTTCTTACAGTGTAAGGATGTCGTTGAAATTGATATTTCATCTTTGTATCTGATATATATCACTGTTCTCTTGTAGGTAGTTACACAGCATAAAAATGATGGATTTTCTTTGAGCTCTGGAGATTTTCCTACTCTTGGTTCTGAGAAGGACAAATCCGTACATAATATTGAGTTGCAAGGTAGCATATTATGTATAACTTTTATCAGTACTAAGGTGATTACAGTTTTAAATTGATTAACAATTTTACATGGATAATAGTGCTGCATTCTTTGGTCTTAGTTGCATTTGTATTTTTAGATTTACACTGCATATTTTTCTCATTGAGCGGTGGTTGCTATCACTACAATCATTTTGTCTGGGGTTTTCATGTTTCTTGTTTATGCTGTTTACTTTTCTCAATTACCGTGCCCGGCCCTGTCCCCTTTTAATTTCCCCCTCGAACCCTTCAAAGTAGCTGTTATGGTTATGCGTGCCCAGAAGTATGCGCCCATCTTGTGGGGGATATCTTATCATCTCAAAGCACTTCCAAGTAGCTGTTGTAGTTATGTGTCCAATTAGCTGTTGTGGTTATGTTCGCCCATCTTTTGGGGATGCCTTCTAGCTTTATACTATTTTTTTCTTACTATTTTTTTACAAGCAGCACATCATATCCTTAGTTTACAAATGAGCTGCTTTTATATGAGTTGGTGTGCGATGAATTTTAAATTTGACTTTCTAACTCAGTTTTCAGTAGGCTTTTTGTATGTTTTTGTTGCTCTGTTCTGTTGTATTCCATGAATTTTAAAATGATTATGATTTCATTTATTGATCAATAAATAATTGGGCAGCATTTTAGTCTTGCTATCTGAAACTTAAGTATGATTTCAGAGATATTAATTGTTGAGAAATCATTATAGTTGTTACATTCCCAAAAAAAAAAAGAAATCATTATAGTTGTTATTTTTGATAATATTTTTATCAACCATTGGCAGACCACGATTCTCTTATTCGGCCTGCCTCATCTTCTGGACTTGGGAATAAAAATCATGAGACCTCAGCTGTTGGTTTGTCCTCACGCTCTTGCTTTTATGCCTATGTGTTGGTTCAGATTTAGTTCTGCCTATTTCTGCTTCTAGGAATTTGTAATTTATCATCATTTATGGTGATAATTGTGTGTTGCTTGTACTGCAGATGGTGTTCCTGTTCATGCAAATTCGAAGGGCGAAACTGAAAATTCTTGGAGGAGAGACTACCAGGCTTTCAATGAGGATGGTATGAGGCCTGGAATAGAGAAATGGCCGGGGAATCTCCCACCCTATCCTAATACTGGTATTCCTCCTCATCACTTTGATCCTTGGCGTGGTGCTCCAGTAAATAACCATCAAGGTGATGTTTGGTTCAGAGGTCCACCTAATGGTCCTCCATTTGCAAATCCTGTTGCTCCAGGCGGCTTTCCCATTGAACCATTTCCATTTTATCGTCCAAATATTCCACCTACTGGTCTTGCCAATCCACCTCAAGTCCCCCCTCCGGGAACTGGTCCAATAAGGCAGCATAAGAATGGAGAAGCCTACCGGCCTCATATGCCTGATGCTTACATTCCTCCAGGTATGCCATTGAGACCTGGATTTTATCCCGGCCCAATGGCCTATGAAGGATACTATGGTCCTCCATTGGCCTATTGTAATTCAAATGAACGAGATGCTCCTTTCATGGGAATGGCAGTGGGACCAACTGTTTATAATAGATACCCAAATAACAATCCACCTGAGCCTGGCAATTCACAAGGTAGATCTAGTGGATGCGGTCCTGCAGGAAAGCCATTAGCCTCAGAGCGTGCAGAATCCAATCATACTCCTGATACTGCCGGACAGTACAGAGTTCTTAAGCCACACAATGAATGGGGTGGAGAACATGAACCAACAAACTGGGAGGACCCATTAACAACCAATGCATCATATGCAAATGTGAGGACCAACCAATAGTGTCAGTACAAGAGAGTGATCATAAAAGGAATGCGGAGATAGATTTAAGGAGAACTGTTCATGGCAAAGAAGCTTCTTCTCAAACTTCGGGAAAGCAAGGATCTAGTTCTGTCAATAATGGCAAACCTCTTGAAAATACAGGAAGCCTTAACAAATTTGATAATATTTCAGAAAGGAAAATGGATGGTGTATCCTCTAATACAGTACAAATTCCATCAAGACCTGCTGCTCCTAAAGATTCCACTTTGATTCAGAAGATAGAGGGTTTAAATGCAAAAGCCAGGGATAATTCATCTACTAAAAGTAAAGAAGAGCAGAGGAATAAGTTTCATTCCGGTAACCGCGTGGAAAATGAGGTTAGTGCCGATGTTATGTTTCCCAAGACAACCCACACCACTGAAGTAAATAATCCAACGCCTCATGGAATTGGTTCTTTTGGAGGAGAAAATTATTTTGAATCACCATCTTTCAGTGGAACAACTACATCCAGGTCGGCCTTAACTTGTTATTAACTGCTATAATTGTGGTTTATTTATCCTAGTGAAATTATTGAAATGCTTATGCACAGGCAAATTGCCCATGGCATGCAAGATAGAGGCAATCATCGTAAGGGAAGACTCAATAATCAAGATACCGACGGCTGGCGAAAGAAATCTGGGGTTATAGATTCATCAAGCGCACAGTTGAAAGTATCTAACATTCTTGTTGGTGAGCATCAAATATCTGTTGATGCCTATGAGAGGTCCAAGTCCTACAGCCAAGTAAGGCGTGATGGAGAATCTATTCAAACTGTATCTGATTCGGCTGATAGTCATGCACAGGTACTGTTTACACCATTTTTATACTTATTACTTACCATACTTACATTTAACGCTTGCACACATTGAAAATCTTCAGCGTGCTAAAATATCTAAAGTAAAAGAGTCAGCCAAGCAACGTATTAAGCCTCTGCAGGAGGAGGAAGAAGAGGAGCAGGCTAAAAAGCAAAAGGCAAAAACTACAGCAAAATTAGATGAGTCAAACAGGCGTGCTCTAGCTATGGAAGGGTCAATGCAGAGGAAATATGCTGGAAATTCTTCTCTACAGAATAAGCAAGAAGAATGTCAATCTTCTGAATCAGAAAGACCATTGGGCAAATCCGGTGCAGCCAATTCATCTGTAATGCCTACTGGCAATGGTGTATGTATGATTAGTGATACCAACATTAACAGAGTTGGGAAACCACCCATCTTGTCCAGTGAGACACCTTCAGAGACACTAAAAAGTACTGTCAAAGGACCTGTTCTGAATCGTAATCCGTCGGAGACCTTGTATCAGGATGTTAATTCTGCTGATGCCGCTAATGCTTTACATCAAGACAATGTTGCCTCAAAGCATAAAAGAACGGGCTATAAACAAAAGCAAAATATTTCTTCTGCAAAAACTTCGAATGTTTCGACCACCTCAGCTGCCCCAAAAGTTGAGGATGACACAATGGCTTGTGTTAATATATCTTCCGACATCGCTACCAATGCAGTTAGTTCTGCCAATAGCTCAGGTTTACCCATGGATTCAAGTTCTATGGTCGGGTCTTCCGTAAACCAGAAAAAGAAGAATAACAGGAATAGCAAAAACAAACAGAAAACTGAAGAGACTTCACCCTTGGCTGCATTACCATCAGCAACACCAAAGGAAGCTAATATTTATAGAAGCTCTGTTGGAAATAAACCCCATGAAGACATTGAGTTTGGTCAGGGCTCGCTTCAGTCACGTTCATTGTCAAAAGATTCAGGGCAAAGATATTTAGAAAATGAAGAATCCTATGGTAGAACGAATAACCAATTGAAATCACAGCATTCACGGAGGATGCCAAGAAACATGCAGGCTAACAGACAAGCAGAGAAATCCCGTGGGAGTGATGTTTTGATGTGGGCACCTGTTAAACCACAGGACAAGACAGAGATCCCGGATGAATTAAGTGAGAGAACTAAAACAGAGGTAGTTATTCCTGCAAAGTGTGTCCAGCCGGTGCAGAATTTTAAAAATAAGAGAGCTGAAATGGAGAGATATATTCCAAAACCTGTTGCAAAAGAAATGGCTCAGCAAGGAAGTTTACAACAAATGGTATCATCAACAAGCCAGGCTCGTACGGATAACAGTGTTGAAAGATTTGATTCTGGATCTCAAGGCCCGCAGTTAACTCAGGATACTAATTTAGCTGTTGAAAAAGCGGGTTCTGGAATGGAGTTTAAAAACCGAGATAGCAGGCAGACTAGGAGTAGGCAGGGTAAAGGACTTGGATCATGGCGGCAACGGAATCCAACAGAATCAACTGTTGTGCGTGACTTGGAGGATGGAGGGAACCCTGGTTCAAACTCCTTAGGAAATGTTCAGATACCCATGGAGTCTCAGCAAGTTCAGGTGTCTGAAACAAGCTTTTTGAAACGACAAACAGAACATGCTAATGACACTAGCAAACCTGATGGCTCGAACAATCCCGACAATCATGATTCAGCCGTTCAGGTTTCTGTTTCTGCCATTAAAGATCATAAAGCAATTAAAATGGAGAGGCAGGTTCCTTTTAGAAGACAAAAGGGCACAAGGGTTAACCATGATGTTGATCAGAAGAAAAATGCTGGAGACACAGGGAAAACTGAAACGCTATTCACATCCTCTGAGCACAATCAACCAGATGCGGATACTGTTTTTGAAGAAAACCCAAGTGTTGGAGAACGTGTGTCATCGCACTGGCAACCCAAATTTCAGGCTTCAAACAATCACAGAGGAAACAAACCTAATACAAAGGATTTTACTCGTCATCTTGGTGCATCATTTCCAGAGGGCTATGACAAGGAGTCTAACGCTCTTATGGCTCAACCTCTCTCTCCAGAGGCTAAAAGAGAGAGGAGAAATGCTCCATCTAAAGGCCATCCCCACTCCCAAAGTCAGGTAGCTGTTGGATCAATTGAGGATGCCCCAACAGGTATGGATCCTTGGCATCAGCAACGCCCATCATCCGGGGTTCGCAAAAATGGAAACCAAAATCGTTTTGGAAAAGGACACGAACCTCCCGGTGATTGGGTAGTACCTGCGCAAGATGGTGGACATCATCATAACCAGGACAGACAAGGTCCAAACCGTCGTTATCACCCTGTTGGAGCACATGGTGACAGCACAACAGACAACTTTGAACGACCTAAAGATGGTAACTACAATGCTGGGGGAAAATTTAGGGAGAGAGGTCAGACACACTCAAGACGAGGTGGTGGAAACTTTTCTGGACACTAGCTAGAGTGATGGTTTTGATTAGAGGCTGTTAATGTTTAGTGGTTAGATTCCAAGCTGGTTTTCGTGCTCCATCAGAAGCCATACATATATTTACTAATGCTTTGTTCAGCCATGTTCGGGCATATGTCGGTTACGGATACGCTGACTTGTGAATGGTTAATGCAATCACATCAGTTATGTTCTGATGGCCCGTATGCCATGAGTAGGGCTGGGAAGAATAATGAAGGTGGTGGTGGTGGTGGTGACCCCTTTTTTGGGGCCTTGCAGAGGAAAAGTTTAGATGATTAGTGCCCTGTGGTTTAATATTTTTCATATGTATCTGATTGAATATTTGAAAATGGTAATTTGATGGCATGGCCTTTTGTTCTTAGTTTCATAGAAACATATTTATTACTTCTAATTTGGTAATTTTGGTCATTGTGATTTTTTCATTGCACTTTTGGTTGCTAAAAATCATGGATTGTGTAATTTTATTCCTTTATTTTTCCAAAATTCAAGATATTTGAGGACCAAAAGTGTAAATAATATATGATTTTGAGGAAAAAATTGTGAAATTAAGAACAATGGGGACCAAAACTGTCAAAGTAAAATAAAAAGACTAAAATCACCAAGTTAATAAAAATCACGTTATTTGTTTGTGATAATAATGGACATTTTTTATCAAATGAGACTAATTAATTTAATGGACTTGTTATTGTTCTTTTATCTTTTTTAGGCAAATAAAGTTAGTTGGAATAGCTAAATAACATTATTTGAGTAACTAAATTTAAAATATACCTAATTATTCAAATACATATATTACTTTTAGATAGCCAAAATTATCCCATAATACACTACCAACTGCTTCGAAGCTGCAATCGGAGAAAGTTGCTAGGAATGAAAAGAAAAAAATAGTAGCAGGATGTACAAAAAAATAAAACTAGAAGTGTCAAAATATGTTTTTCATAGATGTATTTGTGCGAAGTTTTAAATTTGACGGTGTACAGCTGCATACCCTACCCTGACCTATATGTAGGTTCGCCCCTCTCTGTAGTACTAAATCTAACTTTTGTCCTTACTTGAATGTTATCCAAAGCCAAATATGCTAAATTATGTTTTTTTTTGTTTTGATAGAAGCTAATTATGTTTTTTTTTAATTATACGAAATGCCTAGTTACATTGGCTTAACAAAAATAACTAGAGTTGATAAAAAAACAAAAATAACTAAACAAATGCTATAACACTAATTTTAGTACATTCTCTCCAATACTCTCTTATTAATAGGTTGAAGTCCATGCAAGTCTCACCATTTTAGTAATAAGTCACACCAAATTAGCAAGTCTCACATTAACTTCTTCAAACCATAAAGTAACTTTAGAGGGAGAGTAGGGAGAATATTATTGACAAATTTGGATTTTTGAAAGTCATATTTTCCTACGCTCACATGAATTTACCTTCATATAAGCAAAAATGTAATGAGAGAGAATATTTAGAAGGAACTGGTGGGTTAGAGAAATAGCTAAATATCGTTTAATTTAACCTAAATAGATGTGATTGTAGGTGAATATAGGAAAATATGACTCTAGAGAATCCCATTACCCACTTTAAATAAATCATATAATCTTAATGGGCAAACCCTCAATGGCCAGTCAGGTTCCTCGGCGTAGATTAGTCATCGGCAAAGCCAGTAGAAACTGCGCACCAATGACATAGTAAACAAAAATGAGTAAACCCTCAATTTGGTTCCTAAACTATCACATTCTCTCATATTAGGTCTATAAACTATAAAAATATAATAAATATAAATAGTCCCTAAACTATTCTAAATCTATCAATTTAGTCTCTGAGTTTACTTTCTAAATAGGAGAAATAGTGAATAGTTTAGACACTAAATCAATGAATTTAGGATAATTTAATGACTATTTATTATAGGAGAGAGTATGATAGTTTACAGATCAAATTGAGAGTTTATTCTAATCTTAAATATAGTCTGAAAAACATTGATTAATAAACCAACTAGAGATAGCTTATCTTGTAAATGGGTTATTATTCAATTATTGTGATGCCCTTTATGTAGGGATCAAGATGAATCTATTACACATTTGTTTTTTGGTTGTTCCTTCTCTACTAGTGTTTGATAAGGATTATGCTCTTAGATGGGGGTACGATATGTATTGGAGCTGGATTCTTTAAAGTATTTCTTCTGGTTGGGTATGACTGTTTCGAGGAAGCGTAAAAAGAAGCCTAGACATATTGTTTGGGTATGACTGTTTCGAGGAACCAACGGGTTTTTCAAAACATCTCATCAGTCCCTACTGCTATTATCAATATTATTAAACATAGTTCTTAAAGTGGTTTATTGCTAAAGTGAGTGGGAGATATAATTTTACCGTAACTCAGTGGTGGCATAATCCACTGAAGTGTCTAAATTTTTGACACATTTATATACTTGTATTGGGTTGGAGTATATTCCTTATGTTTCCTCTTTAATATAACTTTTCTTATCAAAAAAAAATCAATAACCGAAAAAACTAGGCTAAAAGGTATTTTTAGTCCCTGCAATTGTCAAAATAATCCAGTTTAGTCCATGTAATTTCAAAAAATTTAAAATAGTCCTTGCAATTACCAAACGTTATTAGTTTAGTCCTCTTTATTTTTTTAGTGTTAACTCGTTATGTTTTGATGATGTGGCGACCAATTAGGATGCCAACAAGGATTACTCAGCCAATTAGTTTAGTCCCTGTTGTTCCATATCATCTTCATCTCTTCTTCTTCCATCTCGTTCTTATTTCCAGAAACATTGTTCTCTATTTCACCTTCTCTCTTCTTCTTCCATCTTCTTTCTTGTTCTTCCATATTCACTCTTCCTTTTCAATCTTCTCGATCTACCCAGAAACACTATTTGTTGTTTTACAATACATTGATTTCTAAGTAAAACATGTCAAACATTGATTTCTTTTGTTTTAAACAAAAAATCGTTTCTGGGTTCAGATCTGAAGATTTTATTGAAGATGATGGGGTTAAACAAAAAATAGTAATTGAAGGTCAAAAATCACAAATCTCATATCATTATTTTATGCATCCTGTCTCGCAGTATCTCCTGGAAACCACAAAAGCAGTAATTGAAGGTCAAAAATCACGATGTAGCACAAAATCCATTGCGCACAGAAAATGCGAATATTGCAATCATCCAATCGATTTAACATCTTAAACAAAAAAAACAGACATCTAAAAGAAGTTCACACCGTTTGTAAAACATAAATAATAGGGGATAATGGGGATAGTGGGAAAGATCTTAAAGTCAGATTAGGTTTTAAGATTTGGGGATAATGGGGATAATGGGCTTGGGATTTGGGGATAATGAAAAATCAACAAGAAGAAAGAGTTGTTGAAGAAGATTGTGTTGTTGTTGTTGAAGAAGAAGCATCGTGGAAAGAGTTGTTGAAGAAGATTGTGTTGTTGTTGTTGAAGAAGAAGAAAGATTGGGGATAATGGGGAAATTGCAGATTTGGGGATAATGAAACACGTGTTTGCATACGTGTAATGACACATCACCTACAAATGTTGTCACGTCATCAATTTTTAACAGTGTTAACACTAAACTAACAGCAGAGACTAAAGTTGCAACGTTTAGTAATTGCAGGGATTATTTTAAAAATTTTGGAATTGCAGAGACTAAACTAAATTATTTTGACAATTGCAGGGACTAAAAGTACTTTTTAGCCAAAAAAAAAAAAACTATCTGGAAAATACAAGTTAAACCTTTTTAATTCCTTAACCACCATTGTCAAAATCTAGTTAAGATTGTATTAATTAATATTAATTCGCTTTCAATCCCTTAATATTATATATTCGCCAGTACGAGAAATAGACGTGATTTTAACTCAAACATATTATTTAATTTAATTAATAGCTTATCTAAAAAAAATTATTTAATTAATATATACTTACTAGAAGGACCAAAAAAAAAAATTCTTACTAGAGACATCCAGGGGCGAAACACTACTGGTATCACACGCACGTCGTCGAACCACCTCTCTGTTCCAGGTTTCAGGTGAAGCTTTCTCTTTCTTTCTATTTTTCCTTTGTTGCACTTTCCGTTTTCTCCACGATCCGCAACCGATAGCTACTACTCTCGTAGATCTCCCTCTCATACTCATATTCGCTTCAACTCGTTTATTCCGTTTCCTTTATTCTCCAATCGCTTCTCTAGGGTTTCTACGAACCACTTTCCTTTTTTCTCATTTAAGGTAACATATATCTATCTCCTTTCAAAAATTCATAATCGTGCATTGCAATTCGATTGCACAAGATATTTTAGAAACTCCTTACGTTTTCTTTTTAAGTTTCAATTTTCATTTGAGCGATGTTTTTCACTCTTAGCGTGTTGGCATATGAATTTGTTGTTGGATCTACTTTTCTGCAAATGGTGACGAGTCGGGTTTGTTTATGGATAAGGGTGAAAAAGAGTTTGGTGTGCGTGAAGATCACAGCTATTATTATTACTATTTTTGTCTAGTGGAATTGAATTTGAACGTTTGTGTTATTTGATGGACTTGCTATAGCTTGTAGAATACAAAACCTTAGTGGATTGTGTATGGGAGGTGAGGCGAACGGGAAATGATAAATATTATTTTGGTATATATTCCACAATTTGTGTACTGACAGACTCTATTTTGTTTGAGATGTGTTTAATGAGAATGAGAATAGTGTTTGGACCAGTGGCACTGTGACAGTCACAATTTTAGCTTTGATTTCTACGAGATATGATTTGGATTCTGATTTTAGGGTTAAAAACTTTGACATAATAGTAATTAGATGTTGTTGGGAATTTGCTGCTACAAGACAACTATATTTATAAAAATCAGTTATGTATATGTAAATCTCGAACTTTCCAGTAAAATTTAAGAGTTCAGCCCTGTGTCTTCCCCAGCTGAAATTTAGTTATAATGTTATAATTCTAAATGTATACTTAAATAGT
Organism: Oxytropis ochrocephala; assembly: GCA_020916435.1. Taxonomy (NCBI): domain Eukaryota; kingdom Viridiplantae; phylum Streptophyta; class Magnoliopsida; order Fabales; family Fabaceae; genus Oxytropis; species Oxytropis ochrocephala. The sequence continues at coordinate 23,757,169 of CM037089.1, forward strand.
TGCGATATATCATATTGATGGAATTTCCATTCTCTGTGTCTCTCTCTTATCAGGCCTCTACATTTGGCTCGAATGAGCGTGTGGCAACAACCAGGCTATGACTTCAAGCATGTTGAGTGGGGAGCGAAGGTACTTTTGGACTTGTGTGCATTGGAAGCCACTAGAAACGGGCTAGTGGTGAGGGAATTGGGTATTCAAAAACAAACTTTCTGCTTCGTTATGCATATCATGTTATGATATGTACTTATAGAAAACCAGCTATTTTCATGATGATATACTTATACTAACTACCTGTTTCCTTAAATGAGGAAGTTTCAAATTTTGATCCCTCCTTCATGTGTGCGTGAGTGTATTTTTATTAATTGGCTAAGTAAAAATTTATGATGACAATACTGCACAGGTGGGCTTCTTCCAGAAGAGGCGGTATGACCGTGTTAGGGAAAGTTGCAGTTCCAAAACCTATAAACTTGCCCAGTCAGAGGTATTTGATTTCAGTCTAGGCGATTATCTTCTCAGTTAACTAATGTGGTTGATTGATAGTCTAAGCTTTTTTGTTTTTAATTTTAAGGTTAGAAAATCACGGCGAGGACCCAAATGTGGAGATTGTACCTAAGTGAGTTAATATTCTATTATTCTGAGTAATATGTCTTCTTCTGCTGTTTTTATTCTTGTAGGCTAAATTGTTGATTCTTGTGTTGTCTTATATTTATTAGGGGTACCCTCGGCTGGGGAAATAAACCATCATCTTCTGCATCAAATGCATGGGGGTCTTCTTCCGTGTCACCAAATGCCAATGGTGGTGCTAGTTCACCCAGTCACCTCAGTGCTCGTCCATCATCTGGTGGTAGTGGCACACGACCTTCATCTTCTGGTAGTGATAGGGCTCCCGAACTTACTACTAATGCATGGGGGTCAAACTCTCGGCCTTCATCATCATCTGGGGCACTGACATCAAATCAGACTTTGCAGACATCATTGCGTCCTCGCAGTGCTGAAACAAGACCTGGTAGTTCACAATTAACTCGATTTGCTGATCACGTGACTGAAAATTCAGTGGCTTGGAATGCTGCTAGAACTACAGAAAGATTGGTAGGCTTCTGTTCCTAATTGCGTTTGAGACTTTTTTCGCTGAAATTTATGGTATTAATAGGTTGTTAGACTGATTTAACCAACTTTTAAAATGTTGCAATGACAATGACAACAATTGACATGGGAGTTTATTCTCCTGTAGCCAAGAATTTTCCATTTTCTTACCTTCTATCTTTCTATGATTTGAGAATGGTACATATCCGGTTACTGGACATAGTTTCTAGGCTAATGAAAGTGGTAGAATATTTAAAAAATAAATCGTAATGTCTTCATTGTATCTTGGATTTATTTAAAACATATTGGATGGTTGTTTTGGACAGCACACCAGTGTTGTTTAATTCATATGGTCGGCTGTACTTCGGTGGATTAGGGATTTGGTTGTTGTAGTATTTCTTGATTTATCTCCTTATTATGTAAATTTGTTTAGCAGTCATTTGAAGCGTTTGTTTTATTTTATCTGGATGAAAGTTTTAAGTTATCTAAATTCATTTATGGGTAAAACTCACCCAGGAATAGAATGAGAGAGTACCATTTCCTGGTCTTCTAAAAAAGTGTTTGGCCAACATTTATAACATTCCCAGGAATCATTTATACAAGTGAGGTGTAGAGGTAGTTATTATAGGAAACAAAAAAAGAATTTTACATATAAAATTTCATGCCCACCTCATGTGAATCTACTTTCCCAGTCCCTCCCTTGGGATTGAAAACCATGAGAATGGGGTTGTTATTTATTTTTTCTAGGATTCTTTTATATTTGGGAATAATTTTTTTAATCTTGTAACAAATATAGGAATACGTCCTTTGAGTCATTATGTTGTAAAACATCATTAACACATCCTTTATTTATTAGTAGATTTAAACTTGTACTTGTATTTGCTCTTATTATTGAAATAAAAAGCCCATTAAGTCATTATGTTGTAAAACATCATTAACACGAACACACAATGTCAAATATTCGATTCTTCGGATTATTTAGGGTCTGTTTGGTTGTTTGGGAAAATATTTTCTGTTTTCATTTGCTATTTTCACAAATAATTCCAAAAACGACATCTTGTTTACACTTTCTCATGTACAAGTCTTTAAAATCAAGAAATAAAATGAAACAAGGTAAAACTTTTGTAATTATTAGTGAAAATAGAAACCATTTTTTCATTCTAAACAAGTTTTCATCCCTTCTTTTCCTCTTTCTATACCAAAACCCTATCATTCCAACATGGTATTAAAGTGGCTCCATCCTTCATAACCTCGTGCTGCACTGCTGCCACTTTTTTGTTGTTGAATTTTGTAAAATTTGGAATTCGTATTTTTCGCATGATTCTTTCCGACACTCATGTTGTGCACCAATTACCATATACCAAATACGGCAATCAAATATCTAGTTTTTCCTTCTAGTTTTTGATATTCATGTCTTTTTTTTGGTGAACATCATCAGTCTGTGAAAGCTCAGCTAGTTGAATTTGAAATGAAATATCTTGTAAGATTTAAGTCCTTCCTTGGGATTGAGGTAGCCTACTCTAAGCAGATTAGGCATCTTCATTTCTGAAAGGAAACTTGCCTTAGACCTCCTAAAAAGAAACTGGAATTCTGGATAACTTGAGCATAAATCACATTTACCCATTGAATAAAATCATATAACGCGAAATGACAGGAAGAGTCTGAAGTGTAATAAGGTTCAAAGCCAGAGGAAAGTAGGGATTCAATTCTTCAATACCTGAAAACTATGCTTGAATGAGAACATTTTTTCGAAATGGTTGAAAATTTGCCATGAAGGTGTGCATAGATGTTGATTATACATGTTCGGTTACTGATCCAAGGTGTTTAAAGTTGAAACCTAGTAACAATGAGGAGTAAGAAATATTATGTTGTTTCTTGGCAGAGTGCAAAGGCTAAATTTTGAGCTATGGTTCAAGGTTTTTGTAAGCTATTATGAAGGAAGATTATTTGAATTTCAGTTTATGGGCTACCTCGACCCCACAAAACCAACTTATAAGTTGAGGACTAAGCCATAATTCTAGTCAATGCGGGGACCGACATCCTAAGCATGGACAAATATGGGTGGAATAACATGGATCTTAATAAAGATCATATCGAATGCCTTTGAGGATAAAGTATGAAGTCCCCATGAAACTGTTCTGAGTTGTACCAATTAATTAGCCATCAACGTTGCCCATTATCTTATGTACAATAAAACATAACCACTGTATTTTCCTTCAAGACAGCAGTTGGCAAATTTACTAAGGATTGCTTACGGAGCGGTTTTAGGATCTTACTAGCAATTTGGGAATGAGAAATATCCATTCATTAGCTAAAGAGGTAGGTGTTGTAAATAGCACTAGTTTAGGACAGAATATTATTGTACAGATTTACTGCTTTATTTCTCCCTTACTAGGGCTGATTTTCTCATTTATTTTATTCTCTTTTATTAACTTAGTCCTATAAAATGTAAATCATCTATGTACCATTACTTAAATAATACAATCTTCCCAAATTTCTTTTGAGTTCTTACATTGTAATTATTTGAAAGGATGTTGTTGAATTTGATATTTCATCTTTGTATCTGATATTAATACAACTGTTCTCTTGTAGGGAATTACACAACATAAAAATGATGGATTTTCTTTGAGCTCTGGAGATTTTCCTACTCTTGGTTCTGAGAAGGACAAATCTGTACATAATAATGAGTTGCAAGGTAGCATATTATCTATAATTTTTATCACTATTAAAGTGATTACTGTTTTAAATTGATCAACAATTTTACATAGATAATAGTGCTGCATTCTTTTGTCTTAGTTGCATTTATATTTTAGATTTTCACTGCGTATGTTTTTCATTGAGAGGTGGTTGCTGTCACTAGTCACTACAATCATTTTGTCCGAGGTTATCAGGTTTCTTGTTTATGCTGTTTACTTTTCTCAATTTCCCTGCCCTGCCCTGTCCCATTTTAATTTCCCCCTCGAACACTTCAAAGTAGCTGTTGTGGTCATGTGTGCTGTGCCAAGAAGTATGCGCCTATCTTGTGGGGGGTATCTTATCCTCTCAAAACACTTCCAAGTAGCTGTTGTGGTTATGTATCCAAGTAGCTGTTGTGGTTATGTTTGCCCATCTTCTGGGAATGTCTTCTAGCTTTATATTATTTTTTTCTTACTATTTTTTTTCAAGCAGCACATCATGTCTTTAGTTTAGAAATGGGCTGCATATATATGTGTCGGTGTGCTACAGTAACTCTGAATTTTAAATTTGACTTTTTTTAACTCAGTTTTCATTAGGTTTTTGGTATGTTTTTGTTGCTGTGTTCTGCTCTGTTGTATGCCATGAATTTTAAAATGATTATGATTTCATTTATTGATCATTAAATAATTGGACAGCATTTTAGTCTTGCTATCTGAAACTAAAGTATGACTTCAGAGATGATATTTGTTGTTTAGAAATCATTATAGTTGTTAGTTTTGATAATATTTTTATCAACCATTGGCAGACCACGATTCTCTTATTCGGCCTGCCTCATTTTCTGGACTTGGGAATAAAAAACATGAGACCTCAGCTGTTGGTTTGTCCTCATGCTCTTGCTTTTATGCCTATGTGTTGGTTCAGTTTTAGTTCTACCTATTTCTGCTACTAGCAATTTGTAATTTATCATCATTTATGGTGATAATTGTGTGTTGCCTGTATTGCAGATGGTGTTCCTGTTCATGCAAATTCGAAGGGCGAAACTGAAAATTCTTGGAGGAGAGACTATCAGGCTTTTAATGAGGATGGTATGAGGCCTGGAATAGAGAAATGGCAGGGGAATCTCCCACCCTATCCTAATGCTGGTATTCCTCCTCAGCACTTTGATCCTTGGCGTGGTGTTCCAGTAAATAACCATCAAGGTGATGTTTGGTTCAGAGGTCCACCTAATGGTCCTCCATTTGCAAATCCTGTTGCTCCAGGTGGCTTTCCCATTGAACCATTTCCATTTTATCGTCCTAATATTCCACCTACTGGTCTTGCCAATCCACCTCAAGTCTCCCCTCCGAGAACTGGTCCAATAGGGCAGCATAAGAATGGAGAGGCCTACCGGCCTCATATACCTGATGCTTACATTCCTCCAGGTATGCCATTGAGACCTGGGTTTTATCCCGGCCCAATGACCTATGAAGGATACTATGGTCCTCCATTGGCCTATTGTAATTCAAATGAACGAGATGTTCCTTTCATGGGAATGGCAATGGGGCCCGCTGTTTATAATAGATACCCAAGTCACAATCCACCTGAGCCTGGCAATTCACAAGTTAGATCTAGTGGATGTGGTCCTGCAGGAAAGCCATTGGCCTCAGAGCTGGCAGAATCCAATCATACTCCTGATACTGCTGGACAGTACAGAGTTATTCTTAAGCAACACAATGAATGGGGTAGAGAAAATGAACCAACAAACCGGGAGGGCCCATTAACAACCAATGCATCATATGCAAATGTGAGGGACCAACCAAGAGTGTCAGTACAAGAGAGTGATCATATAAGGAATGCGGAGATAGATTTAAGAACAAGTGTTCATGGCAAAGAAGCTTCTTCTCAAACTTCGGGAAAGCAAGGATCTAGCTCTGTCAATAATGCCAAGCCTCTTGAAAGTACAGGAAGTCTTAATAAATTTGATAATATTTCAGAAAGTACAGGATACTCTAATACTGTACAAATTCCCTCAAGACTGTCTGTCCCTAAAGATTCCACTTTGATTCAGAAGATAGAGGGTTTAAATGCAAAAGCCAGGGATAATCCATCTACTAAAGGTAAAGAGGAGCAGAGGAATAAGTTTCATTCTGGTAACCGCATGGAAAATGAAGTTAGTGCCGATGTTGTGTTTCCCAAGACAACCCCCGCCACTGCAGTAAAAAATCCAACGCCTCATGGAATTGGTTCTTTTGGAGGAGAAAATAATTTTGAATCATCATCTTTCAGTGGAACAGCTACATCCAGGTAGGCCTTAACTTCTTGTTATTAACTGCTATAATTGTGGTTTATATATCCTAGTAAAATTATTGAAATGCTTATGCACAGGCAAGTTTCCCATGGCATGCAAGATAGAAGCAATCATCGTAAGGGAAGACTCAGTACTCAAGATACTGATGGTTGGCGAAAGAAATCTGGGGTTCTAGATTCATCAAGCGCACAGTTGGAAGTATCTAACATTCTTGTTGGTGAGCATAAAATATCTGTTGATGCCTATGAAAGGTCTGGGTCCTATAGCCAAGTAAGGCGTGATCGAGAATCTATTCAAACCGTATCTGATTTAGCTGACAGTCATGCACAGGTAATTCTTACACCATTTTTATACTTACTACTTGCTATACTTACATTTAACGCTTGCACAAATTGAAAATCTTCAGCGTGCTAAAATATCTAAAGTAAAAGAGTCAGCCAAGCAACGTATTAAGCCTCTGCAGGAGGAGGAAGAAGAGGAGCAGGCTAAAAAGCAAAAGGCAAAAACTACAGCAAGATTAGACGAGTCAAACAGGCATGCTCTAGCTATGGGAGGGTCAATGCAGAGGAAATATGCTGGAAAATCTTCTCTACAGAATAAGCAAGAAGAGTTTCAATCTTCTGAATCTGAAAGAGCATTGGGCAAATCTGATGCAGCCAATTCATCCGTAATGCCTACTGGCAATGGTGTATCAGTATGTATGATTAGTGATACCAACATTAACAGAGTTGGGAAACCACCCATCTTGTCCAGTGAGACACCTCCAGAGACACTAAAAAGTACTGTCAAAGGACCTGTTCTGAATCGTAATCCGTCGGAGACCTTGTATCAGGATGTTAATTCTGCTGATGCCGCTAATGCTTTACATCAAAACAAAGTTGCCTCAAAGCATAAAAGAACGGGCTATAAACAAAAGCAAAATATATCTTCCTCCAAAACTTCGAATGTTTCAACCACCTCGGCTGCCCCAAAAGTTGAGGATGACACAATGGCTTGTGTTAATCTATCTTCCGACAGCGCTACCAGTGAAGTTAGTTCTGCCAATGGCTCAGATTTACCCTTGAATCCAAGTTGTTTGGTCGAGTCTTCTGTAAACCAGAAAAAGAAGAATAACAGGAATAGCAAAATCAAACAGAAAACTGAAGAGACTTCACCCTTGGCTGCATTACCATCAGCAATACCAAAGGAAGCTAATCTTTCTAGAAGCTCTGTCAAACAGAAAACTGAAGAGACTTCACCCTCTGCATTGCAATACCAAAGGAAATAAACCCCATGAAGACATTGAGTTTGGTCAGGGCTCGCTTCAGTCACGTTCATTGTCAAAAGATTCAAATCAGCATTCAGGGCAAAGAGATTTAGAAAATGAAGAATCCTATGGTAGAACGAATAGCCAGTTGAAGTCACAGCATTCCCGGAGGATGCCAAGAAACATGCAGGCTAACAGACAAGCAGAGAAATCCCGTGGGAGTGATGTTTTGATGTGGGCACCTGTTAAACCACAGGACAAGACAGAGATCCCGGATGAATCAAGTGAGAGAACTAAATCAGAGGTAGTTATTCCTGCAAAGTGTGACCATCAGGTACATAATTTAAAAAGTAAGAGAGCTGAAATGGAGAGATATATTCCAAAACCTGTTGCAAAAGAAATGGCTCAGCAAGGAAGTTTACAACAAATGGTGTCATCAACAAGTCAGGCTCCTACGGATGACAGTGTTGAAAGATTTGATTCTGGATCTCAAGGCCCCCAGATAACTCGGCATACTAATTTAGCTGATGAAAAAGCGGGTTCTGGAATGGAGTCTAAAAACCGAGATAGCAGGCAGACTAGGAGTAGGCAGGGTAAACCACGTGGATCATGGCGGCAACGGAATCCAACAGAATCAACTGATTTGTGTGACATGGAGGGTGGAGGGAACCCTGGTTCAAACTCCTTTGAAAATATTCGTCAAACAAAGCATGCTAATGACACTAGCAAACCTGATGGCTCAAACACTCCCGACAATCATGATTCAGCTGTTCAGGTTTCTGTTTCTGCCATTAAAGATCATAAAGCAATTAACATGGAGAGGCAGGTTCCTTTTAGAAGACAAAAGGGCACGAGGATTAACCATGATGTTGATCAGAAGAAAAATGCTGGGGACATGGGGAAAACTGAAACGCTGCTCTCATCCACTGAGCACAATCAACCAGATGCAGATGCTGTTTTTAAGGAAAATCAAAGTATTGGAGAACACGTGGCATCTCACTGGCAACCCAAATTTCAGGCTTCAAACAATCACAGAGGAAGCAAACCTAATGCAAAGGACTCTCTTCGTCATGCTGGTGCATCATTTCCAGAGGGCTATGACAAGGAGGCTAACGCTCTTATGGCTCAACCTTCTGAAAAGAGCTGGGATGGAGAAACTTCAAATATTGGGAATCCAGAGGCTAAAAGAGAGAGGAGAAATGCTCCATCTAAAGGCCATCCCCACTCCCGAAGTCAGGTAGCTGTTGGATCAAGTGAGGAGGCTCCAACAGGCATGGATCCTAGGCATCAGCAACGCCCATCATCTGGGGTTCGCAAAAATGGAAACCAAAATCGTTTTGGAAAAGGACATGAATCTCTGGGAGATTGGATAATACCTGCACAAGATGATGGACGTCATCACAATGGGCCTACAAACCAGGACAGACAAGGTCCGGACCGTCATTATCACGCTGTTGGAGCACATGGTGACAGCACATCAGACAACTTTGAACGACCTAAAGATGGTAACTACAATGCTGGGGGAAAGTTTAGGGAGAGAGGTCAGACCCACTCAAGACGAGGTGGTGGGAACTTTTCTGGACACTAGCTAGAGTGGTGTTTTGATTAGAGGCTGTTAATGTGTAGTGGCTAGATTCCAGGATGGTTTTTGTGCTCCATCAGAAGCCATAGATATATTTACTGTGCTTTGTGCCGCCATGTTCCGGCATATGTAGGTTACGGATACGCTGAGTTGTGAATGTTAAATGCAATCGCATCAGTTATGTTCTGATGGCCCGTACGCCAGGAGTAGGGCTGGGAAGAATAATGAAGGTGGTGACCCGTTTTTAGGGGCCTTGCAGAGGAAAAGTTTAGATGATTAGTGCCCTGTGGTTTAATATTTTTCCTATGTATCTGATTGAAAATAGTGATTTGATGACATGGCTTTTTATTCTGAGTTTCATTGAAGCATATTTACTACTTCCTGGTGAGGCGTGGGGACCCGACAAATTTTAGTGTCCATTTTTTGTATGTTTTCCGTTTTTATTTTGTACAGAAAACCATAAAAGATTATAAAATTTGTTTTTACTACTGTTATTATGTGGCTTTTTGAAAATAAAAATATAACAAAATTAAAATAAAACCTTTCAAACTAAAATTAAGAACAGTGAATAAAAACAAAATGTTTTTTGGAACCAATCAAATTTTAGTGTTATTTTTATACATTTGAAAAGAAAGCAACGGGGACAAAAAACTACACTGGATAGATACCTAAGCCTAGTATGTAATTAGATATCCACTAAGAGAGTGGGAAATAAAATCAATTCAATAACTTATTTAAGCCCAATTATAAGCCTAATTATTTGACAAATAAATTGACAAATATACGGACCTGGATATAGATAATATATAAAAAACAATTTAATAACTTATTTAAGTGTGAAACATACGGATGATGAATACGGATCCGTATATTTGTATGTTTATTTGTCTAACTTTTGGGTTTAATAGCATTATTGAAATAAAATAGAAGAGAGAATCAAGTCTTCCAAATTCGGTATATGCGTGTCCCATATTTAGCCAATGAATCTTCACACTCATTCCCATCTTAAATATTTTGGTTTAGCCTCGTTAGAAAAATGGAGTGAAACATGTACCAAAAAATGGTGAGACATAAATTTCATATACTGGGAATTTGCTTTTCTCACTCGCCTTCTTACTCAAACACACCCCTAATTTCTAAAAATCCCAAACTACCCCCAAATCAAAAAACCCAAAAATCAAACACTCCCCCCAATCCCTCCACACCTCTTCACTCCCCTCATTCCCCTCTCTCCCTCTCACTTAGGATTTTGCTTTTCCCACTCCAATCAATCTCCTCCCATCTCTCACTCATCTCCTCTCATTAACACCCTAAGGATTCTGGGTTTGATCTGTGCCATCAACAACCCTCCAATCGTTCCATTTAACTGAAGGTAAGCCTCCCATCTCTGCTTTGCGTTTTTTTTTTCTTTCTGCTTAACTGCTCTGTTCGAACGCACGCCTTCGAACATGTGAAGGAGAAGGCGTTCGAACTAGATCATGCGCACAAATTCGCATGGGGTTGTTCGAACTTGGTTCGCATGGTGATGTTCGAACTGTTGTTTGATAGCACAGTTTCTGTGTTTTGTTGGAAGTTTAATTGGTTGATTTTATTAAATTATTTGAGTCTACTTGGGAGTTTAATTGGTTGATTTTATTAAATTGTTTGAGTCTACTTGGGATTTTAATTGGTTGATTTTATTAAATTGTTTCAGTTATACCTCGGACGCGCAGTAGTGGTAGGGGTTCGAGGGTTCGGCCGGGGCGGGCATCGGGAGGAGGAGGCTGCTCGCCCGGCGGAGGAGCATCAAGAGGAGGAGGATGCTCGTCAGGAGGAGGAGGATAATGCTCCTCGGGAGGAGGAGGAGGAGGATGCTCCCGATGCCGAGATGATGCCAGCTAAATTCTAGTTATATTTTAGTTTCAATAATTTTGCAAACCGATGAATATTTATGACTTATTTAGATTACTCTATGGCATATCTTGACAATTATTAAACTGAGTGATCGATGTTGATCATCGAGAATGTTTACTAGTTGACCGCATGACTTTAAATTATATTAATGTTATATTTTAGTTTCAATAATTTTGCAAACCGGTGTATGGATATTTATGACTCATTTAGTACTTAAAATATAAAATCTATATTAATAACACGATATAATATTTAAATTAGACAAATAGTTTTTTATATTAGAAAGCATAGAGAATAGGCGATTTTATTCATCAAATTATTATAAACTTAAAAATAAGACAAAAATTATGTGAAAGTAATAAATAAAAACAATGAAAGACATCAAATTTATCAAAACTACATAAAAAGACCAATATAAGCAAACAACTAATAAACTAGTGTTTCACCGCGGTTACGTAGTCCCCCCATCGTGCTCCGTCGAAGATAAATGACCTCTTCTCAACCGGTCCGAGTGCGTCTCAGGTCCACGATTTAAATTAGACAAATAGTTTTTATTAGAAAGCATCGTGCATCAAATCTTAAAAGACAAAAATGTGAAAGACATAAAATACGCATCAAATTCGAAAGACATAAAACCAATATAAGTAATAAACTAGTGTTTCAGACCTCTTACGAAATTCCATCGTTCCACGTCGAACTACGCCCAATCGCTGCGAATCTCCATAATCGAGCGGATCTCCATAATCGAGTAACGAGCGGTACCATCATCTCCACAGTGGTACTTTCGGCAACATATACGATCCATGTCTTTACGCCACTCTCGCTTTGGACGAATCATCCTCTCAGCCTTTTCCTTCAGTTGGGCGAAGGTGATATCCTTATTCAGCCTACAAAAGATATGGTTAGGACAAAGAAACACAACCCCATTTTCGTCGGTGGTGACAGTCCCACGGTGATGAAGGGTCGTTAGGAATTGTCGCTTGAGTACTGGGTTGGGCACAACTGCCATTCCATTTCAAGTTGGTTGTATCTGTGAAGAAGGAGAGTAGAGTTTGGTGAAGAAGCAGATTAGGGTTTGGTGAAGAAGGTGTGAGGATTTGGTGAAGAAACTGAAACCCTTTTTATAATAGACGTGGTAAAATGTGAGCCGTTGATTTCATTTTTAGATCACAAATCTAAGTCGTTTAAATTCTATCTGTTCAAGCACATTTTCCCAAGGGAATGACATCCACTCCTTTATCTGACACTTTTGACTGATTGTAAGCCGTTGATTAAAACTGTCGGTGGAATCTGAGACGTCCAAAATTTGTTATCCTATAACACTGGTTCAATTACCTCCATGCGAACAGGTTCGCATGCATGACCCCATTCGAACAGGTGAAATTACACACAAGAGGGTGTGAGTCAATATTTAACACACTCGAACGGCTTTGTTCGAACCTGTTCGAAGGCTCGTGTTCGAACACGTGAAATTTCTTGAAAAAAAAGGTGCTTTGGCTGACCTTTTGGTCTTTTCACACCCTTATGGGATGTGTTTTGAGTAAGAGAGGGAGTGGAAAAAGCAAAATCCTGAACGTGTGCTTGACTTCAATAGGGTTTATTTGGTGGACGGAACACATCCTCCATAGACCATACCCAAATTTAGACTTATAACATTTGGTTCTACTTTTCAAGAAAAAAAACATTTGGTTCAACTTCAGTTGGTCCCCGCATGATAGGGATTAAAATAAATAATAATATATCACCAAGGACTAGGGATTAAAATGAGAATTAATATATTACAAGGACTAAAATGAGAAAAAAATATTGTGGAGACTAAAATAAAACCTATTTATGTTATAAAAAAGGTCGATCAAATGAGTGTTTTTTTTGTTGGAATCTACTATGATTTGGGTATTTTTCTCCAATACTTTATAGGTTGAAGTTTATTTATCACGCAAAAAAAAAAAATCACACACATGTATTGTTAAAATATTTTTCATTAATTCAACTAATATTGGTAATTTTTTTAAAAATATTTTAGAAAATTTACTTGTGTGACATATAAATAGTTTTAAAAAATTGTCAAAAAATCAAAAAAAATTAAATAATGAAATGGCTCGTAGAGGAAAAAAGTATTAGGAAAAGAATATAAAGTGCCAGGTGTCTGACCATATCGGTTTTTGGCTATCATCATCTTCATCTTGTTATGCTACGTTATGTTATGTTATGTTATGTTATGTTATGTTAGGGTTCTACGGAGTTAAAATTTCCTTTCAAAATCCCTTCCTTACATACATACATACGTGGCATTGATTATTATATATATTCAACCACTTTCCTGTGTATATCAATTCCTCTCCCTCACCACTGTACTTTCTCCCTGGATAAGGTGAGGTACCTTGCTAAGCTTCTATCTCACCACCGCAATTCCCTTTCCTTGTTTATTCATCTTGCGCTTTTTCTTGCACAAACTTGTTGCTACGCTGAACTCTACTTCTCGAAAGGCGCAATTTTTTTTTTATTTTTTTTTTTTTTAGTAAGTCGGCGACGACGAGTGAGCACACCTAGTTATCAAATTTGACTATCAAACCGTCCTAATTTGAATTTCTAACATTCGTTTAATGTTTTATTTGCATATCCTAAACTCCATTATTGGTGCTTGTTTAGCAGGTGAGTGGATTGGATAAAGTTTAAAGGCATAAAATGGCCTTTCTTGCCCGTCAACCACAGGTACTTATTGCAGTATAAAATGTACATTTATTTATTTTTATTTTTATTTTTTATTTTTGGGTTAAGATAGCCTCTCACTGCATTGAGATTGCAATTTACTTCCAATTTAATCTTCCTATTGCTATCAAGTTTAATGGCTATTAGTTATTATTAGGTTGGCTGTCGGATTTCAGGATAATACTAGTAATTGCAATGTTGAATGATGTGGTTTTTTGTTGTCAAATGGTGCTGGAAAACTTTTGCCTGGCTTCTAGCCTTTTCAATGGTTATCAATAAGATTGCTTTTCGTTGCGGAATGATGGTCTTAAATTCTGGTTTCAATGCATTTTGTAAATTGTTGTATATCTGGTAGAGTATTAGTACTATTACTATTGTATCACATAGATGTTTTCTGGTGGCAAGGAATCAAGTATCATATCAAATTAAATAATTGGAGCATCGAATTTTCTTGTCTCACAAAGTCTTTCCTGATCTAAAGATTGACAAGTCTTATTATCTTTTTTAGTGGTTGTTGTGTGTTTCCATGATCACATTTCACATGCTTGGATATATTTATTATAGACTTGTTTTACCGTCTTCAGGGTTTTTATGTGAGTAATATGACATCTTCCACAAGGCGTTTGTCATGGAGCAAAAGGCTGAAGTTGAAGCAATGTTTAACAAAACATCACATGATTGCAAGAACTGACTGGCATCACCTGTTAAAGCAGAATATCTGTTTAAGGTGGGGAATGTTTGTGTCCTTCTGATGGAAATTATTAAATATTGTATTGAAGTGTATGGTCACTTCAAGAAGTTTAGCTTGAAACTGCTTGAAGTCTATGATAGAAGTATCTTACAAGTGGTCCTATGATAAGAATCAAATTTAAATGCAATTCTAAGAGTCTTGTTCAGCCAATATGTTATATTTATTGTATTCTCAATTTCTCAAAGTAAGTTTGTTTTCCTCAAGTAGTTTTCTTCTTTTTGTACAATTTGAGTCTTGAAAAAACAAATTTGTGCTTGTGAACTTTACTTACAACAAATGTTTGAAGTGTCTGTGTTTTTGCAAATGCAGAAATACAATCTTTTATGAATTGAATGCACATAACCTTTTATTCCTTCTTCACATAAAGGGTTTATTGTTTCCAGCGTAGGGCCTCCTTGCTTTTGTGTATCCAAGCTCAAACCTTTGAGGATTCCAAGCTTCAGAGGAAGAACTCAATATGATGATTCAGGCACCAGGGCTAATCGGTTGAAGGCACCTAAGACCTCTGTTGGACTAGAGGAGAGTGGGGACACCCACAACGTTCCACTCTCCTATGCATCTGAAGTAGGTGATAACCTTGCAACGTCATCTGCTTTTGATAGACTCTTCAAAAAATGGCTGAGAATGTTGCACACACAACCATCAAATCAAGAAGAGGAGGATATTTTTGGAGAAACGACCCCGGCAATTTTACCCGGAACTCTACAAAGGGCTCACGATAACGAAAGAGGCAAAGTTTTGAAGGTGGCATGGTCCCATTTTCTGGCACTAGATCCAGCAATAAAGATTCCTTTGTTGATATTGTAAGTGTGGTGATTGTATACTCTACAAATTATGCATCTTTGTGAAAGGAAGACGTGCATGCATTTTTTACCATACCAAATGCATGTTTTGTTGTTTCGTCTTTAAGTTAATTTGCTTTTGTTGTTTGGTCTTTTAAGTTAATCTACTGTCTGCTTGTCAGTTGCCACATTTAATTTCATCATATTCATGTGTCAACCTGGATGTTTTGGTTGTAACAAACTTTAGGTTGGAATTTATGGAGAAATCAAATGGAATCTATGACTTGTATCTGCTTAATCAATATAATATGTGACTAGCTTCTGCATCATTGTTCAACTTTTCTTACCATTTAAATAATGTCAACAGCAACTATTGCACAATAATTTTTTTGTGTCTAATCTTATCTTCTATCTGCAGTATTCCTCTCTACCTTGCTGTTAATGCAAGATATGGTGCTGAAGTTTCAAAGGAATTAACTCCTTTATGGGTTTTTGGGCCAATAATTGTGGCTCTACACATCATGATAATCCGTGCTCTGTGTGCACTCTATGCCTTTAGCTTCAATCAGACTATCACAGCACTCAAGAAGTTGCCCTCTTACTGCATTTTGATCAACAACTACATTTTTGGCGGCAAGCTCAAAGAACATTTTGCAGCTTATCTTTTGCAGCCTATATTGAGCCTAAAAGATATAGATTATAAGCAGTTAACTATAAGAATATTGAAAGAATTGCGAGGATGGATAGTTGATAAGTATCTTGATTATGTGGAATCAATATGGCCATTTTATTGTCGGACAATCAGAATTTTGAAGACATCTAATCTTATTTAGGTCTGAAAGTATTCTTAAGGGTAGTCTTCCAAAAGGTTAAAGGAGGTTGAGGGGAGGTGTTATTCTATACTATAGTGTAGAAATTTTCCAATGAGATCTGGCCAACCCCATTTTCTGCTGGGGTTTTGAGCAAGTTAATGGTCACGGGAAAGTAAGTTCCTGATTCATGTTATTTTGAATTTGTTTTATTCTTATGATTCAAGATCCTATATGAAATTGATTCCATTCTGCAATTGCTATTCGGCATAGTCTGGAGTTAATCGATTAAATCATATCTGAATTAATTATTTTGCTCTATTAATTGCTGTGTATGATTTTATAGGTTGATTGTCATATTTATAAGATGATCGACAATCCAATTTAACTTTACTACAACCAAAATCATTGTGCAACTTTGTTCCTTGCCATTCATGTATAGGTTTTATGATCCAGTTTTATTTGATGTCCTATGCAAGTATATCAACGTAATAAACTAAATAGCCACATATAAATATATCTAAATCTTTCAGCTTAACTAAAGTTTTGGGTTCAAATCCAGTCTTCGGCATACATTAGTGTTAGTGTTAAATCTCTTAAGCGAGAGTTTTAGGAAGTGCAAACTACTATCCCTGAAAACTGCAATGAAAATCCACCGGACCGGAGGGAACCCCTAACACATGTACTAGGAGAAAGCCTTTAACTCATGTAGCATTGTTGGTGAAAGAGAAGGCTTGAAGATACTACTTCCTAGAGAGGAAGAACTTCGAATGCCCTAAAACTGTTGAGAAACCAACTATATCCCTGTAGTGAAGAGTATTACAAAAATAAGAGTTTCTATGACTCGTTGAGTTGCTACTAGTGCCAATGTCATATCATCAATAGAACAGAGTATCCCGGGGACATGACATTGTCAATGAGATCCCGACAGCTAATCAGAAGGGATAACCAATGTAATTCAACCTTTAACTCAAGAATATAAAGAAATAAACAAACTTATCTCGACATCGAGAATCACTCTACCTCGAGTTGGGAAATAATTGACCCAACATAGTGTATGTTTGGATGCACATTTTCACCTCAAACGCACGTCCATAGCTGGCTTGGCTGTGGAAAATCTACGACAAATATGAAGTTCCATTTCTTAGCTATCAACTTCACCGTGATAATTTGGTCGTGATTTTGAGCTGATGCAGCATCCGCCGCTCACCCAAACATGCTCATGACAAAATTAGAACGAAGTTTTTTTTGAACCAAGTTTGAACACTTCAATATTAACTTTTTATATCCAAATAAAATTTAAACATGTATTTTTTTAATTTAAAATTTTCATATCGTCAATAATAATAATAATTCAAGGCTAAATATATACATAGTTAAAGTGTATCATATATTACCAACAAAGTTGCTCCTAGCAATAACTGAGTTTGAATTTCATCTTAAAGTCTCAAGTTCGAGACTTTGATGTGACCAAAACTCTATTGGAAGGAGAGAACTACACGGATCGACAAAGTCAGATACACATAATCATCCAGATTTTTTGACGTAAATTAATCACGGGCAAAGCTCGTGAATACTGTAAACTAATAACACAGTAAAAAAAGTGTATCATATATTGTAGATTTTAAAATGATGTTTATTTTGTTGAACAAAATAACATGGTATAATTTAGCGAACAAAAGAAAATACCAAAAAATATTTAATGAAAAAATATATTCTCAAATGCTGGCCTGAGTCGTTTTGTTTGTTCTTGCCAAGCAAGAATTTACTCGTTCGTTAGAGTGGGTTTATTCAGTTTGGGTCACCATCCACAATTCAATTCAATGGTTTGGTTTGGTTTGGTTGAGTAGGTGCGGTTGAGCGTGAGCCCCTTCACTTCACTTCACTTCACTTCCCTGCGCCGTTTCTTCATTCCTGATGGCAAATAGCAGTACTAGAATTGCTTCCTCTCTTTCCTCTCCTTTCCAACGCACAATACCTACTTCTCCCCAGGTACTACCTTCCATCTCCTTCCTTATCAATTCACCCATTCTTTCCTCTATTTTCCTTCTTCCCCCGCCTTTTAATTTTTATTTATGCTCAATTTTTCCAAATTCACAGCTTTTCAATTTTCGTTGCCAGTATTAGGTTGACTAAAAATGACCTCATTAATATTGATTATTATCTTTGCATTTGTGGTTGATGAGTAGTATTTCATTCTATTCTTTGTTTTCATTACCTGCATTTGTGGTTGATTATATATCTGCATTATCCCAAGCTTATAAGTAGTGCTGCTGCTTATAAGGTTTGCACAGTCTTCACGTTACAAGCTGATTTTTCTGGAAATGATTTTGACCTAAGCCCAAATTTTAATAATTATGATGCACTCCTCACACTTGTAATATCAACCATTAATTTTCGGATAGATGATGGTTGAGATTATTTACTTTTTCCTCTTAATTAAGGTCTTGCTTTGAATGAGGTCAATTCTTTTGCTAGTATGGGACCTAGATAAGGCTTGGTAAAAATTGGAGCTCTCAAAATTACAAAAAGTAGTTTGATTATTTAGTCATCATCTGTCTATCTAGGTTATGGTCAAATGAAGAAGGCATGTAAAGAAAGTTCTTAATATCCATTTACTCTTTGGCATTGTCAATTGATGCTAAAATCTCCACTCTTTAACAGCCTTGTAACCCTAATCAATTTTATTTTAACAATTATGCCAATTGTGTATTTTAGTGACATTGAAAGAAGAAGGAAAAAAAATAAGGAATAACTGTTGAATATGAATTTTGAATATCTGTTATTTCTATAAAACATTTGAAGATAATAAATTCATACTGTCTGTGATCTTCTTAAATCTATGAAGGATGAATGAAATGAGGAACTTGGTTTTCTATTGTTTTGTCCACCATTAGTAATGTCACCGACTGAATGTTATCAATAACCAATGGTGTTTTAAGCTTGAGTAATGAATTGAGTTGAATTTGTGCGGCACTGGGGGGAAAATGTGATGCATTAGTTGTATGGAGGTTATGGGGCTTAGAACTAAGTGGTATTGATTTGGTTTGGGTGCTAGTTGGTATTCAGTTAAACTTTTAAGTTATTTCTCATTCGGTATTTGGTTTGATGAGTTTCCTAGCTGTGGTTTGTTTAGACAAATGCAGAATTTCAGTTAGTCTGCCACCCCCACTTATTCTTTCAAATTTCCTATGGTTGTTAATTGTCTATCTTAGATACAAAAGGAACAATAAGTTGCTACTTGCTACAGCACTCAAATGGAATGCATAGACCTGAGACATGTCGATGAAAGTATACATTAAAATAATTTTCCTGCATAAATTTGATAAGCGAACAGTGTTTGATAAAAAGTCAAGTGAAAAAAAAAGTGGGAATCTGTTTTAAGGTCAGTTGCTCAAAACATCGGATCTCATGGGAGCTATAATTTATTGCGGCTATATTCTTCGTATTCATCATTTTTATGAAAAATTTAGTCTATGGTTTATATAGTTTATGTTCCATCAGTAGGTTAATCTTCGATATAGATATTGCATGCTATAGACTGATGAGCATATAATTTTTTGTTTCCTAAGAATTGATGATGATACACGGTACATGTATAAAATTTTCCATTTCTACTAGATTTTTAAACTCCAAATCAAGTAGTTTATGTGATTTTCTACTTAAATGGTTTCTTTTCATTTAATATTCAGTTAAGCTTATCACGAGGATTGTTTGGCAACCAGATAACTGGTGCTCAGCTGCAGATATTCCCTAAAGGTGGGTTGCTTATTTACCAGTTGATTCTTGAACTTCCACATTCTGCATTAAGTGTCAAACTCAATTGCCTATCCTTTAAAGATACAGCAAATTTGTTATGAATGGTTACCACCGCATTTCTTGAATAAATCTGTTGGTTATAATTTGGAAAAAAATTAGTATTAATTGCAGCCTACACCCTTGAACTCCAGCTCATGTGTGGATTAGGCCTTTGGGGTTTGAAAAATTGCAAGTAACAGCTGAACTTCACACGTGTGAAAACGTTCCTTATGAAAACCATTTACTATTCAATTTCCCCACTATTTTTCGTCACGTGACAGTTCCATAGATTTTTAACACTTTGCTTAACGGTTTTTTTTTTGTTGGGTAAGTTGAATTTTGTAGGGGTCATATGCACCCTTCAAATCTTAAGGTCTGGTTTACACATGGACCGAATTCAAAGGGTGTGTGCTGCTGCTCGACCAATATTTTATATGCACTCCTCTGAATATGTGTGTTAACATTTTGTTATATATGTATTAGTATCATGGTTAGACAAATCATGCCGGTTTAAGTTTATATATGGAAAGCCAGAGTTGAAAGGAAGGTTCCAGAAACAGCCTAATGCTCCTCTTGTTGTCTCTGACGATCAGTCACAATTCAGTGAGCTCGAAACAGCTGCTTCAGTACCAGAAAGCAATGACAATGTTGCTCAAGACATCTCTCCTGCTAGCAACTCATCTGTTAATTTATCAGGGAGTAATGGAAAACCAGGATTAGTATCATTTTATAACCGCCCATACGGAAGAGATACTGAGATTCTTTTATCAAATTCAGAGAAGAGTCAAAACAGCATATTGTGGTTTATGGGCCCTGCAGTCCTTGTTGCTTCTTTCATTTTTCCTTCACTCTATTTGCGTAAATTGCTTTCCATCATTTTTGAAGACTCCTTGTTGACAGGTAAATTTCCTTTGGAAGACTCTCGTTGTGTTTATTCATTTTAAGTATTTGGTGCTAAATTGCTTCAACTTAACACAGCCATAACTTACTCGGTTACTCTTTTTATGTGGAGTGTTTTCTATAATTTGGTGTTCTCGCTACTAAGTCTGTAGCATCATCTCCTTGAGTTGGTATGGATAATCATTTGATGATGGAAAAACTGCTTTTCATCATCATGAAAAACTGATGATGAAAATCAGTTCCACTTATTCAAAAGGGAAACTGATTTTATTTGGAGTTGTTGGTAAAGGATGATGCTAGGGAAAACATCTTGCATTATTCGAATTTGGATATGATGCTCCTTGGTTGACTTTGAATTATTTGTTTATTGATTAGATGGATGGCATAAATCATTGGGTTATTGGCACGGCAGAAATGGAGATTGAATTATACTGATACATAATGGATGATAAACATTGTAACTTCAATACCAATTTCCGATTAAACATTTACATAAGTTGAGGGTGATTGTGGAGTGGCAGGGAAATTGTTTGTAATTAGTGTAGTTCTTGTGAGTTACTTGCTATAACATTGGTAGTTGTTGTGGGGTTATCTATTCTCAAACACTAAAATGATCAATCGCTTGCTATAAATATTTTTTTTTCATTCTTTGCTAGCTCTGATTTTTGCTGTCTTCTCTGAACACTGAAATATCTTCTTTTTTCATCTCCAGATTTCCTCATATTATTCTTCACAGAAGCAATTTTCTATGGTGGCGTTGCCGTTTTTCTTTATCTACTGGACCATTTATCGAGACCCACGCAATTGGATGCTGCTGCAAAAAATACCGATTCTCTGCCCCCTCAACTGGGACAGAGAATCTCTTCTGTTGCTACTCTGGTGCTTAGTCTTGTTATTCCCATGGTCACTATGGGTTTGGTCTGGCCATGGACCGGCCCTGCAGCCTCTGCAACTCTTGCTCCATACCTGGTCGGCATAGTTGTTCAATTTGCATTTGAACAGTATGCCAGATATCGAAAGTCACCTTCATTGTCTGCTATTCCATTAATCTTTCAAGTAAGGACAATCCAATCCCAGTTGATTTCTTTTCTGTATTTTGTCTTCCTGGTAAAAGAGTGACTATAATAAAGTATTTATCTGGTTTTACCTAGTTGATTGTCTAAAGTAACATTTGGATTATATGAGTTATAGAAATTATTAAATTTTAATGTAGTTTAGTTCTCTTTGTTTTGATGGATTGAATAAACTAAGACATTTCAAATTGTTATTAACAGGTGTATAGGCTGCACCAACTAAATAGAGCAGCACAACTGGTGACAGCTTTATCATTTACGGTTAGAGGAGCTGAGATGACTTCTCACAACATGGCTATAAATAGCTCTTTGGGTACCCTTCTAAATGTTCTGCAATTCCTTGGTGTGATTTGCATTTGGTCCCTGTCAAGCTTTCTCATGAGATTTATACCTTCTTCCACAACAATGCAATGAAGAATTTCTTATACAGATTGTTATCTTAGTTGTTAACAATGTCATCTAACGCATCAAAGCACCCCCAATTAATTTTTGAGCAGAATATCTAGATGTCATTTTTTGACGGTGTAAACTGTTATAGTTAATTGAACGTTTGGACACTAATCCCTTGACTTATCTAGGGCCGTTTGGATGGGCTTATCTACTGGCATAATCACTTGTAAAACTGTTTGGGAGAAATTATGCAAACAACATATGACATGTTTATAAGCTGTTTTCAGCAAATTTTCATAAGTTCAAAAGAATAGCTTATGAAAACAGCTTAACTTATGGAAAAATAGTTTAACTTTATTTTATAAACTGCATATGCATAAGCACTTATATGATAAGTGCTTATGTCGTAAACACTTAATTAAGCTGTTTATCCGAGACTAAAATGATGTTTTTCATGAATTTGTAATTGACTTTGGGAATTAGGATTCCCTGCATGATCCTTCATTAGGATTATCATCCCTGCAATCATAAGCGACAAGATCGCCATCCGAACTTTGGATACCAAAGAAGCAAATGGATATTGATTCTGTGCAATTGTTTAGATCTATCTCTCTAGTCTTTCAAAAAATTTATTTTTCTAAAACAAAATGAGCCAAGGGCTATTATGCTAAATTAAGTTCATCCTATAGTTCGTACTTTGCTGACTGCATGAGGCAGTGACTACAGTAAATCATGATCTGAAGTAAATGGAGAAATGTTTGCTTTTCTGCATATGGCAGACAAGTACTTTGAATGAATTACTAGTAATTTTAAGTAGAATAATGTTGTGCTTATCTAAAAAAAAAGTAGAATAATGTTGTCCACAGAAAATTAAGAACAATTAAACTATCAAACTATATATTTCAATATTAATATAATCAACATGTTTAAAATTAGATTGGTCTTTGAACTAGTAAAGATGCCGGTTTAAGTATAATGGCACAATTTTGATTAGAATGTGGTTTTTTATTATAAAGAGCTTTTTTTGGGCTTTTTGTTAATTATATCGGACTGCTATCAATTAAATAATACTTTTAAATTTTTTAGTATAATATACATAATTCTACTATATTATTCATAATTAATATTATGAGCATATACTAATTCAATCCAAACCTAACTCTAATTAGGTGTAAGTGGTTATCACACTCTATCTAAAGAGATGGACTGAGCTTGTATCTGAGTTTGATCTCCAAAAATGAAACAAATTGGAGCCAGATTTTACTTACCTCCTAGTTGAACTCTGGATTAGTCAGAGTATCTTCCCCTAGACATTAGAGTGAGTCAAAGATCTTTAGACAAAAAAAAATTCAAACCAAACCTAAGTAAAAGCATAATACAAAAAATTGCTAAAGGAAATTAGCAAGAAAACTAAATAGCAACCAGGATACTCCATTGTAAAAAGCATTCAATTTCAAGTGCTTGTTTGGTTGAGATTGTTCTCATCCAAATTTGGCAAAACAGTGTTCAATTAGGGTTTCCAAAGTAAATTTTTTAAGCTCTTTAATTTTTTTTTTTTTTAGATAGGCAATTGTTAGTGGGGGTGGGGGAAATGTTAGTTTTAAGCTCTTTAATTGCATCTTCTACAAAATTCAATGTACTGTAGGATTTGAGGCGAAAACAGTCTTACACAAAGAGACTCGAAGACTTTATCTGCTCTATACCTATTTTCCTATTGATGTTTTACTTTTTTATTTAGGTTTTAAAACTAATGTTTTGGAAATTTAAGGATTAACTAGTACTTTTTAACTATATCTTTAGTTGGGAGATCTATAATGCAATTTGTGGAAAAAAAAAAAAAGAATTAGATTTTCGTGTATGTATAATTTTTTTACTCTCTTCATCCCCTTATACGATGTTTGCTAGGTTATTTTGCACATATTAAAAAGAAACAGAAAAACAATTTATCAAATTAGTTTTTTTTCTTGGTAAACCAAAGTATCCACCACGGCGACTGTGAAGACTAATCCTTCGAGGTATCGGAGATCTATTTAAGGAGTTGACCTCTAGGAACAAATATTTTTCCATACACACATCAAACTCAAGACCAAATGATTAAGAGATTCAAGTATCTACCACTCGTGTCATAGGTTTATCAAACCAGATTTATTACATTGAAAATGATGCAACACAACGCCAAAAATTTTAAAAAATATTATTAAACGTAAAATTGCAAAAATAACTAATATACATTATTCTGAAATTATTTTATTTTTTTGTATAAAACGTGGGATAAGCTCCAAAAGGACAACAAGGACTAAATATGAACAAGTCTGGGAATAGAATTCCCTACAACATCAAAAAATAATAAGGTCCTAAGAAAGTAGGACACTGCTCATAAAAATCAAATCATTTGCTTGACAACACCCAATATTTTTCAATGCATCCGCACAATTAGCCTCTCTGCAGATGCTAACAAAACGGACCTCCCACGCAAATCTGATTGCTTGCGAATCTCTCTAACAATTCTCCACTCAGGATTGCCAAACAAGTCACTTTGTGATCTACCTGCACCACCACCCTATTCCAACCCTTAGAACAAACATCCTATAAGCCAATGAAAACCCCCAAAGCTCAACAACGAAAGGGCCACAAAAATCAATATATTTAGAGAAACCTGTGAGTCAAGCACCAGTTGAGTTTCTTACAAGACCATTACAACCAACAATCTTAGAAGAAGCTTTCATAGTACCATCACAGTTGAGACACAACCAACGCGTTTAAGCTCCATGGACACATGTTACGTGTTCTTAGTCGTAGTTTTTCTAGTTTACATCGTGTTCGGGTTTTATGAAAGCAGATCGATTTTGTGTCACAGATTCAATTCTAACCAAAGCTACAATTTGGATCTTTCACGGTGACGAGAATCAATTTTGAAATTATTAGTCCTTCATCTTCCTTCATATCTTCATTTCACTTTCCATTAGCCCTCTCTTGGTTGCCATTGTAAACTGAATGTGTGCATTTGTTGTGTCGCAACGGCCATTTTTTGATTGTTTTTTTGTTTTAAGATTTTCAAGAAAAAAATTGTTCAACAATAAAAACATAAAATCTTCAAGCATATTTTTTCCGGTTAGTTTAGAAAATTGAAAATCCTTTAAATCATTTTATGCTGATTTGTAACAATATTTGTCTAATTTTCAAAAAAAAAAACTAACATTTTCAATTTTTAAGAGACTCAGGGAATTTTTAATTTTCAAAAGTGCAATGTATTTTTAAATTTTTAAGAGATTGAGAGTATTTCTTTTAAAGGTCTTTTTTTGCAATCTATAAGGTCTTACCACTCCATCTTCATACCAACAAAAATATGTTTATTTTTCACATAGTAAAACACATTGATTTTTTTAACACATACATTTGATTAATTAATAAGAACAAATAATTTGACTGGGCAATGCTGTATTTTTACTTCAATCAGGCATAGTTCTTTTCTTATTATTTTTTTTTTGTTGAAGGGAGATAATTTCTTATGAGACCTTTCGATCTTTTTATTATTTTTTTTGAAGCGGTCTTTTTATTAAAGTCTTACTTTCCCTTGCATACATTAGGGTTTTGTGCATTGTGAGTGACTGACTTGTGTTGATTATGGCCGAGAAGTAAAAAAATAAATTGACAAAGGCCTTTTCAGGATGGAACTAGATCAAGTTATGGTCTAGTCACGGCTATCAGTAAATATTGGTCATTGGATACAGATTTAGTGGTCGTGAGTTAACTTCTAAAAAACAACTTTAAATCTACAACATCATCATATCTTAATTTTAAGACTGAGATTGCGACTTCTAGGAGGAGATCCATTTGCCGCCGTTTCAGATCTTATCTAAAACAAAATTTGCCTAAGGATCCCCCTAGACAACAAATAACCCCCTTTGGGCCGGGTCAAAGATTTTCCGTTCACAAAACCCAAAATGAGATTTTCCAATTAAGGTAAATGAAATATTGACCAAAAAAAGGTAATTACATTTGTAGAAAATAAAAAGTACGTTTTGTAGAATATCGAATATGCTTTCTAATCTTTTGTGTCATTTTCAATTGTCAAAAAAAGGCATTTTACATAGCAAGAAAAGCTTGCGGCGGCTGCGTTTTGAATATACTTTTTTGGGTATAGGTCAAACTGGGTTAGGTAGAAGAAGTAAAACTGTACAACTTTTCATACACGTGAAAAAAACACGATCAAGACAGAGAAAGCAATAGAAACAAAGAGTTTGGTCGTGTTTAAGTAAAAAAAATGTATGCTTCTCTGAAATTTCAAAGAGGTTAATGCAAAGCTGGATAAACCAAAGACATAAACCTCTTTTAAGAAGCAGCTTAAAGCACACGAATGTTGCTTAAAAACTCAGTCGATTTGTGCAAAAGATGGCCGTCATGTCCATTAATTGTCACATGCGGATGGAAATTTTTGCACCATTAGATTAGATAAAAACAACAATCAAGAAAGAAAATTATGGAATTGATAAAGAGGAATTTTCATCATCACATATATAAATAAATATATGTCCGTCAAAAAAATAGATCCCATCTAAGTCAAACAAAAACAAAAGAAAACATGGAGAAAGCAAAAAATATGATTGAAAAAACACGCTACGAAAAGAAAGGAGATATGCATAAGTTGAAAAGAAAAGGGTTGGTTTTATAGAGAAGTGTTTGAGTTAGGGTTATGCATCTGTGCCGCCGCTGCACCGTTTGCTAGTTGCAATTTGCATATAGGGTTACGGGCAATGGGCAGCATTGTTTCCAGAAGGGTTTCTTACGGGCAGCGTTCATTTAGCTGACCGCAATTTAAAAAATAGGCAACTTGGCCTGGGTGAGATCTCTGATTTAGACTCTGTTTGGCGCGTCTCATCCGCTAACGGATAGCGGATGGAACTAGTAGGTGAAGAGCACACGTGTTTGGTAAGTACTAGCGTTTAGTATTTTTCGGGTAGTATTTACGCTATTTTAGGCAGCGTTTCAAAAAACATTAGTGGATAGCGTCTCACTTTTTTTTTGCATTTTTACCCGGATTATTTTTTTAAATTTCTTCTCTATCCTTATTAAATAAATGTAATCATTAATTAAATAAATATATTTTTTTATGTCATTTTATATTTATCAGTTAGTTCAACCGCTAGTTTTACCAAACACATCAATTGTTATTCGCTAGCTCATCAGCTATGCGCTAGCTCACCCGCTATCCGCTAGTTTATCCGCTATCCGCTACTTTTTACCAAACATAGCCTTAATATTTTATTATATTATATACTTTAAAAATTATTTTTTTGAATTTTATTTTGTTCTAGCATCCAATTAAATTTAATTCTTATATATTTACTTGTTTAGGATTTTTATATACTTCTGTCAAAAATAAGCTTTTTTCTTATATACTCAGCATTCGTGCCTAGATTTTTTATTTATATGAAATTTATTATTTTATATTAACTACTATATTATTTAATGGGTAAAATATGTCTTTGGTCCCTCCAAAAAATAGGGTTCTTCTAAGTTTAGTCATCACATTAACGAAATAGGCGTTTTGGTCTCTATCTTATTTTGGTGTTTCTAATATTAGTCCATGCAGTTAATTATTGCTGATTGGGCTAACGGAAATCATTACTGAACATGCCCCGTGGACATTTTAATTGATTTGGCATCCACTTGGCAATATGACTCATATTTATTATTATTTTTTAATTATAATAAGTAAAATCATTAAAATAAATAAAATAAAGTATTAAATGGAAAATATAAAATCAGAATTAAAATTAAGAGAATCATTAACCCAAATTGAAAACATTCAGTTCAGACCCAAAATCTCAATTAATCATCAGATACAACAAACACAACTAAATTCATCATTATCATCATCAACTATTCACAGAACCCAAATCAAAGAGCAACACACGCGAACAACAACCCATTCTCCTTCTTTGTGTGCGATTGTGAGGAAGCAGAGAGAAGAAACGAACCAGAATCTGATTGAAGAAGAGAGAAGACAACAGAATAAATATTTTAATTCTGATTCGTCTTCGTTACCAAATCATCGATTTCGCCATTTAGGGTTTCGAAATCTAAGAGATTGATGGTTGATTTGCCAACTTCGTCATCACCCCTCTCACCCTCACAGCCAACATCTCGTTCTTCCTCTCTCATTTTGCATCTTTCTCACCTTCTTCACCAATCATCCTTGTTCCCTGCAAATTTTTGTAGGATTCTGAGTTTTCTTATAATGTTGATCGAGAGTGATGAATGATTGAGTTTTCTGGGTTGGATTTGTGTGGTTTTTGGTGTTGGGATGGTGATGAAACGACGATGATGCAGAGTGATGAATGCAAATTTCTTTCTTTTTTTTTTGTTAAAAAATAAAACTTCCTTTATTTAAAATCAGAAAATAATTATAATTAATAAAAAATGAGGTGGGATGCCATGTGGACGCCACATCAATTAAAATGTCCATGTGGCATGCCCAATCATGATTCTGTTTGCCTAATCAGCAATAATTAACGGCAGGGACTAATATTAGAGATGGCAAAATAATATAGGGATCAAAACACCTATTTCGTTAATATAGGGAGGGACTAAATTTAGAAATACCCCATTTTGTAAGGACTAAAAATATATTTCACCCTTTTTTATTTTGTCAAAAAAACTACTATATAACATTTTTTTGACCAGAAAACTCTAATAACATTTATTTTGTCAAAAATA
The DNA here is from genome assembly GCA_020916435.1 of Oxytropis ochrocephala. NCBI lineage: Eukaryota > Viridiplantae > Streptophyta > Magnoliopsida > Fabales > Fabaceae > Oxytropis > Oxytropis ochrocephala. Next base: position 23,785,868 of record CM037089.1, read on the forward strand.
TTTATCAAAAAATGCCCATATTGACTATTCATAGAAATATGATGCTTATTGTAACACCCCCCTTCTACATAAACTACTATTTAAATAATTTGGAAAATCAGAGTAGTTGAAAAACTTTTCGGTGCGACCACTCGAGGGTGTCACATCTAAAACCAACACCTTAATATACTTCAAAACAATTACTTAAAATAAACTCCAGTTCAGAGGATATGTAACGCCCAAAATAATTTAATTATTTAATTAATTAAGTTATTTGGAACTTGCAACATTTAATTAAGTTAAATTAAATAGTCAAAGTTATTTTATCAAAAAGGGGTCTAGTTTATTAAGTGAAATAATTGAGTTAGAGTTATTTTATTTTAATTTCAGGGAGTATGTGAATAAGTAAAATAGGTGATGCAAATAAAAGGGCCCAAGTCACCTAAATGACCCAAGCCCAATTACCTTAAAACCCCAAAAACCCTACACAAAGTCACATAACCCCCAAATTGAAAGGAACCTACGAAAGCAATAGAGGAGGAGGAAAGTGCAGCGGCTGCGTGGAGGAGAGGGAGGAAAAAGGTGAGGGTTTTGCTTGAGTTCTTGGTTGGTAAGTGAGATTTTGATCTCCTTCTTCATCATTTCCCTTCCCCATTCCATTTCCTTAAGTTCCATGAGCTTATTTCTTTCATTTTGAATTTTCCATGGCTACCCAAAGAGGAGGAGTTCACGTTTGACCAAAGGAGAAAAAGGAGGAGACTTTTCTCAAGTTTTGTGTTGGAGAGAGAACATTCGGCCATAGTTTGCATTTTGGGGGAAACTTGCTTTACTTGGTGATTTTGGTGATTGTGTGAAGTTTCAAGCTCACCCAAGGTTGTGGATTCTCCATACATCTTTTATAGCTTGTAGGATGTGTATTATAGTGAGAATAGCTCTAGGAATGATGTGTTGTGTGACTTTGTGTTGATTGTATGTTGTTTGTATATTGATTGATGTTAGAATGCTTGAATTTGGTCATAGCATGTTGTTTGTGGTTGTAAGAGCATGAGTTGTGATTTATGTATGGTGCATGTTTGATGAAATGGTGATATGAGAATGAGTATGTAAATATGATGAATTGGTAATAAATAATTAATGGCTATGTGGGTGTTGTTATGTGAGGAATGAGTTGTTGGGAAGAAATTAAGTTTTGGGGTGTGTTGGGTGAGGTTTAGGAAGGGGGGGCGCCAAATGCCTAGGCAAATGGCGCCTGGCTGGGTGGTTGTCATGTGCATGCTAGGAGCGAGGGGGGGCGCGCCAGATTCTTTGGCAACTTGCGCTGAGTGGCCGCCCAGGTGTGTGTGGTGGGGGGGGGCGCCAGATTCTTGGCAACTTGGCGCTGTGGCCAAAAACTGTGTGTGTGTGTGTGGTGGGGGGGGCGCGGTTGCTAGCATTTTGGCGCCACAGTCTTTGGTTTGTGGGTGTGGTTGTTTGGTGGTTGGTTATGGGCGCCATTTTGGGTGCCCACTTCGCGCTAGGTACCCAAATGTGTCTAAGTGACGGTTTAGTCCCTAAGAATTAATTTAATCCTTGGTGTGACAATTTAGTCCCTAAGAATTAAATTAATCCTTGGCGCGACAACATAGTCCCTTAGTGTCTAATTAGTCCCAATATGCCAAATATTTTCCCTAAGTCCCTAAATTAATTTTGGTGTGTCAAAAATGGTCCCTAAGTGAAGAAAAGGTCCTTATGAGGGGTTTGGGCCTTAGGTGGAATTTAATCTAATAAATTGATGAGGTGATGATTAATAATTGATGTGGTGATGATTAATAGTTGAGGTGAATGATGGATGATGATGTGGCTTCGGCCAAAAATGGTGAGTTAAATAATTGTGGTGATGAATTGTGATGTTGTTAATGCATTGTCATGGTGTCACATATTTCATATGCATTACGTGACGAAGGATGTAGGATGATGTGGCTTCGGCCAAACGAGGTGATGATTATGGATCCACATGCATATTGCACACATGCATATACTCATACTTGCATAAGATATTCTTGATGGTTGATTCATCTATTATTGTGTATTGTGGTTGCCTAGATGCGTTCTAATTATAATGCTTATCTTACTTGTTATAATTTATGTAAAGAGACTCACCCTAGCATTTCTTGTTGCTGCGCTCGTGGCGACAAACAGTGATTCCGAGTGATGATGCCAGCCTCTTGGGTTTTATTGAGTCACTCGATAGTAACACCGGGTTGGGGTCTTAGTAGCACTTTATTCATGGTTATGTATTGAATCGATTTGAACTTACGTGTTGAGTATGTGAACTCAATTTTATTTCATTTGTCTTTTTAAAACTATTTGATGGATTCTCAGTAAGCGTTAAACAGGTTATTTTGATGGTTTAATCCATGTGACTATGATACGCATTTGATGCGCTTGATGAGTTTGAATTTTTTTTAAATATGTTTGACGTTGTTTTCATTAAATGTACCACCCTCTTTGAGGTGCGTGGAAAGTTTTTCTTAAACTCTGATTTTATTAGTTTAAGTAGCTTTAAATATAAGGGGGTGTTACATTAGTGGTATCAGAGCAGTTCGGTCTGTCCGGCCAAGTGAGTCTGTCATAGTATCTATGACAATTAGGTAGTGTTAATTGTTTCTTAACGAATGTTATTGCTGCAGTGTTAGGTTGAGAATGGCCCGAAGGATTGATGCTGCTCTAGCCGAGGCTCTGCAAGCCATAGCACAGCGCTATGGGGAGCGAGGGGGGGTAGAGATGACGCTGAGGACCGCAAGCTAGCCACTTTTCAAATGAGAGAACCCGCTACCTTCAAGGGTAGGTATGACCCTGACGAGCTTTGACTTGGCTAAGAGAGATTGAGCGTATTTTCCGTGTGATGGCATGCACTCCAGCACAAAAGGTGAAGTTTGGGACTCACATGCTGAAGGAAGAAGCAGACGATTGGTGGTTGAGGAAGAAACAAAGACTAGAAGCTGCTGAGGAAGAAATCACTTGGGAGGTCTTCAAGGAAGAGTTCACTAGAAAGTATTATCCGGAGGATGTGAGGCTAAAAAGGAGGTGGAATTTCTTGAGTTGAAGCAGGCAACAAATCGGTGGTGAGTATGCACCCAAATTTGAAGAAACTAGTCAAGTTTTGTCCCTACTATGAAAATGACTGCACTCAATTTCTCCAAGTGTGTGAAGTTTGAAAATGGGCCGCATCCCGACATTAAGAAGGCTATTGGATACCAGGAAATCCGAGACTTTGCCAAGCTAGTGGACAAGTGCAGAATTTATGAGGAAGACAGTGCTGCAGCCTACAAGATGGTAAGAGAGAAGAAGAATGCTCAATTCCGAGGGAAACCATATGATGTGAGTGGAGGCAAAGGGAAATGGAAGGCGTGAGGTAAGAGTTCAAGTGGGGTGGGAGTGGAGGCTGCAGTATGGTATGCTTTTCTTGCAAGAAGCCCGCCATAAGAGCATTGAGTGCCCGTAAGTTCGTTGTTACAAGTGTGGATGAGAGAGTCACAAGTCTAATGCCCGTGAGAAAGAAAGAAGTTGTTTGCTTTATCTCATCATGAGGTGGGGGGCATGTTAGTGCAAAATGTCCCAAGTCCAAGAAGGAAGCGGTTAAAGGGAAGGTATTTGCATTGGCGGGATCCGAGGGGGACAACGCAATTAGAGGTACTTGTTTTATTAACGGCACTCCTTTGATAGCTATAGTAGATCAAAGCTACACATTATTTCATTCTTTGCATTGTGTCTTTGAGAATTTGGGTCTTGTTATGTCTACTATGAGAAGGGACATGGTTATTGATACACCAGCCAAAGGTTCAGTAACTACTTCCCTAATGTGTGCTAGATGTCCTCTGTCAGTTTTTGGCAGAGAGTTTCTTGTTGATCTTATTTGCACGCTTTAGGGGTTTGGACATCATTCTTGGTATGGATCGTTAGTTGATAACCAAGTGCATATTAATTGTGCTTAGTAGATCCGTGAGCTTTCCTTCTTCTAAGGAGAAAGAATGCGCATTGTTGCATTCAGTCAACCGCATAGAGTTTTGAAGGAGGAAGCTAAGTTGTTTTCATTGATGGCATCATTGTCCGCTGAGAGCCAAGCTAAGATTGAAGAGTTGCCAATAGTTCGTGAATTCCTGAAGTGTTTCGACGAAATTCCGACGTGCTTTGAAAGAGAAGTAGAGTTTGGTATTGATCTTGTGCACGGCACTGACCCGTGTCCATGGCTCCATATAGGATGTCCGCATCGAATGCTCGGAGTTGAAGAGTCGGTTGGAGGACTTACTTGAGAAGAAATTCATAAGACCTAGTGTGTCACCTTGGGAGCGCCAAGATTCTTGGTGAAGAAGAAAGATGGAAGTATGCGACTTTGCATTGATTATAGACAATTTAAACAAAGTAACAATCAAGAACAAGTATCCACTTAGAAATTGACGATTTGATGGACCAATTAGTTGGTGCTAAGGTGTTTAGCAAAATTGATTTGAGATCGGGCTATCATCGATTAAAGTGAAAGATGAGGATATTCAAAAGACAAAGATTCGGGGCGAGATATGGGCATTATGAGTATTCGTAATGCCGCTTTGGTGTCACTAATGCACGAGGGTATTCATGGAGTACATGAACCGTATATTCCATAACTACTTGGATCGATTTGTGGTGGTTTTCATAGATGATATTTTGGTGTATTCCAAGTCCGAAGAGGATCATGCAGAGCACCGGGCTAGTGCTAGAAGTGTTGAAAGAGAAAAAGTTATATGCTAAAGCTCACAAAGTGTGACTTTTGGTTGAAGGAAGTAAGCTTTCTAGGTCATATTATTTCGGTGATGGGATTGCGCAGAGACCCATCCAAAGTTGATCTTGGTGATGCGATGGGAGGCTCCTAAGTCGATTCACGAGATTAGAAGTTTCCTTGGATTGGCGGGATATTATAGAAGGTTTATTGAGGGGTTTTCAAAGTTGGCACTTCCGCTAACTCAATTGACTTGCAAAGGAAAGGCATTTGTGTGGGATTCCAAATGTGAAGAAAGTTTCCAAGAATTGAAAAGAAGGTTGACAACATCACCTGTTTTGACATTACCCAAATCTGGAGAGCCTTTTGTTGTATATTGCGATGCGTCTAAAATGGGGCTAGGAGGTGTTTTGATGCAAAATGGTAAGGTTGTGGCGTATGCCTCAAGACAGTTAAGAACTCATGAAAAGAATTACCCCACCCATGATTTGGAACTTGCGGCAATTGTTTTTGCCTTGAAGATTTGGAGACATTACTTGTATGGTTCTAAGTTTGAGGTATTCAGTGATCATAAGGGATTGCAGTATCTGTTTGATCAGAAAGAATTAAATATGAGACAAAGGAGATGGTTGGAATTGCTGAAAGACTACGACTTTAGTTTGGACTATCATCCAGGGAAAGCTAATGTGGTGGCGGATGCTTTGAGTAGGAAGTCCTTGCATGTATCCGCAATGATGGTGAAAGAACTTGAATTGATTGAACAGTTTCGAGATTTGAGTCTAGTCTGCGAGGTGACACCTAAGAGTGTGAGATTGGGTGTGTTGAGGATTCACAATGACTTTTTGAATGTTATTCGGGAAGCTCAAAAGAAGGATATTAAACTGGTTGAGATTGCAGTTGGGATTGACCACTCTCAAAGTGAAGATTATGTGGTAGATGCTCAGGATGTGCTAAGGTACCGTGGGAGGATTTGTATTCCTAGTGATGATGAGATTAAGAAGGCAATTCTAGAAGAGGGTCATCGTAGTAGGTTGAGTATTCACCCGGGAGCTACGAAAATGTATCAAGATTTGAAGAAAGTTTGCTTTTGTGGCACAGTATGAAGCGTGATGTGGCTCAGTTTGTGTATGCTTGCCTGACATGTCAGAAATCTAAAATAGAACATCAAAGGCCAGCGGGGATGATGCAACCATTGGATGTTCCTGAATGGAAGTGGGATAGTATCTCCATGGATTTTGTGACTGGTTTGCCGACTACAGCGAGGGGGTTTGATACCATATGGGTAGTTGTTGATAGGTTGACTAAATCTGCGCACTTTCTACCGATTAATATTACTTACCCAGTTCCGAGGTTAGCGGATATCTATGTCAAGACAATTGTGAAGCTGCATGGTGTACCTCTGAGTATTGTGTCTGATAGGGATCCTAGGTTCACTTCCGAGTTTTGGAGAAGTTTGCAAGAGGCTTTGGGTTCCAAATTGAGATTGAGTTCAAAGATATCATCCCCGCATGGATGGGCGGGGTGAGAGGACCATTCAATCACTTGAGGATTTGTTAAGAGCATGTGTTCTTGAGCAGGGAGGTTCATGGGATTCACATTTGCCACTGATTGAATTCACTTACAATAACAGTTTTCATTCGAGTATCGGTATGGCGCCTTTTGAGGCATTGTACGGGAGGAGGTGTAGGACTCCATTGTGTTGGTACGAAAAAGCGGAGAAAGTGTGGTGCTAGGTCCCGAGTTGGTGCGTGAGACCACGGAGAAAGTGAAGATGATTAGAGAGAAAATGAAGGCCTCACGAGTAGGCATGAAAGAGTTACCACGATAAGAGAAGGAAGGATCTAGAGTTTCAGGCTGGTGATCATGTATTTCTGAGAGTTACTCCAACGACAGGTGTAGGTCGTGCGTTGAAGTCTAAGAAGTTAACTCCACGTTTTATTGGACCATATCGATTTCAGAGAGAGTTGGGAAAGTTGCTTATCGGGTGGCCTTGCCACCTAATCTTGCTAATCTGCATGATGTGTTCCATGTATCTCAGTTGCGGAAGTATGTGCCAGACCCGTCTCATGTAGTGCAGATGGATGATGTAGAGGTGAGGGAGAACCTTACGGTGGAGACTATGCCAGTCAGAATTGAGGATCGTGAGGTGAAGGTCTTAAGAGGTAAAGAGATCAAGTTGGTGAAGGTAGTTTGGTTAGGAGCTGTGGGCGAGAGCATGACTTGGGAGTTGGAGAGCAAGATGAGAGAGTCTTACCCAGAGTTGTTCGATTCAGGTAATTTCGAGGATGAAATTCTTTAAGTGGGGGAGAGTTGTAACGCCCAAAATAATTTAATTATTTAATTAATTAAGTTATTTGGAACTTGCAACATTTAATTAAGTTAAATTAAATAGTCAAAGTTATTTTATCAAAAAGGGGTCTAGTTTATTAAGTGGAATAATTGAGTTAGAGTTATTTTATTTTAATTTCAGGGAGTATGTGAATAAGTAAAATAGGTGATGCAAATAAAAGGGCCCAAGTCACCTAAATGACCCAAGCCCAATTACCTTAAAACCCCAAAAACCCTACACAAAGTCACATAACCCCCAAATTGAAAGGAACCTACGAAAGCAATAGAGGAGGAGGAAAGTGCAGCGGCTGCGTGGAGGAGAGGGAGGAAAAAGGTGAGGGTTTTGCTTGAGTTATTGGTTGGTAAGTGAGATTTTGATCTCCTTCTTCATCATTTCCCTTCCCCATTCCATTTCCTTAAGTTCCATGAGCTTATTTCTTTCATTTTGAATTTTCCATGGCTACCCAAAGAGGAGGAGTTCACGTTTCAGCTTGAAGGAGAAAAAGGAGGAGACTTTTCTCAAGTTTTGTGTTGGAGAGAGAACATTCGGCCATAGCTGCATTTTGGGGGAAACTTGCTTTACTTGGTGATTTTGGTGATTGTGTGAAGTTTCAAGCTCACCCAAGGTTAGGGGATTCTCCATACATCTTTTATAGCTTGTAGGATGTGTATTATAGTGAGAATAGCTCTAGGAATGATGTGTTGTGTGACTTTGTGTTGATTGTATGTTGTTTGTATATTGATTGATGTTAGAATGCTTGAATTTGGTCATAGCATGTTGTTTGTGGTTGTAAGAGCATGAGTTGTGATTTATGTATGGTGCATGTTTGATGAAATGGTGATATGAGAATGAGTATGTAAATATGATGAATTGGTAATAAATAATTAATGGCTATGTGGGTGTTGTTATGTGAGGAATGAGTTGTTGGGAAGAAATTAAGTTTTGGGGTGTGTTGGGTGAGGTTTAGGAAGGGGGGGCGCCAAATGCCTAGGCAAATGGCGCCTGGCTGGGTGGTTGTCATGTGCATGCTAGGAGCGAGAAGGGGGGCGCCATTCTTTGGCAACTTAGGCGCTGGTGGCTAAAAATCGGTGTGTGTGTGTGGCGGGGGGGCGCGATTCTTTGGCAACTTGCGCTGTGTGGCCGAAAAACGTGTGTGTGTGTGTGGGGGGAGGCGCGGTTGCTAGCATTTTGGCGCCTGTCTTCTGGTTTGTGGGTGTGTGCATTTGGTGGTTGGTTATTATGGGCGCCATTTTGGCTGCCCTCGCGCGCTAGGTACCCAAATGTGTCTAAGTGACGGTTTAGTCCCTAAGAATTAATTTAATCCTTGGTGTGACAATTTAGTCCCTAAGAATTAAATTAATCCTTGGCGCGACAACATAGTCCCTTAGTGTCTAATTAGTCCCAATATGCCAAATATTTTCCCTAAGTCCCTAAATTAATTTTGGTGTGTCAAAAATGGTCCCTAAGTGAAGAAAAGGTCCTTATGAGGGGTTTGGGCCTTAGGTGGAATTTAATCTAATAAATTGATGAGGTGATGATTAATAATTGATGTGGTGATGATTAATAGTTGAGGTGAATGATGGATGATGATGTGGCTTCGGCCAAAAATGGTGAGTTAAATAATTGTGGTGATGAATTGTGATGTTGTTAATGCATTGTCATGGTGTCACATATTTCATATGCATTACGTGACGAAGGATGTAGGATGATGTGGCTTCGGCCAAACGAGGTGATGATTATGGATCCACATGCATATTGCACACATGCATATACTCATACTTGCATAAGATATTGTTGATGGTTGATTCATCTATTATTGTGTATTGTGGTTGCCTAGATGCGTTCTAATTATAATGCTTATCTTACTTGTTATAATTTATGTAAAGAGACTCACCCTAGCATTTCTTGTTGCCGCTCTCGTGGCGACAAACAGTGATTCCGAGTGATGATGCGAGCCTCTTGGGTTTTATTGAGTCACTCGATAGTAACACCGGGGTTGGGGTCTTAGTAGCACTTTATTCATGGTTATGTATTGAACTGATTTGAACTTACGTATTGAGTATGTGAACTCAATTTTATTTCCGCTGTGCTGCAAACTATTTGATGGATTACTGTAAACGTTAAACAGGTTATTTTGATGGTTTAATCCATGTGACTATGATACGCATTTGATGCGCTTGATGAGTTTGAATTTTTTTTAAATATGTTTGACGTTGTTTTCATTAAATGTACCACCCTCTTTGAGGTGCGTGGAAAGTTTTTCTTAAACTCTGATTTTATTAGTTTAAGTAGCTTTAAATATAAGGGGGTGTTACAGGATACATAGCACCCAAATAATAGTCGGGAATAAAACATTACAGCCGTGGAAAAATAACAACTTAAATAATAGTTCAAAAGTAACAGACATAACAAATAAACATCCCCGGTGCTACGTATCGTAGCGACTTCGACCATACTAGATGAAGGATCTCTAGTCACCTTCCATCATCACACTGCGGTTGTTGCGACATACGAGGCAACACGACGCATAGGGTGAGTCTCAATGCATAGATAATAATAAATAAAGCGAGGAACACGAGAAACAGTACACCAGAGAACAACAAATTTAAATACACTATTAAGACAAGCATACACAAAGGCGCTTACACTAACTACTGATCACACTGAGCGATTACACACCATTTGCAATCACACGAAACAGCTTACACGAACATGTATGCAATGTATGCAATGCAACCCAAACTCCACTTTGGCATATGCATGTGGATCCATCACCAAAAATTGTCTTGTGGGCATTCACCAAACACCAAAATAATTTAGAGGCCGAAGCTATTCACCAAAATGCATATGATTTATGCGACGCCATGACTATGCACCAAAAACACCAAAACACCAAAAGAAAGCAATAATATACTCACCAATAGCCTTGTGGGCTCACTAACACCAAAGAAAGGTCATAGACCCCAACTCACCATTATTTAATCACCAATAATACACCACACCACAAATAGTACTTCTTTAGGGACTAAAAGATCACCAATAATTATTTTCACGCCAAATGACTAAAGTCAACACCGGGACTAAACCCACACCTAGGGACTAGTTTGACACCAAAAGAACCATTTTAACACCTAAGGACTAAATTGACACTTGGGGACCAATCCGACACCTAGGGCTATTTTGAACCCACACTGAGACATGGCGCCAAGTTGCGCGCTTGGTCGCCAAGATTGGCGCCCATCCCGTGAACCCACGCACACTAGCAACACCAGCGCACTGGGCAGCCAAATGGCGCCCCCCAGCGCAACACACACACTTCACCTCGGCACACACTAAATTCACCTCGGCACACACTAAATACACCTCGGTACACTCTCACACACCTCGGCACCTCACCCCACTCACCTCGGCACCTCATCTCGCCTCACTCACCTCGGTCACCAACCTCATTCACCTCGGCACATCACTCACACGGCCTCACGCCAAGACACCAAAATTGGCGCACCACACTCAAACACAGACACACACCCTCGGCACACACTCACACAAACTCGCGCCAAGACCCACAATTGGCGCACCACACTCAAACACAGACACACACCTCGGCACCTCACCCCATTCACCTCGGCACCTCACCTCACCTCACTCACCTAGGTCACCTCACCTCATTCACCTCGGCACCTCACTTCATTAACCTCGGCACACACTCACACAGGCAGCGCCAAGAGGCGCACCACACACGCCAAACACATGCACACATCTCGGCACTCACAGGCACACATCTCGGCGCCTTGGGGCAGCCACGTTGGCGCCCCACACACGCACACACTAGCGCCGCTTTCCCGAACACAAGCGCACGAGGCGTGACTTCGGCGCCACAGGCAAAGACAACGCACATTAACGCAATACAATGATAATCATGGCTCAATCACGAAATCAACATCATCACGCATTAACACAAACAATACACCGACGTAAGCAATTCACGCATCACGAAATCAACATCATCACGCATTAACGCAAACCATACACCGACGTAATCAATTCACGTATACACATTACAATTATCCACCTAAATTACTCCTAATCCTTAATCACTATGTTTCAAGATTTATAAATTATTAAATATGCTAGAGAGCCCCCATACCTTGTTAAAATTGAAGAAGAAGACTAAAGCTCTCAAGGACACCTCTCCAAGACACCAACAATCCACGTTTTTCCTCTCCTCTAAGAGCTCCACGAAACTCCTCTCCTTTCTCCTTGCCCTAGCCGCGCTCCCTCTCTTCTCCTCTTCCCACTTTCTAATTTTTTTTGATCTTTTGCTTCTAGTGAGGGTTTCTCCTAAGACCCTAAAGCTTTTATTAATTGGGTTTGGGCCACTTAACTCCAATGGGCCCTAAATGCACACCCCCTAATTATTTTCTCACATCCTCCCTATTTTAATTAAATACTCTCTATTTATTTACTACACCCCACTCCTTACTTGAATTAATTTCCTTATATTTATTTTAAATAAGGCCAACTAAATTATCACTTAAAAAAATTATCTAATTATTTACTTAATCATTTTTGGGGCGTTACACTTATAGTTTAAATTATTTTTAATGTCAATATAAGCAGATTAATATGCTTAGAATAGTCCTTAAAAGTAAATAGTTATGAAACATATAGACAACATCTGAAAAATGTTACTAGTTTTGCCCTTTTGTAGGATTCTTTTTCCACATTTTGTAACATTTCAAAAATGTGACTACATAGGCCGTTTACAATCAATCACTTAACCCAGCCTAAATTTTGAAACCTAACATCTGTTAACTCGACAAAACCCAATTGTATGCAGGTCTAATAAAGACTAGGTTCATTCTAAACAAGATCGAGTTGACCAGAAATACAAACAATTCTAAAATTCTTCTATTATATAGTGTATTTTTTTTGGTATACAAAGGGAAAAACAGAAAGAAACTAAAGGCGGGGAAATAAATGTCTAGCAGCATCTCTTGCAAGAATGTCTGCAATGCCATGAGGAGGATGATCAAGGATGCTCCAACGCTCCATGGAAGTAGCTCCCATCTTTGTCATGAAGTCTGTTGCGGAGTTGTCTTCCCTTAGCGTATGAAGAATTTGCACAAACCACCAATACAATCCTTTATATTCTTAATTTAAGTAGCATAAGCATGCAGCTGGTTGAAAGGACCCTCCTGGACAAGTTGGATAGCAAGCAATGAGTCTGAATAACATATAACCTGTCGGTCCCAAGAAGGTAGCTCAGTTGCCGAGCTAAGGGACATGAATGAGTTGCAAAATTGCAAGAACAAGGTTCTGGGTTCAAATCCCGGAAATTAACATTCCCCCACCCCCGCTAACATTTGTCTATCTAAAAAAAAGCATATAACCTGAAATCCCCAAAGCCAATCTCCATTTGTATTTCGGAGAAAACCCCTGTTAATTGCAGCAGTGTGATTTGATCCCAATTTAGTATAGATTCAATTAGCTCTTATATGATAGAACTAGAAACTAATATCAAAATAATATTATTATCCAATCTATACAGCGAATCGCGGGAAAACTTTTGTTTTCCCTTTTTTATTACTTTAAGCCACTTTGTTTTTTATTTTTTTTTTCATTTTTATATTTTAAGTAGTGTACTTTTAGTACTTTAGAGTTTGTAAAAACTTTAAAATGTTTAATTGCGTGAAGTTCGTTCCTCAATAATCGATTTAGTGAAAAAATTAATTTCATGATAAAATACATAAAGTACGCCGCTAACCTGTGTGTTTTGAGGTGCTATAGTGTCCAAAAAAAATTTAGATGTTCAAATAAGTTTTTTTTTAGATAAGCTTAGATGTTCAAATAAGTGAAGTTTGTTCCTCAATAACATATTTTGTGGGAAAAAAAATTAATTTTGTGACAAAATACGTAAAGTGTGATGCTAAAAAATGTGTTTTAAAGTAGTTTAGAGTTCAGAAAAAAAAATTAGAAGTTCAAATAAGCAAAGTTCGTTCCTCAATAAACAATTTTGGAGAAAAAAATAATTTTGTGACAAAATATATTTTGTGAAAAAAATAATTTCAAGACAAAATACGTAAAGTATGATGTTAAGCAATGTGTTGTGAAGTACCTTAAAGTTTGGAAAAAAAAATAGGTTCAAATTAGTGGAGTTCATTCCTCAATGACGTGTTTGGTGTGCAAAAAAAAATTGTACCAAAATAAGTAAACACAATGCTAAACATCGAGCTTTGAGGTACTTTAAGGTACAAAAAGTTTTTTAGATATTCAAATAGGTAAAGTTTGTTTCTCAATAAAATTATTAGATGGAAAAATTTAATTTCGTCACAAAGTATGTAAAAATTTAAATACTTTGAATCGTTATAGTGTTTGGAAAAATTTAAATGCTTCAAAAATTATTTTACGTAATATCTATAAATCTTATCTATTAGATTCCTAATTATACCAAGGTTAATATTAACAAAAATCAATTTAGTTTATTCAAATTCGTTAACACTAGCGCTCCCCGTGCATCGCACCGGTGATGAGGCTAGTATTATAAGGACTGAAACAAGGAAACAATGACCCAAATACTGAAACAACAAATTAATGGCAACCGTTATTCAACAAAAGTTGAATACATCATAGAGACTGCAAATATTTAATCATGTTAGAGATTATGCAACTGAATTCAGATTCTACCAAACATAGAGAGAACAAATTTAACATGATTTTCAAAGATAACCTAAATGAAGAAATGTTATTGGATGACTTTGTAAAAAAGTTAAATTGTGAATACATAGTTATTAAATTCGGGTGCTTCTAGGGTGAGGGAGCGAATCAAATCCTCACAGGTAAACCACTAAAATTGACCATAGAATGTATAAAAATTCATCAAAAGTTGAGATTTAATACTGATTAATGCAATCTTAACCATTTATAGCATTTTACACAATATCTTACGATCAATTTTAGTGGTTCACCGGTGAGAGATTTGATTTGCTCCCTCACCCTATAAGCACCCATTAAATTCTTGAGAAAAATCATTTTTTTTTATAATTTTCATAATTTGAACATCCCAAGTCATCCGTGAGCACACAAATCAACTCAACAAAGAAGCCAAGGAGACTAAAACAACACTAATAATTTCTCATAGGCTATATCTGGTATTAAATAGTATTTTACTTACATCATTAATTTAATACTACGTACGTTGGATGCCTGAAAAGCGAAAACCATGGAGCAAAACCCTACTGGGTCAAGCAGCAAGCCGTAAACTTGTGACCCTTTTACGCGACCCCAAAATTGGCAAGCCGCCAACTGCAAAGGACCGAGCTATATACATACAGCATAACTTCGACAGATGAAAGAATTTATGGCAAGAGTTGCAGCTACACAACTATTCCTCTTTGACGTCTAGGGAGTGCAGTTCAGCCAAGAGTCGATCATACTCACGTTGGGCTACTTGTATTTTACTTCTAAGCTTTGTCACCTGTACAATCAATAGTCATTTCTCTTAGTTGACGAAGGGCACTAAAAAAAATTTCCACTCTCTAAACATACTGCAGGGTATCTAAATTTAACAAACATCAGTGATACAAAACTTCAACCATGCAATTTATTTTCTAAAGCTTAAAAATTTAGTAAATGAAAAAACAAGCTTTAATGCAGAGTCCAAAAAGACTAGTACTCAATACTTCTTCAATTCAAAATAAAATTCAGCCACCAGTATAATGTACAAAAGCTGTATTCTACGAAGTAAGCAACAGGAAATTCAACGTAGTTAACCAAGCATTACCTTGAGATTAAGTTCTGTGTCTCTATTTTCAAGTTCCAAACATCTGCAGGGAAACAAAGAGTACAGATGAGGTATTAACTGCCATTTGTAATTCAAAGTTGAAGCAAGAACAAAGTTTGCTAATGTTGCTAAAATCAGAATGAGAGCAATAAAACTGCATTATATAGATTGTATATTAAACCAAACCCAACTTGCTAAACAATAGTATATAGTATTCAATACAATCAAGAATCATCGGAAGGCTGCAATTAGAAATATACTCACTGTAATTGCAGTTTCTTGTTTGCTTGCATCAAGTTTATAGTCTCTTGGTCTACAACCTGGTCTGCAGGAGTTGCAATGGTCTGCATAAAAAGCAAGGGTGCTGTCGGAATTAAAATACTTTACAATAAACTACAATGGCTGATTAAGAAGTCCAATGAAATCAAGTAAATAAATGTGATAAATGAGTAGTTAATTTACTAGATACTGTGGAGAACAATAAATTCTATGCACCAAACAATGATAGCAAACAGGCGAAAATGGAGTGTATGTGTATCAATATAAGGACAACTTGGTACTATATAACTCCAACTATGGTGGGATCCAAGTAGGGTCAGCTCCATCGTGGGTCTATGATAGGTAGTCTTTCTTTGCATTTACAAATTAGCCTGTTTGGTTTTTGGACCGTACCAACTAGCCTTTGACCAAAGCATTCATTTGTAGCTTTCTATTCCGAAAAACTCAAGTCCTACATTCACAAGAGGTAAGGCCTGAAAAGATTTTATACAAAATGAACACCACCCCTCCACTTGATAGGTTTTGTAGACCTCAGATAAACCCAAATCCTAACATAGTATTAGAGATTATCCTAGATCCATCTGGTCATCCACCGTATTATCCATGCAATAGTGTTGGGTCTGCCGAGTGTATTGGGAAAACTCGAGTCCCACGTCAACTATAGATGAGGTCAGAAAAGAGTTTATAAACAATAGACACCCTACACACTGAAAATGACCTCCAACCACATGGGAACAACACCAACAGTGATGCCAAGTTCCAACTACAAAGGCAGCCTTCTGCTAATATTATCAGCAGTGATAGCATATTTGACTAGAAATTAAAAGCCATGGTTTGAGTCACGGCCTCTTTGCTATACCAATGAAGAACTAAAATGTTTGAATTACATAATGCTAGAAATGATATGTATGTTTTGGTCCCAAAAAAAAATGATATGTATGAACAAATAGCAGATTTTGACACAATGACCAAGAAGCCAATACAGACCTGTTTATTCTGACTGAAACCGACGACTGCTACATTCTCATCCCGTGCATGTTTTTTCATCTTTTGAAGGTCTATCAGCTCATTTGCCTTCCGCTTATTATGAGATCCTGAACCGCAATGAAGAAACATCAGTTAAATGAAATTAGACATGCTAGTGATACAATATCATGTTCCTCACATAATAAAAACAGTTACCTTGCTCAATTTTTCTTCGAGTATTTGATCCTTTTTGTTCAGAATTCTGATACCCGATAAGATGACAATGTTTTTCCCTGCAGAAGTTTAAAGAAAGTCCTGGGCACGTCAGATATTACTGCTCAAAAATCATATACCATTTTTTGGTAAAATTACTCTGTAAATCCTTAATAGTTGTATCCAACCTGAAATAAGTCCCAATACTTCAAAGGTTTTTACCAGAATCCTTATTTTGTAAATAATACATGTTTGCTGCTTAGGATACAACTATTTACCAATTAATGCAAATCAAACACTAGCATGTTTCAATAGCAGAGAACATGTAAGACAAGATATGGGAGCCGACAAGAGTATATGAAGAGTGCAAGGCTTCACAGTTTTTAAAACAATAAAGCCCTATTTTTTATTAGGGTATTAAACACAATACCAGTATTCCCATGTCATTTCCTTCAAACGGTGTTCGAGCTTTTGGAACAGGGAAGTTTTTTCAAAATCTTGTTTATTATGAGTTGGCTGAACAAAATCTGCTCCCAGGATACCTAACACATGGTTAACATAGTTAGAACTCATACTTCACGGATTCAGTATATCCATAAACGTCAAACAGAACTTGACATTGAACAGTAACAATTTACTCACCAACAACTCCTCTACCCTTACTGTCCAAATAGCTTACAACCTGCCAAAATGGCTGAAAATAGCAATAGCATTAGCAAGAGAGACAACACATGATCATAGTGATTTCTGCAACTATAAGGAACGGTGCAGTGCAGTAAACAAAATCATGGTGATTTCTGCAATTTGAAATTCTTAATATTTTAATTATTGATAGCAGAAACTTGCCAAAAACTATATATAGCCATGTTACAGGTCGGTTCCTAAAAAAAGCCCCACTTTAAAGTTATCAAAATGCAAAGATGCAACTTCCATTCCACTAGTAAAATTAGGGGGGGCGAGACCTTGTACTCACATAGCCATTAAACTATTTATAGCCATGTTACAGTGACTATGCAACTAAATCTGTATGACTAAGTAGTAAGTAAATCTGTATGACTAAGTAGTAAGTATGAAAGGCATAAATTATACAAATGACTTTTTTATTTAAATTTATTCTGTATTTCATGTGTATTTACCGACATACACTGGGTAAAATAATTACATGTATGCCCAAGTATACAACAAAATCTAGTTGATAATAATATCCCAAAATATCACTAATAACTAACTTATCCAGTACGATATCAAATATATACATTTGCCAAAATCTGGAAATTGGGAGAATCATTTTACACTAGCCTAAACTATTATTCTAAAATCTAAATTGACCAAGGTGGATGGAAATCATATGCGCAATCTTGATCCAATTAACCAATTCATCGATCATCAATCATACTACATAGCATAAGAAAAGTTCCTTCCAGCTAGGAATATTAGAACATTTAGGGTGACAATTACCAGTATCAGCCGATTTTTGTAGTATAAATTGAAACCATGGATATTGACACAAGGAGCATCCTTAAGAAACCCAATTGTTGTCACAAAAATTCCCTACACAAATTATCCAAGTAAAAATATAAGTAATTTAAAAAAGTTAGTGAAATATAGTTATTCTAAGATAATCTTTCCTAGACAGCACGAGAATTTTCTTCCTCTCAATTAATATATAACAAAAAACATTTAAAAAATTTGAAATACCTCTATAGATCCACCAGAACGAGGTTCAAACTTAACCCATTGTTCATATTTAAGATCATCGGCAATGTTATGTGGCTTCACAGCTTGCCCTCGCAATATAATTTGGAAACTTTCCGGTAACTTCAAATACAATATAGACAAGTATACCTGTGCAACATGAGAATATTAGACTCAATAAAATTCACCATTAAAAAAAACACTTAAGCACAATTTTCTTAAATAAGCATACACGTAAAGAGTAACGAAACCGATTAGCAATATGCTCTTCATTTAATCTCTTCCATGCAGGAACTGTGTCAACCTTCCTGATATCCCCATCAATACGAATATCCTGCATATGAGAATAAATCTCCCATAAGAAAGCATGATTAAAAAAGGGGAAAAAGGAAAACCAATAAAATAAAAATCCAACCTTTGGGTCTATCTCAAAGTTTATCTCCATGTTACCATCATCATTGGACCACAAATTGTAGATAATAACTTTAGTGCCGTGAGATCCCATGTCATCAAACTGTAAGAGTGATGAATATATACTGAGTCAGACTGAGCTATTAAACTATAGCAGAATATCATATATTTAAATGCAATGTACCACTGTTATAATGCTAGCTTAGATGGTTTAGTTGTTAGTTGAAAAGCTCACTCTGACAGCTAAGCTTAACTGAAAATGGTTAAGCCTGGGTTAGAAAACTGAAGATTCCAGAACCTAGTGTATTATAGAATGTTCCTAGCAGGTCTATTTAAGCAAACCAATGTAACAGATTCATTCTTCAGTACTGCAATTAAACATCCTTAACAAAAACCCTCTTTTCTTCTGCTATTTTATCTTCGTGGTACCAGACCAGAGCTTAAGCTCTGATAAGCTCGGCAAATAAAAATGGAACAACAGCTGCGAACTCGGTCACCGCCTACAAATCTCTGGCGTGTAAAAACACACAAGTAGCCAGGCAGACACAGCAACGGCGAGCACACTATGCACCTATACACAATCGTGCCGTGTGACTTGACAAGAAAAACGTTCTCACATGGAGGCAACAAATAGAAGCAGGCCACTGATACCATCGTTTCATCGTGAATTTAGAATTCTGAAGAGGTTTCTCACAGAAAGATTGAGAAACACGTCAGGTGAATGAAGAGTGCTTACAATTGGAGCAACAAGACCAACTTTTTCCATGGCTACTTTCACAACTCTCGGAGAGAAAAGAACAGAAGGGGGCAGTAACAGAAGGGGTGGGTATGCAAGAATGGAGAGGAATGGTGGGTTGGGAAAACTCTGGATGAGGAAGGAGGGTTCCTCTCCAGCAGGCTATCATTTTTTCTATTGTCTTCTTAATTTACATTGTTGTCTTGTACGGTTTGTCATTTTGTAAGGAGGAGGGAAATGGATTGCCTAGCGCTTGACTATAGGGCCCTCAATCTAATCCTAGGTCTTGTTGAAGGCGACTTGTCGGGGTATCCGATTCTTCTTTGGGTGGACAGCCAAGCTACTCACAATTTCGTGACAAGGGAGTGCTCAGTTCTTTGGGCATGAAGGTCACAAAAACATAGGATTTTGGTGCAGGCTTCGGAAATGGGAGTGCACATCTCATGGAGTTTGCAAGGCTATTGAAGTGAAGTTGGGAGGACATACTATACTGGTGGATGCCTTCATATTGGACTTTGGGAGGCTATTGAAGTGAAGGGATAAATACTTAATTAACACAGTTCCTGAGTTGTTAGCTAGCTGAGTTACATGAGTTGTTAGGAAGGTGGCCAATGATATTAAGGTGCAATTACCTTCTCTGCTTTGAGACAAAGGCAGAAATTAGAGGTGTCGGTATTGATAGGAAACGAGACTCAATGGAGAGTACCCTTGAGGTATACACCTGCAGGCCCAAAATCCAGGGCCCACTTTAGAAGTTGCACAAGTGGGAAACAGAGAGGGAGGGATAGCTAGATATGGAGAGAGAGAATGCCAATTCTTTTATATAGTAGGGGAAGAATAATGTATCTGGGAATAATTTCTGTAATTGGAGTCTAGAGTAGTTACTCAGACTTGGGAAGGGCCGTGTTCCCTTTCCTATTCTTGCATCGATACTGTTTTAAGCAGACAATTAATTAATACAAATAGAGTTACTAATAAGGATTTTTCCTATGAATAAATCATTCAATTTAGATTGCCATCACTGAAGCATTTTTCTATAGCAAACAACTAAAGTTTGTTTCCTAGACCACCAAGAGATCAAATTGGGGCCTAGAAAACACAAGCTCCACGAGGTTGACCTTCGTCATCAATATCGATGCCCAATCAGCATCACAAAAAGCACGAATAGAGAGGGACAGGCTGCTGTGGCTGGTACAAATGTCAAGCCAATATCAATAGTGCCTTTGAGGTATCTCAAAATTCTCTTAACTGCAGACCAATGTGATTGAAGTGGTTGAGTCATGAATTGACACACCTTGTTGACAGCATAACCAAGCTCAGGTCTAGTGATTGTAGCATATTGTAGGGCACCTACCACACTTCTATAGAGAATAGGATCCTCAAAGAAATCTGTGCCATGTCTAGATAACTTGAGATTAGTGGGGAGAGGAGTAGCAATGGGTTTGCAATCATCCATACCTGCCTTGTGAAGTATGTCTCTTATGTATTTGGCTTGGGATAAAGAAACAGTACCAGATTTTAGATGTTTGCACTCAATTCCAAGAAAGTAGTCTAAGGAACCCAAATGTTTCAATGAGAAAGCAGCATTCAGTTTTGTGATGACAGATTTTACAAGTGTAGAAGATGACCCAGTAACTAGTATGTCATCTACATAGATCAAAACAAAGATGGATTGGCCACCACGTTTGTAAGTGAGAAGGGAAGGATCACACCTAGATTGAATAAAGCCAAAGCTAGTGAGAGTCTTGGTTAAACTTTCATACCAAGCTCTTGGAGCTTGTTTTAGGCCCGTAGATAGCTTTGTTGAGCTTGCAAACAATGCTCTTATCATCGGTGGTGAAACACGGAGGTTGAGCCATATAAACATCATCATGGAGGTACCATTGAGAAAGGCATTGTGGACATCTAGTTTGTTGAATGGTCCAACCAAAAGTGAGAAGCAAGAGATAAGATAATTACATTGTGGCGGAGTTTCACAACGAGGGAGCAAATGTATCCTTGTAGTCTTGACCATACTTTTGAGTGAACCCACTTTGCCACTAAGCGAGCCTTGTACTTGTTAATACTACCATCCGGATTCTCCTTGATTACGTAAATCCATTTGCAACCTCTGAAGAGTTTTCTGGTGGTAGAGTGGTTAATTGCCAAGTATTGTTAGATATTAAAGCATCATACTCATCTTTCATGGCCTTAGTGACATGGTGTAGAGAGGGCTTGTTGGATAGTGGGTGGTTCGGTGGTTGTGAGGTTGATATTTGGATCTGAGAGGTGGTTTAAGGCTTCTGTTTTTGATCTAGTGAGCATGGCATGATGGTTTGGATTGGGAGGTGGAGAAGGAGAGTGTGAAACAGGTGAGTGCGGATCTATGGTCTTTGGAGGCCGTAGATGGTAGAGAGGAGTGGTTGAAGGTGATTGGGAAGGTCTACAGGGATGTGCATATGGTGAGGTATGGGTGAGTGATGAGGAGAAGGTGAATTGTAGTGTGGTGTGGTGGAGTGGCGGTATAGGCGGCATGTGAAGGTGCATGGTCAGGGGTTGGATTGTGATGAGAAACAACATGTAATGGGTGAGATTGTGTTGTGGCAGTGGGTGTGTGATTAGTGCTAGTAAAATTTTGCTTATGATTAAATGGAAATGCATGTTCATTGAAAATAACATCTTTGGAGATGTATAATCTACGGTTTATCAAGACAACTTATAAGCTTTGTGAGAAGAAGAATAGCCTAGGAAAGTACATTCAATGGAGACCTAAACTCAAGTTTGTGATTGTTATAAGGTCTAAGTAACGGGTAACATGCACAACCAAATGTACGAAGAAACTGAAAGTTAGGAACCTTGTTAAACAGAACTTGAGATGGAATAGACTGAGTTTTAGCTGAAGGTAACCTGTTAATGAGGAAAACAGCAGTATGAAATGCATGATCCCAAAATTGATAAGGAAGATAGGAGTGAGAGAGAAGAGCAAGGCCCATTTCAACTATGTGCCTATGCTTTCTTTCAATCACACCATTTTGATGATGTGTGTGTGGAGCAATTATTCTGTGAACAATACCTAAATCAGCCAAGAAACTCTTAAAAGGACGGAACTCACCCCCGCAATCTGACTGTATAGCTTTGATTTTTCTATTCAATTGAAGTTCAACTAAAGACTTAAATTGCTTGAAAAACGATGAGAGTTTCCGGACTTATTTTTCAAAAATATATCCAGTATATCTGCTTTGTATGCATCAACAAATGAGATATAATACTTATATCCCATTGAAGATTCCATAGCTGAAGAGGTCCCCAAAGATCACAATAGATAAGTTCTAAAGGTTGAGAATAAAGCGTTAAAGAAGCGAGGAAGAAGGCGGTTGTGTGCTTTACCCATTACAACAATCTATACAAAAATCAAGTTCATTTCTTTGAAAGGATGAAAGATTACAAAGGGTAAGTACATTATTGAGAGTAGCTAAACTAGGATGCCCAGCGTTTATGCCATTTAAAAAACAAATTTGAAGCAACTCTGATGAGAATTAATGGTGGGTCTTGTATTACAATGAGTGCTAGAATTTTGAGAAACTAGAGAGAAATTGTCCGAAGTGGATACAATCCATCGGTGTTAGAGGACCATTGAGAAGTTCTTGATTAGAAACACGAGATTTCATAACATAATGGTGAGGTGGAATTGAACATAAGCATTATTATCATAAGCCAATTTACTAACAGAAATCGTGTTTTATTAAGTGTAGGAACATGTAAGACACTATTTAAGTGTAATTGTGTGTGAGGTTGTATAGGTGATGGGAAAGAGTAATTGCTAATAGATTGTACTCTCAAACCTTGACCATTCCTAAGTAGACATGATCCAAGTGTGATGGGGTGGAGGTGCTCAGGCGAGTGAACATATTGGTAACATGATGAGTAGCGGCGGTGTCCATAGGAGCAACATATGTAGGCATGATAGCGGGAAATGCGGTGTTGTGAGGTGAGCTTGAGCGTGTGAGAACTTTGAAGCGATCCACGGAGGAGCATTACGAGTGGTTGGCACGATATATTGATGAGGGGTTGCCTTGTTGAAATTGAGATGGATTAAATGCGACATTGAATGCAGCGATAGCATTGTGAAGCTTCATGACCCATTTTGTAGCGCACTGACATCGAGCGATTGCTCGGCCACCTCCACGGCCGTTCGCCACCTGCGCGTCGCCACGCACGACCCTGAGTTCGAATTGCCCCGATAAAATCCTGGCCGATTCCATTGTTGTTGGCCGGAA
Organism: Oxytropis ochrocephala; assembly: GCA_020916435.1. Taxonomy (NCBI): domain Eukaryota; kingdom Viridiplantae; phylum Streptophyta; class Magnoliopsida; order Fabales; family Fabaceae; genus Oxytropis; species Oxytropis ochrocephala. The sequence continues at coordinate 23,809,250 of CM037089.1, forward strand.
TTGGTGTTTGAATTGGGGTTAGGGTTCGTAAAATTGATTTGGGAATTATTTTGGGAATTAGGGTTAGGGTTCCCAATTGAATCAAATTGAAGTCGTTTGAGTGAAATTCGGGGGCCGCAACCTCTTCCTTGATCCATTTGTTTAGTTATTTTTTACGTTCTTGCGCTAATAGTAAGGCTTTGATTTCTTCCAAATCAAACCATTGGATCTTCTTGTTGATTCTGAAATCGTCAACGCGTATCGTATTGGTGGTAAGCCTCGAAGATCACATCGAGTTGATCTTGAGTGGTTACACTCTCACCCGATTGACAAAAGCGAGTTACGCGCTAAGAGTTTAATCTTTGCAAGAAACTCGGTGATTGAAGAATTTCCTTTCTTGGTTGTCGCGAAGCTCGATCACGTAATTGTGGCGCTGCGCGCTTTTTTTTGATCAAAGCGTTTGATGAATCGAATCCATAGTTGATAGGTATACCCGCAACCGATCCACGAGAGGAAGTATTTACGGTGATAAAGAGGATGAAGCCAAGATAGCAAGAGTTGATCTTGCGGTTCCCATTGAACATATCTCGGGGTTTTCACGATTCACGAGGCGATCTTCATCGGTGAGGAAGCGTGGAGGAATTCCGGTGAAATGCGATGCACATGTAACCGATGCGCGCAAAGACGAGTTCAATTTCTTTGAAGCCATACCAAATAGTTCTTTTACTCGTGAGTTTGGTAGTAATCTTGTAGTTGAAGCTCGATAATGGTGGAGCAGCGGAATTGGTAGAGTTTAATATTGTTGAAGCGTTTATATGAATAAATCATTCAATTTAGATTGCCATCACTGAAGCATTTTTCTATAGCAAAAGAAAGCAACCCAACAAGTCAAACACAGCAGAGGAATTATATGCAGAAAATATATACTCCGGATAAAAAGAAAGACTGTTGCAACAAATCTCTTCAGTCATTCCAAAGATTAATAGTAGATGAAAACAATCAAACAATCTATGGAAAGAACTCTCCCACAAAACAAAACTCGAGCTTTCCTCTCTAAAATCTGACCAACCCCACTACATAAAGCCTTAAGGAGTGAAACACCAACATGTATATGCATCCCACACTTTTATATCACTTAATAGTTAATACCAGATTTGATGTACCCAAAAAAAAAGTTAATACCAGATTTCAACATTAGAATCTCAACAAATGGATAGACACATAACAATAAAACAATCATAATTTGGCATTCTACAGTCATAATATAACATTGGACTTGGAATACCAAGAAAAGCCAAATTTGAGAGGTCTCAACTCTTAAGCCATACTATAATTTCATGATGCTAGGCAGTCTTGTCTATAACAACAGCAAGGAAAAAGACAAGCATGCCAATCATTAGTATGCTCTTAAAGAGTCAGCCAATCATCAGGGATGAAAGAGAAATGCAAAAACTGACTTGTTTCAAAAGATCTGCTTCGGATGAATATGGTGACCAACGCAACAGCAAAGATAAATTAGACATAAAATGCTCTTTGCCATTTAATATCTCCAAGGATCCAGTTGACGTATTAAACTCATAATGCACCTGAAATCGAAAAGATCGGTTAGTGGTGTCAATTGAAACTTCTAGAATCTTCATCGTGACGTAGAGAGTTATCAAGTGATGAAATGAAAAATACAAATAATGCAACAAATCAACATCCAAAATGCCACTTCATGCACTCAGGCTTGCTAAAATTCAGCTTCATTGTGGCAAGTATTGAACTAATGACTACTTGGTCATATAAGCTTTGATATTGTGTCATGAAGATACGCCAAGATATTCTAAAATACTAAGTGTTAGATATTCTATTTTTAAAAATTCTAAGGATTCGCAATAGAGAAAATGTATGAAAACGGCCCAGCAATATCTAGCATTACTTAAACTCTGAAACAAGCGTCGCACACAACTGCCAATTAAAAGAGGGGAATAGAAACTAATCACGTGATAGTTGCCTTCTATAATATTGATATATACTAATTATTTGGTATTATTGCTAAAAAAATAGGAAAATCCCTTTATTACACAAATAACTCCTGGATCGAGAGACTCTAGACTCTCCTAATGCCAACAGACCCAAAGTCTATACAGATGATTAGATACTAACTCTCTAAGTCTCTTCTTTTTATTTATATGGGCAATGTGCCTTAACTAACTCAGCCTAAGCAACTTACTCCAAATATAACAAAGGCCCACTAAAGCCCATATCTAACATCTTACTACCGCCTCCAGATCCTAGGGAATTCCTCATGTAGAACCTCACGATTCTAGTTGCGATCTTACATGTTATAAATATAATCTCGCCACCCTCGTCCAGATCTTGCTCAAAATCTCAAATTTTGATTTTGACAACATTGATAAATAGTCTCCAAAACAACCAACACAGTAACAATTTAGTAATTCTATGAAAAAAGCATGAAGAAGACAAGTAACGTTTAAACCAAAACCTTTAATTAGTAAAAAATGAGAAATACCACTTACCATTGGTACAACTATTCTGTCAAGCTGTGTTTGCGTCAAAAATGTATATGATAGAAGTCCGATGCTTTGAGTCAAAATCCTGATCAAGACATAAACAGCAAGAGAAGATAAATATAATAACAATTTCACTTTTCTGCCATGACTTCACATATTGCTATCATGTTGTAAAACCTCTCTGCCTCACTGTCGTGTGAATAAGTGAAGCAATAATCAAAAGAGAGCGAGAGGAGGAATCAATAAGACTAATAATGAATGCACATAGAATCCATGGTACTAGGCTACCGCCTCAAATATAGTTTAATTACCAACAGTAGAAAGCAGATTGTTTAAGTGTCTTAAAGCACCTTCTTATACCTTGGCATTTCTCAAAGGCTATAGAAAGAAAAAAAAACTTTGGTGTCGTCTTTTTCAGTTTTTCCAATCAGAAAGCCGGTGTAAAGATTAAAAGATAGCTGAATTGCATGTAACAAAAAGTATGTTGTAGTGATCATGGCCTTCACTCAAGAGTTCAAATAATTAGTAATAATCACTCCTTAGAGATGAAGCAATGATTGCCTTCACTCTGAGTTCAAATAATTAATAATAATCACTCCTTAGAGATGATGCAATGATTGCCAATACATCAGAAGGCATATTGCCTTGACCAACTTATCGTAAAGTCATATATTCACTTTTTGATGCATACCTATTATTCAGATGGCGACTGAAGACTATGACATCTGCACCAAGCCTCATACTACTGGTCTTGAAGCCATTTCCATCTAGAACATCAAATTAAATTTAAATTTAAATTTAATATAAATGAGAATACTCCAATGATTGCAGAAAGAATGTCACAATCCGTACACTGTCAATAGAAAGTTTTGAATTTTTGTCTGAAAATCCAAAACTCATGCAACGACGCATTGCTTCGGATCCATGCCACCACCATCATCCGATTTCGTGCAGTACCAAATTAAAACAATTAGAATCATCATATCCAATGAAAACACATTCCTACACAACGTTCAGGACTAGGATCTTAAAACCACGATGGCTATCAACAACCTATATCGAAGAGTTCCAGAACCACCTTACCTTGAATCAACAATGCTGGACTTCCATCCCTTGGATTTAAAGTTTTATCTACAATGACAAAGGTAGCCCCATTTTGGATCTATCCTAAGAGCAAAAGTCAACAATGCAATACAAAGTACAAACAAAAATCAAAGATGGTTTCAAACGTCAAAAAACATAAGACTAGTGGCGATAGACATCAAGGTCTTACAATAATATGCAATGATATTTAAAAAAATGTTCATGAACCAGAAAGCTACTGAGGCAGAAGAAAAACAAAAAAGGAAGACATTTCTAGAAGATGAAATATTTCTGGCACAGGGAAAGGAAATATACAAAGTAAAATAGCAGGCGTAGCTAATATAATAATTAAAAAATCATGCAGTTCAATAGTTCAAACAGCAGGAGTAATTACCTCATCAACTGCATTATCAAGAAGCTCTGCTATTGCTGCAAACAGAAACCAAAAAAAGGTCAACTCAGTGAAAATAATGACAAAGGTGGGCAATTAAAGTAGTCATGAAGAGGAGATGGGTTTATATAGATGATAAGAGCATACCACCAAATACCCATTTATGTGAAGTTGCATTTGAGTGAAGGAACATGGGATGTACATGTAGATAGTTTTTTCCATCTGCAACCCAGAGAGAATAACAAATGCATAAGTCCATAACAGACAACAAAACTATATGTACCTACATGCAACAATCTTAGCATGCAGCATGTGAGTCTGAAAACTATAATGCTCATGAAAGTCAATTGGAATGAAAAAACTGCTAACAATTCCAAATGTACTAAGACAAACATGGTTGACAATTGACACTTGACAGAAGATTGTGCAGGGAAGTTACAGCCATAGAATCAAATAGTAAGCTTAATCAATTTAAAACACGCACACACACATATTGGCTTACTTTGAACTGTAATTTGAGAACCAAGCCCATCATTATAACTTCCAGCTTTCCAAAACTGCTTGCAAAGTGGTGCTGCACAAATGGATGACGCATAAGAAATGCCCGTATCATCAACTGGCGACGGTCCCTGCTCCAATACACTGGAGTTACTATGCCCTGTACTTGGAGCATTAGAGCTTATATTCTCTTCAGCATCTTGTCCAGTTGCACGCCTTCGACATTTATCAAACTTGGCTAGTATGCCTTTGTCAGTACCGTGTGGTCGCTTTGCACCTGTAACATAATCTATCTCTAATTTAACAGCCACTGGACCAACCTTTTCACTTTCATCATCACTTGATAAATCCACTATTTCTACTGTGCCCTTCATGATTATCTCTATATACAAAGTAAATCATAAGAAAACACCATAGATTAGCATGAATGAAGTAGCCAAAAACAGCATGCAAATACAACCAATAATAACATGTAAATTATTAACATGCATTCATTTGACCTAGTCCAGCAAATCAAGTAAATTTGATCCCTCAAAACTACATTACTAATTTTACACCAAGAGTTCGAAAGCATAAACGCACAAGAACTATAAATGAATTTCCTAATTTTCATGGTTGAAAAAATTATAAAAGAAAGAAAAAAATATATATAAGAAAGTTAAAACATGCACCATGTGATTACAGACTGAAGAAAATTAGCAAAGAGTGAATGACGGAGGAAAAGGCATGGAACGAAATGTGGTTTAGATTTAGGGTTTGGAAAAAACCGCAGAGTAACTTTTTGTAGCTTACCGGGATATAAAAATGAAGTTGGGAAGAAATAGAAAGATCAGGAGAAACGAAGAGGAAGGGGAAAAGGCATGTAGAGTGTGGCCAGACAGATCTCTCTCTCTCTCTCTCAACTTCAACTCTGCTTCACTGGGAGGGAGAAAGAAATCGGAATACGAAGTGGTGCCTTTTTAATTTTAATTTGGATTTAATTTATATACACAATGTATGTATTTACAACGTATTTATTGTGTATGCAAATTAAATTCTTTTAATTTTTACTATTTTTTTAAGTTAAAATAAGTCCTTTTGGTCTACTACTATTTGTGTAGAGTCTAGACTAGGCCCATTTTTGTCCGGACAATTTTTTGAGGGGTGTTATTTTTCGTACCCCCCTCATTCCCTCCCACACCCCCATTTTTCCATAAATGCCAATAATACCTCTGTGTTTTTAAAAAAAATAAAAAATAATTGAAAATTTTCGGAATTACCTCAAAATAAGGTAATTCCGGTTCAAAAACAATGAAATTTTCTAATTACCATTTTTAGAGGTAATTAGGTTCATAAAAATTTCTAATTACCTCTTAAAAATGGTAATTCAAATTTGTATTTTTTTTTGTATATTAAATTAATATTTAAACGCGTTTTATTTTGGAAATATGATACTGAGCGGTTTATGATTTAAATAGCAATATGTCAAAATATATAAAATGAGCAACATAAAAAAATATAATGTACAAATACAACTACTATGGGTCCAAAATGTTTAACAATGATCCGAAAATAAGCACGTGAAGTGGGTGAGCGGCGACATCTAAGGCATCCGGGTCAATCTGTTGCTCTGCTGCACCTCTCCTCATATGTCTCTCGGGACAAGCCAGCTCTCTTGATGATATGGTGGATCCCGAGTGTTGTGGCTCTGCTCTGCACATGGTCCAGCACCGGAGTAAGACGCACCACAGTTTACTGTTCGTACCAAGGAAGGTAATCGGGATCGCACTCTCGTGGTAGCCCGCCAATCTACTAGCCCGCCAAAATGTCGCGCCCGAATCGATACATCAAGAACCCTCAGATGATCTCGTCTCGCAGAGGAGCATTACGAAAATGGGTGCTCTAGGGATCCTCAGAATTGCCCGAATCGCCAACGCGCTGCATGCGGCATGTAGGGAACAGCGTCATCGGCCCAAAGCAACCAGCCTCTGGCAACAGATATGTTCGACAAAGGAACATACTTCCTGTGGTCATCATAAGGGGTGAGGATGACATCCCCAAGCTGCAGAGCATCTATCCGCGCCTCTAAAGTCCACCAACTTGACTTTATCCACTTCTTGTTCCCCGGGTGGTGCGCGTGGTCGATGCGTCCCTAGCTAACACTTTCCGACCAACGATCGTGGGAAAGTGCTCGTAGATCCAAAGATCGAAATAGTTAAATTAAAAAAATAATCAGTTATTAATATATGTTAAATTTAATTAAAAGTTTTAAATTAAAAAAATAAATAAATGATTACCTGGAGGAGTGTCGAGTATCCGCCGAACCGCTTGGTCGTATAAAAGACCGCTTTAAACACCGGGTGTAGAGGTAACTAAGAGCGGCTATACCCCAAGACCACCGCCACACCGAAAGATCTCGGCGGATACATCCACCTCACCGCACTAATGTGTGACTCTTGTCGGCCCGAGAATGGTGGTGCCTATTAGGAAGAGCATGTAGCACCGCGGTACCGCTTCATAAGCACCCCGTGCCATGTTCGCCTTGTAGCGTCCTCTACACAGAGATCCTCGATCGCGCCTCGTTATCCTTAAGCTCCCGGATGACGATGCACGATCCATGCCCAAACGATCCACGGCCATGTGAAAAGCCTCAGCAAATTAAAATCGGCTTGTGGTCCAATGGGGTGCCATCCAACGCAGAAGTGGAGCGGCCACGGCCACATCATCCAAGGTGATCATCATCTCCCAAAGGGCATGTGGAATGAACAGTCTCGGGATGCCACCTCTCCACAAAAGCGGATATCAACTCATGGTTGATTCCCTCGAGAAGTGTGATGTCCAACTCGTAAAGCTTAGCGACGCAACCGAATGCTTTCTACACGTGGGTGGTGGTCGATGGGTCTAATTTTAGAAAACTTACGTAGTGAGATACAACCTTTAGTTTCCGAAATGAAAAATTCAAATTAAACCAAACGTTATTAAAAATAAGTAATTAATTGTTGTTAAGTAAAATTAAAATAAAAAATTAAAATATTACCTCGCCATCTATCCAAGACGCGCAGTGCGTATCCCAGTGTAAATATAAGGGTGTGTGCTCCACAGCTGGGGCAGGCTGAACCTCCTCCTCCTCAACCTCCTCCTGAACCTCCCCCTCCTCAACCTCCTCCTGAACATCCTCCTCAACCTCCTCCTCCTCAACCTCCTCCTCCAAAGCCTCCCAACCGTCATGATACAGCTCTGGGTACTCCTGTTGGTGCCGCATATTGTACTCATAATCAGGGTGGTCCTGTATCCGCTGCTCATACCGGGGCTGAGGCTGCTGAGGCTGAGGCTCAGGCTCAACCATCTCTACCACTCTGGCACGGGCTCTCTCGCGCCTCTGACGCTCAGAAGCATGCCCAGCAGCTCTGAGCCTCTGTAAAGTGTCTGGAGAAGAGTATCGCTACATCGCCTCTCCCGGAATCTTGTGCTCGCCGCGTCGTTTGCGGTCTTTGCTCCAAGACTCTGCCGCTTCTACGTTGTCTGATCGTCTACTCGCCACTGTTAAAAAAATAAATGTAATTAGAAAATATTAAAAATTGAAAAAAAAATTAATTTTTTCGATTACTAGGTAATTCGAAAAAATTTTGAAATACCTCGTAGTGAGGTAATTAGGTTCATATTCTGACCTAATTACCTCACTTCGAGGTATTTCAAATTCTTTTCTAATTACCTAGTAATTCCGAAAATCCCATTCGAATTTACTTACTTTTTCCGAAATTGTGAAATGTGAAATGTGATTTTTGTAAATTTTCAGGGGTATTTTTGTCCAATTGGGAAATTATGGGGGTGTGGCAGGGAATTTGGGGGGTACGAAAAATAATACCCTTTTTTGAGGACTATTTTGTCTTTAACATTTTTAAGATAATGAAAAATTAGTCCCTTGTCAACTATCAATTTGAGATTATCTAAAAAAAATCAATCAACTATCAATTTTAGAAAAGAATGGACTGGTCAAATTACCAACTTGCCCTCTTCGTTTTTTTCTTTTTTGAGGGCAAAATTAGAAATTTGTTATTATTATTATTCTATTTCATATTTAAAAAAAATATATATCTCACATTTAAAACTTACTATTTTTCATCTCTCTCTCCGTCGCTTCATATTTTATTTTTAATCTATCTACTATCTATTTATCAATTATCTATTTAGTCAAAACACTAATTACTAACTATATATTTAATCAACTAAACCAGCATCAAAAATACCTAACTACTCATGTCTAAAGCATTGCACGGGAAAATATCTTTACTACTAACTATTATAAATGGATATTTTGTTTTTTTTATAAATCTTTTTTATATTCCTTTTGAGTTTTAACGAGTAAACACTACATATATGTTGATATAATTTAAATATTTTTGATTTCTTACGGAGAAATATAACATATTGTCGATATAATTATTTTCATGAATATCTTTATTTCTTTTAAATGAGCATTTTTCTTTTGATCCACGATAAGAAAGTATTGGATAATATCGAAAATATTTTTTTACAGGTAAACATTATATGTTTTTGCTATAATTTCATTACTATTATTTTTTTATGGTAAAACATTACACATTTTAAGAATAATTATTTTATTTTCTGCATTTTAGATACAACGAGAAAATGTTACATGTTGTTATTATAATTCTATGACTGATAAAATGTTCGTAACGATTAAAAATGTTGCTTAAAAAAAACGATTAAAAATGTTAGATGAAAAAAATATTCAAAAATTGTAAAAGTTCATTCCTTAATTACTTGAAAGTTTTATTGTAACTGAATTTTGTCTAAGTCTATTTATAAAATGAATATGATGTTACACGTGTATACTTCTAGTATATCTAATATTAGGATTAATTTGTCCCTTTTTTAAAAATATCAGAGATTAATCTGTCTTAAAAAATTGTTAGGAATTAATTGTCCCATAAAAATTGTCAGGAACTAAAATGGGTATTTACCCATTTGTCTATTATAATATTGTCCAAAATGAGTAGCATAATTTTTTTAATGTTCTAGTTAGTTATAGACTATACTAGAATTGTAAGTTGAAGTTTTAACCAAAAAAAATTGGTAAGATGAAGAGTTGAGCTGTTATCTTTTTAACTTAATTGTTATGATCACTTTGCATAAAGTTTTTTTACCACAACAACGAATCATATATCCTAATATTTATGACTTTTCAGATAATTAAAAAATTAACATTTTTAATGACATTAAAATTAGTAATTACGAAATAGTGTAAACAAATTATACAATGTCAGTGTATATAGATTAGATCCTATTTTTTTGGAAAAATGAAAAGCTGAATAGTTGAGATCATTTCAAGAATTAAATAATTTTTTTTTGACCAAAGAATTAAATAAATTTTTAGTTCCTATAATATAATATATCTATTTTATCATATTTGTATTTTTCAACAATTTTGTGTTTTGCTTTTATTAAAAAAATTACATTTTTGTCTTTTCTAAAGACAACTATTAGTATTAGTTTTGTCAAACAAAAGACAAATATTAGCAAGTTACTCTTGTTATATATCTTTCGTAATCTTAGGAAAATCAAATTCTCCTGATTTGATTGTTATTTTGCCTTTTAGATGAATTAGTAAACATTTTTTCTGGCACGTCCAGGTCTACCGAGGGTGGAGAGTGGTCGTCGGTGCTCAAAAGGTGACATAGACAAAGAGCGGCTCGTGGCAGCTTCCAACGAATGGGCACGTGAATGAACTAAATACTTGTTGTGAGAAAACGTGATAGTGCAAGTATACACTGTCTAACAAGTAATATAGAGTGTAAGTGAGATCGTTCCCACGAGGATTTAAGCTTAATCTTGAAAGTTTAATTTGATTAACAATTTAGTGAAAAAAGTAAATGACACACAAGTTTTTGGTAACATGAAAAGTAATAAAAGTAAAAGGGTAATGTGAAATCAGTGATGAGAAAAAGCTGAGATGCATTTCACTTCAGTAGCTTAATTAAGATGCAATTAAGTGTATGTTCAATGCTGCAGCAATAGGTGCTGCAGCAATAAGACACTATTCTCTTGAATACTTCACACTAGGTTTTCTTGCAAGAGTTTATCTCTAAACCCTAAAGAAGTACCTCCTAGTCTGCTTGAGCACCGGCAGTATTCACCTTATGGGTTATGCTCTCCTATCTCTAGGGTTAAGCAAAAAACATCAAGATCTCTCGTTAATGTCCACTACCCATATTACCTTCTGAGATTAATTTACAAATCATCTCTGAATTTATAAATGTTATTTAGAATAGACGGCCAATCCTACTCTAAAATGGAAACGTTTTCGCTTTAGTCTGGAAGTTGAGTTTTCAGAGTTCTTGTGAAATGTTGTGACCCTGATTTCCTATTACAAAAGAGTATTTATACTCTTGGAAACAAACGTGGGAAAAAAGAATAACTGCCTCCTAGAAATAAGGAGGAGTAACTGTCCACTAACTGTTACTCTTTGCATTTCGACTAAAACGTCGTCAACCGTTTGGCGAAGTGTTGAACCCTGCTTTGTCGCAGAGTTGAGCCTTCTCTTGTCGAAGGTTTCTTGCTTTAAGAGCTGAGCTCGTCGAAGCTCATTCACATTGTCAGCACTTTCATACCTTTCCTGTCGAATTGATGGTGAATTGGCTTGAATATTGACCTGTTGTCTCAAAAACATTATTAAATGTGAAGTCAACCCCATTTAAAGCTTCATTTAATGTACTGTCGAAATTTTGAGGTAACACACACACAAGATAAAATGCACAACATTAAACACACTTCATTAATTGCATAATAAATCTAGCTACATCAGATCCAGCATCTCAACTATGAGTATTTAGCTCATATTGAGCTTACAAAACATAGAAAATAACATAAACAAAATAGTAGAAGTCATATTACAAATTTCAAGGTAAGAAATGATACTATAAAGAGAGAACAGTGAAGGAGCTCCAATGGTGACAATGGAGATCTGGTTCAGCTCTTCTAAGTAGAAATTCACCAAGAGAAATGCAATTCCAGTGTTGCTACCGCAATAGTCTCAGCAATGTATCAAATTTTGTAACGGAGGTGAGTTAAGCACGCTATGAGGAGTTATCTCTAAACTTCCTCTTGACGGCAGAGCAATGGCAGTCTCCCAAATGAGAAATGGAGGTTGGCTTATATAGTGTCTCCTTGCACGCAACCCTAGAAAATATCTTCTTTTGGGAAATGCGTCCTAGGTTAAGGGGTAATTGTGGGAAATGAGGTCATATCTTTTTGTGTCATCCAACTCTGACAGTTGTCCTTGCCTCAATTTCTGTGTTTTCCGCATTCCCTTGAGCTTTCTCTCTCATCTAGCGCATTTTTGCTATTGTGCACGCACCTGTTGCTGCAGCACTACACAAAACACAATTAAAAGCACAAAGGGCATAAATATGCCCAATTCAAACCAATTCATCCCTGCACCATTAATTCTAACCTAAGCACTTATTTACAAGCTAATTCACACAACATGCTAACAAATTCACTTAAAAACAAACTTAGAAAGCAAGTAATAACCATAATAAATGAGGGTTATCAATACTCACCGGAATGAGAGGGATCCTAAGGCTGTAAGTATGGGACTGTATAGTTGAAGGAAGGCTTAAAAGAATTGATTTGGACTACCTATACCAACAAGGTGCATCTTCTTTTAGGGAACCCTTCTCATAAGAACTTCATAGTTAAGTGTGATTGACTTGGAGTAGTAGTGGGATGGGTGACCTTCTGGGAAGTTTCCCAGACAACATGCAAGTGAGGACAACGCATGATGAAAAGACTCGTGTTGGTTTGTGGGGGCAATCGACAATCCTAAAAATCAGTCTAGGATGTTACACCATCGGTCCAGCCCTAGCATTACTTTGATACTATCAGTCTCGCCCTGGCATTTTCCCGTTAATTTCATGCTTTTTGGTTCACCTCGACAATTGTGCCTATTTCACCGACTAAAATTGAGGTTCATATCTGTATTTATTTCTTACTTTGATAATACAACTAAAGATAACATTGTAATTTATTATCCCACTATTTTTCAAATTTCTTCTCCCAATATCCTTTATTATATATATATATATATATATATATATATATATATATATATATATATATATATATATATATATATATATATCATATATATTTTATTAGTTTTTAGTAGTGCATGTCACGCGTCATGCCACTACAAAAAAAAACGATATTAGCGAGGAAATTAGCGAGGGAATCTAGGTGGGTCGCTAAAAATCAATTATCGAGGAATTAGCGACGAGACGACGGCGGCCGCGCTAATGATACGCTATTTATTTTTAAAAAAAAAAATTCCCTCGCTAAAGGGTAATTCACTCGCTAAATTCAAAGACAACATAACAACACAATAACGGTGATTTTAAATTCCTCGCTAAATTTAACTATTCCTCGCTAAATGCACAATTCCTCGCTAAATGTACGCTTTTACACACTCGACACTCTTTGGTGATGGTACAGCTCCTCGCTAATCGCACAATTCCCTCGCTAAATGTACGGTTTACGCACACTCGACACTCTTTGATGATGAGTACAGTTCCTCGCTTATCGCACAATTCCTCGCTAAATGATTCCTCGCTAATTTCAACATTGTGATCCGTGTGAAAACTTTAAGATGTACCTCTACCGTTGATTTTTTTGATAAAAGATAATACTAACCGTTGGATAAATCATATCACACCTTTATCTCCTTATTTACATCACTCCAACCATACTCCTTCATCAAAAACTCTTTTCATTTTACATCTTCAAACCCCATTTCCCCTCCTTCATCAAAAGCATCTCTCTCCACCCTCTCTCTCTTCACCACCACCACCTCCTCTCATCCTCACTCCTAGCTTCCTTCTCTCTCTACCCTAATTCACCCTTCACCACCACCACCACCACCACACAACCACCACCACTAGAGCTCCTCTTCCTCTCCTCTCTCTCTTATGACTTCCCCTTTCCCTCTTCTTTTCGCCACCTTCTTCCACCACACCACCACCACCCACCACACCACCACCACCACCTATGAATTTCTTTTCTAATTCCCTCTTCTTCTCTCCACCTTCCACCACAACCACAAAAAAAAAATCATTGTTGACAAAAAAAAAATAATATAATTTTCATTTTAATAATATGCTTCAGAAAAATAATATAATAATAAATATATATAAAAAAACAAGTCATTCAAAAATTAATTTTCATTGTTGACCAAAAAAATTTTAATTTTCATTTAATTTATTTCATTACTATTAATTAATATATTTATTAGCAAAAAAACAGAAAAAAAAAAAATTCCCTCGCTAATTCGTTTAAATCCCTCGCAAATTTCAAAAACGATTCCCTCGCTAACTCCTCGCTAAAATTCCTCGCTAATTCCTCACTAACTTGCACGCTAATTCCCTCGCTAAATTTAGCGAGGAACGCTTTCTTGAGGATTTGGGTCTCGCTAATTCCTCGCTAAAAATGCGTTAGCGAGGATTTTTGTGCTTTAGCGAGGAATCTTTGCGTCGCTAAATGACGTTTTTTTGTAGTGTGCAGTAGCCGACCAGCCCAACATTACATTCGATGGACCGTTGACCTAATGACCCAATATCTCAACTGAATTGATTACTGAGTCAATTTTAAAAACTATGACTAGAACTCTAATCATGTGTGCCTAATATTTTATTTTGGACTCACATAAAAATGGATAATTTTTCCAAACAAAAAATAAAGACCATGAAAAATGATAAAATAATTCATGAGAAAATAGAGGAAATAAATGCCACTAAATGAAAAAAAAAATGTCATAAAGTAGTTCACAATTCACATGCCTTATAGGTAAACTGATCTTGAGACAATAAAGAAGATAGCAGAACATAGTAGCAATGACATAGTAAAGTAGAGACCGATTGAATTGTAGAGAGAGTGAGAGGCACATAGAAAGGCAAGAGTGATAGTTGCGTGGGTGGGTGAACCACATGGTTCTTTGACTCAAATACAAACGAAAACTCAAATTTAGTACTACGTACAATTTTGAAAATGACAAGTCCATGACACCAATTAAGTATGTGGATTACCATTTGTGGATTCAAAATAGTAATTAAATTTAACTTGTACGATATAAATATTTCTCACACTCTAAATCCCTTTGGGGGAAACCAAAAGCACCAACAAATATGAAATATTCTCATGTACAATTAACTTGTTAATTTTTAGATTTTTTCTACAATAAATAGCAATTAATAAATCAACTTTTAGAAAAATGATAGTAAAATATTGGCAAAATTGCTTTCATGGTCCCTTAATTTATTTTCAGATTTCGAATCAGTCTTTTATGTTTTTTGTTCTGAATATAAGTCCCTTATGTTTTAAAATCATTGCAATGTTACTCTTTTTAACATTTCGTCACTAACTTCGTTAAACGATTGTCTTATATGGTTGTTTGATCGTTGATTTGGGTTTGTTTGACTACTGACTTAGCACACACTCTCTCCTCTTCATCTTCTTCATCTTAAACTAACTGATGCCCAGACTTAAGAGCCCCAATTTCTTTGAATCAATCATGAACAGTATCATGGTCACAATATCATTTTAATTTTCATTTAATTTTAAATTAAAAATGAAGAAAATACAAAAGAGACAAAAGAAGACGAAGATGCCAACAACGATGGCAACAATCTTCAAAGCAATAGAAACCCAAAAGGCTGAGTTGAATCCTACGACTCTTTCCTCTCTACAATATGAGTTGTTGGCCTTCCGGTTTGAGGTTGAGATTTATTTATATAAAGCTCTTCATATTTCATGTTTGTTCTTGTAATATCCAAGTATCTCTAACATAGAGAGAACACCATAACATACAGTTTAGCACACATCAGAGATGACTTCATGTTTAGATATTGAACACAACTAAGATTTTTCGTTGAATAAACATCAAACCGTCATAAAAATTGCATAACTCAAACATAAACACTTAGGTTCCATGTCGTTCAATATCCTCACATCCTAGTGTTTAATACCAAAAACAAGAGTAGCGAAAACGATTTTACAACTTTAAACTAGTTCAAGTTATACAATCGAAAATACAAAGACAACTAGGGAAATAACATAAACAGGTCAAGCTAAGTCTTCATCTTCTTCTTAAGCACACCATCTACTCGTGTTTCTTCGTCTTCCTTTTTCCTTGTTTCTCTGTAAAAACCAAAAATCTAAACAGTGAGATAAACATCTCAGTGAGTTCTCCCGAGACCCCTAACTACACTCGCGGTTCAATTTTGCTTCTATTTTTCATAGCCCAATTCCTGATGACTATGTACCATCCTTTTCATTCTTCTAGCACAACACTTTAAACCATATTTATTTTATTTGGTTTGCGGTGAACCCAATCCGCTAACCTTGCGCTAGTGGGCAAACCTCATGGGGCCTAGATCGAGGGATCATGACTTCCCTCTCCCTAGTATGTTATCCTTTTGGGTCGTTGTTGTGTGAAATAGTAGTGCAAGTATACACTGTCTAAACAAGTAATATAGAGTGTAAGTGAGATTGTTCCCACGAGGAATTATGCTTAAATTGGAAAGTTTAATTTGATTAACAAATTAGTGAGGAAAGTAAATGACATACAAATTTTGGGTAACATAAACAATATTGAAAAGTAATGGGTAATGTGAAATCAGTGATGAGAACAAGCTGAGATGCATTCACTTCAGTAGCTTCATTAATATGCAACTAAGGGTATGTTCAATGCTGCAACATTAGGTGCTTCAGCAATAAGACGTTATTCTCTCGAATACTTCCCACTAGGTTTCCTTGCAAGAGTTTATCTCTAAACCTTAAAGAAGTACCTCCTAGGCTGCTTGAGCACCGACAGTATTCACCTAATGGGTTATGCTCTCCTATCTCTATGGTTAAGCAAGGAACATCAAGATCTCTCGTTAATGTCCACTACCCATATTACATTGTGAGATTAATTTACAAACCATCTCTGAATTTATAAATGCTATTTAGAATAGACGGTCAATCCTACTCTAAAATGGCAATATTGTCACACACAAGGTAAATGCACAACATTAAACACACTTCATTAATCACATAATAAATCTAGCTACATCAGATACAACATCTCAACTATGAGTATTTAGCTCATATTGAGCTTACAAAACGTGGAAAATAACTCAAACAAAAGAGTAGAAGTCATATTACAAATTTCAAGGTAAGAAATGATACTATAAATAGAGAACAATAAAGGAGCTCCAATGATGACAATGAAGATCTGATCCAGCTCTTCTAAGTAGAAATCCACCAAGAGAGAAATGTAATTCCAGTGATGCTGTCGCAATGGTCTCAGCAATGTATCAAATTTGGTAACGAATGTGAGCTAAGCACGCTATAAGGAGCTATCTCTAAACTTCCTCTTGACGGCAAAACCTCCTTAATGAGGAATAGAAGCTTGCTTATATAGTGTCTCCTTGCACGCAACCCTAAAAATGATCTTCTTTGGGAAATGCGTCCTAGGTTAAAGGGCAATTGTGAGAAATCCACATTAGGTCATATCTTTTCGTGCCATACAACTCTGACACCTGTCCTTTCCTTGTTTTCCGTGTTTTCTGCAATTCCCTGAGTTTTCTCTCTCATCCAGTGCAATTTCACTAGTGCGCACGCACCTGTTGCTGCAACACTTAAACAAAACACAATTAAAAGCACAAAGGGCATAAATATGCCCATTTCAAACCAATTCAGTCCTGCACCATTAATTCTAACCTAAACACTTATTTACATGCTAATTCACACAACATGCTTATAAATTCACTTAAAAACAAGCTTTGAAAGCAAGTAATAACCATCATAAATAAGGGTTATCGGTCGTCACCCACATAAGTCTACATGGACTTATCATTCTTATACATTTAAACATCAATCTAATCCTCACTGAACTTATTATTGTCCATCACAATCACATGTATTAGGGTTTTTCTCACTCGTGAATTACTAACGATTTGTAACAAAACACTAAACTTAGGAAATCACATTTTATAAGTCAAACATAATCATTTTTCATGTAATACGGTTATTTCATCATTACATAATGTTGGGAAAAGGATTAGAATGGGTTTGGGATCAAACGAATTAGCTTAAGGCACATTTCGGGTCAAGAGACGGCATGTGGCGCACGGTCTATGCGTGTATTTTGATTTTTTTTTTTTTTGCAGAAAGCAGTGACAAGCGCACGACACATGTGCTTGCATCAACACCCGAACAACAGTCACTTCTATCACAACAACCATTCCAAACAAGTCAAACATCAAGCAATACATTAATCGATAATTCGTTCCGAGACACATTAATGCAAAGTTTTTAAAATTTACGGTTTTCGACTATAAAATTCACTCAACGACACCAAACATATTGAAATAGAACCATGCAAAGACATTTTCGAAAATAAAATTTCTAAACGGACTAAAACTCACCGATTGTGATGAAAATCACAATAACCGCAAACACGAGGCTCAAACGACATCTAATCAACCCAAAATTCTGCGAAACACCCTAGAATTCAAACTTCAACTAACCAAAATGCTCCTATTTCGAATTCCAACAACTTAAACCCCCTTCTTGCTACTCCAAACTACAACGTGGGTTCCCAAATTCTCTAATCTAACTTCAATGTTGACATGCAAGCACTATCAAGACTCAATCTTCATTTTGTGTCAACTTGAGCTTTGGGACTTCAAAAATGGTAGAATGAAGTAGAGAAAGAGATAGTTAACAATGGTGGTATCAATGAGTAGAGGAGGAAAATGGAGGAGAAAGGTGTTGAATGTACTTACATGCATCAAGAATGGAAGGTTTTTGCGTCAAAAAAAAGAATGGAAGGTTTTGCTCTCTCTCGCGACTTCTCCCTCTCTCTCTCAAGCTCACTCTCTCTTTTATTTCATTCTAAATTTCAGAATGTGTGGAAATGAGAGGAGTTTGGTGTGTTTTGTCTTAATGAGGTGAAGGCATAACCTCTTCTACCCGTACTCTCAATTCCCACTTAAATTCAAATTCTACACAAACAATCACACAATAATGCACAAACTCATGTCACTAATAATTAATCTAGCTATCTTATAACCTCATATACGCTAATTATAACAATTGTTCACAAAAAATAATAATTGAAAAAGTCTTTTCTTCTTTTGATGTTTCGTTACAAATCCATAACTTCTTCCTCTTCTTCTATTTCAAATCCACAAACAACAATAAACCCAATTACAGTTCTTCTTCTTCTTCTTCCTTCCCTGTACTTCTTTTTCTTCTTCCATAACTTCTTTCTTCTTCAATTTTATACCACCATTAAAACGAAAACGAAAACGAAGCCAACGAAAACGAATCAGCAGGAAGCTGTTGTTGCAGAAAAAGTTCGATGATGATGGTGGTGCGATTCTTGCATTCTCAGAATCCATGTTTCCTCTTCAGCTTCATCTCTCTATGTCTCTGTCTCTCGCTAATCCTAATTTGCAGAATCCCTAATTTCAGATCCAAATCCCTAAAACTAATTTCCAAAAGCCCTAATTTACAGGATGCAAAAGGGGGAGAAACAAGGGAGGGGGATTATTTCCAGAATCCCTATTTTTAGTTCACAGAGCGCGAGGTTGTGGGTGGAATAAGATGAACTACCGAAGGAAGAAGAAGATTGAAGTTTATTATTAAATATAATATAATAAAAAATTATTGTAATAAAAATAAGGAATTTTAATTTAAAATCCACCATGCATGTATGTGTGTCACGCCACGTAGGATAAGTGACTGACAACTCAACATTAGTTTTGACCAAATTAGAGGGGGATTTTGATTGACTAAATTCGTGAAAAATTAAGTTTGGGGACTAAAATCGTGAGTTGGTGAAAATAGAGAGACCAAAACTATAATTAAGCTTGAAAGAAACATAAAATTAATGTTTGTAAAATAAAAATCCACCCTTTCTTACTAGAGTAGAGCGACAAAAATTCAGCAGTGTTGGTAGGGATGGCAATGGTAGGGATGGCAATTGAGCTCATGCCTGTTGAGTACCCGCAAAAATTATCCGCAACGGATCTGCACCCGCATATGCCCGTTAGATGCGGGCTCGGGTATGGACTATAACTATATGGTCACTCACTTCGCTCAGTCACACCTACATATATATATATATATATATATATATATATATATATATATATATATATATATATATATATATATATACTTTTTTTTATTCCAAGTAGGTAGTTCAATTGGCGGTGCAAAAACTCAGAAGGAGTGCAAGCAAGAAGGAGTATCGGGTTCAAACCCCTAAAGTAACATTCCCCATCCCCTACTAACATTGCTTATATATATACTAGTAGGATATCTGTGCATACATGCGGGGTCGCGTCGTGTTTTTATGAATGAACTTAGACGAGTATTTAAATAATCACGAACCACTACAAGAAAATCGTTGATTTGCCACGAGACATTTCCGTGGCAAATGTACAAATTTCCGTGGCAAAACAACATTTGCCACGCAGACCAAAAATAATGGCAAAAACGCTGTCATAAATCGTTGCTTGCCACGACTTTTTCCGTGGCAAATTTTTCCGTCGCAAACCCGCGTGGCAAATCCGTCGCAAATATCCGTGGCAAAGTCGTCGCAAATTTCATCGCAAATCCGTGGCAAAACCGTCGCAAAAATTAGAAAAAATTTAAAAAAAATTAAAGAAGAATCTGCTAGCACCGGTTTATTTCTAGCACAAGTTACTGAAACTACTTTTTTGATAACAATTTCAGAAACCAGAACATCACCAAAAATAATATAAATTTACCAAAAATAAAATACCCCCATTGGTATACAGGTCATCACAGTTCACCAAAAAAAACACCACATAAATGAATCTACAAAGATTCAATTCCAACCTTGTCAACCTTAAAGCATATATATCCTATATCCTATATCCTATACAATATACCATTAACTGTGTTTGCTTAAACAAAAAAGAAAAAAGGTCACCTTACATACTATTTTGTGGCAAATCCAGCTTATTCTTGTAGTTAACGTTACCCCGTGAAAATAAAGGCAAAATTAAAGTAGATAATAAAGAAGTTTCTAATAAAAAATAGATAAATATAAAAATATAAAAATGTAAAAGTATCATTTAAAAACAATCTATGCATTTATCCACTGTTTTTCATATATCGGTGCAATTACCCTGATATATATATATATATATATATATATATATATATATATATATATATATATATAATCACGATTATATATCCCGGTATTTTTGTTTATATATCAGTAAAGTTATTCTGTGTTTTTTATGTATTAGTGTAATTATCTCATAGTCTCAATTGATTATTTGAGTTTATTAGTAGATAGTAAAAGATAGATATTAGATTATCAATAAGAAATATTTATCACGTGTTTTTTTATATATCAGTGGCGATTATTTGTCATTTTTTAGGTATTAGTGACACATATTTGCCACATGTGTTTTAAATTATCAGTTCAGTTATCCCGTGTTTAAATTATCAGTGCAATCATTTCTTAGGTATTAGTGACAATTATTTGTCATTTTTAATTATCAATGACAAATATTATCCTGCGTTTTTATATATTAGTACAGTTATCCATTGTTTTTTATATATCATTGTAGTTATCTCGTAGTTTCAATTGATTATTTTAGTGGATTGGTAGATTATCAATAAGAAATATTTATCCTGTGTTTTTTTTATATATCAGTGACAATTGTCATTTTTAAGTATTAGTGAAAAATATTTGTCCCATGTGTTTTAAATATTAATCAGTTTAAATAGTCAATAAGTCTTCTTGTTTTTTTAGATAGTGAGTTTATAGTAGTCTTAAAAAATTATAATTATCAACGACAAATATGAATCTCGTATTTTTTTATATATTAGTGCAGTTATCCCGTGTTTTTGATATATATCAGTGCAGTTATCTCGTAGTTTCATTTGATTATTTTCGTTGATTAGTAGATTATAATAGATAGTAAAAGTTAGATAGTAGATTATTATTAAGTAGTTTAAATAGTCATTAAGTCTTCTTATTTTTTAGATAGTAGGTTTGTTTTAGTAGTCTTCAAAAAAATTAATTATCAATGACAAATATTAATCTCGTATTTTTTTTTATATATTAGTGCAGTTATCCCGTGTTTTTTTATATATTATTGCAGCTATCTCGTAGTTTCAATTGATTATTTTAAATGATTAGTAGATTATAATAGATAGTAAAAGATAGTGTGAAGTGATAATTTTTTTAAGGTGCTATATTTTTTAGTGTGAAGTGATAAGAGAAAGAAAAATAATTGTTTATGAGAAAAGTAAAATGAAAAAAGGAAAAAAAAGAGTGTAGGAGAAAAGTGAAAATGAGGAAAGAGAGTGTTAGAAGAAAGAGAAAAAAGGAAGAAAGAGAGTGTAAGAGAAAAATGAAAAGGAAGAAAGAGAGTGTAAGAAAAAGTGAAAAAAGTAAGAAAGTGAGTGTAAGAAGAAAAAGAGAGAAAGAGTGAGTAATGACACTTTTACCCTTAATTATATATGTGTCATGTTAATAAGAGATCTAAATTGGTAATTTCATAGGAGATTTGTTTGTATAGA
The DNA here is from genome assembly GCA_020916435.1 of Oxytropis ochrocephala. Taxonomy (NCBI): domain Eukaryota; kingdom Viridiplantae; phylum Streptophyta; class Magnoliopsida; order Fabales; family Fabaceae; genus Oxytropis; species Oxytropis ochrocephala. The sequence goes on from CM037089.1 coordinate 23,831,330, forward strand.
TAGATATTAGATAGATAGATTAGATTAGATTAGATTAGATTAGATAGATATTAGATATTAGTATAGTTATCTCATGTTTTTTATATTTCAGTGCAGTTATCTCATAGTTTCAATTGATTATTTTAGTTGATTAGTACATTATAGTAGATAGTAAAAGATAGATAGTAGATTATCAAATATATCAGTGCAATTATCCCATGTTTTTTTATATATCAACATAGTTATCCATTGTTTTTTATATATCAGTACAATTATCCCGTGTTTTAAATATTAATCAGTAGTTGAAATAGTCATTAAGTTTTCCTTTTTTTCTCCATATTAATATCGTGTTTTTTTATATATCAGTGAAGTTATCCCGCGTTTTTATACATTAGTGCAATTATCTCGTAGTTTAGATTGATTATTTTAGTTTATTAGTATATTTGATTTGATTTGAATTTCGAAATTTGAAAAAAGAAGAGGGGAAAGTTAAAAAAATGGGAATGAGAAGAAAGTGCATTGGGAGAAGAAATTTGAAAATAAGAATAAATTGATAAATAGATATTAAGTTAAAAAGTAAATAGGAGTAAATTATAGATTATTTAATATTAATTTAATTATATAGTGGATTTAAAAAAATTGGGAAAAGAAATATTTTTAAATAAATGGTGTGGGGGCCACAAATAATAGATGTGTAAGAAGTTAAAAATATTGGGAAATGTGAGATTGAAAGAGAGAGAGTGAGTGAGAAAGGAAGAGAAAGTAGAATTAAAAAATGATAAATAAAATTAAAGTGATGATGTGTCAAAAAAGTAAGATGTCTAAAATTGTAATTTTGTAAGTTGTTTGTTTGTATAAATAGATACTAGTAGGATACCCGTGCATACGCACGGTGCTGACGTATTCTTTTATGAATGAAGTTAGACAGAATTTAAATAATCTGAACATTACCCTGTGAAAATAAAGACAAATTTAAGGAGATAAAAAGGAGTTTCAAATAAAAAATAGATAAATATTAAAATCTAAAAATTTAAAAGTATCATTTGAAAATAATCTGTGCATTTATCCCGTGTTTTTTATATATCATTGCAGTTATCCCGTATTTTTTATATATCGGTGAAGTTATCCCGTGTTTTTATATATCGGTCACGATTATCTCATAGTTTCAATTGATTATTTTAGTTTATTAGTATATTATAATAGATAGTAGATCGTCAATAAAAATATTTATCCCGTATTTTTATTATATCGGTGACAATTATTTGTTCTTTTTAGATATTAGTGACAAATATTTGTCGCGTTTGTTTTAAATATTAATCAAGAGTTTAAATAGTCATTAAGTCTTCTATTTTTTTAGATAGTAGGTTTATAGTAGTCTTCAAACCTTATAATTAAAAATGCAAATATTAATCTGTGTTTTTATATATCGATCTTGAGATATATCAGTATGATTATCTCGTAGTTTTATATGATTATTTTAGTTCATTAATAGATTATAGTAGATAGTAAAAGATAGATAGTAGATTATCAATAAGAAATATTTGTTTTAAATATTAATCAAGTAGTTAAAATAGTAATTAAGTCTTCTTGTTGTTTTTAGATAGTAGGTTTGTAGTAGTATTCAAAAACATTAATTATCAACGACAAATATTAATCCTGTGTTTTTATATATCAATGCAATTATCCTGTGTTTTTATATATCGTTGTTGTTATCTCTTAGTTTCAATTGATTATTTTTGTTGATTAGTAGATTATAGTAGATAGTAAAAGAGAGATAGTAAATTATCAATAAGAAATATTTGTTTTAAATATTAATCAAGTAGTTTAAATTCTCATTAAATCTTCTTGTTTTTTTAGATAGTAGGTTTCTAGTAGTCTTCAAAAATTATAATTTTCAATAAGAAATATTAATCATGGATTTTTTTATATATCGGTCACGGTTATCATGTGTTTTCTTATATATCATTGTAGTTATCTCATAGTTTCAATTGATTATTTTAGTTGATTAGTAGATTATAGTATATAGTAAAAGATAGATAGTAGATTATCAATAAGAAATATTTGTTTTAAATACTAATCAATGCTTAAAATAGTAATTAAGTCTTCTTGTTGTTTTTAGATAGTAGGTTTGCAATAGTATTCAAAACATTAATTATCAATGACAAATATTAATCCTGTTTTATATTTATATATATATATATATTATATATATATATATATATATATATATATATATATCGGTGTTGTTTTCGTAGTTTCAATTGATTATTTTAGTTGATTAGTAGATTATAGTAGATAGTAAAAGAGAGATAGTAAATTATCAATAAGAAATATTTATTTTAAATATTAATGAGTAGTTTAAATTCTCATTAAATCTTCTTGTTTTTAAATAGTAGTTTATAGTAGTCTTAAAAATTATAATTTTCGATGAGAAATATTAATCATGTATTTTTTATATATCGGTCACGGTTATCATGTGTTTTCTTCTATATCATTGCAGTTATTTCATAGTTTCAATTGATTATTTTAGTTGATTAATAGATTATAGCTGATAGTAAAATATAGATAGTAGATTATCAATAAAAATATTTATTTTAAATATTAATCAATAGTTTAAATAGTCATTAAGACTTCTTGTTTTTTGTTTTGACGGAAGCCTTGTTGTTTTTTAAATAGTAGGTTTATCAATGACAAACATTAATCCCGTATTTTTTATATAGTAGGTTTATAATAGTCTTAAAAAAATATGGAACAAATATTTGTCACTAATTTTTTTATAGTAGTTTTCTAATTTTATAATTTTTATTGACAAAAAAATAATTGTCTTTCTATTATTTAGTGAGTATGGATGTCTGTAAAAAAGATTTAAATTTTTTTGGTCAAAAAAAAATTTAAATTTTAAGTGGAATTTAAGTGTAGTTTATTAGTATAAATAGATAGATATTAGAAGATATTAATATTAGATTAGATAGATAGATAATAATGATAATAAATTTGTGAAGGAGTTTGAATTTGAATTAAAGGTGGAGGGAAAGAGAAAGAGAAAAAGAGTTGGAAAAAGTGAAATTGGGAAGAGTGAAAGTTGGGAAGAGTGAAAAGTTAGGAAAGTGAAAAAATTGTTTCATAAAATGACATTAATACCCTTTGACTTTGTATTAGGTAGTCCATGTGTCAATTAATGGTGAGGGCTAATTTTGGAAGTTTAGTGGTGATGTTTTTGTATATATAGATATTAGATTAGATTAGATATATAGAGTCGGGTTCAATTGACTCCAAGAGTAACTTTAAAAGAGTTACTCCACATCCTAATCGTTGATTTAAATCTCATCCAATGGTAGCAATACACCACCAACAAATCAACGGTTAGGATGTGGAGTAACTCTTTTAAAGTTACTATTGGAGTAAAATGATCCCTACTTATATATATATATATATATATATATATATATATATATATATATATATATATATATATATATTCTAAGTAAATCAAATTTAAAATAATAAATTCAAACTACTAATATTTTAGATGTTTTTAATCCACTAAATGGTATCATTTGTTTTTGAAGAATTCAAGTGTGAGTGGCTAAGTCCCACATCGGCTAGGAATGAGCTATGTGAATGACATATAAGAGAGGGAACTCATATACCTAATACCTTAAAGTTTTGGGTAGAGATGTGGTGTCCAAGTCTTTTGATAGAACAATTGGTATCAGAGTCAAGGTTCGGCTCTGTGGGGGAGCGGGGGTGACTCACACTTGAGGGGGAGATTATTGAAGAATTCAAGTGTGAGTAGCTAAGTCTCACATCGGCTAGGAATGACCTAGGTGAAAGACATATAATAGAGAGGACCCATATACCTAATACCTTAAGGTTTTGGGTAGAGATGTGATATTTAAGTTTCTTGATGGTCCATTCATTGGATAGCTCGGTAATTCTCTTCGTGCTCCCCGGACTCCCCAACATTTGTAATATTTAATTATATTTGTAATATTTAATTAGTAGATACGAAAAAATAATGAATTTTTAAATTGAATTATAATATTGTTTATGCTATTTATTATTTTTTGCTGTTAAAGTGCGGATAACGGGGGGCACTTGGTGCCCAGAGAGTACGAGGACGAGCACTATAGTGCCCTGCCCATACATGTGCGGGCTCGGGTACGGGCACTATAGTACCATACCCATTGGGCACCCATTGCCATCCCTAAGTGTTGGCCCATTGACTTTAGCTATAGAGTCGACTTGCCAGGTTCGATTCCCACAAGAGCCTTGCTATACGTCAGAAGCGACTTTGCTCGTGAATTCCGGGAAGAGACTTGTCTCAAATTGTTTTCCTTGAAATTACAAGGACTTCACCATTAACAACTGTTGAGAATTTACCGCAGTGAGAATTCTGCAGTAACCAATGCAACAAAGGCACGGTTTTGCGGACTAAAAAAAAACCAAAGAAGATTCAAACGCGAGAAAACAATGTTACAGATTTGATTCTTTGATTGAGATCGATCCTATAATGTCTAACAAGCAAAACGCACAAAGATTTGAAGTTCAATTTCACACGGATTGTGAAATTGGTCTCGAATCCCCAATTTTCTGCCGATGAACCCTAATTTGCAATTATGAACCCTAAAACCAAAATTGAACAATTGCAGTGAAATTAAATGACACAAAGGAAATGTTTACCCAGTTCAGCATCAGATTGATGCCTACATCTGGGGGACCAAGCCAATTTGCTTGTCCAATTGCATTGAATCTTGAATTGAAGGTTTACACTTTGAATATGAATTCCCAATGGTGTTTCCCCCTCACAACCCAATTCCCACGAATTTCCCAGTCACTCTTCACACTCCCAATTCTGTTGTTCTTGTTACAATCATACAAAGAAAGCTATTTATAGCATTACAAGTTTGGCGCCTAACTTGCAATGCAAGTAACTAACATAACTAACTTTTAAACCGAAAGTAACAACTTGATGTAGATGTTTCTGGTGAGCTGATAATGACACTGAGTTGCCACGTGGGATCCACCTCAGGTGTGAGCTAGCCAATGGAAGTACCACATATTCAACAACAACCAACATTTTCCTTCCCACGACCATAGCTCGGTGTGGCCAATGCGGGATTCATTTCTAAGAACCAAGTGGATATTAGTTTTCCGTTCAAAGCGTTGAGACACTATATGAATAACCAACAATAGTCCGTACTAAAAAGAGTATAGAAACGGTATGCAGAATGAAATTCTGTTTCGGCCGTTCGCTTTCTTAATTCCACAACCCCATTTTCTAGTTCTCACTATGTTAGACTTCCGTATCTCTTAGCTCGTCAACTGAGCTACCTACTTGGAATAATTTTAGAATATCATCAATTAATACGTGTCTGGATGTGAATGATTGGGTCTATAGTTATGGCATGGGAGTGTAGAATTCTATGATAAGATTCGGAATGTAACGGGGTAAGTGAGATAACGTTTCTAAGGCTGAGCTTGGTAGACATTTTATCTCACTACATGAATGAGACTCTCCACCCACCTTTTGTGTTGGCTTCTTGTACCATTTTGTGAGACAATGACGCAATTGGACTAACACTTTCTTTTTTGTATTCATTGAAGTTGGGGTCATACAATGTTTAGTTTTTTGCATTTATGGTTATGGTGCTGTTCTTTCCTTCAACTTCCATTGTTTGGAATTGGTGGTTACCTTCTCGGTTACATAAATTCGTTTATACATGAAAATTTAGGGTGAAAAGGTTAAGTACAAGTACATGGTAAAAGTCTTCCGACTATTGGTTGTATTGATAATTTCAGCGACATAAGAACAATAATTGGATGTAACCGTTGTTGAGAATTCAAGTGTGAGCAGTTAGTCCCACGTTGGTTAAGAATGAGCTATATGAAGGATATATAAGAGAGAGGACCCACATACCTGACGCCTTAAGGTTTTAGGTCCAGATGTGTCGTCCAAGTCTCTTGGTGGTCCGGTTCATTGACTAGCTCGTTGTTTGTTGCTCCCGGTGCTTCCCCAGACCCCTAAAGTTTTTATGTATTATCTGAATGAAAAGTTAAATAGAGTGTAGGGTAGTAAGTACTGAACTCAAACTTCACTTATCCATATTACAATCATCAATGACCACTAAATGGTGAAGAGTGAACACACTGAAACTCATCATTAAAAGGCACTCTATGAACACAATTAATTCTTCAAATCTCTGTCTCTGTGAACTCTCTTGCATGCAAAAGCCTTCCACTCCACAACTAGAAAATGTCACTTTCTCACACATAATTCTTATTGTGCTCGAAGAATAGAATAGATATGGGTCTGCATAGAGTGTTATTACGTTTGTGTATACGCTATTGGATATTTTCATCACTTTGTTTCATTACCAAATGTAACGGTTCAGATGTTAGTGTGAAATTCTTGAAAGCTCCCCATGCATTCTCTCATTTGAGCTCAGCAAAATTTACATTTGAAGTTCTTAATTCTAGCAGTGACCTCCCTTGCTCAAATTGCAGCCTCAGTTGCAAGGTTTGTGTATCTGTAAATTAATATGGCTAGTCAATTAGTAGCTGATTCTTTTTTCTTTTTTTTTTTGTGATACTACTAGAACTAATTTTTTATTTTCTTTTTGCAGCTGGATGATGGAAACAAATCAAATTGTACAAATAGAAGAGTTACATACTCGAGATTGCGCGATGGAAATCATAGTTTTGAAGTTTGCACGAATTCACATCAAGGAGTAGTACTTGGCTGTGCTAGTTATAATTGGACTGTTGGTTAAGAAACCTTACTTCATTCCTTATGTTTCACTTGTGAAATTCGGTGTGCTATTTTGTTTTTCATTTGATACATATTCATAGCAGTGTTTTATTTTTTTTCAGACACAATTCCTCCAACAGCATATGTTACAGCCTCAAAAACTTTCACAAGTTCTTTAAATGTTTCAGTAAATATATCTTTCAGTGAACCTTGTATGGGTGAAGGTTTTGGATGCAAGTCTGTGAATGCTTGCAATGTAAGTATGTGGCCATCTAATTGCATTGTCTTAAGAATCTTAACACAGTAATAAAACAGTTATTAACTTATTGCTGTTATATTTCTTTACAGCTTCTTGTTTATGGTGCTGGTCAAGTTATACCATCTACCTTTAGTATTCTGCAGCCAAACCTCTTGTATAGTGTTCTTGTTAGTTTATCCTCTACAGTTCAATATGGCCGAGCAATCCTTGTAATGGATAAGAATTTCTGCACCGACATCGCTGGTAACAGCTTTACAAGAATGCCAAATTCAAGTGTTTTTGTACATTTTGGTGAGTGTTATCTTTTATTATGTTATAGTGGTAGATATCTGATAATTCCTGAAGATTTGGTACATCATTTGTGTGATTACTTTATGGATATACTTAACCATGTGCATATAGTGCTTGTACCCTTAAGGATGTTAACATAATATTATAATGCAGTAGCATTTTAGATTGCACTTTATGGTTATAAGGTGTTTGTGGTTAGTTCGCTGAAAGAACAAATTTCTTTATCAGTTTTTTATGTTAAAAGTTTTGGTTTGCTTCTATGGTGAGGGTGATCTACAGACAGAAGAAGGGTTTACGTCAACACCAGGACTCACGTACCTGAAAAACTACTTCAAATTAACAGTGAAACTAGAACAGTACAGGCAACTAATGACCATAGGAAGCTAAAGTTATATTTGTACTTCTCAGCTCCAGTTTGGAATTCATCTACAGAAATTATGAATTCTCTCAAGATTAGTCGTGGTTCACTTCTTCCAACTGGTGCAGATAGTCTAGGAAATCGGAGATTTGGATTCATGGTTAGTTGATTCATGGATGTGTAAATCTTATGCTTATTTCAAGTGTATCTCTTCTCCTTACACTTCTTTTTTGGTCAATTTTTATTGCAGATTGCTAATATCTCCTCAACTACTGCTATAATCTCAGTTGACTTTGATTCAAAGTCTATAATAACCAGACAAGGGACTCAAGTTTCTCCAACTGCACCTGTTACTTTTCTCTATGGTACATGTTAATGATGTTATCCACCAAGAAAATGTTACTTGGATTTATATGCTAATATATGTACATGGAATTCAGATTCCAAGAGGCCCGCGGTGATGTTGAGCACATATAGTATGAAGACAAGAGATCACAATATCCAAATATTAATTGAATTTGTGAAGCCTGTTTTTGGCTTCAATACCTCTTGCATATCAATTTCAGGAGGTTCATTAAAAAGGCAAGTATTTTGTTGACGTGCATTTTCGATAATGTTGTATAGCACTTTAGAGTGTATACATACTAGTAATACAATATGCCTGTATGTGTAAATCGCTGGATCTCTCTCTATTTGCATCATTTAAGTTAGAATTATGGGAAAGCCAAATGCTAGTTGGTACTTAGTCCTGTCTCTCACAACCTTCAATTTCTGTCTAGTTTACACGAATTAAGATGGAGCACATACATTGTTGAGTTACAAGCAGATGATGAACTAGTATTTATCAGAGTTCCAGAGAACGTAACTCGTGATGTTGCCGGAAACAAAAATCTAGCTTCCAATGTTCTACAAGTGAGGCACTGTAAGATTCTTTTATATATGCCGTTTTAGTAATTGTGTTGTTTTTTACTGATATTATATTTTATCTGTCTGATGATCATTCCTAATATTACTTTTTTTTGACAGAAGATTCCTAATATTATTATTATTATTTGGATGCATGTATTTAAAAGTTGTCACCCATTTGGACGTCTTTATGATTTCATGCAGACTCAGTACCTCTCATTTCTTCTGTGGTTTCTGCATTTGCAACTGCTTCTTTTGTGCTGACATCGATTGCTGCGGGACTGCTTACTATCTCAACTGCAAGCCTTCAATCTGTTGGTACATTTATAAGATCGTCTTCTTTCTTGATCGTTGATCCAGGAAGGAATCTTTTTGTAAGATATTGATCTTACTTTAATAGTTTCTTGCTTATCAGTTACCACCCCATGAATTTGTGGGCAATGTGTATTGAGAATGAATCTAACTGAATATCTAACTCATGCGGCTGTTGCCAAGGTACTTAAGTTGGCAGTGTTTGATGCGCCTGGTGTCATGGCACCTGCCATGGCATTGATGCTTTTCCCTACTAATGTGCACATTTATGCATTGAAGTGTTGTTTAAAGTAAGGAAAAAGTAGCATATATGAATTATTTTAGCTGGTATGGATTTGTTTTATATTAATGATTTTACTATATTTAACTTTTATGCCTACACCTTGCTTCAAAAAAAAACTTTTATGCCTACCCCAATTGAAGGATGAATATGAGAATGCCTCCAAATCTTAGATGATAGTAGGTAGTTTGTTAAATTCATGGCCAGAGACAATGTTTCTTCTTCCTATAGAAAGAATGTACTTGATCTCAGACTTCAATTTTTCATAGTTTGGTAACATGAAATTATTTTTTTACAATATCTTGAACTTTATTGTTTCAGGTTATTAAACATTTAAGCAAATCACCAAAATACCTTATGTTCTAGTAATGATAATGGATAGAATACCACATTGATCAAGTTACTTTTGTTAATGATGCAGAGAATTATGTGCCACATTCAGGTCTTTGCACTAGCTAGATGGTTATCAGTTAAGTTGCCGGTTGAGTTTTATGAATTTTCCAGGCATTTGCAATGGACCATACCCTATTTTTCTGTTCCATGGGAAAATGGACCTATGAACTTGTCCATGGTAGGCTCTAGTCCTTTTGGGAGCTCTAGTTCTTTTACCAAAGATTCAGCAACAATCCCAAACAAGCTGTTGAGCAAGAATTTGAATTATGGTGCTTTAGTTTATGGATCACCACTTACTTCTTCAGAGTACCAGCAATATTTTGAGGTTAGAAAAAGTTAATTTATTTATCCATCTTGCAGAGGAAGTTAACTTCTTATCCAAGTTATTTAGAAATAGTCAATGTCCTTAATAGTTAAAAACAATGCATACCTGCAGAGCGAAAATGTGAAGCCGGAAGCTGAATATATCTTGGATTCACGACATTCCAGTGGGTAAGTTATGTAAATTTCAGTATTTTATGATCATGTTATGAAATTAGAGCTTTCATTTTAATATAAAAAGATCATAATTAAGATAAAAGTACTGGAACACAATACTTAATGGGTTTGCTATTAAGATGTGTTAATCCGTGCTAGTAACTAATGAACACAATTTTTATTAAAATATCGAGCATATTGATTTGCAATGTCTTGAGCTTGTTACTCTTTTGTTGTTTTTTTACATCTTGTGCACAATAATAGAAAGACATTCTAAGAGACAAATAAAGACACACTCTCTGATTACATAATAACAATTAACTTATCAATCAGATTCATTGTTTTTATTGTAGATGGACAGATTTTTCTAGAAGCATGTTTTGGCTAGCGGTGATTTGTGGCGGTTTAATGGTTCTGCATGCTTTGCTCCTCATTGTCCTTAAATTTGCTAAGAGAAATTCTGACAAGCATAGAACTGGAACATATGGAGCACTCATATTCCCAAGATTTGAGATATTCCTTTTATTTTTAGCACTGCCTGGTATTTGCAAGGCCTCAACTGGCCTTATTAGAGGTAATTAAATTTAATTCGATTATTTTGTCACCTCACCCTTAGTGTGGGCAATCTATACAAAACATTATGTTTGATTTTTTTTATAAATGTTTGCATGGCCTTAGGGGGAGCTCCTTCAGCAGTGGCAGTTGGCATTATACTGTTGATTTTTGTGTCTATAGTGCTTTTAGCTTTGTTCTTGTTCCTATCAGTTGGAATCACATTTGGAAAACTACTCCAATACAAGGAAGTTCATCAAGAAGGCGAGACATTTCACTGGTATCAAGAGCTTGTAAGAGTAACTCTGGGGCCAGGTAAGAGAGGCCAGTGGACATGGAAAGAACAACCTAAATCTGCTTATCAAACCATCATTGGCCCTCTTTTTGAAGACTTAAGAGGTCCTCCAAAGTACATGCTTTCAGTGATATCTGGTAGCAGTCTTCCAAGTCAAAACGACCGAATTATTGCCTCTGATGATGAAACAGAAGATGCAGAAGCACCTTTTATCCAAAAGCTGTTTGGAATTCTCAGAATATACTACGTGTTTCTCGAATCCATAAGGCGTGTTTCGCTGGGAGTTTTGGCAGGCGTTTTTGTTCAGACTCGATATCCAAAGAGTCCAGTGATTATCATGCTGTCTATGACCTCTTTTCAGCTATTCTTCATGGTGCTAAAGAAGCCTTTTATAAAGAAAAAGGTTCAGTTAGTTGAGATAATCTCACTCACCTGTGAAGTTGCTTTATTCGCTAGTTTTTTACTGCTCTTGAAGAAGGACTTTTCTGTGAGAAGTGAAACTAAAATTGGGATTTTCATGCTTGTGCTGTTTCTAGTGGAGTATTGTTCCCTGATTACTAATGAGTGGTATGCTTTATATGCACAAACAAAGCTGCTGGACCCAGAGGAGAAGTCATTCATGGAGGGTTTGAAAATTGCTTCCATTGGGCTTCTTTTGTATTTCATCCCTCAAAAATGCATAAAAAACTTGGAAAAGAAGTTACCACAAAATGGTCATGTGAATGGAGAGGGTCGAGACAATGGTTTGGGCGCCGAAGAAGCAGGAGCTCACGCTCGGACAGTAGGAGCTCAGGTACACCAGATAAAGCATGGGTGAAACGACTTAGGGAACTTACAAAGAGTAGCCAAAATGATCCTTCCACTAGCAGCACTACTAGATGGAGTGGTTTCTGGGGAAACAAGAGAAGTGGGAGTTCTTCTTCTGATTACAAATCGAAACCAAAGACGTTGTACGAAGATTTGGAAGCCATCTTTGCTTCCAAGTGAAAGTCATAAATAATACAGAAAACATAGTTGGAGTTGTATTGTATGTATGTGGATTTTTTTTTTGATCGAAATATGTATGTGGATTTATCCATCCATTATTTAAACCTTGTTTCCGGTGTCTAGATAATGTACTATTTTTACTTTTGTTTGCATATTTGCACGTTCTGTTCCACATAGACATACTTGATCGTAAATTCGTGTGAGAGCTCATCTGCACTCCCTACAATTTTTTGGTTAAACTTCTTTTTTCGAAATATTTATTTGACTAGGATTTATTTGATACCGCTTCTTGTTCAGGAGCCTCCTACACTTGCCGTTCCATCATTAAAGTTGTTGATTTATTGAAGGACAGTTATATCAACCATATTGGTTGAGGTGATGTGTTCTATTGTATTCGAAATGGCTTCACAAGATTGTGTGATAATCTTCCTTACATTGACATCCACGATATTGATCTATGATCCTTTTAGGCAACTACCGTTTATGGGGTGTTAATAGTCACAAACTTTTTTCCAAAGATAGTAACCCATCTAGGCAAGCTTTTATTTTTGCACGTGTTTTTCCCAACCCCCTCTTTCTCACCAGTCACCACACACCCCCAAATCTCAAAAATTTCAATTTTACTCTTACGTTGAACGCACTCCCAAACGTCCTTACACAATGTTTTTTGACGGGTACAGTAGGAATGTACAAAATAGGTACGATAGGGAAGGACCGAACATGTACTGCAACTCTTAACAGAGCATCCATTTGTTTCACTTTGGTTAGGCAGACAGAGATCAAACCGGTTTGGCGGGACGCTGTCGGACCTGTTACAATTTCAACACATACTGCAAGACATAAGACACGACACGAGGCAACCGTACCGATTCGCAAGCTTGGTGTCGAACCCGTGAAATCCCAGAAATAAAATAAGGATGCACTTGAGAAGATTTTTATTCATTAAGGGTGTTTTTGAGATTTCATATGGTTTGAGGGTGCGTGAGTAGTATGTGGGGTTTGGGAAAAACATGTAATTTTTTTTACCGAGTCAACGGCGCTTGTTTTTAAGCCGGAAACCTCACTGATTCAAAATTGTCTTGTTGCAAGTCACATTTCTAAAATTTCCTTCTCGTTCTTAATTCTTTGCGCAAACTACAAATTCCATAGATGTTATCTCATCGTTCTATCCGAGAGTCTAAGGCGTAGACGACAGCGATCGCCGATCTTCACACTACCCAAATGAACCAAACCCTAATTCGGTTTTTGTTCTTAAATTCTTAAATCCCCTGCCAGCAAGCAGCTTCGAATTTCAACACCTGTCCTCTGTTTTCAGCTCAGTTCTCTCCCAATCTAACACCTATCAATAATTCCCAAATCTTCAAGTTTTCTCTCTTCGTTTTGTTCCCTTTTTACTATATATATACAAAAAATGGGGTCTAGGTTTAGTACTCAGATGAGTAAAGAAGAGATGGAAACCGCTTTGAATAAGGCTAAGGAGATTGCATCCTCTTCCCCTGTCTTTGTCTTCAGGTATTTTATTTCAATCTAATCTAAGTAACATCTTTTCGTTGATAAACTTGTTATTTTAAAATTAAGTTCAAATGGCTACAATTATAAATTATTTGCAGCACAATCAATTTCGACATTTTCGTTCAAATGGCTACAATTATCTCATCTTTTCGTTGATAAACTTCTAATTTTGTAACTTTTTGTGTGGCAGCAAGAGTTATTGTGGTTATTGCAAGCGGGTCAAGGATCTGCTCCAACAGCTAGGAGCAAAACACAAGGTGCTTGAATTGGACAATGAAAGTAAGTGTGCTTTCAATCTTGTCTCAATCCATCTCATATTCTCATGCTTGGTCTATTATATTATATTATATTAATTAATAGGAAAAAGTTTAATAGTACCAAAGCTTTTTTTGGACAAAAAGAAACGAATTTCTGTCCACAGTTAGATCATGTGTTGGTTTTCAAATGTCTTAAGTTTTTATGTTTTAAAAAAATTGAATTCATGGCATCCTTGTGTATTCGTACGCTACTTCCTTAGTAACATACTATTACTAATACCAGTTTCCTTTAACCAACAACGAGTGACATAAGCTAGTTTGAGACACGAGGTTGATCCGGTGCTTTTGGAATGGATAAACTCGGTGTTAACCGGTGTGAAATTTGTTCTTAAACACGAGCGGAGAATAGTCTTTCATTGAAAGGCTTGAGACACTTCGTGTGTATCCATCAATGGTCCCATTAAAAAATATCAGTTTCATTTTCTTGAGAATTGTCCTGTATATCTGCTTTTTCCAAAAGTTGAAGGACCTCTTTCGATGTCCCTCTTTTTGTCTTTTTTTGAGATTATAATTGTTGTCCTTCTTTAGGTCATGTCTTGTATTTGATGCTTTCCACCTTTTAAGTTTTCAGATTAGTTAGTTCTGAATTTATGTAACTGGAGGTAAATTGACTGGTTCGTAGCACATCTCTGATATTTTATGCATATATGGTAAATGTAATGTCAAAAAATTGTGTCCCTCAAAAAATTGTCTTTAGTTCATTGTTACTTTGCTTTATCATATAATATTGCATGAGTAGCATTTGTTTCCAGCTTTTCTTTTTTGCATTATGACGATCAGGAAGAATTAATATGCAAGAATTTTCTTTGGAATGGAAAAATATGTTAAAGTTGTTAGTTTGCCTTAATGGCAGTGGGGGAGTTGAGCCTATGACTTCCTTATCACTCCAACTCCTATGTCCCTCCCCAAACCACCTTATCACTCCTGATTAATATGCATGAATGAGAAGTTTACATTGCCCATTAAATCCAAAGTGGGGTCGATTTATCTTCTTAATGGATGGCTGTTAACAGTTAACTATTACTTTCAAGAAACTATTCTTCTGTCAATTCTATGGTCCCTGCATTAATGATAATTTTCTTTGCATATTTGAAGGTGATGGGGGTGAGATTCAAATGGCTTTGGCCGAGTGGACAGGGCTTAGGACCGTGCCTAACGTGTTTATTGGAGGCAAGCACATTGGTGGTTGTGACAGTAAGCTTCTTTTCTATTCGGTGCAAAACAAATGTTGACATTATCATGTTTTTCTTTTGTGTCTGGCATTTTTTAGTTATCCTTTGTGTCTTGCAGCTGTTATGGAGAAACACCGTTCAGGTCAATTGGTTCCCCTTCTCAATGAGGCTGGAGCCATCGCCAATAATAACTCTGCTCAGATCTGAACAACCACAGAATGCTTTCTTTACGTGAAGTGAAATAAGGAGAAACTAAACATTTCTGGCTACCGGCCTTACTTTTTATGAATATAAAGCGCAACAATACAAGCATGTGTAGTGTAAACACACTTTATCTTCTTGTGTATAAGAGAGCCCCAATCATTAGATTACGATGCATAAATGTTTTATTATGAGTATTAAAATGTATCGTTGTGTCAATATTTTGATGATTATGTGACTTTCGGAGAATTGTAGCATAACATTTCAATATAAAAATTATGGCTAAATTGCATTTTTGGTCTTTTTAATTTTGATCAAAGTTTCAGTTTGGTCATTTATCTTTTTTTTTTTTCACATTTGTTTTTTATGTTTTAAATCTGTGTCAAAGTGGTCTTTTAGGTCTGATTTGTTTCAGTTTGGTCCTTGATGTGTTTTTGTTTTGAAGGACCAAATTGAAACATATCATACCAAGTGGATTTGATCGTGACTTGCAATGAGAGGAGGTCCATTTTAAACCCTCTCCCAAACTGATCTTGTGTGTTGGTCGGGAGATCTGGTATCCTCTTCTTCCTCCTCCGGGCTTCTGGGAGCTGAAGCATAATGGCTCAGTTGGCAGCAATGATAATGGCTTAGTTGGCAACAATGGTAGGATTGCTGGCTGTGGAGAAGTCCTCATGATTTTAGAGGAGAATTTGTGATGACTTTATCTTAGTGCCTTGACCCTTGTTCTGCTATTGAAGCTGAGCTCTAGGGTGTGCACGCATTGCATGGAGTAAAGGCTTCAAGAGGATCATAATTGAATTAGACTCTGTTTTGGCGGTAGAACTACTCACAATGGGAAATACTCATATAAAAGAGTATCATAATTGAATTAGACTCTGTTTTGGCTGTAGATCTACTCACAATGAGAAATACTCATAAAAACTGATCTGGGGCATCCATGACACTTTTTTTGGGTGAGAGAAAGGGGGTTACACCTCAAAAGCAAGACCACTACAAAGCGAGCAACCCCTCTTTATCCTCTTGGAGAGCCAATTGGATAAAACTGGGGGCAGAATCGTAAAACATAAAATTACAACTTGAAGATAAGCTATTTTTTGCTAACAAGTCAGCAACACTATTATGGTGCCTAGACACTTTTGACTATCTAACCTCTACAACAGTACCGACCAGATCATGAATGCTATCAATAATTGAGGAGGGACGGTGATGTGTAGTTGGAACCACTTCAACCACATCCAGAGCTGCTTGAGCATCTGATTCTACCATGATGTTTTGTATTCCTCGTCCCTTCGACAAACAGAGCCTGTGATACTGAGCCCACACTTATGCTTCGATCACTTTTTATGTTTAATATAAAAATGAGATTATATTGATCACTGTTTACACGTCGTGACCCAAAAACAAAACAATAATTGATAAATAGTAAATATATTTTTTAAAATTTACGTGTTCAAAAGTAAATAAAATTTACGTGACCCAAAAGGAGTTTAATATATATTTACGTGAAAAAAAGGAGTATAATACAAAAATAAAATTATCAACTAATGTAAAAAATTGAAAATTGATTAAAGTAAGAAATACAGAATTTAATATAAGAAAATACAGAAAAAACTTTAAAAAACAAAAATTAGGAAATTCATAGTTAAAACTATATATTTAAATTAATAAAAAATGTTGAGAATAATTAATAATTTTTTTTATATATTGTGTCAAAAAAATATTTACAAAAAAATAAAATTATATATATATATATATATATATATATATATATATATATATATAATTTACAAATATGTAACATAATCATGTCAAATTTGTTATCTTTTTGAAAGTCAAATTTGTTATAGTTCAACATCAAATGCATTAAAATTTATCATATCTATATATTTTCCTAATTTATTCTTCAAACCAAAGTATCATCTTGCATAAATCTCTTGAAGGGAGAGCTTTGCCGCCAATTGTGGTCCTACCCGACTCGAGGGATTAGTCTCTGCAATTGCGCGCAGAGGATACTCGATTTATACCAAAAAAATTACAATCCCCTAAATTACTGAGATCTATTTAAGTGGTCGACTTCTCATATATTTTCATACGCACCGACAAGATATAAATCCCCTAACCAAATGCGGTAGTTAAGAAACTAAGGTATTGTTTGGAACGCAAGAAAGTGGAGGGATGGATTCTAGTAGGATAGAAAGTTTTTAAAATTTTGTGTCTTCCATCGTTTGGAACTAGAAGTAAAGGTGGAGGAAAGATTGGTTTTTGGTGGAGCCCACTAAAAATGTGGTTCCACCTAAAATGAGAAGAAAGTGATGAAATGACAATACTCCCGTTTGTTCTTCTTATATATATAATATCATAATCAAATAAATAGATTTTTTTAATTAAGGATAGTTTTGTAATTTGCTAAATACCTTTCTTTCTTTCCTCTCACTTTCTACACTACTTTCACTCAAATCAAACAACTAAATAATCCTCTCACTTTCTACTCTCTTTCTCCTCACATTCATTCCTTCAACATTCTTTCCTTCAACTTTCTTTCCTTTCACCATCCAAACATAGCATAAAGTATTTATCACTTTTATTTTTTCTTGAAGTAGGTATCTATCACTTTTGATATATCGTGTTGATAATATTTTCCTATATTTAATCATGCTATGAATCGATATCGTATTTTGGGGAAACGATCCTTAAAAAATCCCTTTTGGAAGTATCAGTGCCCGTCCGATCCGTTAGCCTCCAACACCGTAGCGGTGTAATGGCTCACACTCTCTTCTCCACACTCTCTCCCCCTTCCTCTTCCTTCACTCTCCGCCTTCTCCCTCCCAACCTCACTCTCAAAACCCTTTCCCTTCCGCATCCAATTCAGAGGTCCACCTCCTCCATTGCCGCCGCTAACATCGCCGTTTCACCGTCGCCAGTCTCGTCCATCGTCTCCGTTAGCCAGGTCCGTTCCGTCATTTCATTATCGCTGTTTCCTTTTATATTTGCCAGTTTCATTGATTCGAAATTTAATGCCTAATTCCAGCTAATCGAATCGCTGATTAACGGTGTTGATTTATCGGAAACGGAAGCCGAAGCGTGTCTTGATTTGCTCCTTAGCGAGGCTGATGAGGCTTTGATTAGCGCCGTTCTTGTGCTTCTCAGAGCTAAAGGAGAAACTGTTGATGAAGTAATAAAGTAACTTTAATTCTTCGCCTTCAATTTTTTGTACTAAATTTTGAAATAATTGAGGGGGCGATGATTGAGATATTTTATCTTTTTTATTTTATTTTAAATGTGGATAGGTTGTGGGGTTAGCAAAGGCTATGATGAAACATGCAACGAAAGTTGAAGGTTTGGTGGATGTTGTTGACATTGTTGGCACAGGAGGGGATGGTGCAAACACTGTTAACATTTCAACTGGAGCTTCCATTCTCGCTGCTGCTTGCAGTGTCAAAGTTGCAAAGGTGTGAGTGTGTTTGTGTTGGTGTTGTAGTGGTGTGAATCTGTTATTGATTGAGTTGCTGTTCTGGTGTGTGATTTGATTGATTCCTTATTGCAGCAAGGAAGTCGGTCGAGTTCCTCTGCGTGTGGAAGTGCAGATGTGTTGGAAGCCTTGGGAGTTGTTATTGACTTGGGCCCTCAGGTTAATGCAAATCTCTTTGTTATTGACATTGAGAAACTTGACAGTGCGTGTTTGTGTCTGTGTAACTAATAGAATTTCTCAAACAAAAATTGTTATTGATCAATGCATTTAGTGATTTATTTTTCCGTTAATGCAAATCAGGGGGTTAAGAAATGCGTGAATGAGGTCGGAATTGGGTTTATGATGTCTCCGAAGTATCACCCGGCTATGAAGATTGTTAGGCCCGTAAGAAAGAAGCTAAAATTAAGGACTGTATTCAATATATTGGGTCCAATGCTAAATCCAGCACTGGCACCGTATGCAGTTGTTGGAGTATACACCGAAGACTTGGTAAGTTACATAACCTGGAATTGATCTGTCGTATATTCAATCAATCTTACTTCCTATTAAGAATACCTAATCAAGATAGGGAGAAAATAAGAATTTTATTTGTTCATAACACTAGCAGCTTGAAGGTTGATGATTGTGAAAGCATCCTCACATTGAAGTAATTGGTTTACATTAAAAAAAAATTGAATGACTTCAATCCTCCTTTGTGTTCTATCAACCTATTAGTTATTTTTCATTCTTCATTCTTTAACCTGATGTGAAAAACAATTGAGCTCCGGGATTGAGGTTCTGTTTCCTGTTTATTTTTCACAATCTTTCTAAATTGTATCAGTATCCTTCAAAAGAAATGTAAATCATCAATTATTATTTTTTGACAAAAAATAATCAATTAACTGAATATTTCATTTTGCTTAAAAAAAACTGAATATTTCATATATATTGATTGTATCTGCTCAAATCAGAACTTCTTAATTGCCTAGATTATCCTGTTTTTGTTGAAGAGATTGTAGCAAAATACTGAACTTGACATGTTAGATTGACAAATAAACCTTGTGGGCTATGCAGCTTCTTCTTTCTTGTTTTTATTTTTTTGCACTTATTGCATAAACCTTTGATTTTGTTTCTTGCTCTTTTTCTTCATCTCTGTTTACCCCTAATAAGTTATCTGTCTTGCCCTTTTGGACAGGTCTTCAAAATGGCTAAAGCACTTAATAGATTTGGCATGAAAAGAGCTTTAGTTGTCCACTCTGAAGGTTTGGATGAAATTAGTCCTCTTGGTGAGATACCTTGCTTGTTTTACATCTGTAAATTGTTATTTGACATACATAGGTGTCTGAAACTGATTTGAGCGCTACCTTCTGATTTGACTTTACCTGCAGGACCTGGTCTAGTGCTTGATGTTACTCCCGAAAGGATTGATAAGTTCTCATTTGATCCTTGTAAGCATATATGATAATTTATGGCTGTTGTTTAATTCTGTTGTGTAGCAATTGGGTGCTGTAAGGGATCTTTTACTGGATGTGCATACTTTTGCACTCTTTTCATTGGATTGTTTATTGGAACAGTGGATTTTGGCATTCCTCGGTGCAATCTTGAAGACTTAAAAGGTGGTGACCCGGCATACAATGCAGAGATTCTAAAACGTGTTCTTGGTGGCGAGAGGGGGCCTATTGCAGACGCTTTTGTGAGTATCTTTGTTTTTTGATCTTTTAAAAGCTGAAAGAATGATAATTATGTGTGTTTATGGTACGGTGCTGACCAAGAAATGGAAAATATAATGATGCTTTCAACGCAACCATGGATAGGAGTTTTTGGAATTATGGTTAAAATGGGATCTATTCTCCTATATCTTAGTTGGACCATTTTGTTTGTTTTATTATGGGCTTAGAGCTCTACTTGACTTCGAAGAAATAAATGCAATATGTAATCATGTCAAATAACCTTGACAGCTATTTTTCTTTTTTCTTTGAATATATGTTTTCTTTCTGAAGAATACTTTGCATCTTCACCAGATGAAAGTTTGATGAAATATAGTTTGTGTGGATACTTTTTCGTCTCTTCTAAATTAAAAGCTCTCTTGCTACTCTAGACTCTAGAGAGCTATTTTACTGAAATCCAATTAGAGGCACATGCTCTATTGTTCTTTCTGTTTCAATTTTTTGTGAAATACTGAATTTCATTATATATCCTGCATTATCTTTGGAATATGGATTTCTCTTTATAACTGCACATTTTGATTATTCTGTACAAAAACATGGCTAGGTTCTCAACGCAGCAGCAGCTCTCCTGGTTGGTGGCCATGTAAGGAACCTAGCGGAAGGGGTGTCTATGGCGCGTGAGACACAACAATCGGGAAAGGCTCTCAAGACTCTCAACTTATGGAAAGATATCTCAAATGTGAGTTTCAAGTGGATCCCTGCATATACTACTTCCATTCCAATCACGTGTTGCTAATTCTTTTTTGACTTCTTTGTTATTTGTAGAAAATAGTGTTGCTAATTCTCTTTTGACTCCTTTGTTATTTGTAGAAAATAGAAGATGACGCGACCTAAGAATATGCCTGAATCATTATGTGAATCAGGTTTGAGGTTTGTGAACTGGATTTAGACAGGGAGGAGCCTGAAAGGTCGCATACTGTACATGTATACAGAAGAGATGTACAAAAAGAATATAATTTATTATTGGTTGTTACTTGTAAAAGTATTCATCCTTCAGAACTGTGCAAAATGTAACATTCCTGATTCCCCCTGTAATTTGCTTGTGAAAATGTATTATGTTTTTTTATCAGTAGTGGAAATGTACTATGTAATAAGAATAGGGAATGTTGTAATTGAATTTTTTTAGTTATAGATAATAAAAAGCCTTAATTTACTTTCAATATTTCTTTTGTGTGAATTTTTGAGCAAATTTAGTTCCTCAATTTGTTAATTGTTATTATCAAGTATTTCCATAATTATTGTACAAAAGTCTTTCTGTAATTTTCTATTTATTTAAAACGCTCAATTTCTCATAATTTGTTTAAATTTTACAACTTTAATCATTTTGATTATTTTAAACTTTCTATTCACAACTCATCAATCAAAATATAAAAAATTTTTGCTAAAAAAACATAAAATTTTAGATAAATGGCTCCAGTGGTCCAGGGAACTTGAGGTTGATATTGTGGAGTGGTGTAAAGAGATACTCTTTTTCCTGTTTGAGTCTTTTTTTAACTTAGTTTTCCAGGTAGGTTTTAACAAAACCCATTGTATTTTTTACACTTACGTCCAAATAATGCCCCATAAGTGCCATTCAAATGTCATAGTGATAGTTATAATTATAAGCAAACTCCACTAGGGAGAGATGCTCATCCCAACTTCCACCACTCTCTGAGACACGCGCTCTCATCATGTCTTCTATGGTTTGGATATTGGAATTCTCTCATATTGGAATAAATTTTTGTAATACTGCGTGTAACATTTATTTTAGTTTTTATGTTGTTCATATTGGAGGAACTAAAATCAAATATTTTATTCATTACAAAGACCCTATTTTGCATGGACTAAAATAGAATAACAAGGACTAAAAATTAAATATTGTATATTTGCAAGGATAAAAATAAAATTTATTTTAATAGAAACTAAAATCAAAATATTATACATTGGCGGGAGTACATATTTAAACTATTTTTTTTGTGAACATATTTAAACTGTCTTACAAATTACTGATAATAGTAATGTATTTATATGACAGACAACTAAGTTGTCGAAAGCCTATAAATATGCAAAAATAATACAGATTGTTACTACTACTGCTGGTGAGGATGTGAGAGACGATGAGGATGCTGGCAGACAAACACCTCCACTACAAAAACTTTTGCAATGGGCAATGAGGATGGAGGAGAAGACAAGAGAAGAGAAAGAGGTGCACAGTGAAGACCATTAGAGAATATGGGGTGTGGGTGTAGCGGAGGTGGGGTGCAGGGATAAAGAAAAAAGAGAGTATGGAGTTGTTAGGGATTAGGGGTAAGTTGTCTTTTCACAACCAACGTGTCATTGTTTTTCTCACCTCCCTCCCTACTCAACGCACACCCTATAACTCTGCGAAATGACTAAAATACCATTAATAAACAAAACGGTTTCCAGCGTATCCCTATTTTTTTCCAGATTTTAAAATTGCAATTTTTGCCAAACACCCCACCCCCTCTTTTTCACATTTTAACAGTTCATTGTTCATGTCGCTCGAACGCAGGTTCTGAAATTTCATCCCCAAACCCTTTAAAATCGATATAAATAACACGCAGAAGACAATTTTGAGAAGCTTAACAGTGTTCCCTCATATCACAATTCTAAATGTTCTATTGTTAACCACCAACCAAATCAAGATCGACAACCGAACCAACTCGGAGGTTCGCTGCAAAACCATTTTAAAATACAGTGTGAGGGGATTTCTGCGCGTGTTCCATGTGAGGATAGTTTGAGAATATTTTAGGTTTGAGAGTGTGTGGTGACTGGTGAGTAAGGGGTGTGGGAAAAGGGACTTGGATCCTCTCATTCTATACTCTCTCAATTATCCTCTACCCTCTCTATTTCTCTCATAAATTCTTATCTTCTCTCTTAAATATATAATTTTAATTATTTTCAGAGAGATAAAAAATGTAGAGAATGATTGAGAGAACGTTAGGAGAGGATCAAATACTCGGAAAAGTATTGGTCAAACCGCAATGGTGGAAAAAAAATAAAAAGTATACTCCTACGACGTCACCTATCTGAGTGGTGCTGAGTTTTTAGACATACAAAGCAAAACAGAGTTGATTGGAATGGTAGGTAAAACAAGATGATGAGATTAACTAGAAACGGTCTTTTTATACCGCTAGGCGCTAGCTAGTAGTACTATTATTTCTTACAACGTAAAAACAAAAACCCGATTCTCCAATTTGTTTCTTTTCATTTATTGTTAAAATAAATATTTTCTTGCATCGTCATCGTCCCCCTCTGTATTAGAGAAGGGGGCTAAAGGCCTCTCACTACTGTGCTCGTTCCTTCCAGAATCAGAGGTTGGCTTTCCCATATTATCTATATATTTATTTTATTTTCAAATTAATTTTTATTTGATCGAGATTGAAACAATGAATGGGCGAGGTGAATTGGCGTCATCGGATCCGTTGGATTCGTTCCCTCGGTTGAGGGTTAGCAAATCAGACGGTGCCTCTCGCTGCTCTTCCTTCGGCGGCGACTCCGAGTTGGAGCGGTACTGCAGCGCCAATTCGATGATGGGGACTCCAAACACCAGCATGAGCATGTGCAGCGCAATCACCGTTTTCCATGATTTCTCTGATAACGATTTTGGTTCCGCTAGGGGTTTCGACGATACCACTAGCAGCCTCGAAAATTTCAGTTTGGGAGGAGAAGGAATAACGATGGAGAGAAATCGCAATGACCGGAAACGGAACTTGAGGTACGGTTCCAGTGGATTGGAGTTGTACGGTGACGCTGGTGATGAGCTTGCTATGACAGCGCTTGATTCGTCGGAATTGATCGGTTTTAACCGAACTGAAGAATCTGATGGGAATGGGAATGGGAATGGAAATGACGATGAAGTTGAAGGAAAAGAGATGGAGAGAGAAGAGGATGAGGACTTCTCTGAGGGTGAGGATTCCATGTTCAACTATGGTAGTGGCTGTGATGGGGACAATGAGAATGAAAATGAGTTCTATTTGCGGAGGGGTGACAATGGAGAGAATGAGTTCTATTCGTCGAGGAGCGAGCATTTATATGCGGAGGCAGAAGTTAGAAACGAAAGTACCTTGTTGATGAACTCTTCTGTGGCTTTTGGTTCACATGATTTGGATGATTTTTGCTACAAAACGGTCCAGTTTCTGCTGTGTCTGATCTGTTTCGCAATCCGCAAGGAAATGACAATAGAGTTGAAGAGGATGGAGTGAGTTCTGGTCAAAAAGAGAAGGATGTGGTCATTGTCAATGAAGAGGTTGATGGAACAAAAGATAATGGCGAAACAGAAGCTAAAGAAGAGGACAATGACAGGGAAATTCCTGCCGCCTGTTGTGAAGTTCAACGTGCTGACAAATTAATTGGCTGCTCTAAGACTTCTTCTATCTGTGAGGGAGATTTTGGTCTGCTGCCAGAAGAAGAACCTCAGAAGAGTCTGAATGTTAGTGATGGTGGGAGTGGGGAAAAGGGGAATCAATATATCAACAGTGATGAAACTGGTGCCACGGTTGATAGCAGAGTTGATCAAAGTTCTTCCAATCCATCAGCCAATGTAGGGAATGTGAATGCAAAATCATTTGAGAACCTTGAACAAATTGTGCTGCCTAACATTGGGGTGAGGAAAATATTAGAGAGCGTTCCCACTTCGACAAATCTCTTAGAAAAAGGTCCCGTGACATCTACGGTGAGCAACAGATCCCATTGTCTTTCAAGTTATCGTTTTCAGTCCTGTTCAGCTTCAACTTCAATTTGTACAATTTTAATTAATTGATATGTTAACCCTACCCAGGATTTTAGATTGTAGTGGTAGAGTTGTGGTCACAGTTACATGATGGCTATTGTGTGATGCAATCACTGTGGCTGCCACAATTGTGGTGTCACGAATGCATTAGGTGATGCTGTTCATGATTTAAAACCTTGTTGGCTTTTATACACATTTCTAAAGACTTGATTGACATTGTAGAAGTTTATTTTGGCCGAGTGTCGAAATTGTTTATTTTTTGCTTTATTTCATAAGGTGTATTCAATTGAAACTAGGCCCTGAAATCTAAATTATTAAATGATTCAATTAGCCTTCTTGTTTTCTTGCTTTTACCGATAACGAAGACCTATTTTTATTTGTTGCCTCATAAAAAAGATGGTGAAAATGCTGTCCAAGACTTACTTGATTGACATTGTGGCAATAATCATTCGACCTATACAAGTTTAATGTTTGCTAAACATTGCAGATAGAGGACTTTGAGCTAAATGAATTCTATGACGAGGTTGTTCAGGACATGGAAGAAATTTTACTCGAGTCTGTGGATTCTCCTGCAGCCAGGTTTGCCATGGGCAACAGAATGCGTGAACCACAATCGTCTATGCCTTTAAGAGATGGTGGGTTGACTGCTTCTACTTCTGGTACAGATGATTCTTACCTGCTAGTTCAACGTCCAAGAAGAATAGATAAGATTGAAGTGGTAGGTGCAAGGCAGAAGAGAGGCGATGTTTCTTTCAGTGAAAGATTGGTTGGGGTGAAGGAATACACTGTTTATAAAATAAACGTGTGGAGCGGCAATGATCAGTGGGAGGTTGAAAGACGATATCGTGATTTCTTAACTCTCTATCGTTACATGAAAGCCTTATTCAATGAGCAAGGCTGGATTTTACCTTTGCCTTGGTCTTTTCTTGACAAGGAATCCAAGATATTTAGAAGTGCAACTCCTGATATAATTGCAAAGAGAAGTGTTCTCATTCAAGACTGTTTACAGTCTATTCTCTGTACCAGGTTCTTTTCAAGTCCTCCAAGAGCATTGGTTTGGTTTTTGTCCCCCCAAGATTCACATTCCGTTTCATCTGTGTCAAACGCTCCAGTGTCTCAGTCTTCTTTCACAAGAGGGGAAAACATTCAAAACTTTTCCACTTTAGGGAAGACTATATCACTTATAGTTGAAATTCCATTAAATAAATCTATGAGGCAATTATTAGAAGCACAACATCACACATGTGCTGGGTGCCATAAGCATTTTGATGATGGAAAAACAACGGTTTGGGATTTTGTACAAACATTGGGATGGGGAAAACCTCGACTTTGTGAATATACTGGTCAACTGTTCTGCTCTTCTTGCCATACAAATGAGACTGCGGTGTTGCCAGCAAGGGTTTTACATCGTTGGGATTTCACTCATTATCCTGTTTCTCAGATGGCAAAGTCATATTTGGATTCTATACATGAACAGGTAATTTCAAAACTAGCACTTGACTACTATTTTGACCTGATAAAATTTCATATGAATGTAAAAGTTAACTAGAAAGAGCATTCGTGGATCAGTAAGCATACCAGAACAAGTTTGTTCTTTTCCTTCCCTGCCATTTTAAGTTTATAATCTTATATATTGTGAAGTTATTTTTAGTATTCACTTAGCACTTTTATCAATGAAATTTCTCCTGCAGCCTATGCTTTGTGTCACTGCAGTCAATCCCTTCCTCTTGTCAAAGGTCCCAGCCTTGCTTCATCTCATGAGTGTCAGGAAAAGATAGGAATAATGCTTCCATATGTTCGCTGTCCATTCCGGAGGACTATCAACAGAGGACTTGGAAACCGAGAGATACCTTCTTGAAAGCAACGACTTTTTGCTCTTAGAGATTTGATTGATCTTTCCAAAGGAGTCTTTGCTGGTTAGCTTATATTTTTGGCTTATTGCATTATTATGTTGAGTATGGATTCATAATATCACATTATTATGAGGTGTAATTGTGCACCATATCATTCTTTTGAAATGGTCTGATAATTAAAGATGTCTCTCTTCACACTGGTAACTAGTCATTACCTGTTCTTGAAATAACTGTTTGAATTGGTAACTTGCATTGCATATGGTATCTCAGCCATGCAACATCGTGAAATTGCTGCTCACAAGAACTTTAAGAATGCGACTACTGTTGTTTTTTTTTTTTTTTGTTAATACCCTAGATTGACCTGCAACCCAAAATATGGGATATACAGCTGTTAATCTGTATCAAAAGGGTGTGTAATTCACTTTCTGAGATCAACATAATTGTTTGGAAGCGGGCATCATGATATATAATTACGTAATTTATATAGTAACTTCATGCACATTGCCTTGTATGTAGAACACAACTTTGCTATTGATTATGATCAGTGGTTAATTTTGAAGTTATGTTACATTTCCTATTATATCTAGTGTTTCTGATGTATAGCAAATGTTATGCAGCACTTCCTGTGATGGTGGAAACCGTGTCTAGGAAAATCCTGGAACATATTACTGATCAATGCCTCGTATGCTGTGATGTGGGAATTCCCTGCAGTGCCCGACAAGATTGCAGTGACCCATCTTCTCTAATTTTCCCATTTCAGGTGTGTATCTGTCAGTAACTATCAGGTTCGCAGTGCACTGCAGATAATAATCGCAGGGCTGGTAATTGTCGATGAAAAATGTGATCATTTAGATTTGGCAGACAGAAAAAGAACTTTTGTTTTGCTTTTTTTTAATAAACATTTGGAGAGAATATGAGAGAAAGGTGAACGGTAATAACTGAGTTGGTGAGATTCATATATAACACTCATCTTATTCTTACAGTACTTCTAAATTTTTATGCTAAATTATACTTTTAGTTCAAAAGTAAATTTAGCAGTTTTGGTCTCTTATCTTTGTTTTAGAGTTCAATTTGGTCCGTCTTTTATTTTTTGTTTCAAAATGGTTGCTTATATTGCAGAGTTGTACAATATGGTCCCTTATGTCAATATGGTGCCCCTTTTTGTTCCAATATGGTCCCTTATTTTACAAAATTTATACCCGTATGGTCCCTTATTTAATGGAGCTGGGAATTTTAATGGATATAGGGGCTACTATATTGTTTTATTAGAGTTAAAAACATCTTCTATTGTTCGTATTCAGAAGTCATTCCACTTATGCTATCCTCTAATGCCTCCACATCAATTTTGTCACTCTGGAATTCTTTTAATCTACTGGAAAGTAACAACCTTAATCTAAAGCTAAATTATCAACAGGCAGATGAGGTTGAAAGGTGCAAAGCTTGTCAGTCGGTTTTCCATAAGCGTTGCTTTAGAAAGCTTGCAAATTGTCATTGTGGGGAACAACTCAGATTGAAGGAGACAAGGAGCTTAACTAACAGAGCAAGCACAAGCCAAAGGGGAGGTGGAAGAGGAGCTTTGGACTTGTTAGGCAGGGGACTGAGTTCTGGGTTGTCACCTAGGTTCCTCTCTGGATTATTTTTGAAAGAAAAGCCTGAGAAAACAAGGGAGCAAGGCGAAAATATCATCTTAATGGGTTCCTTACCAAGCACTTCTTTATGATCCCAACATGTACTTTATTCTTGTCTATCCTTATCTCTAGTGGATCTTCTATACCGTACAATATGTTGCATCTCAGGATGTTTTTTGAATAATCACAATTGTGTATGTAGTAATTTTGTGGGGGTCATTCTTTGTAACAAAATTTCATGTATAGTATCAAGTCTCTTCATTCTTTCCTTAAATATACGCAGTGCGGTTTTTGTTCTATTCATTCATTGGATAGATAGGCTATTCATTCCTTACATAGGCCAATTAATAGATTCCTCATTATGGTCAAATACAATTTCTACTATTGGTATACCAGCTTTTGCAATCAATGGATTGGATTTTGAAGGCAAAATAGGTTGTAAGATGAGTTGGACTTTATGTGAAAAATTGGATTTAAGTGAAGAACATTAATAATACTCATGGAATGGATACAAAACAGAGACGGCTACAGGAAATGAGATGAAGCA
The DNA here is from genome assembly GCA_020916435.1 of Oxytropis ochrocephala. Taxonomy (NCBI): domain Eukaryota; kingdom Viridiplantae; phylum Streptophyta; class Magnoliopsida; order Fabales; family Fabaceae; genus Oxytropis; species Oxytropis ochrocephala. Next base: position 23,860,310 of record CM037089.1, read on the forward strand.
AAAATAAAGCATGTTGGTATTCAGATATTCTATTTCACTACTAAACGTTCAGTGTTCTTCAACAACCTTCATGGGTCATCACATGATGTCAAGGAGAAGTTTATTAGTAGCAGTGAGTAAAAACCAAATTGTATTTATTGCTTTCTCAGCTTCTAATCCTTTAAGAAGAAAAAAGATATACTAATTTGCTATTTATTTATACACCGTGTGAAATCGTATTGCTAAAAAGATTATCTGACTCTTCCTTTTTCCTTCCTTAATCTTGCTTCTTTCTATTGTAAAATTGAAGCTAGTTTGGTTTAGGTGTCATCTTCTAACACATTGATATGAGTCAGGGTAGCGCGTTGACAAGCTATGGTGTTTCAGCTTCATCAACAAAGTGAAAATACCATAGCAAGGAATATGAAGTAATGCCACCGCAAAGTACCTGCAAAATTATTCACAAGCCATAGAAAAAGGGTCCCCAAATTAACCCAAGTAGATTAAGCCAAATATCCAATCATCAGTTTATAACAACATGGAATGGAAACGTGCAAGATTTTTTAGTGGGAATGGGAGAATAAGAGCAATATGGACCAGTTTTGCAGAAGATAATGGGAAAAGATTCTTCATACCATAGTGGAGCAAATGAGGATGACAAGTCAAGAAGTGGATAAGGCCACCTGTTTTTCAAGACAATAAACTTATATTAGACAATGATGTATAAGATATTTTCTAAGTAAATGAGCATCATAACTAAAACAAAGGCTTATACCAGAGATTAATGCAAGCATGAACAATCCACTGGAAAATCACATATGTGACTGTCCATAGGCAAAAGTATCCCATTCGAAACCAAGGGAACGGCTGGAGAGAGCAAATAGAAGAAAGCTAAGAATTTTCAGCTACACAAGCAATGGAAATGGACAATGAAATACAAAGGAGAACTTACCAGTGAATTTAGAGCTGTATCGCCTATAAGAAAAACAGCATTGATTGTGTGCATATTGATTACCAACTGCCACAAGAGTAAGAGGTTTAACTACACAGTTTGAAGTTTCTCAATTCTTTGGTAAGAGTGTGACAAAACTTAGTAATGAGATGAAACTCCAAAATCAATGAGGTCATAAAAAGGACACTTACAAAATTTAGATTGTAATCTTTGATGGTTAGAAATGGAACAATAATGAACCAAAATACAATATCAGTGAGCATTACAGCACCTGCATTTATCTATTCACAAATGAAGAAACAAAAATCAGTTATGCAGTCAATGGAAACAAATCAACAGCAATCAGTGATATAAGAGAATTGAAAAGTGTACCTGAAATATTATTTGAAAAATGTAACCCCAAGTTCCTGCATGTTGGCGAACAAGAACTTCTTCTGGAGCTCCTAAGCCTTTCACTTGGTCTAATGCATTATAGCTTTGTGGAAGTGCATGAACATCATCATCATCACCATCATCCATTCCTTTCTCTGCATCTCCATCCACATTATCAACTTTACCCCTTCTAGCTTTCTTATGATGTTGGTAACATCCATACATTGAGAGGCATGATCCAAGCTGCAATATCAAGCACACAAGGACAATTAATATATAAATAGACAATGCTCTAGTAACATAACTACTAAAGAATAAGGTATACTTAGGATTAGAACCTTTGTACTTACCCCAAAGTAAATGGTGATTGAAGCAAAAGTCCACCTTGTAACAAAAACCATAAAAAAAAGTCAAATCAAATGCTAAAAAATAAGCTCAGAACATACTTAATCAAATACGATCCTATCTCATTATCCTGTGCAACAAACGGGCCCTAAGAGTTGAAATAGGTGTCTGGCTATAAATAGTAGTTGCTTAAATTAACATCATATATCAGGTAAGGCAATTACATTCTTAAAAGGAATGTTTAAATAAACTCCTAACTAATATTTAATCACAATGATTATATAGGCCTTAACTCCAAGGGCATTTCTTGGTCAAAAAAAAAACTCCAAGGGCATTTCAGGAAAGAAAATATTGCAATGATACAATGAATTCCTTCAACCAGCAAAACTGCTATTTTCATTGTAATTTGAGATTAACTCTTCAAAACAATAAAAGGAAAGAGAAGAGAACTTACTGAGTGTAATAGTAGAAAATGTCACCTCCATCAACAACAGCATTGAGTGTGAGAAGAATCAAAAGAACAATAAAAGCAACAATTCTAAAAACCATAAGCCAAGCAGGGTGAATTCCTTTAAGACAAGGTCTCCAAGTTTCATCATCATACAAAGTTGCTGATTTTTCTTCTTCTGTTTCATTTCCTCTACCATTTCTTGCTTTGTTCCTTAACCTCTCATACTTCCATATCAGCAATGATGAGAAGATTATTGAAAACAAAAGCCAAATTGCACAAAGCAAAACCCTCCAATTCAACCAGTAACTCTTAGTGTTTGTCTTTGCAGTCATGATTGGCTGCCATGAACCTTTTGTTGAGCCTGTTAAGAAATTCATTGCAAGTAAGTGATTACTTCACTTCTTCTACTTTTGAAGATTGAATGAAGAAAATGAAAGATTTCTCCTAATATTGATTTATCTCTATAGAAACAAATGAAAAAGAAACCTCAATGATAAAACTAGTCATGTCATCATGAGATTTACATGCATCTGAAAAATAGGAAGAGGTGCAAAACTTATGCAGAACTAAAAAGTTGGAAAACTTGTTGACTCATATTGACCGTATTAATGGTTTGGATTATTATGTAATGATTCCAAACTTGGAGGGATTTTTGAACAGAAAGGTACACCGACAGATTTAATAGTAGATTATTGATAAATGGGTTTAGAAAAGGGGAAATAAAAGGTTGAAACTTGGACGGGAAAGCAAGGCAATGTGGGTACATAGGAGATGAGATGAGAGAAGAAGAGAAGAAGAGAAGATGCTTTGCTTTTGGAGGTTACATATTGAAATTCAGAAAGGAAAGGATTGTGTGCTTTGAGCGCAAGTTTCTTCTTTTCTCTTGATATTTTATATTTTATATATGTTGCCAAAATTTGGTCCATCGAAGGAGGGGCGAGAACCACAAAGTTGAGTATACACGTGGTCAGTCAAATTTCTCTCTATAGAATAGTCACTCGAAAATATATAGATATTAAGCAAAAGTTTAAATTAATCCAAAAAGATGAATGTTATTGTGGAGTGGGGTTATCTAACCTTATTATACTTTATTTATTTTGTGACAGAGAGAGAGACTCTGAAGGAAAGGGAGAAGGCAGTTGCTTGGAGTGTGTGTGTAGTAGTCGTTTTTGTACTATTAAAGAGGGAAGTTCTTAACTAACTTGGGAATAGATTATGGCCTTTGAGGAATGATTTGGAACATGATTGTTGATTTTGAATGATGGCAAAGGGTGATTTGGGAAATGAATTTTTAAGGTTGTTAAAAGACAAAACGGAACAGAAGTGTGGCTTGGAGGAAGCATGAGAATTTTGTTGCTTTGGGAATGGGGCCCACGGTTCAGACCAGCTGGACTACATGACATGACATGACATTGACATCTCCAGCTGGCGCTAACAAATTCTCTACATTCTACACATTTTTGGTAATTTGTTATTCGTACTCTGCGGCGGAGGTAAAAATTAAAGATTGTATTCGACGTATTGCGAGTTTAAACTTTCGATTTAACCATTTTCATATTGTGTTTGTAAATTTAAGAGCCCAGAATGATTAATGTCGTTTAGTCGTGGACGATAGATTGAGAACGTAGTTCGTTAGGAAGGAATGGTTTGGGAACAAATCGTCTCCGGTACTTAAAAACGACGCGACATTGTACTTTTTTCGTCTCAAATTGTTTATTGTTTTAAAGAAAATTAATTTATGCCAAATTGATTGTTGTTTTCGATTTTCAGGACATTTGCTCACGCATCGAAGCCGAGCCACGATCTAACGCCACGCATCCCAAGACAAAGCGCAGAGGGACTAAGACCTTGAAACGCCACTCACTCGGCGGTCAGTAGCGATCGGTCCCACTCCATACCTGCAGGCATCTTCATGAATCGCTTTTATTATGTGGCCCAATTTTAATTATGTAATTCATTATCAATTATTAGCCATGAATGATTGTAGTACTATATATTTCGCCTGAGAGCTAATGGAGGTTGAGCAATTTTCCTATTCACGCGAGATTGTTCATTGTGTTCTCGATTAATTCATTTCCGAAAATAGTTGAGAACATTGGCGCGCCACCGTGGGGCGAAGAAAACTTTTTCCTACGTCCCACAATCGAACTCTAAACCGATTCATCATCACTAGCATAATGGTGACCACGAAAATCGAACAATGGTGGCGCATTCAAAGACTTTGGGGATCCTGAGATTGAGCAATTTGCTTGCGGTGCTCAAACACTACAAGCCCGAATCACGAGACCAAGCCCGTCAAAATGAAGAGCAAGTTCTACGTGCCGGGCTCTGAAGCGAGGAAGTGCGGCTACAAGCTCGAACTACATCGAAATGAGACACTTCGCCCAGTGATCGATGCCACTAGAACACCTCTGCGGGCGTTTGACCTTTTTCCGCTGCTATCCAGTGCTTTCAACTTCCCCACGCTCGAGCCATCCATTGCCACGTCACGATGGCACCGGAGATCCTCTCGATCATGTGGATGCGTTCCAAACGCAGATGATGATCGATGGAGGAACCGAGCGCCATTAGGCGCAAAAAATGTTCGCGGGACTTTAGGTAGCGTAGCCTTGAAATGGTTCGAGGGCTACCGGGCGCTTCGATGGCGAGTTTTGAAGACTTGGCGATCGTTTCATACAACAGATTCTCGTGAAAATAAGAAGAAGCGAATGCTAGCCGAGGACATGTTCGACGTGCGCCAAGAGCCGGAGAGTCTCTCGGGCTACCCCGAGCGTTTCAATAAGTCCACGGTCTTAGTAGATGATCCCGACGAGAGATTCTTTGTGAAAGCATTTATGAAGGGCATCCGCAAATCGGAACCTTTAGTGAAGCCCCTATCCCTATGGAAGCCGAGGACTATGGATGAGATTAGAGTCCGAGCGGAGAAACATATTGACGCCGCGACGCGACATTGCCCTCGGTAAAGATGAAAAGGACACGCAAGCACCGCCGAGGCGCGTGATTTCACCGAGACGTTCTCCACCCGTCCCAAGCGTACACCTACGGCCGTGCGCGACAGGAGCGCACATGCAAAGTCAAAGGCGACGCACCCGCCCCCGAATCGCGGAATTGGCCTTCACACTCTCGAAGGCAAGGCCGTCGGTAATTTTGGACGAAGGACTACATGATGGATCGATACGCCGCCCGTCGCCTTTTGTTGGTGTAATGGGTAAAGAGTGCGTCTTATTATCGCGGTACCACCGGACGGAGGGACATGATCGAGATAATTCTTTGGACACTCAAACAACAAATTGAGCAAACTTCATCCAAATGAGGTCAACTTAAAAAGTACGTCGAGGCGGTGAGGAAGGAAAGCGAAGGCGCAATTTCCAAACCGGCGGTGCAACAATCAAATGTACAAATTTCAAGCGAGGCGATAGAGGTAAACGCCACGAGCATGAGACGGTGACAAAGGAAGAGTTAACACAATATCCGGAGGATTTTCGGAGGGGGAGCTACATCTTCATCCCGAGAAGATATGCAAGATCTATTCTATCGGTTTCCTCTGCGGAAACCACTTATGCTGTGACGATGCGGAATATCCCGCAATTTCTTTTGATGCGCAGGATTTTGAAGGTGTGCGGCCTCATTCAGATGATCCAATTGTAATCTCCGTCACCACCAGCGGTTATTCAATAGCTCGGGTACTGGTAGATGGAGGCAGCTCAGCTAACGTTATGTATTGGCCGTGCTTCGAAGGTCTAGATTTACCGGTGGAGGCACTTAAGAGCTATCCTGGAACTTTGGTAGGATTTTCTGGTGAACAGGTTGAGGTCCGCGGCTACATGGACCTGAGAACAACTTTTGGCGAAGGAGAGTCGGCAAAAACTGTAACTCTGAGATACATGGTAGTTGATCTGGAGATTCATCGTACAATATAATAGTGGGAAGGCCAGACACTTAATGCTTTAATGGCGGTAGTATCGTATCCCCACTTGCATGCATGAAGTACCCCCTTCTTCCTAATGGCAAGATAGGTGTAATAAGGGCGATCAAGCTATTGCAAGAAAATGTTACGCAGAGAGTGCGAAGGTAAAGACGGTTCAGAGAAAGGCTGGGCAGGGAGTTAGTTCCAACTGCAGTTTTCTAGACCTAGACCCGCGGCTGTATGACCCGGTAAAGGAGGAGCAAAGGTTGAAGCCGGTGGATACTCTGAAAGAAGTAGTGATAGGGCCAGCCCGACATCGTAAAAAAACAAGGATCGGCACAGTCCTAACTCTGAATCGGAGGATCAACTGATCAAATTTCTCTCCAGTCACACTCACGTATTCGCGTGGTCCCCTCAGGACATGCCAGGTATTGATCCTAACTTCATCTGCCATCGGTTATCACTAAACCCATCTGTAGCACCTGTAGCCCAGAGAAAGAGGAAGCAAGGTGGTGAAAAATCTGAAGCCATACGGGAGGAAACAAAGAAGCTGGTAGAGGCGCAATTCATAAAGGAGGTCGAGTATCCCACATGGTTGTGAACCCCGTGATGGTGAAGAAGTCCAACGGAAATGGCGAATGTGTGTGGACTATCTGAGATCTCAATAAAGCATGTCCCAAAGATCCTTACCCTCTGCCGAGTATTGATGGTTTGGGTAGACGGGAGCTTACGGCTATAAACTCCCGAGTTTCATGGATGCATACTCCGCCACACAACCAAATCAAGATGAGCCGGAGGATGAAGAGAAGACAACATTCATGATAGCGGTGTATAACTATTGTTACCGCGTAATGCCTTTTGGATCAAAAATGCAAAGCTACGTGCAGTACTGATGGACAAAATCTTTGAGGCGTAAATGGGAGATCCATTGAAGTGTACGTGGATGATATGGTGGTCAAGTCAACAACCGAGGAATCTCACTTGGCAAACCTCCAAAAACCTTCCTACTCTTTGGAAAAGCATGAGTTGCGTTTAAATCTCGACAAGTGTTCTTTCGGAGTTCAGCGGTGAATTCCTAGGTTACGTGTTGACTCACGAGAGGAATAGAGGCTAATCCGCAAAGTGCCGAGCTATCGAGAGAAGCCCAAGCCCAACAAATGCCAAAGAGGTCCGGATCTTGCGCAGTAGAATAGTAGCACTATCAAGATTCCTCGGTCGAGCGGTGACAAGATACGACCAATGTTTCAACTCATAAGGAAGAATGCGCGAGCCCAATGGTCGTGAGAGTGTGAAGAGGCGTTGGAGGTAGTAAAAGCATACTTAGCCGCGCCGCCAATCTTAACCCCCAACACCAGGGGCCGTTTTGTTGTTATATTTGTGCATTCACATGAGCACGCGGGAAGTGCGATTTTAGTTGAGGAAATAGTCAAAGAACAATGTCCCATTTACTATGTTAGCCGAATGTGGAGAGGTCCGAACAATGATATCGTAAGATTGAGAAGCGCCTATCTGATCACTCTGGCGGCCAGAAACTTCTGGCGATGCCACGAGTCACTCAATAATCGTCAAACAGTTTTGCCTATCCGCCAAATACTTTCCAAGCCGGATATCGGCTGGAAGGATGGTGGCATGGTCGGCCGAGTTGTCGAATATGATATTAAGTACCACCAGGAGGACCAATTAAAGCGCGAAGCTTTGGCGATTTCGTAGTGGAAATCGCAGGAGAACAACCGACGGTTAAAGCCCATTCCGAGTATTGTTGGACTCTATCAGTGGATGGGTCGTCTAATTTGAGAGGCAGTGGAGCCGGGGTCACGCTAGAGGGACCTGATAATGTGCTTATAGAACAGTCGCTTCGGTTCGGTTTCAAGGCCAGCAACAATCAAGCAGAATACGAGGCCTTAATTGCTGGCATGAACTTGGCGGTAGACATCGGAGTAAAAAACCTTAAAGTTCGTAGTGATTCTCTTCTAGTCACCGGCCAGGTCACAGGGGCGTTCAGCACCAAAGATGAACTGCTCACTAAATATTTGTCTAAGGTACAAGAGCTAAAACTCAAATTTGTTTCTTTTGAACTAACGCATGTTCCTAGGGAGCAAAATAGCAGGGCCGATATATTGGCAAAGCTAGCAAGTACTAAAAAACCTGGCAATAACCATTCAGTAATACAAGAAATGATAACCCAACCCAGCATCAATCAAATCCAAGTCTTCGCGACAGAGATTGACCCTGATTGCTGGATGACCAAGATTCTTGCTTATATGCAGGGTGAAGAAGCTCGAATGTCTTGGGATGAGAGAAGAGAAAGCCGTGGTGAAAGCAAACTACAAACTACACCCTGATTGAGTCCGAACTGTACAAAAGAGGTTTCTCCATGCCGCTCCTTAAATGTGTTCCCAACAACAAAGCACAAGAAATACTCAAGGAGGTGCATGAAGGAGTGTCGCAAAGACCATGTCGGAGGTCGGGCCTTAGCTTCAAAAATAGTGCGTCACGAGGATACTATTGGCCCGACGATGAAGAAGGATGCGATCGACTATGTCCGCCGATGCCACAAATGTCAGATGCATGCAAAAATTCCTAAGGCCCCACCAACCAACCTACAGTCGGTTTCTTCGGCTTGGCCGTTCGCTGTATGGGGTGTTGACATTCTTGGTCCATTTCCACTGCTACGGTCACCGAAATTCTGTTGGTAGTATCGACTACTTTACAAAGTGGATAGAGGCCGAACCAAGAGCCATCATATCGCGAAAGGGTGAAAAAGTTTTATTGGAAGAGGTTGATATGCCGATTTGGGATTCCTGCAAACCATAGTGACTGACAACGGAACGCAATTTGCTTCAGAATCAGTTGCTACACTATGCAAAACTTGGAACATCTACCAAGCCTTTACCTCGGTGGAGCATCCTCAAACCAATGGGCAGGCCGAGGCTGCAAACAAGGTAGTATTGGCGGTGTCCGAAGAAGAGGTTGGAAGGTTCCAAAGGAAGTTGGGCGAGAGGAATTACCTTTAGTATTATGGTCTTACAACACTACACCGCAGCTCTTCCACACGGGAAACTCCTTCCGATCGACGTATGGTAGTGATGCGCTCATTCTGTGGAAATCACCGGAGCCCAGTCCCCAAGGAGAATCTGACTACGACGATCTCGGATCCAACAGCACTTCGTGCAAATTTAGATCTGCTTGAAGAAGCCCGGGAAACGGCAAAGGTTAAGGAGGAAGCGGCCAAACAGAGAGCAGCCAAAAGGTACAACTCCAAAGTGAAGGAAAGAACGTTCAGGGAAGGTGATCTAGTTTTGCGCCGAACAACAAGAGTAGGGGCTGTGGGTAAGTTATCTCCCAACTGGGAGGGTCCATTCAGAATCAAAGCCGTGGTCGGACAAGGTGCGTTCAAACTGGAAAAACTCAACGGGGGAAATATCCCAAGATCATGGAACGCTACCAACCTTCTGGCTCTCTACTATAGCCGAAGATGAAAGAACCTTCGGTCTTCCCAACAGGACCGAGGATGAAAAACCGATTCTCTGTTTCTTTTACATCAATAAATGTATTTTTTGTAGGGAGCCTATAGCTTCCCAAATGTACTGTTACTTATTGAATAAAGAGAATCGAAGATTACAAATACTTTTGAAGTGCCAAATTTATTTGCAATAAAATTTATACAAGCAATACGTGAATGCGTCTGAAAAACAAAGTCCCGAAACGGCAAGGACCGAGTAGTTGGCTCGATGTTGACCCCGGGCACCGAAGATAAAAGGACCTGCCAAGTTTGGTCCGGACTGACGAGTTCGCGAACCTCTTGGAGGCACTTCACATGACCATGAAGTAGTTAGTTTGAAAAGTTAATCTGCGGAGACATGCGAAGAAACCTCTTTTTGTATAGCAACACACCGACCATGACTCATTGAAAAGCAAGTCGAGGATCGCGTTTGCTCAAGAAATCAACGAGTTTCTGGCAAAGAGGATCAAAAACAAGACCGCGGTAGATGCGAGAGCATCCCGCGGCATAAACCGGACGATCTTTCACGAAACCTCCTCCTCACATAATAGAGGAAGAGAAGCGTAAACCCAGCGATGCAAGTCGTGTGGAAGAAAAATAAAACCGAAGAGCGCAATAAAAACAAAGTCATGAACATATATTACGCTGCTATGTTTCACAATATGGGCGAACAGGTCCATGGGACATAGTCATGAAGAACGCCAAAATCATCAAAATAGGAGGCGTATAATCAAAATACAAGGTAAAATACCGAGATACAAAGCATCAAAATATTCACAAATATTCAAATTACAAGTTGCGCGTCATCAAAGTTCAGGTGAAAACAAATTAAGTATGTGGACCCTCGGAGTGAGTTCTCTCAGAGTCATCAGCCACCTCCCCAGCACCAATCACCAAAGCCCCATCTGCCGGGTTCTCATTCGCCGGAGTCCCAATTGGCGACAAACCATTCAGCGCTTGGTCCAGCCCATCCAAGGTCCAAGAGGTAGTATTGTTTCCTTCGGCACTGCAGCACGCGGTGAGGTTTGGTCATCAAGGATAGGAGCCATGATTTGGCCGTTGACCACAACATTATCAGGATCAAATACTTGGGGGTCCAAGGCAGGGAAGTGCACTCGCGCTTGATCAAGAGCCAGATAAAACCCGCGGTCAAACTCTGTCACCACCTGAGCAGCATAATCAGCAGCTTCCTTCTTGATTTTATCCAGATCATTGTAGGCCGCGATCAATTTCTCTTTATAACCAGACAACTCCTGCTCTTTGATTGTTGCATCCTTCTTCAATTGCTCGTTAGCTTCCGACAAGCTCGTGATTTTCAAATCCGTCACTTTCTTGTGATGGGCATACTTCTTCAAATCTTCCTCCAGAGATTTCTTCTCCTCCGGCGGTGTACTCACCTTTTCTTCCATAGATTTGATCGGTCCCACCATCGCTTCCTTGACCATTAATTCCCCGTAGGCACTCTCAAAGTGATGAGCCAGCATGGAAGCCCAAAGACTGTAGGACTTGATTGCTACCAAACTCTGCCGAGGTCCCATTTTCTGCACCCGCTCTACATCACCAGGAAGAGAAACCGAATTCAAGGCCTTTGTCAGCGGATACCGCACGTCCCAGGCAGTCTTGAGGGAACCACTCGCCGTCCCATCCTTTACCTTCTTTACATCTAAGACCTTCCGCCAAGAGGCATCCTCCATGTCCCGAGCATCACCGGCGTATTGGATTCAAATGAGTTGGACTTACCTCGGCCAAGGTTGGAGAAGCGGGGTTCGAGCCACGAGTTTCGGTTTTTAAGGGGAGGAAGTTGGGCACTGGTTGAGAACTTGATTTCCTTTTTCTTTCTCAAAGCAGCATCTTTGTTAGGAGTCTTTGTAGCCGGCGTCGATGGTATACCCTGCTTTCCGTTCGCTCCTCGCGAATCTGCGCTCTGCCTTCTACACTCAATGTTGACATACCGAAGAGTTCTGCAGAAACACCAAATATAAGATCAAAATCATAAAACCACATAACAAAATAGAAGACACAAAGTTCAAGTATTTACTTAGGTATGCTATAAGTCCGGATGAGTCGTCAACTTTCTGTATGATGTGGGATGCCCAGGGTTGGTTACCCGATTGAACGTAAGACCAAATCCGGTCTACGTCCTCCTGATCAGCCGGGGATAAGCTACACCTCTCAATGGTAAATTTGTTGTTTGGGCGTGGAGTCCAATAAAGGGGAAAATACTCAACATTATTCTCATCAACTAACAAAATGGGTCACGAGTCCGTCCTCTAACAAAGAAAGAAGTTGTCTTTGAAGGATTTGTAACTACTTTTGAACACTTTCATAAAGGCCCTACGGGTATGGTTACCTAGGATACCCAAATGAGAGGATCCTTAACCGAGGAGCGCACGAAATGAAGAAACTTCTCGTGATAATGAGATACATTAATACACTCACACATAATCTCAAAGGCTCGAGCGTAAGCCCAACCGTTCGGATGAAGTGAGTCGGAGCCACGTTTAGCAACCAAGCATCGCACGGTAAATATTCGGAGAAAGGAACCCAATGCCTAGGTGCTCAAATAAAGTCGTGTACATATAAGTATAGGGCTTATTTCCGACCTCTCCGACAATCGCACACACTACCTCATCCGGCCCACTCTTTGCAACTTTACTGAAATGACCTTCGTCACCGGATGACAAAGAAACGATCGAATTCGTACTCAATGACTCTTGAGTCCACTAACACGAGTGGGAGTCCAATACATCCAAGTCAATGCTTTACGAATAATCACTATGATCTTCAACATCCTCCCCACCATTGAAGATCGTGGCGAAAGCCGCCTCGTGGAACGAGAGGGTTCATCATCGAGGCAAACAGAGTGTTCATAGCCCGCACATTTTGCCTAATACAATCTAAGCGGCAGCGTGAACATTGCCTACCAACGCAGAGGCATTGCCACACCTAATTCCGTATAACCTCTCCTCACTATCGCTACTAATACTTATTATAGAAACCATAAATGTATTTCGCGGTGTAACTATGCGAGAAAAACCAAAAGATAGAAAGGAAGAGGTAATTGAAAAACTACGAGGATTAAAGAAAACAAGTGTACACAAAACGGTGGAATGACTCAAAGCGCGAGAAATGTAAGGCGTCGTTTTGGACTAAAGCGAAACAAGAAAAGAGAGCGAAAGGGGAAAAGAAAGAAGCACTTCGAGTATTCAAATAACAAAGAATCTAGTGAACCGCTCGAGTTTCAAATGATCAACGGTTGTGGTATAAAGCCTCTTCAACTCTAACGGCTAGGGTAACGCCACGTGGTGACTATGCGATCGCGCGGTGGTTGGCACCATTCCGGAGGATCAAAACATCATTAATCGTCCCATTCAAAAGTCACGTCTCATCGCGACGTGTTCACACGCCAAGGACGACGTCACAAATGACCGCGGTATGATTAGAAGCGAGCCGGTAAACATAAGCGTAAGCCGAAAGGCACCTTGCAAATATGGATATATGCATATTCTCATTCACAAATATATATATTGTTATTTATAATACATGATACGCTAACAAAACCGCTACTAAAGCCGAGCACAATGAAGGTCAAAAATACAATTGCGGTGTCTTAGCAAAAATGTGATAATCCGCGCGAACTCGAGCGGATAAGCCGGCCCATGGAGGATTTGCCTCGGAGTTTCTGTAGATCCAGCGGAAGAAGCGGGAAGTCGGCGGCCGTACAAAGGAGAGTGATCCATGGAAAAATTCTCCAAACGCCGCCCATGGAAAATCCTCTACATTGAGAAGAAAGAATCAACCATTAGGCGCGGCGACCCCCACCACGCACAACACCACCTTTGAGCTCTTCACACAATCTCAAGCGGGATAGCGGATTAACCGCAGCGAAGAACATCCACAAATGCCTAAGTCCACGACTCGCTTCTTTGAGCCTCCAACAATCTTAGAACGAGGACTTTAAGATTGTGTGCGAGCTCAAAGGGCAGCAAGAACTGATGAAGCACGCAACCTATAAGCATCAATACCAAGGAAAGAAAGCAAAGGCTTGAAAGAAAGGGAGTGACAATCACGAAGCATCATGGCCCTTTTTATAGATAAAGAAAGAGAACAAGTTACAAACAGAGCATTTATGAAGTGCACGTAAACGCTCGCGGCGAGTCGCCAAACACAACTCCCGAGAATTGGCGTTACCTACGGTCAAGAGTGACGGTAGTGTCACGGTCAACTACAAAGACTTTCGGTTTTTATTCAATAACAAGGAAAGCGGGAACCGATGGGCGGAGCATACTTTTGAAAGCGACTTCATGTTTCTCATTCATCGCCGAGGATCGTGTTCACGCATCGAGCCGAGCCCGATCTAACGCCACAAGATCCCAAGACAAAGCGCCGAGGACTAAGACCTTGAAACGCCACTCACGCTCGCCCGATCCAGAGCAGCGATCGGTCCCACTCCATACCTAGGCATCTTCATGAATCACACCTTTATTATGTAACTGAATTCTTAATTATGTAACGGTTATCAATTATTAGCCATGAATGATTGTAGTACTATATATTTCGCCCAGAGAGGCTAATGGAGGGTTGAGCAATTTTCCTATTCACGCGAGATTGTTCATTGTGTTCTCGATTAATTCATTCCCAGAAATAGTTGAGAACAGACACTTTTAATAGTATTTGCCACTTATACCCCTATTAGTATGACATCATTTTACATCTAATAAATGTTTCACATTTATCTATGTAGAGAAATAAACAGTAAATTAGACAAGTAATTTTTAGAAAATCTAGGTACCTAATCATTTTTCTTAGAGAACTGCCATATCTCACGAAGAAGTCTTTTCGCGGAATCCACGACCATGTGTTTCAGATTTTAGAAAAAAAAAAAGAATAAAAAATAAAACCGCACATGAGACACACAACATGGAGGGTGAGTGGTTTGACTGACCAATTACATTACTTTCGTGAGGCTTTCCACGAATACTTGTCGTGTGAAGTAACATTTTCTTTTTTCTTAAATGGTGTGTCAGAACCTTAAACTACAAACAAAATGAAATGGAGGGAGTAAAACTTACTTAAAGTTCGGTTCTTGCTCTCTACAAATTTGGTTTCTGAGAGTGGTGCAACCAGAAAATGGTAGTCCCCGTTTGCGTTGACGAAATGGTGGTACATGCAAACGAAAAATGAAATACACTTGTTTTTTTTTTCTTAGTCAAAGAATCTGCTAGGCTTTGAACGAAAAGTAAAAAAAAAAAAAAAAAGGACTGTGGTAGCGGTCTACGGTCACCCGCGGGGAACTTGTTATCAATTGAAAACCCACATTTCATGGCTTTTTACATTCACTTTATAGTCAATTTATTATCATATTAGACGACAACAAAATTAAAGCCACTACATCCAATTTATTCTCAATTGAATGCAACAAAGATATGATTGTGATTCGTGATTCGTGAAAATGATAGCTAAATCATGCTTGCTGATTAAGTGCATGCTAACCTATTTTCTATAATTTGGATTCAAGGTGAAAAAATAGTTTCAAGTAGGGACATCTTAATATTTTCATGGACCTAGTAAACATTATCAAAACGTTCTTTAGTCCTATAATAACTTTATCTTTAAATAAACTTTTGGATTTTTTTCTAACAATATGTTCCAACAAAAAAAAATATTGATTCCAAGCAGCCGACTGTTTTTAGATATTTTAATAGTCTTTTTTATTTATTTATTATAATAACTATGATCAGATGATCTTTATTCAACTATATTGATATTAAAGTCTCTCACTGATGGTTGTCTTAACAATTTCAGCAACATAGGAACGACAACACTCAGATTCAAACCTAATCGTGACCAGTAGTGTGACACTTGTGGTTGATGAGGGTGGGGGTGATCGTCAATGCCCAAAAAGTTGGCATGACAAAGAGCGGCTCCTGGCAGCTTCTAGGCGAAGGGGTATGTGAATAAACCGAATATGTACCGGAATGAGAGGGATCCTGAGGATGTGCATGTATAGGGTTTTACAATTGAATGAAGTTTTAAAAGAATTGATTTTGACTACTTATAACAATAATATGCATCTTCTTTTCGGGAGCTTTTCTCATAAGAACTCAATAGTTAAACATATTTGACTTGGAGTAATAGCGGGATGGGCTGGTAAGTTTCCCTAATAAGACTCGTGCTAGTTTATGGGGGCCGTCGACAATCTTCAAAAGCAATTTAAGATGTTACAAGTAATAGTATTTGCGCGTAGTATTTATTTGTCATTTTACTTAAGTGAAAAAAAAAAACTATATTGATATTAACTCTCAGGTATTCCTAAAAATTTGGCCCCTAATTTTTGTTTGTTAATTTCCACTAGCTAGCCTTAATATCTAAATAACTAGGGTCCAGACGTCAAGAGTTATAGGTTTCCTCTCATTTTCAACGATGAGTATTTTTCCCATTTCTCTTTATTACTTGTCTCATTGATGAACTTTACTCATAATATAGTATCTTCTAGTGGTCCATCCATGTCCCCCTTAGATCTTAAGTTCTACTTCTAATCAATTTTCGACTTATTTTATCTCATAAATTAATCTATCTATCTATATATCTATCTATATAAATCTCTAAAGGAAGTTTTTTTCCAAGCTCTAGGATGCTCCACATCATCTTCATTTAATTTTCAACTTATATCTCAACATTCCTTTTTCCTTAATTAAATATCCACTAAACCTATCATGACATCCAATCCAATATTTAAAATGAAAACTCACTTTACCAAAAATATGACAATATTTTTTCAATTCCTTTTATTGACCCACTATCTATCTATCTATCTATCTATTTATCTATCTATCTATACATCTATGTAAAGGAATCCCCAATGGAACCTCCACAATTTTTCTCAATAATTTTTATGTATTAAAATATTTAATTATAATCTACACCTAAATAAAACTTTGGTTTATCTATCTATGTAAAGGAATCCCCAATGGAGCCTCCACATTGAATCTCAAGATTTTTGTGTATTAAAATGTTTATTTTTAATTTAGACATAAATAAGACTTTTCTTTTACCTATTAATTAGACATAGTGAAAAGACATATACACTAACTTATTAAATGATGATTTAGTGGAGCATTAAGCTTGGATAACTTACTCAATAATATATTTAGAATGGTACTCATTTTTTTCTCTATTTATATATATTTATATTTAGTGTATTTTTAGGTTTTATTTTCAGACGGATTGAAAAAATCTAAGAGTTAGTTACGTGAGAATAAGTTTGGGCTATTAGTTTAAGTTTTATTTTAATACTTCTCTTATATTTTATTGTGAGTTTTCCTTTTTTTTAATTTTAAAATTTTTTCTCTCTTGGTAGCCTTTTGGTGTCTCTAAATTATTATTATGATTAGTACTAATTATTATAGTTGGTTTTTAATAGAGATGTAGTTACAATCTTTTCATTTTCTTTCACTTTAAGTCTTCTTTAAGAAATACTATAAATACCTAAGAAGAGAGGTCACCTCACCACATATTTTTTCATTTTTCATGTGACTTTTGTTTGGTTGTTACATCACTTTTGTAAATTTGTAGTTTTTACATCACTAATATTCAAGGTTGAAGAAACCCATTGTAGTAGTTGGATAAAGTATTGTGTAAATTTGTTTTTTATTCTTAAGCTTTTATGGATTGTTGATAGTCTTAAGTTTGTTATAGGTTCCAAGTTTAATGTATATAGTGTGTAAACAAAACAACTATCTCTTCTTGGATTGGAGTATATCTTCAACTATTAATCGAAACCTTCTTGATTGAAAGGTGGAAGTGTAATTGATATGCTGTTGTGAATTTTATCTCTCTTTTTCTCTCTCTCTATACACACACACATCTATATTTGTATATGAGTCTCCAATGGAGCCCCCACATATATGTAAATGAATCCTCGATAGAGCCTCCACATAAAAAAATGTGCTAAAATTTAAAAATCCAACACATTATAATATTAGCTCATACATATATATATATATATATATATATATATATATATATATATATATATAAAACATATTTTAATTGCTGGAATATTTACAAAATGTGTGTTTAATGGAAAAGTTAAGAATAACGTTTCTTTATATTTATATATATATATATATATATATATATATATATGTATTATTTATTATATAATTATGTGATAAAACCAAAAAAAATTGAATAGCTCTACGTACCAAACAAAAATTTGAATAGCTTATTTAATATATATAATTATTTGGAAAAATTGTTTAGTTTAGTATGAGAGTGCAAATGAATAATATATTTTAATTGGCCTTTAAAATTCTTTTTGGTGTAACTATTATGCATTGAAAGTGGAGTTTCATATGAATCATTCCTTAGTTGCCAATAAATTCATGAGTTACTAAAATTAAAGTGAAAGATGTATAGTTTTAATCAGTTATGGTATGACACAACTATATATTAAATAGTGAGAGAAGTGATTTTGGCAAAAAAATTAGAACAAACAACAAGATGTGCATGTGAGCATTAGAAACAAGTGCTAACACGGGAAGATGCATAGTGTGTATAGAGAAATATTAGAGCGTATAATCAAGGGATGGTACTTGAAATTCCTTTGATATCTAAAAGTTTTTTTTATTATTTTTAAAGTGAGTGTATGAATCATAGACTATCAATAAGGCACTATAAAGACTATCACTTATTCAAAAGTTATTCTTATATTGTGTATAACTTCAATACATGAGAAAATAAACACGTGAATTAGATTGATACACAAATATCAAATTGTTCTAAACTTTAGTTAGAATGGTTGTATCAACAAAATGGTTAAAACTAAATAAAAATGCTTAATATAGTTAAAAATATTGAGAAACTTTAAGGAGACTCCATTGGGGTTTCCTTTATATATAGATATATAGATTTGCAAAGAACTTTAATTTTAGCTTATAAGTTACTAATATACTCACTATTCACTAATGACTAAGTTTTTACTTTTCCTATTAGCTATAAAAATATAGTAGTTAACTTTTCAAGCTTTTTCATATTTAAACAGAAAGTATTAAGAAAATTTATAAATATTAATTTATTACACTACATAAAATGATATTCTTAAAAATTCTTCATTTTTTATCATTTACTTTAATAAAATAATATTAGAAAACAATTAATTTATTAAATTATTACCATATATTTATGTTACAAAACACATACACTATATAAGAAAACATCTAAAATTCATATTTGATATAAAATATTTAAACCATATATATATATAAATATATAAACATGATTTGTATTTTATTTAATATTTTTATACAAAATTTTTAAAAAAAAAATTAAATTTAAAATATTTTAACAACCCGTGCATCGCACGAGTATTCTAATAAAATATAAATTATTTTATACATTTGACATTCTAATATTTTAAAGAATTATATAAAAATTTTGCTTCAAAAAAATAAATATAAATATATATATATCAAATTTTTTTCATATTACAGTATTAATGAAGTTTCTAACTTTTGTAAAACTTTAATTCAAAAATTAATCTCATTAAAAATTTTGTCAATTAATTATATCAAAAACTTCATACACTATATAAGAATGTTGCCTAATTAAAATGAATAATTTTATATATAAATTGCCAGTACATAATACTTTATTTTTAATATACGTATATCTTTTCTCTATAAAAATATTATATGTTTTAATATATAAACTTTATTAAATTAAATAAAAAAAATATAACAACCCGTGCATCGCACGGGCATTCACTTAGTAAATCTCTAAAGAATTTTTTTTCCAAACTCTAGGATGCTCCACATCATTTTCCTTTGTTTTTCAATTAGATTTTTAACTATATTAATATTTATTCATAATTTTCACATAAATGAGACTTCAATTCATGATAACCACTAACTTACTAAATGAGACTCTTAGTGGAATAGTATTTAACTATTATTTAAGTGAAACTCCTCCCTTTAAATACATAATTGTAACATTAAAAAAATTAAAGGTCAACTAATAATTTCTTATTGCATCTAAACTATTGCCTCATTAAAAAAAGTTTTTTATATTTAGATCATATTATGTGTAAGTTTCTTACGATTTCAACACTTTTTTTGACAAGAACACATTTTTTAAATTAGTTATTAACAAACAAATATCAAATAAGTTAGATTATATATATATATATATTATTTGAAAATGAAACTTTTTAAAAATCTTACAATAACTTCACACACACATAATAATAATAATAATAATAATAATAATAATAATAATAATAAACTAAAACCACCTTGACTCTTGAATTGTGACCTCCCTTTTTATTTTTATTTTAAAAAACTTTCTCCCTTATTGATTGCCACTAATTCATTACTTGATGTTTCAATTTCGATGGCCTTTTAGTTTCTCTAAATTGTTATGATGATTAATATAGATAGATTTTAATAGAAATTGGTTACAATATTTTTATTTTCCTTCATTTAAGTTTCTCTTTCAAAAATACTATAAATACCTAAGAAGAGATCAGATCACCATTTATCCTTTCATTTTGACTTTACTTTTGTTTGGTTGTTACATCCCTTATATAAAATTTTTAGTTTCACAACATGCGTGAAAAAAGCTATTGTAGTAGTTGGAGTTCCAAATTTTTCTTATAGGTTTCAAGTTTCAAGCTATTGATATTATTATAGGTTTCAAGTTTTATGTACTCATCATGTTTTTATAGTGTGTAAACAAAAGAAACTATCTCTTATTAGATTTGAGTATATATCTCACCTATTAAATTGTAATCTTCTTGATTAATTGTATATGGAAGAATAATTGACATTGTTTGTGTGTGTGTAAAGGAAGCTCCAATGGAACCTCCGCAATGTTTTTCATCTCTCTCTCTCTCTCTCTCTCTCTCTCTATATATATATATATATATATATATATATATATATATATATACGTAATACTAAAATGATAAATATATATATATATATATATATATATATATATATATAATTGCTAACGTTAGAAAATTTTAAACAATTAAAAATACTAAATGGATTGCAATGATTTTGTTAAAGAAATGAATTGCAATGATAAAACTTACCGTATCAATATATTATAATGATTTTTTTAAAATTAACATATTAAAATGATTAAAGACATAAGTTACATAACATTGAATACAATTGAAGATGATTATACAAATGATATATTAAAGGGTGACACTTTATTATTTGTATTCAATTATTTTCACAATCAGTTGCTTCTTCAACTTCCATATGTTAAATACCCTTTTCTTTCTAAACAAATAAATTGTTGTCTAATTTTTGCATTATGATATTTTCTTTAATTGTATTTTTTTAGAAGGAAATATATTATTTATTTGACCTAATATTTATTTAGACTATATGATATCAAAAATATGTTCATCTTTATTTATATTCAATTACTGGCACCATTGATTTTATCTATAAAAAGTAGTGTCTTTTCATTTTCTATGATTTATGTTTCACCATACACTTTCATTTTCATTTGTCTCTATTATTAAAGTGCATGCCCATAACTTCAACATATTAAATAGTATTTAATTTCTTATTACTAAATAAAATGAAAGATATTGTATTAATCTTAAAAATAATATGAAAATATATTTACAAATTTTAAAATAATAAAGTATTGAATGAACATTCTAAAATTCAAAAGTTATTTTATCAATAGGTTATTATCTTCTTTAAAGTATCCCTTGGATTATTGTTGTTAATCTATAATCCTTATCAATTGGTTTCAAAAGATATAATGTATTGAATAGTTTATTAAAGACTTAAAGGTATATTTGATCCCTACAAATATCAGGAAAATTCAATTTCATCCCTGTAATTCCAAAAACTTTAAAAAAACTCTTGCAAATACAAAATGCTTCTAGTTTAGTCCCACTATTAACTTTCCATCCAAAAAAAGATGACATGGCTAACAGAGGTGACATTAGCATAACATAATTGCCACGTGTCACGATGTAATTGGCCCTCAGTGCCACGTGGCCCCAACATGCCATGTCATCACTCTATGTCACCAGTGCCATGTCATCAACCAATTGATGGATGCCACGTATTTCCCACCCTAAAGGCACCCGATCCCTCCCCAGAAACATCATCAGTTCCCAGAAAAAAAAACCAGAAACATCATCATCTTCCAGATCCTCTCTTTTACCATGAAGTGTGTTTTCTTGTTGAAAAAAAATCAGAAACACATAAACCAAACATGATGAATAACCCATAGACTTCTTTTATTCAAACAATGTATTTGAATAACCCAAAAAAACAATCTGCAACCACTTCCGGATTTTAGTTTCGTTCATTCCAGATCTTCGCTTCATAGAACAACAACAACAAGCTTTCGATTGTTTAGTTCAAAGTTCAAACCATTTCCAGATCTTTGTTCCGTTCAAATCATGTTAAACGAAAATGTCTTAACCGAAATCTGAACTGATAAAACGAAATCAAAATCTGATAATTTCGATTTCTGTTTCTAGGTTCCCATTTTCATTTGAAGATCTGGAATTGATCTCGTTTTGAATTCGTTTTCTGGGTTCCCATTTTCGTTTGAAGATTTCGTTTTGCATATTGAAGTTTTCGTTTTCCAGATTCGATTTTCGAAATCAAATCAGTACAGGAGATAAAATCAAAACACAGATTTAGGATTGAAATTATTTCTGGAAGATGATGATTTGACGATGAAGATGATGATTTCTAATGAAGATGATGATTAGGATGAAGATGATTTAACGAAGATGATGATTTGATTCTTTTTTTTTATTTTTTAATTAGTTGTGGCTTTGTGCTCACAATTAAGAGGTTGTAGGATCGAATTGTTAATTTTATGAAGTAATATTTTTTTTAATAAATTGAATCATGTGTGTATATATTGCGATAACCGAGGTTCTTATTTATTTAGTAGCCATTAATCGTTCGAACCCAAAAAAATATTATATTAAGTGAATACGGTAAGAATGAAAAACAACTTAGATACAAGAATGAAAGATAAACTCCATAGCATTACTTCTATAGTGTAAACAAAACAATTTATTCACTTTTCTTTAACCGTTATATAATTTTGTTTGTTTCTATTTGTAAATATTCTCTACTATTTTACATTCATGTTGTACATACTTTTTTTATAGAATCATTTATTAAAATGAAATCCCACTATTTTGAAAATATTTTTTAAAAAAATTGTTTTAATTTATAGTTGTACTAATATTAAAGTTGGAGACTGATCAAAAAAAATTTAAACTTGGAGAAAACATTTGAATAGTATAAATAAATAATGAATTAGATAAGTATGTCATAATAAATTACTCTAAATTAGATAACATAAGTATTGCCTAAATTGGTCTATTTAAAGAGAGAATTGGTTGATAATTCATCCTAATTTTAAAATATTCTTATGAAAATGGTTCCTTAAATTTCTATTTTCATCTCCTATTATCATTACAATATTTACGGTTCTTATAATATTTATTAACATCATATAATACTAAACTAAATTATATTAAATTGTCCAAAATCTATTATTCCTTTCGTTTTAATTATATACATTTAAATTATATCTATAATTTCGTCAAAATAAATTATATCTATAATATTTAGATTATCCCTTAGTACTAAAGTATAGTAACAAGAGGCAGGCTTAAAAAGACACAGATCTTGTCACTTCGGATAAAAATAATTATAACAAGAGATAAAATTAAGCGGATGGTAGATAGATTAATCAGTCCACAGAATTTCATTAAAAAAAATAGTCCATAGAATTACAAACCAAAAAAATCTCCGCAAAGTTGATTGCATCAAAGATGAAAATAAAACGGGTGTTAGTATCAAAATTACCCCCTCTAGTTCTATTCATAAAAAAAAAATTGTAATTTTAGATTCAATTGATCAATTATTCAATAAGCCTATATTGCAATTTTTGTTCTTATGATCAATAGGTTAATATTGTCAAGCTTCTTGGTATGAAGTAAAATGCAGATTGAGTAAATATATCAGCAAATGAGAATTTTTTAAAATAATTATGGAAATATGCTTAAAAGAATTGAAAGGGAAATGCAAACTTACTTATTGTTGAGGTTGAAAAACCCGAAGTGAAGTCCACCTCAGAGGAGATCAAGACAACCATGAAAAAGAGACCTAAGATGAATAGTTTATCCATAAAATCTTTTTTTTCTTCAACAAAATCAAATAATTGTTTGTCAGCAAAAGATGTGAAAATTAACAGTAAGGAAATGTACTAAATATAGGAGAAAGATCTAGAAAAAGTTTAGTAGTTGACAACCAAGCTATTTGGTATTTAAACAACACACATGGTTCGTCTTACTATAGAAGGATATAGTATACTTCTCTACACCAATAATGGTTTCCGTTAGATTTGGAAAGAAAGGAGAAGAAACCTGCAATATTTTGTGAATTGACCTTCTTGCCCTTGCTTTATGTTTCATACATTTTTGTTGACAATACAAAAATTGATCGCTTTTGTAAATACATTTATATCAACATTCTATATATATATATATATATATATATATATATATATATATATATATATATATATATCATTTTTTTGTCAAAAAAATTACATATCATTTAATTGATATTCCCTCCAGAAAGTTTAAAGGGAATGTTATATAAATGAATAATTAACTTAATGAAATTTAAATTATACATACTAGATAAAAAAATTAAAAGCTAAAGGGATATTTTGTCCTTTAAAAAATAAACCCCTTTCTTTCCTTTCATTTTCCACTCACTTTCACCTACAAACAACTAAAAAATTATCTCATTTTCTATCCACTTTCTTCCAACTTTCATTCCTTCAACAATCTTTTCTTCTACATTATTTCCTTCTACTTTCTTCTCTCAACCAAACAAAGGGTAAGTGTTAACCTTAATTAGAGTTTTTTTTATTGGAGGAGTCTCGTTAAAACCTTTTGATGCAAACTCTCATTAGGTAAAATCATCTAAAAGGAAAGAGTACTCTCCTCTGTTATTATTTTAAAAAAAAGAGTAAGAGAAGGGTGGGCTAGACCAAAACCATTGGCACAAACGAACGTTAGCGAAAACGGTAAAAAGCAAGAACTAACTTATTATGAGTAAAGTCCTCTAGGGCAATTATCAGCACAGGAGTTTCCCTCTCGGTAGATATGGGAAATAAGAAATATCATCCTCTTAGTTGTAGCAATGCAATTGCACCATCTATTTCTAAGTCTCCAAGGGACTAAACCAATAGACTTATAATAAGCCACTACAAGAGCATAATCACATTCAATCCAAAGCTTGTGTCAGCCTCTCTCAAAAGCAACTTCAATAACGGCCAAGATAGCTTCAAGAGCCGTAGCAATGCCAACATAATCGGATAAACAACCCATAACTGCCCCACTTGAGTCACAGAACAATCCACCATAAGTCGCGGGACCAGGGTTACCACGGGAGGCCCCATTAGAGTTGCATTTGATCCAACCGCACAAAGACTTATGCCAAATGACTTCTACAATGAACAGAGCCTTTGAAGGGTGGCCCAACACAGAGAAATACTTAAGGAAACGAAACTCATCTGTAGAATTCGAGTCGCCCAACCTTAATTAGTGTGTGGTTTGTTTTACGATAGCGAAAATTAATTTTGAATAGTTATTTTGTAAAGTACACATAATGTTTCCATACAAACAATATATAATGTTTTCTAGTTAAAACTCAAAAACAAAATATACATTTATGAAAACAAAAGAGACAATATTTTCTTGTTATGATTCAAAAGCAAAATAATAATTTATATGAAATAAAATATACAAACATTTATGTAGATTAAATATAATAACTAATTATGTAATATTTCTTTTTTGGGGGGAGGGGGGATCATGTAATGTTTCCCCTGAAAGCCTATTAGTGAAAAGAGAGAAGAGAGAGGAATAAACAAATTTGGGTGTAACAGTATACAAAGTAGAGAGATAAAAAATTTGACTTGAAAATGAAGGGAGGAAGAAGATGGCGTGAAAGAGCAAAATGAGAGAGAGAGAGAGAGAGAGAGAGAGAGAGAGAGAGAGAGAGAGAGAGAGAGAGAGAGAGAGAGAGAGAGAGAGAGAGAGAGAGAGAGAGAGAGAGAGAGAGAGAGAGAGAGAGAGAGAGAGAGAGAGAGAGAGAGAGAGAGAGAGAGAGAGAGAGAGAGAGAGAGAGAGGTTGAAGAAATTCAAATGACGCTTTTCAACCAGAAATTAATAGGTTTCAACAATGGGTTTTTTTGAGATCAACTCACCGGCAGATCTAGGACACTTAGTTAGGGGGTGAAAAAAATATCTATAAAAAATGTTAGTTTATAGGATTGTTTAATTTTTTTTTTCAAATATCCTCACTTAATTTACAAAAACTTAAGGAATCCAATTATCTAACTCCAAATTTATTTAAGAGTAAATTGTCAAATTAGTCTCTAAATTTACATGCCCTCTCCTATTTACCTCCTAAAGTGCATGAAAAAATAAGTAGTCCGTAAATGTATGTGATGCCGATAAAATTACTTCCAAAAGTTTTATAAATAGTACCTTATGGAGACTAATAAGACAAATTTATTAAAAATTGGGTGCAAATTTATGAAAAGTAGTGTAAATTAAAATTTTGAGGAGTTCAAAAAAAATTATTTAAGGGGTAAGTGCAATATTTTTTTAGGGGGTTCAAGTGAACCCACTCAAGACCATGTAGGTTCGTCACTGGATCAACTAAGTCTTTCACCAGTGAACCAGTAAGTTTGACCGTACGGTATAGTATAAAACATCATCAATGGTTGAGGTTTAATACTAGTTTTTTTTAGATAAGCAGAGGTTTAATACTAGTTGGTTTAATATTAACCACTCATAGCATTTTACACAATATGTTACACTCAATTTTAGTGGTTCACCGACGAGGGACTTAATTGATCTCTCACCCTAGAAATCATCTTCAGTAATATAAGACGTATAAAAAAAAATTGACCAAATAAATAATAATAATAATTTTTGTAAACTATTATAATCCATTTCGTAACAGTCTTTGCGTTAAAAGAAATATAATGAGTGAATATAGAGATATCTTATTATGCACAACCGCGTGCACATTGTCAACATTTACCAAACCATATCATCACATTGTAATGATATCATCTGTATAAATTCACCTAACATTTTGTGGGCAAAAGATAGTACATTGCATATGTTCGGTAGCAATACTGGAAGGAGAACTCGTGTAATTCAATCTAATCAATTAGGTACTGTGAGAGATGCTGTTAGTACCTCAGTTATATTGTAAATGTGTGAATTGTAATAAGTGATTGACTAGGTGTTGTAGCAATTGATCAAGTGCTGTAGCAATTGACCAAGTGTTGTGATCAATTGCTGTCTAAGTGTAGCAGCATCTAGTCTCTTTGTAAATAGATCATTGTATGTGATTGACTACTAGTCAACACTACTACTTTGTGTAACACTATAAATACAAGTGAATGAAATATAATGAATTACACTCTTGCAAAATAAAAATTCTGTTTTGACAGTTTTCTTCCCTCCCTCTCTCTCTAACCGCTGCAACAAACTTTTAAACGTGCATTTTCCCTCCAACAAATTGGCCTTAGAGCAGCGATTCTCCGGGCACGCAACGGTGACGATCATGGCGGCAACGCACGCAAACTCCTCCAATGGACAATTCCCAGCAAAGTTACCGGTGTTTGATGGAACTAATTACGAAAGGTGGACTGCTCAAATGAAAGTGATATTCCGGTATCAATATGTGCTTGATGTCGTGAAGAATGGCGTTACACCGATTGAAGGAGCATCAACGGAGGCGCTACGAGCTACAAATCGTGATCAGTTGAAGAAAGATAGCAAGACAATCTTTCTAATCCATCAATGTGTTGATTCGAATGTTCTTGAAAAGATCATTGAATTTGAAACCGCGAAAGAAGCATGGGATCTTCTTGCAACTACATATGCAGGTGATAAGCAAGCAAAGAAGATGAAGCTCATGTCCTTGAGGTGCCAATTGGGACTGATGAAAATGGAACCCCAACGAAACCGTGGCTCAATTTGTGAACAGGTTAGTTTCTTTAACTAATCAAATGAGGAGTTGTGGTGAGGTAGTTAGTGATGCTATGAAGGTAGAAAAGATACTCACTGGAGTCACACCTAGTTTTGATACTGTAGTTTCTGCTATTGAGCAGTCTAAAGATCTAAAAAAGTTAAAATTGGAACAATTGTTAGGATCTTTAGAGGCACATGAAATCAAGTTGAAAAATAGAGAGAGTGTTAAGAAAGAAGAGAAAGATAGTGAGAAGGCTTTGTTTGCTCAGTCATAGAAGAAAGGGGGTGGTGATTCTTGGAAGAATAAGAAAGGGAAGGGAAAATGGAAAGGTAACAAGAATGAGGGTGGAGGAAATAAACAGAATAGCAGTAAGAAAGATAGTGAAAATAGTGGCAAGAGCAAAATAAATCCAAAGATCATATCCAATGTTATAATTGTCAAAAGTGGGGGCATTTTGCTGATGAATGTGTGAATCCAAAGGTACCTAGGAAGAAGAATGAGGAGGCACAGTTTGCACACGACTCTGATAATGAAGCTGTGATGCTCATGGCTATCACAGATACTGATACAGGAGATGAAATATTGCTAATGGCAATCCATGTTGTTCCAATCATATGACAGGGCACAAGGATTGGTTTTGTGAGCTTGATGAGACTGTGAGAAGAAGAATTAGGTTTGGTAATGGTAGGTCAGTGATGGCAGAAGGTATTGGAAAGGTAGAAATCAAAAGAATTGATGGCAGCAAGGTGGTGGTAAGTGATGTGTTATATGTGCCAGAAATGAAGAGTAACTTGTTGAGCTTGGGACAATTGTTGGAGAAGGGATTCTCAATGAGCATGAAAGTGAACATACGGAGGTGAGTGATGTGAATGGAAACACTATCTTGAAGGTCCATGTCTCTAAGAATAAGACATTCAAGGTTGGAGTAGATTCACTTGAACAACAATGTCTTGCAGCACAAGTTAATGATGATGTGTGGAAATGGCACAAAAGACTTGGCCATTTGAACTTTGCTAGCCTAGAGATGCTCCAAAAGAAAAACATGGTGACTGGTCTACCTGCTATCAAGGAACCTAAGGAAGTTTGTGGTAAGTGATGTGAAGGAAAGCAACCAAGGAAGTCATACAAGTCCTCTATTCCTCCAAGAGCTACTGAGAAGCTTCAAATTGTTCATTCAGATGTGTGTGGTCCATTTGAAGTCAAATCACATGGAGGTAACCTTTACTTTGTCTTTCATTGATGATTTCACAAAGAAAATGTGGGTTTACTTGTTAAAAAAGAAAAGTGAAGTGTTTGGTGTGTTTTAAGGAGTTTAAGATGCTGGTAGAAAAGAATAGTGGTTGCTCTATTAAGAAATTGATCACTAATGGTGGTGGAGAGTATACATCACTGGAATTTGATAGATTTTGCAAAGATGAGGGAATAGATCATGTTGTGATAGCACCATATACCCCTCAGCACAATGGCACTGCAGAGAGAAGGAATAGAACTCTGCTAAACATGGTGATATGTATGCTAAGGGAGAAGAACTTGCCACATGAGTTTTGGGCAGAAGTTGTGTTTACTACTACTTATGTCTTGAATAGATGTCGAACAAAGAGACTTGTTGGCACTACACCTGAAGAGGCATGGTGTGGCACCAAGCCTAGTGTGAAGCACATTAGAATTTTTGGCTCACTGTAGCAATAATGTAGTGGTTGATGAGGCTAGGAGTGGTGCTGGTCTAATTCTAATGAGAAAGTGACTGAGGAAACAGTTGTGTTACCACTTGATAGTGATCAAGTGCCTGCTACAGAAATACTAGAAGAAGAGGAACCAGTTGATGATGATGATGCTGAGAATGAAGCTCCATTGAGAAAATCTCTAAGGGAAAGGAATCCACCTCCAAGGTTGCTTGACTATGAAGTATTCCCAGCAACATTGAATGATGAATTGATGTAGACAGTTTTGATGGCACAATCAGAACCTCTTACTCTTGAGCAAGCTCTTTCTAATACACATTGGAAAGAGGCAATGGAGGAAGAGATTAGATCAATTAAGAAAAATGGTACATGGGAAATGATGAGCCTACCAAGCAACAAAAGAGCAATTGATGTGAAATGGGTCTTCAAGACAAAATTGAAGCCAAATGGTGAGGTGGCTAGATACAAAGCAAGACTGGTTGCAAAAGGATTTTTGCAAAAACCAGGTCTTGACTTTAATGAAATATATGCTCCTGTTGTTATTGCTAGCAAGAGGAATTGGACTTTGAGTCAATTAGATGTTAAATCAGCATTTCTCAATGGACCTCTTGAGGAAGAAGTGTATGTGAGGCAACCACCAAGATTTGAAAGGAAAGGAATGGAAGAGAAAGTGATGAAGTTCCACAAGGCATTGTATGGTTTGAAACAAGCCACAAGGGCTTGGAACAAGAGAATAGATGGATTTCTCTTGAAATTGAATTTTGTAAAGTGCACCACAGAGCATGGAGTGTATCTGAAGCAATGTAAATCATCTGGTGTTCTGCTAATATGTCCATATGTAGATGATTTGATTGTCACAGGTGATAGTGAGCAAGAAATTATGGAATTCAAGAAGAAAATGAAGCTTGAATTTGAAATGACAGACTTGGGAAGGCTAGAATACTTTCTTGGGTTGGAGTTTGTGACATCTAAGAAAGGAATTTTCATGCACCATAAGAAGTATGCCACTGATGTACTAAAGAGGTTCAAAATGATTGACTGCAATCAAGCTTCCACACCTGCAGAATTGAATTGCAAGCTTCAAGTGAATACTGCAGATCAATCAATTGACAATACTTTGTATAGACAATTGATTGGATCATTGAGATACCTATGCAATTCAAGACCTGATATCACTTACAGTGTAGGATTTGTAAGTAGATACATGGAGGAACCTAAGAAGAGTCATCTAATTGCAGCCAAGAGAGTGCTTAGATATCTGAAAGGAACTTTAGATACTGGCATCTTGTTTCCTGCTGCAAATAACAGTGAAGAATATGAAGTAATTGGCTACACAGATGCTGATTGGAGTGGAGATGTAGCGGACAGGAAGAGTACCTCAGGGTACATGTTCATGTATGGGAATGCTCCTATATCGTGGTGCTCAAAGAAACAGAATGTGGTAGCATTATCTAGCTGTGAGGCAGAGTATATCACTGCAGCCTTTGGTGCTAGCCAAGCACAATGGTTGAAAATGCTGCTAAATGAACTTGGCATGAAGTGCAACAATATTATGAAGCTGAGAATTGATAATAAGTCTGCTATAAACTTAGCTAAACACTCTATTGCTCGTGGTAGGAGCAAACATATAGAGATAAAATATCACTTTCTTCGTGACCAAGTCAACAAAGGAAACTTGCTGGTGGAGCACTGCAGATCTGAAGATCAACTTGCTGACTTGCTTATTAAAGCTTTGAAGCCTAGCAAGCTTGAAGAAATGAAGATGAAGATTGGAATGTGTAAATTGACTGATTTGAATTAAGGGGGTGTATTGTATTGTGTAATTCAATCTAGTCAATTAGGTGTTGTGAGAGGTGTTGTTAGCACCTCAGTTATATTGTAAATGTGTGAATTGTAATAAGTAATTGACCAGGTGTTGCAGCAATTGATCAGGTGCTGTAGCAATTGACCAAGTGTTGTGATCAATTGTTGTCTAAGTGTAGCAGCATCTAGTCTCTTTGTAAATAGATCATTGTGTGTGATTGACTACTAGTCAACACTACTACTTTGTGTAACACTATAAATACAAGTGAATGAAATATAGTGAATTACACTCTTGCAAAATAAAAATTCAGTTCTGACAGTTTTCTTCCCTCCCTATCTCTCTAACCGCTCCAACAAACTTTTAAACGTGCATTTTCCCTCCAACAAACTCTGAGGCTATAAAGTTGCATATTCACGCAGGGGAGGAGGACTCAATATTGTAGTTTTCAGTCCACATTAGCCGCAAAAGAAAGAGAGGTTTTGTATATATGCATCATGCATGTGCGTAATGACTGGGACTTCCAAATTGGAATGCTTTGTGTGACTGACTGACTGCATAATAAGATAGAAGAATGTGAACGCAAAATACTCAATTAGACAAAGGTGCACATTTTAAAATGCTTGGTAGTAACAGGTGGCCATGGCCCATGGGAGACTCAATGTCTTAAATTTTAGGTGAAAGATGTGTTGTCTAAGTAAATTGTACATTTGCTCTTGACTTAATATGGAGATTTCCTTGGTGTTGAAGACCCTCCAAGTGACATAATAGTGCTAACAGAGTTGATCACTTCTTATATTTGAAAGTCTTCTAAACAATAGGAGTTAGGTAGTGTGTCTCGTTAATAATGTGAGCCAACAATAGTGCAAGTGTATGTTAGATGCAAAATATTATGCTTGAGGGGGATCATACTTGATGAATGAATGAGCTCACACCGGAGAAATTGTTGGAATATCAATAGTGAGTGAGTAAGAAGTCTCACATTGATCGAAATTACAAATGTTGAACAATATATAAGTGAAGAGAGTCATAAACCTAATAAATCAAGGTGAAGAGAGTCGTATACCTAATAATTTAATCTTGCAATTGATAAAGCAACGTAAAGATGGTACTCAAGTACAGGAGCCTTGGTGAGAATGCTAGCCAAATGGTATGAACATAAGATGTGACTATATTACCACATGGAACCTCATCTCTCACAAAACAAAGTGATAGTTAACCTCAATATGTTTCCTTCTCTCGTAGAAGTCTGGAACACAAATCAATATGATGATTCTTTGTCTTCCATGAGACGAGGGATGAATTCAAGCCCCATTTGAATTCGAATCACTACAATGAACTTTAAATCTACCAGAAAATAATTACCGGTAATGATACTGCTCCTGGAAGCCATGTCGTAAAAGTTGAACATTAACTATTGTTATGGTTGCATCTCAATTGAACACATGTAAAAAAATAACCAGAACTCCCATGCAGCTACATTTGCAATTTATATAAAAAAATATTGGACAAGTGACATTACAGACAGAAATATCGAGAGCCCAGTCACCCAGCAGAAGAACATGCATAGCGTCTACCAAAACAGCTGATGAAATATATGCTTATAATGTAAGATAAACTACACGCTTTGGTGTGGTATATGAGCAAAATTCTTAACAGGATAAAATTTTAATGAAATCTACAACTACAAGGTAAACTATCTTTTAAACAAAAAGGAAAAGGAAGATGCGTGTCATGTGGTCAAGAAAGGTAATCCTCATCTTCCTTATCTCACCTACAAAGAAATTCAGAATTGTAGCTACTTGGGCATCTGTTATACAACCAGCAAAATTTTACCATTGAAAAATTAAGCTGTCTTTGGCTTTGGCTTAATTCGCTTCACCCTTGAATAGAGGAAAACACCGGCAAGACCAATAGCAGTTCCTGTGAGAAAATTAATAAATCAAAAACTCAGCCGTGGGTGTTAAGGGATGTGTTAAAAAAACTTCAAAGTAAGACTCTTCAAATGTTTTCCCGTTGAAACGAGAAAGAAGTAACCTTACCAACAGCATTCACAGGATTGACTGGTGTTCGGAAGATGATGACAGAGCTCACAATGACCACAACCCGCTTCACACAATTACCGACAGAATGGGTAACAGGCGATACCCTCTGCAGTATCATGTAAGAAACCTGCAAGCCCAGTCACAGAAAATCAACACTATATCATTAAGAAATACAGAACCTTTTAAAAATTAAAATCAGAATCTATGTCAACAATTAGAGTATGAGCAAGGCCTAATATAAGGCCAGCCCAAGCTAGTAGCAACAAGTAGACTCCTTATTCATAGCATTGCTTTTTCTTTCATTCATTATTCTCTTTAATTTAATTAATGATGATCAAGGCCTAATATAAGGCCAGGCCAAGCTAGTAACAACAAGTATACTCCTTATCCATAGCATCGCTTTTCTTTCATTCATTTTTCTCTTTAATTTAATTAATGATAATCATTCATCAAAAAAGTTAAGCTAATGACTTCCCTTCACATCAGCATTTTTTCTCAGGTAGTATAAAATAACTGTTTATTTTTTAAGAAGCACACAATTCTTAATTCTTTCTTACCATAAAACAAGACGTTTTTCTGTTAAAATGCTCAACGACGCATTAAAATATAAGGAAATGCAGTAAAATTATTTTTAAGTTTTTAACAATGAATGAAGCCCACTCCCACGTTCACATGCTCTTCACAAGACTGTCAGAACATGCAGCAAGTTGAGTGACATTACATAGGACACAAGAACAGAAAATATCTCACAGCAAAATGGTCATACTCCCTCTAAACTTGATTAAAATGTTCGTGACCATTTAATATAGGTTTTTAGGACGTCAAGAGAGGATACCTAATACTTAACTCTATTGTTGTTTTATAAAACATTCCACAACATATTTTTGCAGCAAGTAACAATCAGTTGTGTTTAATCAAACAGTAAAAAAAACAGAGAGAGAAAGAACTATATGCAAAAACACTCTTGAACAGCCCACAAGCTAGTAACTGTAGTTCAACTATACCCCTACCCTACCATATTCTTGCAACTTCAATTTATTCCCTTAAGATAGTAAAATCAATGACAGGGCACAATTATGCATAGAAGAGGAAAACTCACCTGTTGATATGCATGGAAACAGAGTGCAGAGAGAAGAGATCTGGTGTACACTTGTCTAACATTTAACCCCTGTCAAGAAAGATGATGCCATAACACATTAGCAAGCTCAACACAATTATATTTTTTGAATGCACCTATGATAACAGCAATCTTAGCTACGTCAACCAACAAAATACTCACAGCAGATTGTAGGTAAGCAGGGGTAAACTTGACACCCTCCATCAAGATAGCCACAGGTGCTAACAAGAAGAAGGACATTATTGTTATTATAGAGAAGAGAGTTATATTGTCCAGAGATTCCTGAAAGAACACAATACTTGTTATTTTCTGCTTGTCTACATATAAGAGATTCATAAAATGCCTTCCGAAAGCAAAACTAACATCAACAACACAATATATCCAAAACATTTGGAAGCGTCGTCCACATATTACATTACCTCTTTCTTAACCATGGCCTTTTTGCTAAGAACATTACGTGATTGATTTGTCACATTGGAAGCCATTGCACTCCAAAATCCAGCCCTATTCCATATATCAACAAAGCATATTAGAATTTGCACGACCAAACCTTTTCAATTCAAACCATGCCACATCCCCTCTCCTCTACTACCTCTAGAAGAAACACAGAGCAGATATTTTCTTACCAATTGAAAGAGGCCTCAGTAGCAGACGCGAGTGCAACTCCACCAACAATAGGCACAAGGGAACCAATCACCCACGGCGTAGGTTTCTGTAAGAAAGCGACACAACGGATTAAAAATCAGAAAACACTGATTCAGA
Source organism: Oxytropis ochrocephala (assembly GCA_020916435.1). Lineage (NCBI taxonomy): Eukaryota > Viridiplantae > Streptophyta > Magnoliopsida > Fabales > Fabaceae > Oxytropis > Oxytropis ochrocephala. Next base: position 23,895,305 of record CM037089.1, read on the forward strand.
ATATTATAATTGTTAAATTTATTTTTCCTCGCCGCTAGACAAAAGTAGTCACATAAAGACAACTATGAGAAACATACCGCAGCATGATACATACTATCTATAAGTACTAATCATAAAATTTACTCTAGATTATTTAAGTACAAAGCAATGCCAGATTGTAGGAAAAAGAAAGTAGTGTATTCTAACCTCTCCAAGAAACATGGCAGAAAGGATGACTGAAAAGAAAGGCTCCATGGCTTTAATGGTGTGAGTGAATGACACAGCCACCTTTCCAAGACTCATGTTGGTGAAAAGGTTCCCCAAAGTATGCACGACAGCCAATGGAAATATCGCCCCAAGCTGCCAGAAAACAACACACACAACACAGGATCAACAACACATAACAAACTCAGTAACAAAATAAATAATTAATTCAGCAGATAGCGAAATACCATGGCAGCATCAATTTTAGGCCTCTTGTAGAGATTTAAACCCCACATAAGGGAAACAAGAACAGAGCCAACAGCAAATTGAACTACAGTCACAGTTACAGGGTAATGGCATGCCTTCAAGACCTGCAAGAAATCCAACGGCATTAGGTTCAAAATAATTCACATTCAAATTCAAATGCTCCAACGGCATTTGTCAGCAAAAAAAATTCACAACGCAAACAAACATGGATTAAAACAGGATTCAATACAAGTGTAATTGAAACTAACTAAAATATAAAACCTTAAGAAATAGATCTCTGAAGATACATACCTGTTTATTGTAGATATTGAAGTAGATATTGAAGAGGTACCAGAAGCCGAACAAGGATCCAAGCTGGAGAGTTTTGAGCAATGAACCGGAGTCAGAAGAGTCGGCGCTGTCGGAGACGGAGGCGGCTATAGGAGGTGAAGGATCGGAGGAGGAGGAAATGAGTGGAAGAGGTCTGAATTTGAAAGAAGAGGAAGAAGAAGGAGGAAGAGACCATGATCGGCGAGTGAAGGAAGAGGAAGCGCCGCCATTGGAATTTACACCATCGATGGATTTAGCGGAGAGATTTACGCGAAGAGAAGGTGTTAAACGGTTAGTGTTGTAGTTAACGTTGCGAAGAGGGAGAGAATGAGAAAGAGTGAAAGCCGCACTCTGCATTTTCGAGATCTGAAACTGAAAACGAAAAACACGAGAGCGATTTTGTTGTTGTGTGTATGAAATGAAATGAAAGAGTTTATAGTAATATGAAAGAGTAACCCTCGTGTAGTCCGCCACCAGCAAAGTTTGGTTGGTGTGGTGCGGTGTGTTGTGTTGTGTTGTGGGAGTAGGTAATGTCTTAACAATAACACCTTTTTTTTTTTGTTCGATTGCGCCTTTCAGGACAAGAAGTGTGTGTTTTGAAACGGAATATACTTTATTCAATTCAACCAAAATTGAAAGGGAGGAGGATACTTTAACAAGATGCACCAATGAAAAATGGAATCATAGTAATTGACAAAAATTGAAAATCAAATTTGTGATCCTAAATGCCCGGATGTTCCAACGATATTTATATTGGTAATTAGCATTTTTGGGAAATTGTATGATGTTTAAAATTTTGAGAAAGAATGTTGAAATTCTAACTTGAGGGGAGAATTGAGCTAAAAAAGTAACGTGATAGAACAATAAATTATTTTCTAAATTATGAAAAATATTTAAAATAAAAAGTAAAAAAAACATTAAGATTTTAAAATTGATAATTAGAAATTATAAATTATTGAAACTAATTTTCAAAATTATATGTGTTATATTAACTTGGATAATTATGCTGTTTTGTACAATACAGAAAATTTATTTATAAAAAAATAATTTAAAATAAGGACTATAAATTTTAAATTAAAACGAAGTTATAAAAGTTAACTAAGTAAAATATAGAGAATAAACCCCAAGAAAATTTTGTCAAAAAAAAAGAATAAGCCCCAAGAAAATATCAAAAAATTAAAATAAAATCTAAATTATACATTTAAATTAATAAACAAAGCATTTTGCCTATCTAAAAAAAATAAAATAAAAAAAATAAACAAAGCATTTTATAAAAATTATATATGATTTTTTACATGAAATTTATTTTAATTTTAAATTATTCATATTATATCATACTATTTTTAGTCTTTGATAAAAAAAATACTATTTTTAGTCCATCTCAGACACGTGCTAGAATAATTTATTTATAGTAATAAAGTTTGTTATCAAATTAGTCAAAAAAAAAGTTATCAAATGCGCATCAAATACAATATATGCTAACCAAACAAACATTAAAAAAAAGGGGAAATTACACTCACATCCCTTAAGTTTTGGTCAAAATCACTCACCTCCCCTCTAATTTTAAATTGAACAATGACCTCCCTTAAATTTTGGTTAAATTTCACACATTTCCCTCTAATTTTAAATTGAACACTCACCTCCCTTAAGTTTTGAAGATATAATCATGTGATCTTGACTTGTGCTATACTTGCACATCCATTTCCTTTATTTTTTCTTGGCCATCGGGCGTTAAATCTTATAGGTCATTCATTTCAAATGAGAACTCTTCCCCTTTTGTACCCTTTTAAGCCGTTCCCACTTTTGTTGTGTGGTGTTGGAAAAACACATGTGCAACTATACACAGTCCAAAAACAAGTAGTATAAAAAGATCGAACCCATAGAGATTGAAAAACTCTCTTTTAAAATACAATATAAAGTAATAAAGTGTAAGGTAACTAAATAACAATTTATAGTGGAGTTGATGTGATCACAACTAAGTTAGATAAGAAAACAAAGTATAAGTGTTGATAATGCAAATGAGAAAAGCTAGTTGGAATGTCTTCATCAAGTAATTTACTTTTAAGTGTTTGATGCAGTATGTGATGCAGCTGCACTGAATGATGTTGCATTAGTTATGTGCCTTTCAGTCACTTTTCTTCAGAGTTTCATTACAAACTTCCTATGTCTAGGCATGCTAAATAGGTTCACTCTTGCCTTTGAAAGTACCCACAGTTTCACCCTATGGACTATAATATCCTATGTCTAGGACTTAGCATGGTTTTCACAAAGTTTCCTTTATGTAAAACACTTACCCATATTAGTTCTTGAGTTCTTAATTGTAAGCCATGCCTGCTCTTACAAATTTACTTATTCTAAGTTGATCAATCCCCAAAATAAGTGTTGAAAATATTATCAAGCAAGAACTAAAGTACAAATATACATACATGCATCATACTTACTTAAAAGCTCATTAAATGATTAGAACATTCCAACTAAGAGAGATTTAGCTAACAATAGACATTGCAAGGTAAATATAAACCGAATAGACCATGTTTATATAATAGAAATCACAAAAGAGAAACAACAAGATAGAAGTTACACAAGTTGAAGCCCTTTGTATGAATTCTCCTAGCAATGCACTAGCATTACTCCTTAGCACTATACAAACACTATGAAATCAAGTAAGGAGGATTTGTTAATTCCTTCCTTTCCCTCTTATAAAATAGAAACTAACTATGTATATTGAAATTTTGATCTAACTTATGGATTGTGATATATTTCCAAATGAAGATGTGAGGTCCTTTTATAGCCTTCAAGAGAGGTGCTTCCTTCCTTCATGTTGAAGTAATCTTGAGTGGATTAGTCAGTAGTTGCTTTTGAGGTTGATCTCCAAGTTGAAATCTTTGACTAAGTGTATAGGGAGGTCTCATGATGTATGAACATGTGTCCCTATGTTGATGACTCTTCAAAGCTATCCCTATGACTATGTGTGAATGGTAGCGCCTACTATATAAAGTGGTTTCGCTTTGGGGACCAAACATGAGGTCGAAGAATGCAAGTGGATGCACATGTAGCTAGTCGCTCATTCACCAAGTAGTCTGGATTCGGTGCGATATCAATGCAGGAGCATTGATCTGAGAAAGCATTGATGCAGATCTCAGAGATCAGACCGAACAAAAACATCAAACATACCACAATATATCCAAAATGGCCTAATAACAACTATAACCATGTCAATCACTCAAGTTATCATATATCACATAAAATACTATATAAACTCTTTATTATTACTTGAAAGAGAGCAATTTACTAAGTTTAAACATATGAAATACTCTATATAAAATAGAGTTATCATTGTGTTATTTGGTGCACCGTTAAATCAGTTTTCAAGTACAATTCTTTCTTTTCTTACAAAACTTTCATACCAAATAGTTGTTCCCAATTTAAAAATATAATTTTTAATATAATATTTTGTTTTTAAAATAATTAAAATAAAAAACACATTTCTAATAGGTTTTCTTTGATTTCACGAATTGAAGCGAGTAAAACACACATTCCTCAGATTTTCTAAACCTAACCTTAGAAATCGAAACCCACAAACATAGGAACCCTAATCTTAGAAATCGAAACCCGTGAACCCTAACTCAAAAGTCAACCATGTGTTAGTCAAAGAAGGAATGACGACAAATGGGAGCCCTAGGGATAAGGGTGGGAATAGGTCAGGCCGAAAAGTAGCTTTACTTGCTTTGAACACGCCTCTGCCGAACGTGTTAGGTCGACTTTTGAGGTCTGGCCTGGCCTTTTCGAAAACCTGACAAGGCCTGAGAGCCTACTTAAAAGCCTATTTCACCAAAAATAATTGAGAAAACTGATAATCCTTTAGTGGTGAAGACTTTGTAAATAGACGAATAAACTATTAGATCAATGAGATTAAGATCTAACAAAATCTTTTAGTGACTTATCCTTATATGACATTCTATTTAAATTTTATTTTAAAATAATACCTTTAAATATGTCAAAAATTGATATAGATCAAAAGTTTAAGTAAATAAAAAAATGTAAGCAAATTTATAATTTAACATAAAGTAAAAAATTAAATATAATAATAGTAGTAATAAAAAATAATATTTTTATTTACTTAAGTAGGCCGGTCTGATAGTCCCAGAAGGCTTTTTTTGATGGTCTGCAGTCTCACCTTTTTACCTAAATAGACTTTTAAAAAAGCATTGATCTTATCTATTTAGAAAAAATATGATCCCTACCTCGACTGATGTAGTAGCTAGCCAGTAGTGGCGCGGCTTTGGTCTATTCCGATCCCTACCTAGGGAGGCAGATGCGTTACCTAAATGCATGCACTTCACAAAATAAATCAACGACAGCATATGTAGTTCCATTTTTATATATTTGTCATAAACAAACGGATTTATATATAGTTTTGTTTTTATATATTTGTTATAACAAACGGATTTACCTACCAAATAGATAAATCTGTTGTGTTAATTTCAGCATAAACTGATTTATCTATTTGTTAGGTAAATCTATTTTGGATATTTCACTATGGATTTATCTAACAAATAGATAAATCATTTGTCTGTAATTAACACAAATGATTTATCTATTTAAGAGGTAAACTGCTTTTTGACAAAAATTGAGAGTAAAATTGGAAGAAAATTATTAGGTGGGGTTATAGGTGGTGTTTGTGGGGTCCAAAAAAATTACCCAAAAAAGAACCAAGCTATTTCGGCTCGTGGGCCCAATTGAGTTCATTTTTTATTTTTTATTTTTGAAGATTTCTTGAGATTTTTGTTGGAATGTTTTATTTCAATATCATAAATAATGGGCATATATTTTTTTATTAATCGTATTAGATATTTATCAATTAGGAGTCTTGATTGATATGTGATCAAAATAAGTAAAAGACTATATTGGATTTCTAATTATATAACTAACTAATTAATTATTATTGATATGGGTCCAATATGAGTGAATGTAAGTGATAGCCCATTTGAGGGATAATGGGAACCCTAATAGACTGTCACACTATGAGTAGACTATAGTCCCCAATATACCGGACTAACTGCAATACACAAGTTTGCTCTTCTTTCCACATCTGAAGATAGCCTAAGGCATTAGGAGTCTCGGTTGAGGAAGAACCATAAAGCCGACGAGAGTAGTTGTTGCTCGTTTTCACTCGATCTTCTTCTAAGGATTCATTCTCCGCCTCTTTTGCTATGAATCCGTGTATTTATCTAATCTCGGATATATCAACATGTCGTAGATCCTAAGGTTGTCAAGATCATAGTTTTGTTCTTGATTATATAAAAACATGTTTGTATGTCTTTTGTTTTCCGCTATAGTATGTTCATGATTATAAGCAAGTCTTATAGATAGATTAACTCCTACTGCTTTTCTTTTTGAAAATTGAACCGATTAGGCCAACCGATCGGCCCATGTTTTGGGTTGAATTTAAGGCACTTGTTTTTCCCACACCTCCTATTTCAAAACACACCCCATAAGGGTGTGAAAAGACCAAAAGACCAGCGAAACCTATTTTTTTATGAAATTTTCACTGTTCAACACGGGCCTTGAATGAGTTCGAACGAGGCCGCTCGAGTGTGTTAAAAATGGACAGACACCCTCGGGTGTTTTTTTTCACCTTTTCGAATAGGTCATGCGAACACGCTCGAATTGGGTCATGCGAACATGTTCTAATGATGTTGTTCGAACAAGTGTTGCAGAATTACAGGTATTGGACTTCTCAGATTCCACCGACAGTTTTAATCAACGGTTTACAATCACCAAATGTGTCGATAAATGAGTGGATGTCAATCCCTTTGGAAAATGTGCCCGAACGGATAGAATTTAAACGGCTCGATTTGTGATCTAAAAATGAAATCAACGGTGACATTTCACCATGCCTATTATAAAAGGGGTTCACATCCTCGATCTTCTTCACCAAACCCTAATCGCCTCTTCCCAAACCCTAATATGCTTCTTCACCAAAAATCCTCGATCTCCTAAAATGGAATGGCAATTGTGCTCAACCCAAAGACTAAACGACAAATTCCTAACGGCCCTTCATCACCATGGGACCGTCTACCACCGAGCGCGAACATGGTGCCGTGTTTCGTTGTCCTAACTATGTCTTCTCGCAGGATGAGTAAGGACATCACCTTCGCCCAACCAAGGAAAAGGCTAAGAGGAAGATTCGTCCGCAGGAGCGTGGCGTAAAGACGTGGAGCGTACGCTTCAAGAAGTTCAATTGTAGAGATGATGGAACTGTCCATTATTCACCATGGAGATCCAAAGCGACGACGACGCGTCGCGCAATGATGGAACATCTAGCTAACATTCCGATGGGGCGACAAATCTTAGAGTCAGCACGTGGGACACAAAGATGCGCACTCCAGAAGAAGTTATTCATCTTCTTCAACAAAGACCACCCGCACCACAACAACCCATACCGGAAAGAGTCATTACGCACACCTGTAAAGTTGAGTATCACATGACTGTCCATTCCTGGCAACAAGCTGGTGTGTTGTTTCATGGTCGTGACACTAAACATTTCAGGCTTAAGAACAACATCACCTTCGCCGAATTGAAAGAAAAACTAACAGAAAATGTTCACCTAGATGGTGTGGAGCAAGAAATCACTAGTATCGAATGTAGCTCCCCCTACATCTGCAGCATGACCCCACGTAATCGTATTCGGATGTGCCCTGTGCGTATCAAGAAAGACAAAGACGTTCGAGAAATGTTTCAGAAACATGAGAGCTTCCAAGGTTTCATTGAACCTTATCTCGAATTGTGCGTCGAAATAGAAGAATCTGCCGAATCCATTGCCCGTAGAATTAGACGTTCGAGAAATGTTTGAGAAACATAAGAGCTTCCTGTCGTTTCGTTTTAAATTTCCTATCCTTGTATTTTTGCAATTTGTGTTTTTCATTTCTTAGTTAGTTGTTTGCTTATGTTGGTGTTATGTATTTCGTATTTGATGTATTTCGTATTTGGTTTTCATGTCTTTCGTATTTTGTAATGACAATAAATTTGCGCCAACGTAAAGGGAATTTCAAATTAAAAAACCAAATGAAACAAAGTAGTTAAATTATACAAAAATTCCAAACATATACCCCCCTATGACATATCCTACTAGGTGTTGAGCCCCCTCCTCCTCTCATACACATTGCCAAACCTCCTCCTAAACCCACGTAGAGGGGTTGAGCGACCTCTTGATGCGGTGAAATATGCTCCTCACCGCTCGGGACATTATCATCGATGGTCCCATCCATGTCATCAACCAAATCCAAAGACTCTGTAGTAGCATCACAACCAAATAACATAACATTATTATTTAAATAAATAGAATATTAAGAAACATTATCAATGCAATAAACATAAAAGACACGTACCACAATCGAATAAAAATCGGTATGAACCCGCATTCGAAAATGACACAATAAGCCAAAACATTCAACAACATAATAAACAAATTTACAACGATCAACTATAAAATAATAACTTACTCCGCCGAATAAAAATCGGTAAGAATATGTGCCCCGTGATGTGGGCAACACGTAACCATCTTCCGGTCCAACAGAAATGGAAATGTCGCCCTAAGAGCGGCTGAACCTCCCGAGAGGCTCAACGGTCTCCTCCTCACGAGGCTCAAAGCAGCCTCCTCCTCATGATGCCTAGATGATGAAGGCCTGAAGATGAAGGCCCAGCGGATGAAGGCCTAGCGATGAAGGCCTAGCGGATGAAGGGCCGGCATTAACTCATAGGCCTAAATTGAGCATCACGCTCAATATCCCGCCCCCGATATCCTCGGGAAGTGGGGAGGATGAACATCAACCCCGCCCTACCCCTAGCACGACCCCTAGCTCGGGAGGTTCACCGCTTCTTCCTCCTTTTGCGGTTTGAAACCGTAGGAGGTGGCCGACCCAGGCCGCTTCGGATGGTTCACAAATTGCATGACCACCTCTCGCTCCTCACCATATCTGAAACAACAATCAATAGAACCAATTAAACCAAATTAATAGAACCAATCACAAAAAGGCTGACAAGAGGGTAAATTTGTTTTTTTAATTGGGGGTAAATTTGGAATTTAAAATTTGATGGGGTGTGAATAAGTAGGAGGGGGTGTGGGGAAAGTAATAACCTGAATTTAATTACAAAATCACAGCCCAAAAGTCCAAAACACAATTATGCCGACCCAATCCGTTTTTACATTTGGGTATTACTTTCCCCACTCCCCCTCTTACTTTTTCACACCCCTTAACAAATTTTATTCCAAAAATAACCTCGCGTGAAACGCTGAGTTCACGTGTTTAATGACGGTTCGAACGACCTTGTTCGAACACGTTTGAACAACAGCATGCGAACACATTAAAATTGGTGAATGTGGTGTGAGGGTCCATTATTTGTTGCCTCGGCATGCGAACGAAATAAAATAGGGTGTTCGAACAAGGTTATGCGAACATGTTCGAGTGACCCCATTCGAACAGGTGAAATTACGCACAAGAGGGTGTGAAGTCAATTTTTAACTCACGCGGACGATGCCGTTCGAACGGGTTCGAAGCCCCGTGTTCGAAAACGTGAAAATTCTTGAAAAAAAAGACGCTTTGACTGGCTTTTTGTCATTTCACACTCTTATGAGGTGTGTTTTGAGTAGGAGAGGAAGTAGGAAAAGCAAAACCCTTTACATTTTTTCCCCGTGGATCGGGCTGGGTCAGACAGCCCAGATTGATAGCTCTTTGTACATGTTCAACCTTTTGACCAGAAGCACTAAAAGCTTGTCCACCGTTTTTTAGTTTTCTTGGCTCAAACTAATTGCTTGCAGCGTTACTCCTGCATTAACAAAACCAATTACATGTCATTCATGTAGTAAAAATAAAGAACTGATCAATGCACTAATGATTAGTCAATTTCCCATCCCAATAGTTTTGACTAGCATCACAATTGTCAATTGCTTTCTCTTGTTTAAGCATATAAAGTTTCCATCTGAACTCGCATTGTACAGGATAAATTCTACTACAAAACAACTGACACTAGTAATTAATGGTTAAGAAAGTAAATAACATAACAGCAAAAGTATAATTGTCTTCATTAATTTGACTGACTGTTACCAACTTAGGCATCAAAATAAAAATATAATGTTAGATTACTTTGGTCAAGTTCAATATGTGAATCAATTACCATGTAATTAATGCTTCTAACTGGTTATTTCCTATTTAGGGACACAAACAAGGTTACTTGAAACATAGGTGTAACCCCATTTTCTGTTACATTTTCTGTCAATGGATCTTGAGACAAACACCTATGTCTCACAGCCACTGAATTTACATGAAAGTTACTTGAAACCCAACATCATGAATATTGATCATGAGACTTCTTTTGGGGTTCCTTCATCTCATCAAGGATTCTTGCAAGATTTTAATCACATTGATCAGTTTAATCTGAATGGTACTTCTCAATTGTTCAATACCAATTCAGGGTCCAAACTCAAAATTTTGATTCTTTTGTAGGTTATGATGTTCATGAGTTCAAGCCTAATACTTTTGTGGAAAGTAATGGTGGTGGGTCTAATGGTCATGCTTATGTTATGGATAATTTTTATACGGAGGAGGTTATGGTTTGAATAATCTTCAAAAGAATTCTCAATTGGAAATGATGGTTGCAAACCAAAGTTATTTGCCATTTAGTCCTCAAGAAACCAAGCCTTTGAATTTTGTTGTACCTGATGAAGTTTCATGCATATCTCCAGCAGTGAATTATTACAAAGGAGTTGGAATCACCAGAAACAATAGGACATATCTTACCAACAAAAAAACATCCAAAGTTCGTAAGAAGTCCAACATAATAAAGGGACAATGGACAACAGAAGAAGATGGGTACATATATATAATAACATTCAATAAATAATATCCATTTTTGTGACTATTAGTTTTATATTATATATATTATTTGCTTATAGCATGCAATTTTGCATGAACAGGTTGTTGACTCAGCTGGTTGGAAAACATGGATTGAGGAAGTGGTCTCATATTGCTCAGATATTGCCTGGAAGAATAGGAAAACAGTGCAGAGAGCGTTGGCATAACCATCTAAGGCCTGATATTAAGGTGCCAATTTCTATGTCTTACTATATCTATATATATCACTATCATTATGTCAAAGTTTTTTATGTCTTTAGGACCGCAAGACAAACACAATTATAGTTGTATTTGTTATATTTAACTGCAATATCAAATATCGTGACAGCGATGTAAAACCTTAATTACAATAACATATTTTTATTGTTGTGTCTTAATGCAGAAGGAGGTATGGAGTGAGGAAGAGGACAAAATATTGATCCAATCTCACAAAGAGATAGGAAATAAATGGGCAGAGATAGCTAAAAGATTGCCAGGAAGAACTGAGAACTCAATAAAAAACCATTGGAATGCAACCAAAAGAAGACAATATTCCAAAAGAAAGTGTCGCTCAAAGTACCCTAGAGGAACACTTTTGCAGGAATATATCAAAAGCTTAAACCTAGACAAAAACCCTCCAATAGATTATCGAAAAAAATCTTCTGCTAGAGCAAATCTCATGAAAAACAAAACCAACACAAGCAAAGTTGTAGTACAACAACAACAACTACAATTACCAGTTCAGTCCAAAACAGCAGATCAATTTTTTTCCAATGATCAGTGTTTGGTACAACCAAACTATGATTTTAATGATGTCACAGATTTTTGCTTTGATGAGAATTTGTTTCAAGAAGGGTGTTGTAGTATTGATTCTCTGCTAGATGATATTGCTAATAGTGAGAAAAACAATTTTGAAGGAAAAAGGGATTGTGATAATGTTATTAATGTTGATGTGAATCATAATGAGAGTACAGAAATGTCACTGGAGATTATGGCATCTATGTTGGGAGTTGAAGTTAAGAAGGAATTGGATTTGGTGGAAATGGTTTCTCAGGTCAATGAACTTATTAGGTAACATGTTGCAGCAACATAATAACATGCACAACATGTTTATACTATAGTTCACAGATACAGCAGCAGTAGCAGTCAACAATGGACCAGAAATGCAGATAGAATATGGCTATAATATAAAGGGGAATAAAAATAAATTATACTAGTAATTTTATATAGTATATTAAAGATTGTAATGAATTTATACTTTTACAACCCTTGTTGGGGGATATATTTCTATATATTATATGTTTTTAACCAGTATTGAGAAAATGTTCACCAAAAAGAAAAACCATATCATTGAGAAAAATGGAAATAAGTTAAGATGGAATTTTGTTGGCTTTAACTATATATATTTTACACTCTAAATCAATTATAAATTCCAATATATAATTCAGTGTTTTAAAAATCAAATCAACTGGAGCGGTGGATCCGGTTGAACCATGACCCGACACCTTACATGGTTCGGACACCAGAACACATCTTAAACTGGAGGTGTCCGTGCTACATAATATACATTGTTTATTTTTAAATTATACAAATAATTTGATTTTTTAAAATTTTACACAAATATTTGACTGATCATAAATACTGCTAGTAAAACTGAAAGAAAGAAAGAATTAAAGTATATGTTACCCAAATTGAGAAATTTAATGTTCTGTTTCTAATAAGATTAATTGCAATCTTAATGCAATAAACTCTTTTGTATTGTAAACACCCAACAACAATCCAAAACTGAATTTAACAAAAATCTCCATACGTTGAACTACATTAGATCTTTGAGTCATCAATACAAACGATAATATACAAGGTTTTCTTTACCGTGTTATTGGTGTGCAATTCTACCGTTTCCACTGATTTTGCTGGTGACTATCTACACTGAGGAATCTGGTTGTTCACATGTATCGGATTTTGTCGATACGTGTGGTTCTCCCTTCTCGATAGAATTTTTTACTATACCCAAGACTCGAAAGATCGAAACCCAGTTATTATTTAGACCAAACCTTATTAGTACAATACAGGGTTTGGATTTGCAATTCAATTCATTTTTACCATGCATACGTACACTAAAAAATCTTTTCCATTTTATTAAGTGTTGTTCAAGTATTTTTAACTAGGAATTCGATTCATTTTATTCGTGGTCAAAGATTCAATACAACACGGCACATGACTATAAATTTGAGAGACTAGTCGTGAATAGTGCCTCTTTAAGTAGAGTATGACCGTATGACTCATACGCCTAACACAACTTATGCTCAAACTCTAACGTTGGACTTGGGTGCGAGTATTTACCACATTCCATCTAAAGAATGAACGCAGCTAGTACTCAATTCGATTCTCGATATGCAACCTGTATAAATTGTGTGCATAAGGTTATTTCTTATTTTATAAAAAAAATTCATTTTAAAGCAATTTAACAAATACCCATAAATATACGTTATCCGCAAAAACCCGCACAGGTATGGGAAATATCTTTACCTAACGAGATGGGTAACGGGGGACTACTACCTGTGTCCAGTGTCCACCCCGCCCCCATTGACATCCCTAATCAGAGATGTCTAGCTTATAGCGATGGGAGGTGTTGAAATTTAAAAAGAGGTTCTTTTTAAAAAAGCCCAACTCATGGCACGGTCTTGTCTTCACTGACAACAAAAAGGCTTATGGGCCTCTGAATGCAGGGTTTCTCTTTCCACCCTCCTCACTCCACTCTTTCACCTCCCTACCCAACTCTCATACTACAAAATTCTGAAATAGTAATTATTTCTACTCTCTGTGATTGATTCGAATTTTGTACTGTGTTAGTTTTGGAGGTTAGTAGTACGTATGAGACAGTGGAAAGATTGCATGCTTTCCACTAAGGTATGTTTCTTATCTAATGAGATTCGACCTTTCCATTACCAATGAGGCAATGACATGAAGTCCGTATCCCATTAATTCAAACAACCTTTAAAAGTACTATCTCAAGTAAACATGCTCTTTTTGCAAAGCATGAGCCACTAGCTCAAACCTTTTTCAAATCTATTATTTTATCAATAATATTCAATTATATACCTAAGAGTATACATATCAATAGTTGATATCACCTACTTTACTCACTTTAATATGGGACAAATTTCTTTTGCTAAAACAACATGGAAGAAGTATCAAACTAGAAAGTTTCTGTTTGGTTTAGTGGCGGGATTTCAGTGTCGTCCCAAAACTGTGGCCAACACCCACATCCATAGTGAAGCTCCAATTAGTAGCTTCAGGATTGCCGCGAGAAACCACATCCAAACCAGCTCGACGTGCGTTTGTTGTCTCTACCGTGCATCCAAACATGCACTAAAGTGTCGTAAATCCATTTAGTTGTAATCAATATCTGTTTGACATGACATGATTACAAAACAAAGGGATTACTATATTATCTAGGGTTCAGTTCACTTCACTTGCTAGCAATTGATTTGAAAGCCCCTTAATTAACATTGAAGTTGAATGGCCAACCTCTAACCACATCTACATGTGTAGATAAAAAGGGCTTTCAATGTATCGGTGCCATTATTAATTATTGAAAAGCAGAGGAGATGATGCAAGTGTGTGTGTGTGTGTTTTGTGTCCAAAGCTTTTGATATGACACTGCTGAGTGCTTATTAGGTAAAGTATCTCCTTGAGATGAAATATGTAGGCCCAATGGTTCAAAATTTCTTAGAGCATCTATAAGAGTATCTTAACTTAGTTTTAGTATCCTCTACAATGTCAACTAATATTTAACAACCTCAACAAATTTTCACTTCATTCATGGATCCTTTAAGAACTTAAGAATTAGCAGGAAAACCATATGACTAGCTAACATCCAAACACAACATATCATGGCCTCGTCTGTTGCTTTCATTGTCATCATATTGAAATCATCTCAAGAGGACACTTTTTGCATAAATAAATATACAAATTATCCAATAGACATCAAAGTTACTGCTGTTTCTTACCCAAAATACAGTCAAGGAATGAATATATATGTGTTTTTGAAACTATGCACCAACAATTTCCAACATCATCAAGAACATGATGAAAAAAGGACAAACATAAAGTACTAATCTCCCCACCTTTTTATCATATACTAGTAATATATTGTTACATCTGTGACAGAATATATACAGTAAATTTACCAATAAATTAGCAGAGGCAAGATTTTTTATTGTTTTTCAAGGGCCGACAATTGGGTGTCATAAACGACATTTCTCTTGCAAACGAATCAGCCCAGACATGTGTGTGTTTTTACAGCTAAGATTCTTAACATCAATTATTTTTTAATCTTACTCAAAAAGAAAGCCATGTTATTTTTGGTAATTATACATTTTGAATAGCTTTTGTGTAACATTACCCAATCCACATTCTTTACTTCATTTATTATATTTTCAAACATAAATCAACTCAATTTTAAAATGAATTTTATAAAATCATGTTTGTCAAACTCCAACCTAAACAAACACATTATTTGTCCTTCGAACACAACCTAATAGTAAAACACAAGTAAGTATTGTGTGGACATTAGAAGTGCAGAACCCGGCCGTTTGTACAAAGGACAAAAAATACTTTATTTAAAGTTCCCCAAGATAGTAATTCACTAAAATCTAAGGGTATTAGCTGTTCATTTTTTAAACAAACACACTAACTTTATATCCCTTCATTGTTATTTAAAAGAATAAGCAGATAAACTAAAATCCAACTACATAAAACTAAAGTTCAAACAGCAACATAACTAACATTCAAGAGCATCTTCCATTTACTTTAAAATATCCCTGCCCATTTTATATTGTAATGAATATAACAGTCTAACAACAAGCTCTATTAGTAAAAGGTTTATAGGAAGTAAACCTCTAGAGCATCACTTAATACTGCTTTAATATGTTCTAAAGATACATTTTAGTTTAAAGGTGAACCATTGTTATCTTTTTCAAGAATCGATGACCGTGGACTAGAAGTTTGAATTAACTTCATCTCCTTTCCATTTGATCCTAGACTGCTTTCCCCTCTTAATACAGTTACTCGAGGGCTGGGAATCCTTCATGATATTTGTGGACTATTAGCAGGTCTTATATCTCCTATAGGAGTTGCAGTTGAACTTGATGCTTTGGGGCTTTGAGTGAGACGTATCTCTCCGCGACTCCTTGTAATTATTTCATCGAGAATTTCCCCACCACTGATATTGACTGTTGTTGGATGACTATTTAGATCCTGCCAAATGTATAGACACTAAACTGTGAACAAGATATGCGATACAAGACTACATCATGTTTGTACCATTGAATCACCGACATAGACATGGACACGGACACAAAAACTAACACGAGCACATAGGCATCGATAATAATTTGAAAATGCAAGTAATTTAAGTGTCGATTATGCGACATAACACGTGTCGAATAACAAACACGTCTTCAACCTGAAGCCTTTCAGTGCTACAGAGGTTTGTACTAAACTGATAAAGGTCAAACTAATATTGTACAAACTACTTACTTCATAGGACATGTTGAAAGCAATGGCAGGTGCTTCCTCATATGCTGCAGCATCCAACTCTTGAAGATGGGCTCCTTTGAAAAACTTGGGAAGAAAATATTGCCGTACCGGGACAAGAAGCATGATTAATAACGGGAAAAGGACCCCCGCGATTGGTATCCAGGTTAGGCCAAAGCAAAGGAGCAAATAAGCCGTCTGGAACATAGTAAACATAGCGATTGCTTTCAAGGGCACGGTCTCAATAAAGGTGGCATGGTGTTCCTCCAGCAGTCTACAAAGATAAAGAGAACAAACTTCAATCTCATAAAATGGAATGCTAACACTCACAAGCATTTGTTAATGTTAACAAGGATCTATGTGTAGGCGTCTTTGCATATACAAAATCGAATCGGTTACCAACTTACCGTTCGTAAATATTGATTAAGAAAAAAAATGAAACAAACAAAGGAAGGAAGGATATTTTGGACTTACTTGTATCTTCGACTTGGAGCGGTGAAAAGGTACAATATTCTCTCCCAAAACTGATTTCCTGGCAAGCTTTCAATTGCCATGAAAGCAAAGTAACCCCAAAGCACTGAAGTTGGTATCTTCTTCAAAGAGGCATAGCAGCAACACAAGCTGCAACCATCAATGCCTGCAGTAGATTGCTAAGGCGCTGCTCTTTAACCGACAGGCAAAAGGTCATCGATATCTTTATTCACATCAAAGACAACCTCGTCAACGGGGGCATCAATGTATCCATGACTTGAAGCCAGTGCAATGGTAGATTCCTTCAGCTCTTTCAGGCCCTGCTCGAGAAACAAAACGGTTGTAAAGGAAAAAGAAGAACGTGAATTTCGGATCAATTTGAAATTATAGGATAACATTTACCAAGGTGGGTGGCATTTGGGGAACCAATGGAGTCTGCATTACATCATATGCTTCTTTCATACTTTGGTATAACTGACTTAGGTTCATGTTTTTCTGCATGCTGGTTTGTGCAGCGGAAACAAGCTTGTGCCGTAAAAGCTATTCCAAACAAAACAAATATCCATAATAGTCAATTAGCTAAGTTACACAGAGAGGAAAGAAATATCCATTTTTGACAGTTGAGATGTACTATAGTGAAAGGTCAATTAGAATTATGTTACCTGATGTTTTAGAGTAGCTAAGCTCTTGGTATGCATCGGAGATTGTGGAATCACACCATTGGAAGGAGGGATTCCAATAAGCCCACACAATATAGTCTGGCCAGCAAAATAAACAGGAAATTAACACTAACTATTTGCTAGATGTAGTAGAAAGTAGAAACAGGTTATCTATTTCATTCACTGGCGATGAAATGGATTTCCAAGTATGTCGAAGAATGACTTACCAAAAAGCCGAGGAGTAGTAAGTCATAATGATAAGATGACGGTTTTCTTAGATTGAACTCCTTCTGCTGCGCAAGTTGTGATGCAACACTGTGATCAAAGTAGTAAAGCACAGCAATCATAGTTGCTGGTATAAATGCTCCAATAATGTACAATGGAGGAACATTCAACATCTCCTGCAAAACATAACGAAAATGAGCAACAAGACATGCCTGCTTTGCAAGGAGGGAAGTTAGAACGTGGCTTTTCGTATAGTGACACAAGATCATTATCCACATTGCATAATCAAAGTCACCTTGACAACAGTCCAATTTGAGTATGCACCAGGAGACCATGGATTTGGACTGAAAAGCCGCCTAGGGACTCCCCTTGGAACCTTGTTGACTGGTATGTACGACACAGCAGTCCACACGAGGATCATTAGTGGGACTCCATAATCAGCTATAAATCCTCGTAGCCAACCTATAACATAACGATATTTTAAAGGAATGAAATGTTGATAAAACAAGTTACTGCAAAGGAAACAGACTGCAGAACTAGAAACTGAGGACATAAAATTTATTTACCTAAACTCACAGCCAATTTTGTAATGAAAATTGATTCCCTACTAAATTTTTAGGTCATAATGGAGAAGCATAGTCAATACCTGTCCCATAACGCCAAGATCTAGCCTTTCGACTTGCTAGACCAGTAAAAAGAAGACCGAATGACAAAACTAAAGCAAACATTCCATTGCCAAACAGCCAAGAGGACTGGAGTGCAATCTGATTGGTACCTTCTCCCAGGGTCTTTGGTGCTCCAAATTCTTCCACAAGTCCCTTTAAAATGGAGATTATTAACCTTCTTATCAAACATTGGTTTCATTTTAAGCATTTGTTAACAAAAGGTTCCCATTTAGGAAACACATACAAAAGTTAGATTACTAAAGAAAAATGCTTCATGGTTGATGCATACTCACTTTTATAGCCTGCTGCATAAAGAGCATTGCAATTAGCAGACCAAATAGTTCGCCAGCAATGCGTGTGAATCTGTTGATTATGGAGCATGCACCAAGAACGGCCAGCAAGAAGAGCAACAAGGCGGTCCAAACACACACCCTAAAATATTAACAAAATTACTTCAAGGAGTAATTAATTTAAGTTAACAAAAAGTAGACCCCTCAAGAAGTTCCAAAGATACCATCCAGTCCAAGGCAGGAATAGTTTGTGTCCCAAATCTTTTCGATCCTTCGCAAAGTTGTACATGAATGTATACATCAAAACTGTTGGTTCAGCTACACCTAATATGAGGAGAGGCTGCCCTCCAATAACTGAGTGGATGATTCCACATAGTGCAGTTGATGCAAGAGTCTGCACAGCAGTGAGAGTTCCATCTGTATAATATAATCACAGAAACATTTCTTAGCAAACAGTGACAGAATAATACCAAAAGGAAAGTGAACCTGAAAATATTCTTATACCAGTGTTTCTCTCCAATTGCTCCCCAAAAGAAATAACAGGAATTGCTGAAGCAAAAAAAATGTATGTGGTTGGGGCAAGGATCCTATATAAAACAAACAACATCAAAACTATATCATTGACAAGTTTAATACTAGTCAGATTATAATTGAAATATCAGAACCAAATTTATAGTTTATAGTTATTATATCACAAACCTTGCACCCGCGCGGAATCCACTGGTCCAATCTTGTTTGTAGCACATAAGTCTTGCCTTGAGATCATTCTTAATCCCACGGAAAGGAACAAATGTTTCTTCCATTGAAGTCTTATTCAGTTTTGGCTTATATAGGGAAAAAAAGAAAGGGAAGAAGAAATAGAAGATGCTGACTCACTTCAAGGTAACTCTAGAGGTAAAACAATGATTAAATTTGCATATTTGAAAATATCAATATAAGTCCGGGCAGGGACCAGAATTCTAGACACCATTGTTAACAGAAAAGCTAGAAGAAGGTATAGTTATTTGTTGATTGATGAGCACATTAGGCTCTTGATGAAGAAAATGAATAAATGAATCATTTACATTTCAAAGAATTTATGAAGAATTTTTGGCTATATTGTAATGAATTAGAAAAAAAAAAACGAGTGAGTGATTGAACAAAAAAGCAGTTGGATGATTTACATATCCAACAGAAACTCAAAGATAGTCAATACTTCACTAAAAAGGTTAGAACTAGAAACTCTTCAGAAAGCTGAAAAGTGAGAACTAGCTCTCAACCATGATAAAGCCAAGATCCAAAACTACCCTTCTCTATGGATTACCTGAAAAACCCTCCATATGCTATCAAGGGAGACCAAATTTACTCCCAGAAAGAAAAAAACAAACTTGAAGCACACTTTGCAGCATTCAAGTTACATGGTACACTTTCAGACACTTAAATTGAAACTGAGGTTAATAAAGTAAGAGTTCTGAAGGTGTAGCTATGGAGGGCAATCGAGCACAATTAACGAAAACCCATTATGAAGACCTGCATTTGCTATAATTTAGAAGTAGTGAGAAGAATGTTTCATCTATGGAACAGAACGGTCAAAGATGGGTATCTGAAAAGATTTAACGAGATTCCATGAATGAGATCATGTTGGGATTCGTTCAGAACACTTTTGAGGATTCGGACATTAAGCAAAAAGGGTACCTTAATCAAAAATCAAAATTACATTTTTCTTCAAGGAGCCTTAAAAAAGAAACAAGAGCAAGTTGAAGCAAAGCAGAGAAGTAGTAGAAGAAGAAGAGGTTGCAGTTACATTTAACTGAAATAATGGAGATTGGGACAAACCCAAAAAAGCAACAGAGCAAAGAGAAAACGGGACAAGTATCTGTGAGAAGTAAAGAGGGGGGTTGTAAAGAGTATTTTTGTGTGTGACAGTAGTTGAACTTGAATGCTGTGAAGAAGAGTTTCTTATATAAAAATGTTTGAATGAAGATTGAAGGGGAAATAGAATTAGAAAGAAGCAGTGGAAATGGTGAGGAGGATGTATTGTGAAATGTAAATGATAGTGGGTGCGACACATAAGCAGAAAACAAAAACAAACGTTAAATTATTTAAGAATTGTGATTAAGCACGCATGAACAACTTGTTTCGGATTTATTTAGGTTAAAAACTGTTGTGAAAATGATAGTTGCGTGTTTAAAAGTTGCAATTTTTTAAAGCTCATTAAAAAAATGCTTTTGTGTGGTTCTTCTTTGTTTGGCCCCAAATTAAAAATTGTTCTTTCTTAAGTGTCCATTATCGACATATATTTTTCTACAAAAATGTTATTTAGACATAACATTTTTGACAAAAATAGACAAAAGCCAACTTATAACACCAATTAATCAAGTTTTTAGACTATTTAGCCAACCTGCTTTTTCACAGTTTTCGAGGTGTTGTTTAAAAACCTAATTAATTGATCATTTGGCTAATAGTCTAAAAAATTTGGTTAATTGGTATTATAAGTTGGCTTTTGTCGATTTTTGTCAAAAATGTTATGTCTAAATAACATAACCGATTTTTCTATTAGTTTATTACTTTGCAAGTTTGATATAGTAATGGTTATTGCTTTTATTTTTTTAGGGCGGCTTTGTGTGGTTACCTAATTAATTACTTGGATAAAAATTAAAAATTGCTTACAAAGAACAAATACAAAATTAAAAGAAAACACATTTAAAAAATGTGAATACTTACAAGTGTTTTATTTTAGGATACTAATAGGAGGAGGAGATTCTATAGTGTTGGCAGCTAGTGGTCGTTTGGTTTGGCGGTGGGAGAGTGTAGAAGTGATTTTGGTGTTACCTTTCGTGATTTTGCTCTTTTGTAGCTTGTTTGGATTGCATTGTGAGAATCAATTTTGCTACTCAAAATCAATTCTGTCCGAAGCTGGAATTTCTAGCTTCTGCGGGGAAGTGAAATCGATTTTAGCTCTAAGGGTGTGTAGGTTATGTTCAATTTACAATTTTATTCCAGTTTTGTACAAAGTTATCTATGATGATGGCAGCCCCACAACAACACGTTAAGGTACTGTAAGGCGGTGCTCTGCAACTTAGGCATAAGATGATGATCAACGTGTAATGGTAATGTATCCCTAAGATGACTTTTTAAAGCTAATGATGATTTTTTAAAGTTTGGTTTTTTACGTCAACTTTTTCCAAAATGCTTTTATTGAGAATAACTTCTTCTAAAATACTGATGACTTAGTATACATAAATTAATTAGTCATTGAGTCTAATTTTGTTTACAAAAATTTAAAAAATATCTAATATTGTATTTCACTTTAAATTATTTTTCTTAATTATAAATTGATTTTGATATTTTATATGTCAATTTAGTACCTTTGCAATTTATTTTGTCAAATTTTAAATTGAAACCCATTTTAGTAATTTTACTTCCAAAATCAATTTTGATACAATTTATCCAAACATCAAGAGTTGATAAAAATCACTTTTCTCAAAAAGTATCCAAACAAAAATCATGTTACGTTCAACTCACTTTTACTAAAATCAATTCTACAAAATCAATTCTTTTAGAATCAATTCTCGTCACCGCCAAACCAAACATACACCTAGTTGCTCTCCTCTAACTAAATGTTAGTGATAAACAGGAAGAGATTCGGCAATTTTAGGGTGAGAAAGACATTGTAACATTATTATATTTATTTCTCTCATTCTTTCTCATATTTTCTCTTTCTTAAAATGCTTAAAGCCACCAAAGTCAGTGAATTTAAATATTTGGTGTTTGCTTCTAAAGCCATCTCTATAACTTCCCTTCGAACTTGTAGGAACAGGTTTTGAGCTCAAACTTCGAACTATATACTACAAGGTTTTGTTAGAATTGAATTATTATGATATATAACAATAATGCTATTTAACCCAACTTTTTGATAAAAAAACATACAAATGGACTCCACATCTTCTTAACAGTTGTATGGGTACGACTTCCAAAAGAAAAAAAAAAAAAAGATACTAAAGATAATACGTATTAGTATCTCAGATCCGTATATTTTGTATGTTTTTGTCAAAAGTTGAAATTTAAATAACATTATTGGATATATAAACTTCAAACACTAAAGTGTGTGCCGTCAAGCTAAGTAACACATTTTACTCGAATTGACCTTAGTTCGGTCCTTGCACTTTTTATACCAACATAAATACTCTAATATCATATTTAGAAGATTTGGATTTGTGTTTAACTTAACCCAAAAATTAGCTCATAGAGCTAGGATTTCCCCTTTAACCATGACATTGTTTCCTTGTTGGAGAGTCCGGCGGAGCATCGGGAGAATGAACGAAATTTAATACCAAGGCTATCAGAAACTTGCACACCACATCTAAAATCTTAAGGCACTGAGTATATCTTTCATACTTTTCATTTTTGGTCTATATGAGATTTAACCACTCACACTTAAATTTCTAATAGACATCACTATCCGATGTAGCTAAAACTCTCAACAATGATACATATGAAGAACATCAGAAGAGGGATTTGGAGCTTAAGGAATGTTGAATGGTTGAATGATTAATAAGATCTAGCACCGAAGAGTTTCCGATGAAATATTCAGTTGAGAGAATCCTCATCTTCAAAAGGGTGCACAATATGCTATAAGCTATGTTTGTCCTCAAATGCAGTGGTGGTGAAGGGTAGGGGTGTGGAGGACCCATCCCAACCCGTCTCAACCCATTGATTTTGGGTTAAACCCAACCCCGTCCCACACAAAAAATGGACAAATGGGACTGCCCCAAGTAGTAACCCGACTTCGGGTTAGGATGAGTTCGGGTTGACTCTCGGGTTACCCAACCTGTCCCTTATATACATACACATATATTAATATATAATTAATAGACTTAAACTTGTGAATTGTGATAATTTAGACTCAAAATAAGTAATTTGATGCTAAAAATTTGTATTTTTAACAAAGTTGGATACATACCAACATTACTTTTATAGTAGAAGTTTTATTGAATTTATCTATTAAATTTCAATGTTTAATATAATATATGTAATTGAAGTAATAACAACATTTCTAAAAATTATATTTGTATTTTGGGACAACCCGGTTCCGTCTTAATTAAATCCGATCCTAAATTAATCCATAACTTATCGAATTTATCCGAGTTTTAGAACTTGTTAGGATCAATAATATGACCTTATCAAAATTTGAGACCGAATTAGAGTTAATTATAACCTGTCTCATCCAGGCCAATGCTCACCACTAGTGAAGGGGGTCACTATCCAAGACGCCAAGACCACCAAAGAAATTTTATAATCTGCTAGCGTTTGCTGTCCTTTATTAGATCATTGTTTAATGATGATGCATATGCCCTCTAGGCACTACGTTACTTTACTACACACGTGTAAACGAATATCAAATTAGTCTATGAATGGCTGCAGTCGTAATTTTTGGGGGTGAAAATGATGTAATATCAGCAAGTCTATCAACACATATATGTCACATTGTGTCAACAAAAAAAACATATATACGTCACCAAATGTGCACAGGCAATTTTTTTAATAGCTGAATTGCCAAATTGGATAGATAGTTGAATACTTGAATTGCTATTTTGCACAAAATTTGCAGATTCATTGCATATGATGCTCGTTGTCACTATTTTTTTTGGGTACAATCTTCCTTCCTTTTTTGGTACAACTGCTCGTTGTCACTGTATGCATGCTCGTTGTCACTATAGGATCCGTTTGGATCGGCTTAATTAGATTTATCTATTGTTGTAAGCACTTATGAAATTGTTTGGGAGAGCATGAAAGCACATTTTAGCACTTGTTCATTACCGTTTTCGCTAACTTTCATAAGTTCGTTGAGATAGATTTTTGAAAGCAAAACATGACTTATAGAAAAATAGTTTTAACATTATTTTATTTTTATAATATAAACAGTTTATGCATAAACTTTTATGCATAAACACTTATACAATAAGCGCTTATGCCATAAACTGTCAATTAAACTGTATAAGCATAAGCCCGAAGTTTTTGAGATTAAACTATCAATTTCTTCATTAAATTTACTCCTTTTCTCTAGCTTTTTCAAAAAGTGCTTTAGTAAAACTTTTTATAAAAAATTGGTGATTATTAATTATTTTTATTTACTTCGAGGACGAAAGAAAGAGTACAAACTTAGTTAGTAGATGAAATTCATAATTTACTCGGTGCTTTTTTGTCAAATATTACTCGGTATTTCACTACCCATTCCATTTATTTAACACGATAATTATGCACTAATAATCTCTGCTCATATTTAATATCAAATTCCCCACCAATCAATACTAAATTTGTCGACGGTGAAAATCAAAATCGAGAGTACCAGATCAACCCCCGTCTCAAGGTAGATTATGTCGTTGGATCAATAGTATTAATTAGATGCCACAATAAAGCTGATATTGTGTTCTGCGGGTAATTTAATAATTTAATAATGTAAATGAAATTTTATAAAATTGCGTACTAGTTAAAAAAGTTAGGACAGTGTGGGAACCCACTTGTCTGCTAGTAAACTACCACTACGTCCAAAGTCCAAGTTGCTAAGCAGCGCAATTTATTATATAAATTTATATTTCTTTGATAAAAAACCAAATATTTATATGGTGATGATAGGATTGTAGTCGGTGAACGTAGATAACATTATCATTTAGGTTAGCTTTGGTCGACTAAAAAAGCGAAAATTTGATGATATAGAAAATGTTACTTTACATTTATTATTCTAAAATAATTACGATTTGTTACTCTTGTTTTTTTTTTCCATACCTAATATTTGATGTACGGGTACCATTTATCAAATAAAATATAGACTAAAAATTATAATATAACTCAAATATTTGGGGAGGGATTGAGTGTCTTTAAGACGGTAGTATATTTTCGAACACATTCGTTACTTAAGTTTTGTGACAACAAAAACAAGGGTTCGGTACTGAACTTCCGGACCGGTTCGTTAATTCATTATTGTGTCTATTATTAGGGGATGTGATCACAACACAGGTACGATACTGAACTTCTAAACCGATTAGGTTATATAGGGAAAAACTAGTTTTACTTTAAAAAAGTACATCTTAACCAAAAATTAACTAATTTTACTGAACCTAAGATGAATTACATGGACAAAATGCATTGTCTGAATACAAATTCGAATAGAAATTCCACAACATGTTCAAATAAACATCAATCCTATTAATATTAATCTTTAGTTAAGTCTACAAAACAAGGCGATGTTAGATCTGAGTTAAACGACTTCCACTATTGCAAGCGTCTCGTAAATGGCTTGTCCCAATCCTTTGCTATGTCTGCCCTGTGTCTATTCCAGTAATAATCGGTCGGGGGTATTGGGCTTCCTTTCTTCAAAAATACCTGTACAAAGTGGTTCACTATAAAACATATGTTGAACATAGGTGCGTTTTTGGAAGGCGCAACATGAAATGAAAAAATTGTGAAGCATGCTTTAATGGAATGTAAAGGAAAGGGTTGGAAGGGATCATACCTTAATAGGATCTCCAATGTAAATATGATGGCTACAATGTGATTAAAGTTGGTGAGGAGGTTAGAGTGGGAAATGAGAGGTGTGGGGTTTAGGAGGGGTGTGTAGTGGATGGATAGGAAGAAGAAGGATAGAGAGACTTTTTAAAGATTCATAGGAGCATTTTTGTATTTTCATAGTGGTAGGGGGTGTCCACTAAATATGGGGTTGTAGGAAGTATTCACCCTTGGCTTTTCAAACATTTGGGCTTGATATCACCACACCAAGGGTTTTGCTTTTCCCACACCCACTCCTAAGTAGAGTGTGTATTTTCACCGATTTGGCGATGGGCAACCGAATATATTCGGTTGAGCTCAACCGAACAGGTAAAAAGGTGAAAGTGGTGTGAGAGTCCATTTTTTTGTAATAAAATAGGGTGTTCGAACACCTTCATGCGAACCTGTTCGTATGATCCCATGCGAACAGGTGAAATTACGCACAAGAGGGTGTGAAGTCAAGATTTAACACACACGAACGATGTCATTCGAACCTGTTTGAAGACCCGTGTTCAAACAGGTAAAATTTCGTGAAAAAAAAGAGATTTTGGCTGAACTTTTGGTTTTTTTACACCCTTATAGGATGTGTTTGAAGTACGAGGGTCGTGGGAAAATCAAACGCCCCGTACCAAAGTGTTCCAAGGATTCGGGAGAATTTCAGCTAGCCACGTAGCTAAGCGAAACCGCCTTAAAAAGGAAAATCCTATTTACTTTCTTCCTCTCGTGGTTATACTTCTATTCAGAAAATCAATCCACGACAAAAAAAAATGTTGAGAATCGCAGCGTGTGCAAAGAAGCTCGTGGGAACGGCGTCGTTGGAGTCGCCAATACCTGCCGTTAGGGTTCTTCCTCGATTCTACCACGAGAGGGTGGTTGACCACTACGATAATCCCCGGAATGTTGGATCCTTCGATAAGAACGACCCCACAGTTGGTACCGGTCTTGTCGGAGCACCTGCTTGTGGTGACGTTATGAAACTCCAAATTAAGGTTGATGAAAACACCGGAAAAATTACCGATGCTCGCTTTAAGACCTTCGGTTGTGGATCTGCCATCGCTTCTTCCTCCGTCGGTATGTTGTTTTTAAATTTGTATAAACAGAGGAATTGGTTATGTACATGTACGATTATAACTAGCATCTAGGGTTTGTTCCATTTTGAGTGTTTAAATTTTCAATTCTTTTTTTTCTCAAATGGTTTCCTCTTCTTAGAATTACATGATTGCGATTATTGGATTGTCTTGGCACTTTGTTCTTTCTGTTTTAGGGTTTTACACATGCACAGGAAAAATACCTTCTAAAATTTTATTGATTTCTTCATCAACTGAAGGAATTCTCATTATTTGAATGGCTTCCCTCATGATTTATGTTTCTAATTTATATTTTCTTGGTTTACAGCTACTGAATGGGTAAAGGGAAAGCAAATGGAAGAGGTTTTAACCATTAAAAACACGTAAGTATCTCCCTTAGAATTCTTGAATACATTTGTTGCAAGGTTGTGTTATTTTTCTGGCTACGGTTTGTGTATTTTGCGATTTATTTATTTGCTTATAATCTTATTTTCATGGGACCTGTGGTTGGGTGTGCCTGTGTGAATATTGGTCTTCACAAAAGTAGCAAAATAGATGTTACAAGCACGAAAATAGATATTTCTGAATTATATAGCAAGTTTTTTTGTATCCTTTTCCCCTGGCTCAGATGTGGCTTTAAACTTTAAGCCCCTATTCTACAATTCTTAACCTTAATAATCTCAGAGGCGTCAGACACCGACACGTGTCGGGCACGGGGACACGCCTAATCTCAGCGGTGTTCGTGCTTCATAGCTTAATATTAAAGCCTGAAATTGAAGAACGATAAAGAAATGAAGGAGAAAACTTAGGCGTTGTTGGTGCTACTTTCCAATCACAACACAATACGTGAACAACAATATACTTTTTTAAATAGCAGAAAGATATCAAATAAATAAATAGTATGAATAAACGGTCTGCGTGTTGTGATTGAAATCAATACCAACAATACCTATAAAATCGCACTTGAGTTTTCTCCATAAATGAATTCCGTAGATATGCCAAATCGCAAGTGTTAGTTATTGAAAGTAAATAAATATACAGGTTAAATACAAAATTAACATTTTTGGATGGTTTGATTTAATGGTTAGTGTTGGAAGATGTGTTGTTGTTCTTATTCTTTTCATACATATCTTCTCATCTCCTTTTAGACTACGATGGGGGTGATGAATCTGATGGCTGTTTTAACATCTCTCGTTTTGTTCTGGACCTTGTTGTTTCTGAACCATGCTCTATCTCTAGAAGTTTAATCTTACTGTTTGATTATAGTTTTTTCTTTTACAAGACTATTTGATTCTACCTCCATGGTTGTTAATATAGTTTTGATCTGTCTGTTAGTAGTTTTGAGTTGACACATTATTAATGTCCTGCAGTGAGATTGCAAAGCATCTTTCACTCCCACCAGTGAAGCTTCACTGCAGCATGCTTGCTGAGGATGCTATTAAAGCAGCTGTTAAAGATTATGAAGCTAAGCGAACCACAACATCTGCTAGCGGAAAAGCAACAACTGGAGAGAAAGCTGCCACTGCATGAGTTCTTCCATTTGTGGCAGCGATGATGTAAAAAACCATTAGTGTGGTCCTCCAATGGTGCTAATGAGTCTGTTGCACATCATTGGAACATCTTGAGGTCTTGTTTGGAGCTACTCAGCCAGATTGTATTCCCCTAATGTGAAATAAATACTTGTATCGCTGGCTTTAGTTTGTTGTTTGCTTGGATTGTAGGAGTCGAACGGCATTTTTGTTTAAATATGTATGCAGTACAATAAAGCCGAATATTTACATGTATTATTTGGAACTCCCATGTTTTTATGCTTACTGAGGTGTACAGCATAACATACAAATATGTGCTTTTGTAACCATATACTTCTCTAATCCTGGTATTATTATATAAATGTAAGAATCCTCATAGTTTCCCAGTTCTCCTCCCTCTTAATCCCTCCTCTTTTTTATGTGCAAATTGCCGTAATTTTTCCATCTATCACTTTCACAAGAGTACTGGCAGACACCAAACAGTTTCTCTGCTACTCAACCTAGTACATCTCTGGCACTGCGAAAATACGAATGCAGCCGCAAAATAGAAAATGCATCCCCAATGTTATACTTCAAATTTTATTTGGAAAAGTATGTTTGGTTCACCTTGATTGCCAAGTCTCATTGGTACCACAACTTATCAATGTGCCTTCAGCTCAGGTTTTATAATATTTTCTTTGAAGTATTGTTTATTTGGTTGAAGGACGTTTTTGTAATTTTGCTTTGAAATTGAACATGAATGACGATTAAGGTGCACTGGCAAGTTTTGCAAAAGCACATACTTGCTCTGGTTTTTGAAAAATATGCGTTTTGTGGGTTATGTGGTGTGCTTCAAGCAAATTGGATCTCCTTTGGCATTGGCATTATTTGCACGCAGGAAAAGTAGAGAAAAAGAGAAGCAAGTGTGTGTGTGAGAGAGAGAGAGTTCATAAGGGAGAGGGGGATGAGGAGCAGAGGAGGGGCAGAGAAAGACTAGATGGCGAGGAACTAGATCGGTGTACTTAGGGCTGAGAATATGACATGATCATATTAAGTTTGACTTGTATTGACCCAAGAGATGAATCACATTCGGATGGTTTGCAAATTGTTAGCATTTTTGACCCATGCGAAAATCAAGAAAGGATGAACTGTTAACAAACTTCTTACACTTGTTATTGTCAAATTTTCAATTCCTTCCTTAATCAAGGGTGAATTGTTAAAGTAGTTAACTACAAAGCAATCAAATAACTTTTCACTGATAGGGTGTTTTTAAACTAATTATAAGATAATTTATTCAATAAGTATCATATAAAATTCCACCGTAATAGAAATGGAATCATTGGGGTTTTTTTTTTTTGGACCCCCACCTATTCCTCTAAAACCCCCCACCCACCATATGAAAATACCAAAATACCACTGTCTGTTTACAAAATCACCATTTCTTCACATAAGTAGTCATACCTACGTTTGACCACTTTCACTCGCATATACGCCAGAGAGACGTATATACGATCAGCCCAGAAATCCACCAATCGTATATACCCCACCACAGCCCTGTATACGACGAGCAAAAATTTACTCACCGTATATACCCCTATTCAGGCGTATATACGATTAGCCAGAAATTCATCCACTCGTAAATACGCCAGCAGACCCTATATACGACGAAGAAAAAAGTAAGCATCGTATATACACCTTTTTTGATGTAAATACGATGAGCAATTTTTTTTTTTACTAATTTTTTTCCTTCGCTTGCAGTGTCCGGTAGGCATAGAGGGAGACGTGAGGTCTCTCCGATCAGAGAGAGAGGGGAGTCATCTACTGCTCCGAGTACGAGGACTCGGAGGCATAATCAGCTCCATGCTTGGCGAGAGACAGAGAGCAGCACAACCCGAGCGGTGAGTGCTCGGCTCACCACCCATGACGCACTCGAAGATCGGCCCACCGGAGCTTTCTATCTTGGGGATTACTGCGGCAGACGCAGTGGAGAGGATTGACATAGAGGAGGCCGGTTTCTCAAGATCATTCCCACTACTCCTCCGGTATCATCATCCACACCCCTCGATCGATCCTCAACCTCTTCATTACCATCCCCACCTCCCGAGTATCGCAGGAGCGGCCCAGTGATACTTACTACTCGAACACCTATGTATGAGTATCGGGAGGAGCACCCAACAGATTAGGGGCATCGGGAGGAGCCTCGGCTGAGGAGCCCGAGACCTCTCTCTTCACCGATCCGGCGGATCATATACGCACTTCTATACTCACGACCCTAAGTTTTTACATTTTTGCTTAAATAATTTATTTAACTCACATAGTCCGCACTTTTTGCTTACATTATTTATTTATTTTTATTTCAGAGTATCGTGTTGTCAAAGTATGGGCTCATGGCAACAAAGTCCATACTAGACTCCATCTTCATTACCCGACCTCTACTTGAAATAAGCACCACTCGTGGTCGGGGACTCTAGATTGGTCCCACTTCTCCGCATCGCCACGCCACGATGAGACCATGAGTTCTTTGTCGGCTTTTATCGAGAGATGGCACTCGGATACTTCGTCATTTCACTTGCCATTTGGTGAGATGGCGATCACTCGGATGACATCTCTTATGCATGCACCTTCCCATCCGGTGGAACTATGCCACACCTCCCGCCATCACCGTGAGCTCGGAGTTTGCCACACGACTTCTTTGAGACATATCTGGGTGTGTCACGGGTTGAGGTCGCTAACAACACCCGTGGGGTCCGTGACATGACTTCAAATGGTTTGGAGCGGTGTATGAGCGTAACTTGGAGGAGGGGGTGACATCATTGTTCTTTGTGAGGGCTTATCTGCTTCGCGCCCGACCTCTGATATCTTCACTACGAAGACCGGAGACGGCCGAGGAGGCTAAGTGGTGGGTCTACTGGATGATCCGAGAGCGGATGTTCTTGGAGGCTATGCATGGGTGCAGTGCACTAGCCGCCATGTATGAGTCCTCACCGAGTGGTGGAGTTAATCGACGAAGGATCTCGGCGACGGTCCTTCCGGTTTCGGCGTCTGCATGATGAATGTAACTCTTCCATTTAAAGATAATATGATTGGACATCATCCGCCGGAGGTCATCCTCGGTGTTGACATCCACGCAGGACCAGTGAAGACCTCCATCGACCCATTCCGGTTTCAGATAAACAATACGAATTATCTCATGCTCGCTGTTCTGCGGTTGAACCATCCGCAATAGTTTACGCTAAGAGCGTGAAATGATATATTGTGTTTTAAATCTACATGATACAACATCTCTCCCATCGAAACTTATACCATCATCTTTCAAGATGATGCCCTCGATGATCAAGAAACCCCATATTAGAATGAGCGAGAGTGAGGAAGAAGGCTCGTAGTATGACATTAGCGAAGCTTGCATCATCTTCACTTGTGATGTGTGAGAGAAGGAGGAAGTTGAAATTTTGGTGTGAAAATAGTGATGGTGGGAGTGAGTATTTATAGATGAGGTAAAAGATTATCAACCGCTGATTTTGTCGTGCAATCTATCTAGTTGATCAACTTCGAAAGTGAAATCATGATCATAAATTTTTTTACAAATAAAAAAAAAAAAAACAAATTTAAGGCTCAAAACGGCCAATCGTATATACTTCTTCAGGGCATATATACGATGTCTTAAAATTATACATCGTATATATGTCCCAAATGACATATATACGATGAGCCTTTTTAAAATAAAAAAAATAGAAAACAAAGGCCATTTTGGGGATTTCAGTGTGGGTGGGAGTTTAAGGGGAGAGGGTGGGGGTCCAAAAAAAAACCCGGAATCATTTTATGAAGTGGCCCAAATAAGAGAGACCTCTAAGGGATGAAGATCGATCATAAGTGTAATGCGATATGATCACATTAAGCTTAAAAAAAAGGATCCAAAAGCGATTTAAAGTTTCCTCTTGCAAAGACTAATAAATTAGCAAGAGTCTTGTCATTTGTTACGAGAGTTTTCTACGATAAAGAGTAGAACACACAAAAATAGGAGATTTGACCAATCAATAACTGAGTAATACATGAGAGAAAGAGTAGTTATAATTTGTGAGTGTTACATGCTGCAATATAACATCCTGAGTTCGAATCCAGCCTTAGCATCTAGTAGTGTTAATTTTTTTGAGGTGGGCTTTGCCACCCATGGTCCTACCCTGCTCGAGAGATTAGTTTTTGCAGTTGCGTGCAGATGATACCTTGTTTATACCAAAAAAAGCCAACATGGTATAGCACAAGTAGTAGATACTTGGACTCCTTAACTATTTGACCAAGGGTTTGATCCATGTCGGGTGCGTATGGAAAAATACCTGGTGGAAGAGGTCAATCCCTTAAATGAATCTCAGTACTTCGGAGGAATAATCTCTATAGTTGCGCACACAAGAGATACTTTGATCTCTATAGTTGCGCACACAAGAGATACTTTGATTTAACCAAAAAAATCTTTCGCAACATCTACCATTTTGCAATTGGCAGACACTTTCAATTTATTTTAAAGGATCATCTTTACATGACTACGAGCTTGATGATTAAGACCGATCGCCCGAGGACAATTTTATTATCAAAGATGAGAGAATTCCTATACTTCAGAATACAACAATTAATTGTCTCCAAGAGAGTAGATCAATTAGTATATACAATGCCAATATTATCAGTGTTTTGTTTTTTTGGAAGCAGTTATCAGTGTTTTGCTATTGAGTCTATTTCGTATGATTCGTTTTTTTTTTGACCAAATATTTCGTATGATTCGTATCGTACATTCGTACTAAATAGTACTCGTCTATTTTTTGAAGCTAAAATTATTATTTAATATTTAATATTGATTTGAAAATATTTTTTGAAAATTATCTTCCAAATTATTTTTAATTTAACTTAAAAATAAAAAATAAATGTTTTAAAATTTATTAATAGTTTTAACATGTGATAGTATATTTAAGGCTAAATTACTGTTTTGGTCCTTTATCTTTGGCCTTGATTTCATTTTGGTCCTTTATCTTTTTTTTTTCTCGTTTTGGTCCCTCATGTTTCATTTTTATGTCAATTTGGTCCTTTTTTGTAATTTTCCATCCACCACCTTAACAGACGCCACGCTGGCGATTAGCTAATCGGCGTGGCGTCTGAGTTTTCCATCTGACGTGTCACTCATTTAATGACATGGAAAACAGGGACCAAATTGAAACTAAAATAAAACATAAGGGACCAAATTGACACAAAAACAACAAACACTAAAATCTTCATCTTCTTTCTCCAAACACCATCTCCATCTTCTTCCTCCAAACTAAAACCTTAAATCCCAATCTCATTCCTAAATCCCTAAATCCCAAATCCTAAATCCCAATCTACCAACAACAACAGAAATCGAAACCCACTCTCTTCCATTCTTCTTCTTCTTCTTTCAACTCATTCATCTCCTTCTTCCAACTACCATCATCAAGAACAAAAACACAGAAATGAAAAACCCATCTGTTTACATTACAAACCCAGAAATGCAAACCCAAAATCTATTTCAATTTCCAGCAACAAACCCATTTCATCTTTCCATCGTTCCTCATCTTCATCTTATTCAGATCTGGGAAAAACAAAATGAAAAATCCAGATTTGGGAAACGAAATGAAAAATAAAACAAAACAAAATCAAAAACGAAATAAAAAATCAAAGCGAAAACTCAGATCTGGGAAAAACGAAATCAAAAACAAAACGAGTAAACATGGCTTGATTGTTTTAGGAATGAGTGAAGTGGCATATAGAGTCACAAGAAGGGGGGGTTGAATTGTGACCCTTTGAAAATTTATATCCTGCAACTTAGAAAATGTCCTCTCAAGTTGATACTTGGAGATGAGATAGTTAGCTTAAAACAATTTCACAAGACATACTCTTCTTGAGTAGGTTCCATGTATTGAACCTTCTCTAGTTAAGTAAGTTCAATTCATAATGAGTCTTGTGTTGTATTTATGCATAGAAACATTTTGTTCATCAAATGAATTTTATCCTTTTGTTGAGCATGGTAATTCGAAGGTTTGATAACTTGAGGAACATATTACCAAGACATATATATGTGAAGAATAAACTCTTTAAATGTAGAGAAGCTTGTGAGAATGAAATCATTTCAGATTGAAGCTTCTATAAATGTTTTTAAACCAATATATGTTTTATGCATAAAATTCATGAGTAGGTTAGTAACAATAGATAATCAATATAAGATACTAACTTCTTAATGATGAGGATAGTCATGAATAATAGCTTGTAAGAGATATGTTGGTTTTAACTTTGAGATTAAATCATAGATTATAAGTTCTTAGTTAAAAACCATTTTCGAAGGTTGAATAAATCAACCTTCTCATAGTTTGGACAAAGGTGAATATGTTATAGCATGTTAGAAGATAGTAAGGAAAGCTAGTAAATAACACAAAGAGAGTTATAGAGGTTCACCCAAACTTGGCTACTCCTCTCCCACGTCCTCGTGAGAGTTTCCACTATTTTCCAAATAGATTTTACACTTGCTTTAGCTTCACTTGCTAAAGACTTTCACCTCCACTCTCTTTTGATCACACACAAAAGACAAGTTCTAACTTTCACAGTAGAATCACCAACAACCCTCACTTTTCACTAGGTAGCTTGTTGAGAAACTCTTGAATCAATCACCAACAACCTCACCTTTCACTAGGTAGTTTGTTGAGAAACCTTCAAACCGAATCACCAACAACACTCACCTCTTACTAGGTAGTTTGTTGAGATACCTACAACTTAGACTCACCAACAACACTCACCTTTCACTAGGTAGTTTGTTGAGAGACTTTGAATCGAATCACCAACAACCTCACCTTTCACTAGGTAGTTTGTTGAGAAACCTTCAAACCGAATCACCAACAACACTCACCTCTTACTAGGTAGTTTGTTGAGAGAATTATAACTTAGAATCACCAACACCACTCACCTTCAACTAGGTAGTGCTGTTGAGAAACAAGCACAATATTCCTTACAATAAGGGTTTTGGGGTTTTGGGATGTTTAAGAGCTTGAGAATAAATTACACAAAGTGTATACAATGATGCTCATCAAGCTAACACACACTCACTAAAAGAATCCCAGAATTTTACATTAGAAGCTTGGAGTGTGGGATGAGAAGGTTGGATGTTTCTTTGAGAAGCTTGAATGATGAGAGGTTCCAACCCAAACTCATGCCTTGAATCTTCAAATTCCAGCATTTAAATAGCCATTGGTACTGAATATAGCTGTTACAAATTGAATTTGAGTTGAAGAGAGCCGTTGGAAAGTTTTTGTAGGTTTGTAGATAGGATATGATGACTTTGTGCTTTAGTTGTAGCTTATCAACCTTCAAAGCAACCTTTGTGCTTTGTCTTGTGTTGACAGCACTTTATGTCTGCACCATACTTCCTTTTCTTCTTTTCTGTCAGTTCACAGCACTCCCCTAGTAGTCTACTCAACAGCTATGCTTCATTTGTAACTTTTGGACAGTTTGGAATTAATTTGAATCAACCTTCTGAAGCTTAAAATACCTCAAATGTGCCATATGAATAATCATTCATTACCTCCTTTTATATTCAAAACTTTCAAAGACATTTTATGACTTGGAATCTTCATTTAATTCACTTTAAGATCATTCAAGAAGAGTTAATGTGTTTGGGATAATTTTGATATGGTTTCAAAGAACCTTCCGAACATTGTTTCTTCCTTCACTTTAACCTTCTTAACATTGAACTTATACTTCCAAGGTGTTTTGTTAGTCAAACTTCTTTTGACTTCATCAAACTTTCTGTTGACTTTTGGTCAACCTTCTGCTGACTTTCTGGTCAACCTTCCGCTTTGACTTTTAGTCAACCTTCAGTAGAAAGTTACTTTTTCTTTTAAAGCTTCTTCAATCAACCTTCATTACCTCTTTTATGGAATAGGTCAACCTTCGGTGACTTCAATCAAACTTTCTGTTGACTATTGGTCAACCTTGTGTTGACTTTTAGTCAACCTTCTCTTTGACTTTCACCAACCTTCGTAGAAAGGTCAAACCTTACGTTGACTTTATTTTGTAAGCTTCTCATGAGTTAACCTTCTCAAGGCTTTTCTACCTTTATAATATACCAATATTGTAGACCATGGTAGAGCCTTAGTTTGCTAAGTCTTGGCTTGGTTAAACCTTCTCAAATGATTATTCCTCAAATAAATGAACTTTGATGCTCCTAGGAAGAATCATTTATTACCTTCTCTTTTTCCAAAACCTTCTCTTGACTTTGTCAAACCTTCTGTTGACTTAGTCAAACTTTCTCAAATGATTATTCCTCAACCTAATAAACTTTGATGCTTTTAGGAAAAATCATTGAGTACCTCTTCTTCAGTTCATCAATGAGAGTGATTGTTCTTTAGTTGTTGAAGTTTCCTAGAGTAGGTTGCTTATTTGAACCTTCTTATCTTTGAACCTTCTCCAACTATTTTAACCTTCTTTAACTATTGAACCTTCTCATATGTGAACCTTCTTATGTTTATTTCTACCCTTGACTTTTTGCATGTTTTAGTCTTGCTCTTTGATATGCTTCTTGATAAGCTTTTGAACCTTTGAGTAAGAGAGCATTTTGGTAGAATATAACTTTGATTAATGACTATGAGAATCTCCTTTGTAGAGACTTGTAGAAACCTTTGATCCATCTAGTCATTAGGTTATTAGGACTCTCTTGATAGGAATTCACTTTAGATGATTTGTATTTACTTTGATTTCCTAATGTCTTCTCTTTTCTCTTTGTGAATTTCCTAGTCCCACACATTGTAATAGTAAAGATAATATGTCTTCATGAAGCTTGCATTACTATTCTTGTAACTTTGTTGGTGCTACTCTGATTCTTCAATATGTTGAGAATGGCATGCAATGGATTGATCTAATTTGCTTCTAGCATGTCCACTTGAAAGAAACTCGTTTCTTTTCAACAAACTCAAGACACCCATTAGTAGAACACCATTCAGAATACTTAAGCTTTAGTTCATAAGGTTTGTTATCATTAAAACCATATATCAAAAAGGATTTTATCTCAACAATGAGTTGATTTGTTTTAGGAATGAGTTGATGCAAACGTGATTGATTTTAGGAATAAGTTGCTGCAAACGTGATTTTAGTGCTTGGAGGAAGAAGATGGAGATGGTGTTTGGAGGAAGAAGATGAAGATTTTAGTGTTTGTTGTTTTTGTGTCAATTTGGTCCCTTATGTTTTATTTTAGTTTCAATTTGGTCCTGTTTTCCATGTCATTAAAAATGAGTGACACGTCAGATTGGACAACTCGGGCATTACGTCGCTTAGCTTAATCGCAGCGTGGCGTCTGTTAAATGATGGATGGAAAATTTCAAAAAGGACCAAATTGACACAAAAATGAAACATGAGGACCATAACGAAAAAAAAAAAAGATAAAGGACCAAAATGAAATCAAGTAAAAGATAAAGGACCAAAAAGCAAGAATTTAGCCTATATTTAATATTTTTATTCTTTTATCATATCTATTTATTTTAGGCAATCATTCCTATTTTAAATTTGAAATATTGATAAAAATCAGATCTTCTACTTCACAATCGCAGACTAATCTCTCGAAGTCGGATAGACCACGAGCGTGAAAACTCTCTCTCAAAAGATTTAACACGATTGTTTATCAATAGGAGATTTTTTCTTTTTTCGTTTGATGCAATAATTATGGATTTAGTTTAGAGTTTAATTAGTATACACGCGTTACGTGTAAAGGTTATTACACTATCCACCAATCACAATACACGCAGGCGTACATTACATCGGTGGTTCTTAATTGAGTAACTTCTTTTTAATGACTTATCAAACTATCATTTGGTAGATAGTGTAAAACACGTGATATCTGTGAGTTTGAGTATATAAATTAAACTCTTTAGTTTAACAAATTAAATATAAATGTGTTTGACTTAAATTTAATGTTTAATTAATAAAACCCTCTCAAATCTAGTCTTCCGAGTAGTAGTAAGAGTAAGAAACGCCACGCTCTGTATTGGCGCGTATTGGTGAACGAGAGAAGTCGCCGCCCTCAACAACTACGATAATCAAATCATACATACGACCTTCGTTTGCATCTCTACTCTCCGTACCTTTCTCTGATCCTTCGAAGGTATCGCCTCTGTTTTTCCCTTTATTACTTTTGCCTCTCATCTCTTTGCTTCCCTTTTGATCTTTCTGTCGGTGGAGTTGGTTTCAAACAAATTGAATTCAAAACAGTAAAACTCTTCATGCAATAAAATTCAAAACCCCTTTCCTCGTTGTCTGTGTTCAGATTATTCAATTTCAATCTCAACCTTTAGTTTTTCCATTATCCCAATATCGAAATTCCATTGTCAAACTGTATTTTTTTTTAATTATTATGTAAAAATCCCATTTGTTTTTGTTGTCTCTTTGGGAACACAAGCAATCACCTTTTCACCCCTCCCACATGTTAAATGCTTAGAATAATTAATACTATATTTGTTATTTATTTTTTACAATGAAGTAAGGAGGAATGGATAAAAAATTTGTGTTGGTTGTTTGTTTGTTTCAATGTAGGATAGGACCAGTAAGAAGTAGCCAAATATAGGTAAAGTGTGGAAGGAAGCACTTTGGTGGGGTTAGGAAGGAGTTTGAGTTGGTGGTGTGGATTTAATTTAAATAAATAAATGGCTGGCTTGGGAGATGAGGATCAACAAGTTCTTGGAATTGACGAAGAGGGACACAACAAAAAGGGAACACATTTGGAGGGTGGTGGAGGTACTCAAGGAGAAAAGGACATGGCTCCTGCTACAGGAAATTCAATTCACAGATCAGGTTCAAGGCCTCAACTTGATGTTAGCAAAGCTGAAATTCAGGCAGATTGGGAGGATAAATATCCCACCATTTTATTGCCTAATCAATCTGATGATTTGTCTCACCTGGCTCTTGATCTTGGAGGTATGTATGATGTTGATTATGCTCATTTTGGCGTTTTGTTTTTCATTTTTGAATAATTGGTTACCTTACTCACTTCCTTCTTATCATTATGTTCTATGATCTTTGTTCCACTCATTTTGTTGCTTTGTGGTTTTTCTAGTGTTTTCTTTCCTTTTTTGTTGTTGTTAGGGGCTAGAGATAGTATCTGCCATGTAGTATTAAGTTAAATGTACAAAACAACTGTCATCTATTAAGGAACTTTCCTTTTATACCATTCTTTAGGCATGATCTTGTCTTGTCCTTTATTTTTGATGTTTCTTATGCCGTTTTAACACTCTATTTGGAGGAAGAGAAAGTATACATTACAAACTTATGATAGTACCTATAGCAGTTTGGCCTTTTTACTGAATGGGATTTTCACAGTTTTGTTTCATTTTCATTTAGTAATTTGATAAACTTTTGGAAAAATAGAGGTTGGCAGTATCTGAATATACCTGAAACTTAATCTATTCATCATATGGGCAGGATCACTGATCAAGTTGGTGTACTTTTCAAGACATGAAGACCAATCGACTGATGATAAAAGGAAGCAAAGTGTGAAGGAGCGACTGGGGCTTTCTAATGGTAACAGGAGAAGCTTTCCGATTCTTGGTGGAAGGCTTCACTTTGTGAAGTTTGAAACAAGAAAGATCAATGAGTGCTTAGATTTCATTCATTCAAAGCAGCTACACTGTGGTGGTATATAGTCTGCTCTAATAGTACTGTGCATTCAATTTTCATTTTATAGTTTTGCTACGTTTTCATTCAACTACATTCCACATTTATAAAAATCTTTAGGGTTGGAGTCACGTTACTCTGATGCCGCGGCTGATCAGAATGGCATAATTAAGGTGACTTTGATTTTCTGTCTGTTTTTTTCCTGCTTATTTTGAAGCTATATTTTATTTTCTATCTCTAGAATTTTTCTTTTTTTGAGGCAAATCTCTAGAATTTTTCTATTCACTTCATATATTGTTGGTGCGATTGTTTGTAACATTGACTGTTTTAGAAAGATGTAAAAATCCATAATTTTGTAGTCCCTTTTCTGCTTGTCTTCTGCTATGATGCTATGAAGCACTAGACTAATGCATTCATTTTGTGAAAAAGGCTACAGGAGGTGGAGCATACAAGTATGCTGACCTTTTCAAAGAAAGACTTGGTGTTAGTCTTGACAAAGAAGATGAAATGGATTGTCTTGTGGCAGGAGCAAATTTCTTGCTTAAGGTGGATCCCTATTTCAAATATCCCTTTTCAGTTGCATTTTATTTAATTCAGCTTGATAGGGAGGATATATTGTGTCTTTTATTCATTTTCCTGTGATATCTCTGATGAGAAGTTCTGCCACTTCTTAGTAGGCAATTCGTCATGAAGCTTTCACACACATGGAGGGCCAGAAAGAGTTTGTTCAAATTGACCCTAATGATATGTTCCCTTATCTTCTAGTTAATATTGGGTCTGGTGTTAGTATGATCAAGGTACATGTTTTGTTATATCCTAATTTGATTACACTTGTTGTGATCTCTTTGGAT
Organism: Oxytropis ochrocephala; assembly: GCA_020916435.1. Classification (NCBI taxonomy): domain Eukaryota; kingdom Viridiplantae; phylum Streptophyta; class Magnoliopsida; order Fabales; family Fabaceae; genus Oxytropis; species Oxytropis ochrocephala. The sequence goes on from CM037089.1 coordinate 23,936,404, forward strand.
TATGTTTGATAAAGGCTAACAGGTTATGATCTGTTCTTTTAATTTGACATAGGTTGATGGGGATGGGAAGTTTGAGAGGGTTAGTGGGACAAATGTTGGCGGCGGTACTTATTGGGGACTCGGAAGACTGTTAACAAAGTGCAAGAGGTCAATTTCCTGTGACTCTTTATCATTTTATTCTATTGCTATGTTTGAACTATTGATTGACAAAGTGTTTGTTGAAATGGGATTCCAGCTTTGATGAGTTGCTTGAGCTGAGCCAGAAAGGAGATAATAGAACTATTGACATGCTTGTTGGGGACATTTATGGCGGTATGGACTATAATAAGGTAAATTTTGCAGTTGCTATAAATGTTCACCATATAGAGAAAAAAACTCGTGATTAACTTCATGGATCATTTTATAATTTTTTATCAATCAACAAGGCTGAGTATTCTCTGGTATTAAATGATTCTAGATTGGCCTATCGGCTTCCACTATTGCTTCAAGTTTTGGAAAAACTATATCAGAGAAGAAAGAGCTTGACGATTACAGACCTGAAGACATATCACTCTCTCTTCTAAGAATGATTTCATACAATATTGGCCAGGTGAGCTAGCAAAAATAATTTTATCCATTTTATTCCATTATCTGTTGTTCTTCCAGCACGTACCTGACCAATCCTGTGTTCTTTTCTTCTCTGTGTAGATAGCTTACTTGAATGCATTACGATTTAAGTTGAAGAGAATATTTTTTGGAGGATTTTTTATAAGGGGCCATGCCTATACCATGGACACTATTTCCTTTGCTGTTCATTACTGGTACATAAAATTCCTAAAGACTCAACCTAACTATACATTTTTCCTTTAAATTAAATTACTATGTTAACATGCAACTTATATAATTTTTTATTTAGGTCTAATGGGGGAGCACAAGCAATGTTCTTGAGACATGAAGGCTTTCTGGGAGCATTAGGTGCATTTATGAGCTATGAAAAGCATGGTTTAGATGACCTCATGGTGCATCAGTTAGTTGAAAGGTTTCCTATGGGTGCTCCATATACTGGAGGCAAGATTCATGGGCCACCACTTGGAGATTTAAATGAGAAGGCAAGTGATAGGAATTGGTAATATGTAATTTGTGTTGGTTTCCTGCTTGAGATAAATTGATAATGAGATATTTTTGCTTAACTTCTTGGTTATGGAGTTAGTGTGTTGGATTAGTTTTTTTCTCAAGAAAACAGCTTTTCAGCGAAAAGCTAATCCAACAACCTTAACTCTGAAGTCAATTTAACAAGTGTATTTTTGTTTAATGGGTATCGATTTCTTTATCATTAGGAAGATCCCATCTTTTCACCCCAGAGGTTTCTCTTGAAGTTGCAATAACAGAATATCAATTCAATTGAGTTGGAATAATTGCCTACCAACTTAAGGAGCTACTGAAAACAGAAAGTCTGGAACATAGAAAAGTTCCTGTTGGCATGAAATTATAAATTGAAAGGAAAAAAGTAAAAGTCGTTATACTTCAGAACAACACCTGTTTCCTGGGATATGATATGTTTAAAATAAAAGAAGAATCAAATTAGGAATATTGACATACTTATAATTAGATTTCATATAGGAAAGTGGGTGATGGTTACATTGTACCTGACAAGAAGTGTGCTTATGTAGCAAATGAGCATGCCTGCTAAAGCGTAGTTATTGGTTTGAATTCTTGGTAGATTGATTTTATCATTTCTTGTTAATTCTTCTAGATGGTTATGACTCTGATGTGCCATAGTTATTTGTTTACTTTTTCTCTTTGTTCAAAAGTGGCTCAATCTATTAGAAATTTTGTGTGATTTAGAGTATTTCACGTAACCAATTAACTGACCAAGTCAGTTAATTGAACTCACTGCGCTACACCACAGTTAATCCCTAACCCATTCAGTTGTAACTAACTAAACTGTTCAAGTCAGTGAAGTTAGATTTATTTAGAGTTAGTTTCAGAAATCCATTCAGTTGTAACTAACTGAACTGTTCAATATATACCTTTTATCATTTCTGTAACAACCAACAATTCAATTCAATACAGAAATAGAGATTCAGGTCTCTCTCTCTCTCTCTCTCTAGGTAGCTTTATGATTTCAATAATTTAACATAGAGGTTCAAATGCAGATTTCTTGGATGGAGAAGTTTTTGCAAAAGGGAACTGAGATTACTGCACCTGTGCCAATGACTCCACTTGCTGGAACTACTGGACTTGGTGGTTTTGATGTTCCGTTGTCTAGAGGAAGTTCTCTGCGATCTGATGCGAGTGCTCTAAATGTTGGTGTTCTCCATCTAGTACCAACTTTGGAAGTGTTTCCATTGTTAGCAGATCCAAAATTGTAAGGATGATTGCCGAATTTGCTGGCTGCTCTGAAATTGAACGTTTTCCTTCTATTTCGCTGTCTTTGAGTTGATATGTTCTGGTTATTTATTTTGCCAAAGAAGATGGAAATAGAGAGCTATATATGTGTGTGTGTGCGTGCATACATACATACGCACACCCACATATGCACACATGCTCACAACACATAGATATCCACTCTTATCGCTTGATTTGCCAATTCGTATCTATTGATTATGGTTTGTGTGTAATCAGTATTCTGTTTTTTAATCAAATATTAAATTGCATCTCTCAGGTATGACCCCAATACAATTGATCTTGCAGATCCCAGTGAATTAGAGTAAGCAAATTATTGTTAGTTGATGCTCAATTATGGCTTCATAGTGTTTCTTCTGTAGCTAACGCAACTTGTTTCTGACGTAGATATTGGCTCACTATTTTGTCAGACCACTTGCCAGATCTTGTGGACAAGGTAATAAAACTGATCTTGTGGACAAGTTGAAACCCCCACCTTCCTGCTCGTGTCTATTTTTATGCCACAAACAAAGTAAAGTTGGAAATACTCATGTACATTAGAAACTAAAACACCAAAGATAACTCTAGGTTCTGCTTGCAATTTTAGGGCTTTAGATCCTAAGAGCTATAAAATATTGTTCCTCTTGTTGGAAGTAATGTGAGAAGGAAAATTATCAGGTTCTAAAATAGTTTATGATTGTAACATTCTTGAGAAAAATTTGATAGGCTGTTGCTAGTGAAGGTGGAACTGATGACGCCAAAAGAAGGGGTGATGCTTTTGCTCGTGCATTTTCTGCCCACTTGGCAAGGTAATATTGACATATGATTCCTGTTTTATTGGCTTATTATTATGAGCTTCAGATTCAGTCCTTGTGGATCAGTTTTTTAGTATTATTGATGCCACTCTTTATTTATTACGTTTAATAGATTTTAAAAATTGGAGTTCAAGTTTTTACCACTAATCAGCTTCCACATCAACTGAATAGGTTGAGGGAGGAGCCTTCTGCATACGGGAAGTTAGGCCTGGCCAATTTATTGGAAATGAGGGAAGAGTGCTTGAGGGAATTCCAGTTTGTTGATGCTTATAGAAGTATAAAGCAGAGGTAGTTATGCTTTTTCTATTTAAATCTCTAATTTGAATCTGACAACAAATTAAAAGAAGCTTGCACGTGTTCCATTCATAGTGGAGTCTAGGATGGATTTTATGTAGACATCCTATTGCTTAACCACATAAGCAGAAAGGCTGTTGTGAGGCTCACACTTTGTTTTGAAAGTATAAAACTTTCTTTAAAAAATAAATTCTTGCTGGCAATGTAAACACGAACTGATTATCTATTTCATTTTCACACCTATATTCTCATAGCATTTTCTTAATTTTTTGAATTTTTTAACTGTGGTTTGTATGTTATAACAGGGAAAATGAGGCATCACTTGCTGTTTTAGCTGACTTGTTCGCGGAACTTGATAGCTTGGATGAGGTATGCCTGTGTAATATTAAAATCCTTTGAATTCATTCTGTTGGGTTTGGAGAAGTCAATATTCATTCTTTCATGTGTAGTATTATCACACTATGGTTGGTTTGAGTAATTTATGTATTACTCGTTTTTATAGCAGTATGAGCTAATGGCATAATTGTTGTATCCATTATTTTGAGTAAAACTACAAATATGTAGTTTTTTTGTTTCTGCTGTGTGCTTAAACCACTCTAACTTCTAATAAATCACGATACTTGAAACTCTCCTTTGTTTCAGGAAACTAGGCTGCTTACTCTAATTGAAGGTGTTCTTGCTGCAAACATTTTTGACTGGGGATCTCGTGCATGTGTGGAACTCTATCATAAAGGAACGATTATTGAAATTTACAGAATGAGTCGCAATAAAATGCAGAGACCTTGGCGGGTAGGTAGAGTCAAAATGTCTGCTAATGAGGATACATGATTTTTGAATTTACTGATAGTTGAATACCAAGATAATTGTTAATGATCTAGGTGGATGATTTTGATGGCTTCAAAGAGAGAATGTTGGGGAATGGAGACAAGAAGATGCCCCCTCATAAAAGGGCTTTACTTTTTGTAGATAATTCAGGTGCTGACATTGTTCTTGGGATGCTTCCATTAGCAAGGGAGCTCCTACGTCGTGGAACTGAAGTGAGTTCACTTTCTATTTTGTGAAATTTGAAATTTCTATATAGGACTATGTATGTGTTTGATCTTAAGCACCCCCCTGTAGTTACACTCTGTCCTTCATAAGAAAGTAATACAATTTCAGAAAGCCTATTCATTATCTGAATTTTATCTTTGCCAATACTTTGACTGCTATACAGTCACTTTGGTCAATATCGAAATATATTTTGTTGTTGCCGTGATAATAATGGACATGTCTTGCACAGGTAGTTCTGGTTGCAAACTCACATCCTGCTTTAAACGATGTGACTGCGATGGAGCTTCCTGATATCGTAGCTGAGGCAGCCAAGGTTTGTGCATTTTTCGAACTCCTATCCATCTTTATTTTTCTTTTCTTGTATCGGATCACTCCCTTCATCATTAGAATAAAGTGGTAATGGTATAGCATTCAATGATTTTAAAACGAATGACGTCATTTGTGCAATGTCATTTGTTGCTGTTAATATGACCATATATAATCCTTTAGTGGAACTAATTATTTTGTTTACAGCATTGTGACATTCTCCGACGAGCTGCGAAGCCGGAGGTTTGCTTGTGGATGCAATGATTAATACTTCAGACAGTTCTAAAGAAAATTCATCTTCAGTCCCCTTAATGGTTGTTGAGAATGGCTGTGGTAGTCCATGTATAGACTTAAGACAGGTCAGCTCTGAGCTGGCTGCTGCTGCTAAAAGACGCAGATTTGGTAATAGGATCATTCTGTTTATATGATAGAATAACTTTGGATTTAAGAGTATCAAGGAGAAACATATTCTAAATGAGCTTTTGTTTTCTGCAGATAATTTTGGAAGGGATGGGAAGAGCTCTTCATACTAACCTCTATGCTCGGTTTAAGTGTGATGCTTTGAAGGTAACATCATCTGTTTAATGTCTATTATCACACGCATTAGCTCATGTTTTTTATAAATGTTTGTGAACCTGTCTATTCATTGTACTAAACCCTCAAGGCTGAAGCCAATACTAATGTATCATATATCATGTTGATGGTTTATGATACATTATTCTTCTTCATCTTTATTTATTTATTCATTTATTTTCAATACTTATGGCAGCTTGCAATGGTGAAAAACCAGAGATTGGCTGAAAAGTTGATTCAGGGGAACATCTATGACTGTATTTGCAAATACGAGCCTGCTAGTTGAAAGCTTCCATGAACAAGCTTATTGTGTAGTTTAATCTTCTAGAAGAAGGAACGTGTGTTCAAATTTAGTTTTATGCTTTTTGTTCGTGTACAATATAATGTTTTTTTAGTTTAAAATGTGCAGTTTAAACCCTGTTGTGCGAAAAGTAGTTGTGCAAGTGTACACAATTGCAACAAGTAATATATTGATAAGTAAAGTTCGTCTCCACAGGGATTGATGTTAATTTTATAGTTTAACTTACACTAACTCTTAGTAAAACAAGTTGCAAATAGTTTAATCACAATTTATCGGTGAAAAGAGTGCAGAAAAGAAAGTTAACAGAGTGGTTTAAAATATGAAAGAAGTAATTTGGAAGTGAGACGCTATAACGTCACACGCTATAGCGTCACACGCTATAGCGTCAAGTGCTGTTACAAATGATTTTGTGCTTTTCACTCACTGACGACAGAGTTTCGTTACAAGAAGTCTATGTCTAAGTTCTAAATAAGTTCACCCCTGTATAATAAAGACCCCACAACTTTTACTCTATGAACTATTGTATTTCTATGTCTAGACGAAGCAAACGTTGTTTAAATGTCTTTAAACAACCTTTCATTCATATCAATCCTTGAGTTCTATCAATGGACCATGTCTGTACCCACGAATGTACCTATTTTAAGTAGCCAACCCTAAAACAAGTTTGAAAGAAGTAACATACAAAGATTGAAACGCAAAACGTGAAATATCATATACGTAACACTAGATGTTCATTACAAAGCTTCAAGCAACCCAACTCAAGGTGTTTAGCTCATATTGAGCATCATCAACAAAATACAAGATAAAACACTCATATTACCGTGAACAAAATGAGAAGAAACGGTTGCAAAAGATGCAACCCGAAGATTCCAAATCATCCACAGAGACGACGCTATAACGTTGCTCTACACTGAGGAAAAATAAATTTACAATAAAATTAAAGCTTAAAAGTGTTTTAATGGAGGAGAAAAATGTGTCAAATCTCTCTTCCTCAAACTCTCTCTATCTTCGAAGGAATGGGTATGTTGGAGAAGAAGATAGCTTGCTTGCCTTTTTTATCTCAAAAGTACAAAAAGGTGATGTAAACCTTCCACCGACTAAAGCTAGCCTTCCATTCAAGAGGTGCCAAGTGTCCCTCGCTATCCACTAAAATCCGGGTGTGTCAGCGTGCACAGTGAACACGGAAAACGAGGTTTGGAATAAAGAGCTTGGCGCCAAAAATGAACTTTTGCAATGAATACTCAGCTGGCCTGCCCTTTTACCGCTATAACGTTAGACGCTATAGCGCTAAACACTGCACACTAACAAATACATCAAATTGTTCACAAGGGCACCAAATGTGTCACTCTAACAACAAAATAACATTTAGTCCTTCTTTATCTAATACTAACATAATATCGTAAATAAAACACTAATGTTACTTAAGAACTTACTTTAATTTAAGGAATAAAGGCATAAATAATTCATATAAGCATGAGTCATCAAACCCCACGTATTATCTTTTGTTTTCTATAATTAATAATTAAGTTTTGCGTGGTTGAACCAATTTCTTTATATGAAATCACTTTTTGGAACTTCAAAGGGTTGCTTAGTCTTGAACTCATGATAATATTGATGACTCGCTTTGATTAAGTATTTAATACACTTTTTTTTTCTTTTTTATTACTATTACACTTTGTTTTTTCTTTTTTATTACTGCTACACTTTGTTTTATTGTATTGAAGTGTTTAAGGCTCTGTTTGGCAAGTCAGACTCGCTAGCTTATAGCAAATTTGATTAGCGGATTCCAGTCCGCAATCTCCATAGAGAAAAATCCCCCGCCCACGGGGTTCCATGTGGGGTATTCCCTGCAGGGATCCCCACTTGAGGGTAGAAATTGTCACCCCTAGATAAGAGTAGCAAGAATGATGTGGATGTTTGTTGTGTCTTTTTTTTGTGTGACCAAAAAATAAACTTATAACATTTCACTTTCAATAATGTTTTGTAACACAAATTGGAGCAATATAATGAACTCTAGAGCTAGCATAATTTCTCGATACCATTGCAAAAGAGTGAGCAACGAGATTCGCTTGCCTCCGAATAAAGCTAATCTTATAGCTTGGTAAAATTGAAAGTAAAGAAATACAATGGGAAATAATAGATCCAAAATCGGATATGTTGGACGTTGTTTTGGTTACCGCATTAACCACCGAGAGACAATCCATCTCAATGATAAGCCCAAGTCCTTCAACCAATTCAATGTATGTCACAATCCCATTGCTTCCGCTTCTTGAGGTTTCGGTACTCCTTCAAACGATATTGTTTTGCCTTCCATAAAGCTACCATTCCTGTCCTGTACATATCGACACCATATTTGCATTATTGATCAAATAGTGTAGCATCAATATTGCACTTTAGCACTCCTGCTTCTGGTCGCTTCCAACGCACAAGCTGTGACGCGGGAGCTGTTGTTATGCCACTGCTGCGATGTGGATATAAATGAGCAGTTTCCCAAGATTTTAAGTTGTCCCAACTGATCTGCACAGCCGATGTTACCTCCTTCAAAACTCCCTCCCATACCTTGTCATTCCTCTGTTTCCAAATGACCACAGTCATATCGCAAAAGCATGTTGTTCTGCTGCTGAAAACACTACTATAGCATCAAAAAAAACATTCCCAAAACTGCCCATGCTGATGCGGAAGTTGTTGGACAGCAGCAGCGAAACTGTTCGCACTCCAGACCTGTGTTGCCTGCGGGTAGTTTAAAAACATGTGGAACTCATTTTCTACACCATTATCACACAAAGGACATACCTCTTCACATGGAATATGCCTCCTCCTAAGATTACCACACATTGGCAAACAACCCCTCGCCACACGCCAAAGGAAGATCTTCATCCGTTGTGGAATTTTAAGTCTCCAAATATGCATCCAACTAATGGGAATTCGAAGGTGAGAATTATCAATCAAGTCTTCCATGATCCCATAAAGAGGCATTTTTTTAACAATACTCTCCTAATGAATTTTTTCAAAACTAACAATTTGTTCACCTTGCAGGTACCAAAATAAGCAACTGAGGAGGTGTGTTTAGTCAAGCCCAGCTTGCCTAAACCCAACCCAATGATGAAATGGTGCTTGCCAAACAAATAATTGCTGAAGTGGGTTAATGCGGAACTTGAACCCGGTTGTGTTGGATACACGCGGATCTTATTGACCCGACGTATATAAGCGATCCAAGAAACCCTAGAGCGGTTCTTAATCACTTTTCGCTATTTCTCTTCGCAGCTCTCTCTACTCTCTCTATTCTCTGCACTTCTTCTTCTTCCTCGAGCTAGGGTTTGCTGAAACTGTCACCTTTAATGGTGATGGAAGCTTCCAAACTCTTCGCTCTCTCTCCTATGATGATTGTAACGATGATGATGCAAAAACCCCTTTGGTTTTGCACTGAGTTACACTGATCTGAGGAAAGACCACAATACACCACTTCGTTATTGTAATAGCTTCGATCGAGTGTTTGATTCACTCAAACACTAACACCGAAGTAGATTACAGGTATTTCTCAGTATTGTATTGTGTTTTCTATGGTTTTGCTACACTTCGCAGAAACTCTAACTTGATCTTGTTTAATTGAACGCAGGTAATGAAGAACAATAATGATTTGTACCACCCTAAGGTAACAAGTCACACTATCAATTATTTAATTTCACTGTTCTGCTGTTAATCGTACAAAACCCTAATTTTCTTTCTCTGGTTTATCTTGCATGTACCACTGAGATATGATTTCTGCAAGAACGTTGATTTCAATAATTGAAATCACCTCACAGAACAATAATAGAGGTAATGACTTCCTTTAAATACTTTCTGTGATTTCTTCTTCTTTCTGGTAGTGTTGCAAACCCTAATACCTTGATTATCTTGTTTGCAAGCACTACGGTACCAATGATGCACTTCTTAAGACTATATTTCTCAACCCCAGCATCAACTTCACATACAAAGGTAAATCCCTTCAAACCTTAGTTCACACTCTCCTTCTTCCTTTAATTTGTTTCAGGGTTGTTTTTTTGGTACCCCCACCAAATCCCCATATACCCCCACCAAAATTGAAAACCCCAAAATACCCTTTGCAATCTATTTTTTTTTTAAAAAGGCTCATCGTATATATGTTATTTTGGACATATATACGATGCTCAATTTTAACACATCGTATATATGTCCTTAAGAAGTATATACGATTGGCCGTGTAAGATTAAATCGTATATACCTCTTAAAGACATATATACGATGTGTTAAAATTGAGCATCATATATATGTCCAAAATGATATATATACGATGGGTTTGAAATATATTTTTTTTGTAAAAAAATTTTTAACGGTCATGATTTCACTTTTAAAGTTGATCAACGGTGTGGATTGCACGACAAAATCAACGGTTGATAATCTTTTACCTCAACTATAAATACCCACTCCCACCATCACTATTTTCACACCAAAAATTCACTTCCTTCTCTCACACAACACAAGTCAAGATGATGCAGGCTTTGCTAATGTCATACTACGAGCCTTCTTCCATCGCTATTGTTCATTGTAATTTGGGTCTCATTGATCATCAGGGCATCACCTTAGAAGATGATGGTGTAGCTTTCAATGGGAGAGATGTTATGCAGTGTAGGTTAAAACACTGCATATCATTTGTTGCTCTTAAGCAGAAACTACTGCAGATGGTGGTTCAACCAGAGAACGACGAGCATGAGATAATTCGTATAGTTTATCGGAAACCGGAATGGATTGATGGAGGTCTTTACTGGTCTGTTGTGGATGTCAACACCGAGGATAACCTCCGACAGATGATGTCCAATCATATTATGTTTAAATGGAAGAGTTACATTCATCTCTTCATCGAAACCAGAAGGTCCGTCGTTGAGATCCTTCGTCGATTAACTCTACCAACTCAGTAGTTTCTATTGTATTTTTTTATCTGTCTATTGTTGTTTATGTTTTATCGCTTGTGTAACTTTGTTTTATCGAATCAATGAAATCGAAAAAAAAGTAAAAATAAAGTGCCAACATCAAAGTAATACGAGTACAAATACATCAAAGTACAAATACAAAATCCCTAACGTCCTCCTCGTGGCCCGCGTCCTCGTCCCCGTCGTCTAAGTGTCTGTGGAATGTCATCCGGATGTGCCATCCCCACCAGCCAATAGAGTGTCTGATACGCCCGACTGCCACTAGGGATCTCGCTATCACGACTCCCCTCTCTACAAGCGGTCACAACCTCCCTCATCCACTCAGGATTGTCGTAGCGTAGCTCTGGGGAGGATGTCCAGACTACTGGTGATGGTGATGCCGGTAATAGTCTGGGGATAGATGCACGGACGTACCACTCTAAGTACCTAGGTACAGTCTCATCCGCTCGCAGAGCAAACCGAGTAGTGCGCATGATGTCATCCACAGATTCCATGAAGTGGGTGATATGAAAGACGCAATCAGTATGACTTGGACGACCTCTGAGAGGGTCACGCAGGATGTAGTTACGGCACCCAAACTGTCGCAGGCACCTATCAGGCATGTAAGGAACTCTGAAATTAGCCCAGCTGATGAAGCCCTTGTATAGGGAGATCTGATCAAAGGGTCTAACATCCCTGTGCTCCTCAAATGGTCGCCAGGAGACATCGTCTGGTCTCATCTCATCAATCATCTTCTTGTAGTGGCTGAGCTTGAGGTGATCTGACTTCTTCTTTCCTAAATCGCCCAACAAGTGGCTCCGCACCGGGTATATGACCAGGCAACCTCCTTGCCATCTGAGGGAAGTACCACATAATCCAAGACTGAAATGAAAAAAATAAACAACAAGTTTAATTAAAAACTATTTACCCCAAAACAGTCTGAATTAATAAAAAAATTAAGTTTACATTCATACTTAGAATAGGCTGGCATACCCTCCACACTCGCTGTCTCCCTCAAAGACGCAGTGTTCAAGGAGTCATACATGGCAGCTAGTGCACCTGCACCTCATGCATAGTCTCCAAGAACCTCTGGACTCATATCAGCCAGGTAGATCAGCCATTTACCCTCCGCTCTGTCTCCAGTCTTTGTAGTGAAGATACTGTAGTCGTCGAGCGCGGAAGGAGATAAGCCCTCACAAAGAATCGTCATGTCACCACCTCCTCCAGATTACACTCATAAATCTGCGTGACCAACGAAGTCGTATGTCTGCACTCTCCTTTAGTGTTGTGAGCGACCTCACCAGTGGAACATCAAGATAGGTCTCTCGCAAGCCGCGTGGCATACTCCGGTGGCGGTGATGGTGATGGTGGGAGGTGCGACATAGTTCCCCGGATGGGAAGATGCGACAGCGAGAGACGTCATCGAGTGATCGCCATTTCACCAAATGGTAAGTGAAATGACGAAGTATCTCGCGTGCAATCTCTCGATAAAAGCCGACAAAGAACTCATGGTCTCATGTGGTGTAGCCGCCGTGAAGAAAAGTGGGGCGATCCGAGTCCCCGACCACCGTGGTACGCCAAGTAGGGCTCAGTACTATAGCCTGCATGCCTGTATGGACTTTGTTGCCATGAGCCCATACTTTGACAACACGCTGATAATCCTAAATTAAAAATAAATGATGTAATCAAAAAGTGCAGACTATGTGCGTTAAAAAAATTATTTAACCAAAAAAATACAACTTACCGGGTCAGCGAGTACAGAACTGGAGACATGATCTGCCTGGTCTGTGAAGAGAGAGGGTTGAGGCTCCTCCTGATGCCCCTGAGGCTGCTCCTCCTAATGCCCCTGATCCTACTGAGGCTCCTCCTCCTGATGCTCAGACATAGACTCATCTGAGAACGACGAATTAGTCTGATACCCCTCATGCCCCTGAGGCTGCTCCTGCTGATACTCAGGAGGCGGGGGATGGTAATGATGAGGCTGTGGCTGGTACTGAGGAGCCTGGGGATGGTACTGAGGAGGATGGGGATGTTACTCAGGAGCCGACCTCCCCCGAAACCAATCCTCATGCTGACTCTTCTGTAAGAAATCCCGTGATAGAAATCTCCAGTCACGATCGAGCATCGAGTCATGGTGCTCACCGGCCAATGATACTCACTTAGGTCACTGTCTCCTATCTTGTCTCCTAGTTCAAGCATGGAGTTGATTATGCCTCCGAGTCCTCGTACTCGGAGCAGTAGATGACTCTGGTCTGTCTCTGATAGGAGTTACCTCCCACCTACCTCTCTGACTCGGACGATCGTCCTGTGTGATCGCGCCTCTTTCGGACACTCGCATACAAGGAAAAAAAACAATTAGTAAAAAAAAAATTGCGCATCGTATATACATATGACTGGGGGTATATACGATGCTTTCTTTTTTAAGCGTCGTATATATAATCTGAAGGCATATATACGATTGAAAGATCTGGGGCTAATCGTATATACGTTGGCAAAATGTATCTACGATGTGGGAAAAAAGTGCGTCCTATATATGTTCTGAAGGGCGTATATGTGATTGGTCTGAAACAAGGCGCTCGTATATACGTTTTTGGGGGATATATTCGAGTGAAAGGTGGTCAATCGTAGGTATGACCAAAAGTGTGAAGAAATTGTGATTTTGTAAAAAGGCAGGGGTATTTGGGTCTTTTCACAGGGTCTGTGGGGGTATGGGGAAAGGGTGGGGGTACAAAAAAAAACCCTTTGTTTCAGTCACAGAAACAGATTACTAACCCTTTCTTCTTCTCTTGTGTGCAAGGTACAATCCACCTGATTGAGTCTTGCAAATTCAAAGCTTCAAGGTTGAAGATAATGGAGCTTACGGTTTAGAATAGGGAGTATTAGGGATTAGGCAATAGGAACTTTTTGAAACAATGTAAACTGAAAAATTCTTTTTGATTGAATGAATGTAAATTGTATGTACAGATTGTATGTCTATTTACACTTATATAGGCACATATACAGACATGTCAGTTGGAGAAGTTAGTTAGAACTAACATTCGTTTAGAATCACTAACAAACTTAGCACTTTTAAAACGTGTTTGTTTGCTGTTTGCTAGTAGAGTCCAACGGTCATATTCTTAGCTAGGCATTAGGTTTTTATAATACAAACCCAATATCTCCACCACACGATTTTGTCTTCTTCATTTAAATTATAAAGAGGCATTTTTTTAACAAGATTTGCTTCATGACTTGTAAAAAGAGCATCTACCCATCCTTTGTGTCCTTCCAAAGCTCTCCAACTTTCATATTCTCCCTTCCCAACACAATTGGAGACCTAATAAAAGCGTCCTTGCTTCATTTTAGCCAAGAAGCACCCCACACCGGAACGGTCTTTCCATCACCTAGTTTCCATCGAGACCCTATATTGTTGTGCCTTTGTTGTTCGCAATATTGTTGTTCAGTTCGGAACTCTTGTTTCTATGAGTAGCAAGAATGGTTTTTGTTGTGTGACAATTAGTAGTTCGTAGGTTTCTTACGAAAATTCCTCCGTACCATATAGCAATGTCCAAACGAGAATGCTACTGACGTTTCAAATTATTTATTTTCCCACTATATACGGCTTGGTTGCACTGATAAACAACTGGGCATTTGGTCTAGTGGTATGATTCTCGCTTTGGGTGCGAGAGGTCCGGAGTTCGATTCTCCGAATGCCCCTTTTTATCATATGATGCGCTGTGTTTTTGCTTCACTTTCCACAGTTTATCGAATGTGAACATGGTTAAAATTTTAGATACATCAAACTCTTAGAAATGAAGCTCTTTGTTTTTTTTTCATTCCGAGTCAAGTTCTTCGTTTCTTTTTGAACAATATAATATTTCAAAGGATATGAAATATATTCGGTATTCACAGTTCAGAAATGGATATATCTGCAGAAACACCATGAACTTGATCCCTTGATAAATAAAAAATTACTTAAAATGTCCTGTGAGGGAGACAGAATAACGATTTAAGTCAGAGAACACCAATATAATTATAGGCATAATTAATAACAGCCCCACAAGCAGAGAGACAAGAGGGTTTCATAAAGATAATACTATATAGTACAACTGCATATTTATCTTTAACTTGAAAAAGAAGAACTACCATATCTTCCTCGATGTTACATCACAAATCCTAAGGCTTTTATGACGTGTCACACACAAAGACACATACATACATATAAAAGATAACCCACCAAGGTAGTCGATTTGTTGGACTCTGAAGCTTCTCATTCACACTTGATCTGTCTTAGAATTCTGAAGACCACCTCTGATAGCTAAAAAGAAACACTACATAGGAAATTACAAGGAAACCTCCCTTAAAAAGCCATTATGTATACATCATAATATTTTATAGTTATATGATATAAAATATAATATATGTGATAAAAGTGATTGATCAAATTTAACCAAGCTAAGAGAGAGCTTTTAGACCAAAGGGTTTGTTGTGGAAGATCCATAACCGTTCATCATGCCAGTCCATGATCCTGGACCATTGAGATACCCAAATGAGTCTTTTCCAGCATCAGAGCAACCCTGGTCTTGCCACTCAA
The DNA here is from genome assembly GCA_020916435.1 of Oxytropis ochrocephala. Lineage (NCBI taxonomy): Eukaryota > Viridiplantae > Streptophyta > Magnoliopsida > Fabales > Fabaceae > Oxytropis > Oxytropis ochrocephala. The sequence goes on from CM037089.1 coordinate 23,951,605, forward strand.
GGGACAATAGTTTAGGGTTTGGTTTCACATCAATTGAAGCATTGTTATGATCCTCATTAGCGTCATACGGCAACATAAGTCTTTGGCAAGAATCCATTAAATAAGCCCCATTATTGTTATTGTTGTTGCCATCAAAAGACATGCCACCAAATCCATTGAAATTATGTGGCAATGGCAACCCATTTTGACCATTCATATGAATATCTCCTCCTAGCCCAACACCCATACTCATGTTCATGTCATTACTATTTCCAAAAAAATCAAAATTCCTAGAGCTACTACTCCCAATTATGCCTTCTAACTTACTTTCCATGAAGTCAATAGGTCTAGGGTTCTCAAACATACTCATACCATTATACTTGTTCTCCATGAAATTAGGGTTTCCTAATGCACCAGCATTGTTAGTACCAAGTAAGTTACTGAGGTGGGAAAAGTGCATATCAGGGAAAGAAAGTTGAAGATCTTTAGGGTTATGGTGGTGATGATAGGAAGGTCCAGATTGTGTTTGGTTCTGATTATTAGCTAAATGGTCATTAGATTTCTTAGAAGAAACTTTCTTGTTCTTCCTACAACCTCCACCAACAGGAATGTTTCTAAGAGTTCCTCCTTTTGTCCAGTACCTTCTACAAGTCTTGCAAAAGTACCTTGGTTGAGAGAGGCTATAGTTGTTGTAGTAGCAGAATTTGGTGTGTGTTGAGTCACACCTTGGACATTTCAAAGCTTGGTCATGTGGTGGTCTTAGCCTCCTTTCTATCATGGGCCTTGAACATGTTAGCATGTCACCAGATGGTGAAGAAGAATCCATTCCAGACTCCTCGTTAATTGTGCCCTGACATTTTGCATAAATAAGGAAACACCATGTGAATATTATTTGGTCACCATATTATTTATATATGTATTATTTTGATGAAAGGAAAGGGAAAATTTGCTATACATGTCTTTTTCTTTTCATTCTTTTTGTTCCCTCTCTAGCTCCTAGATCCTAAATTTCTTTCCTTAGCTTTCTCTTCTTTTATATTTCCTTCTTCGTTATTTGAATTTTGAATATATACTTCTGTCCAACTTAGAATGGTAAACAAAGAGATCGCAGAGTGTATCATATCATAATATACCTTACTTTTAATTAATATTAATATATCTAGCTATACTTTTTTTAGATAAGTATATCTAGCTATATCTAAAGCAGTTAGTCAGCTTATCTTTAATGAATGTAAGGTAATTGTGTGGAAAGTGGAAACCTTGAGCAAAAAAATCTCTTGCCAAACTACTATTTTGACCAGTGATTTGATTAATGTGTTATTATTTCTGTGAAGTAAGAGGAATTAATGAAGCTTGAATCATCATCCATCTATCAATGTGCTTCCACAAGAGAATGATAATTAAGGAAAACTAGATGCATATATCAAATGGTGCTATATTAATTTACCTGCAACCAATGATCTGCAGAGGAATCCATGCAGACGTGGAGAGAAGATAAACCCATTCAAAATCAAAGCTAGTATAATAGAGGAGATAATGAGAGTAAACCAAGACCTCAATTGTTAGTATACTTTGTTAGACTGTAGCTTGTGAATTGAAAGGCATTGTATAAGAGAAGAAAGGAGGAAATGAGAGAGGAGTTATACTTTAGTTGAGTGTGTTAAGTGAGAAGAGATAGAGAGGAATGAAGGATTTGTGTGTTTGTGTGTGGTTGCTACATGGGACGGGACAGTGAATAAGAAGGAAGAAAAAGTTGAGGGGTAGTGAGTGAGATTGTGAGAGAGAGTTGCCATGTTGTCTCTAACCTACAGTGTAAAACTAAAACCCCGTCGGTGACAACAATGGTGGGCCACACATTGTCTCTCTATCTATCTATCTATCTAGACTCTAGTAGTAGTACTAGTGTCAGCTTGACTAAATATTCAGTGACAAAAATGGACGGTTGGATTCAGTGGAAGTCACTTGATGTTGTTGACATGGGAAAGTGAGAGCCGTTGATTGTGATTTGGTGGAAGTGTGAGAACAATTAGCTATGAAATACGTCACAGTAGTCGTATCTGAGGTGACAGTAGCTGAGAATATTTGGGTCCCCGATAAAGAACGCATACCGAAAGAGCACTCTACTTAATCAGCCCCACACAACACACTCATTTGGACCCACTCCACCTCCTCCCACAAGCAAGGGATATATTCTCAATTACCCCACGCGTTCATGCTTCTCACGTGCCTCCCTTCATTCTATTCTTTCTCTGATAAGATGTGCCAGTGTCCTACGTCCGTACGACACGTGTCTGACAATTCACACAAGTTTCTTAAAAAAATCTTTTTTTTTCTTTGCTTCGACATCTTAGACACTTCTACAAAGGTTAAAGAATGTTAAAGTAGTGATGATCAAGGAATGAGTTAAAAATATCAAATTTGATTATATCATTTTTAGCTTATCGATATAGTAGATGGAAAACGAATGTGAAAAATTATCTTATTTTGTTTAAGAACTTTTATTGTTATGACATAAATTGCTCAATTTAAATTTTTTATAGGTAATGTTCATATTTTATTCAATTATAATAAATAAATAATTATATATATATATGCGGTGTCCCCGTATCCTATATTTTGGACATTCACGGTGTTCTTGTGTCGATTAATAAGTGTGGGTATCCCAAATTCCTAGGTCGAGTTTGTGCTTCGTAGGATAAGACTCATAAGAGTTTGAATGTTTTTTCTATATTGAGCTACGATATCTTACTCTCTCACCTACATTTTTTATTTATAAAAAATAACTATCTGTTTTCTCTGCTGTAAATTTTGGACATGGATCCCCTGAAAATAGACCATAATAACCACAGTCATTTTAAATAACCACAGACCATTTATCAAGGTGATACACCATAACCACCGTCATTTTTTTGCCATCTTTGTATTGCAATTCTTTTTTTTAAAAAAAACTAGGGTATCCTCTGCATGCACACCAACTAGGGTGTCGAGATTTATTTAAGGAGTTGAACTATCTCACCAAATATTTTTCTATATGCATCGATCAGGGATCGAACTCATGATCAAATAGTTAAGGAATCCAAGTATCCGTAGACTAGGTTTGCACTTATATAATACAGTTATATATCTCTTTATTCTTGTTTGGAATTAGGTTGCGAGTGTGAAATTCAAAGTTTGAACATAAATTCCACGACAAGGCGGGTGTGTGATCTTTAAACACACCAAGGAATAAACTGAAAAGCTTTCATAATAAGGGTGACATCCGAAAGAGAAACTAGGATGCTATCTTTATCCACTAAGCATAAAATATAGCCATGTAGGATATAGTTGGCGTGAGGAACACACCCCACTCTACTGTACAACAGGACCCAAAGTACATACATACAGTGTCAGGTGAATAAAGTGAGTGTTGCTCCCACAATATTATTGCCTTCCTTCACCTGACTTCGTAGCTGCTAGTAATTCGTTCTTGTCATGAGTTGTCGTTTTCTATATGCTTTAGTACAAAAACATGGATTATTATTTCATCAATCATAAGCATGTACATGTTATCATTGTTACTCGGTACTTGACTTTCTTCTAGGTACTTGTTATCTTGTTTGCTTCTCTCTTGTCGACTGTAAAAAAAACAGCTATATAGAAACCAAAAACTTCAATTGCAATACAGAGGGAAATATTTATACGGTAGTAACTTCTAATTTGTAGATCGTAGGAATATATACAAAACTAGATCATCACGAAAGTTAGTATTAACGATAGTATAATATTATAATCCAAAAAAGAAAGAGACAAATTATAAGCACTTTGCCCTTCTTAGCAGAAAAATACTCCTTTTTTTTTCCCAAATAATATTATTATTAATACTCTGCATGATCATGACATGTGCAGTGCTAAAGATTTTGTGCGTATATATGATTAGAAGCTCAATGTATGCACATGTCGTGCATATGCCTATCAATAGGTATCTTGTAAATTAACAATAAGCATCAACTTTTGAGATAGAAAAACTTCAAATCTGCGAGCCAACATATACTTCATTCTCACGCTACGTGTTTTTACTTCCTCCACCTGATCTAGTTGCTTTCTTTCATCTTCTTTTCTTTCTTTCTTTTTCTTAAAGAAACCAAATCAAAGTTCACAAAAGGCCAAGTTACACCACAAATTTAAAAGCTGAGGTTTTTCTCTAAAATATTTAAAGCGGGAAGTTTTTTAGGATGGTTTTTTATTTTTTTCAATGAAAAAAAAAATGTAATTTTTTGCCATTGGAATTAGATACTCGCCTTCTTCATATTTTTTTCATGTCTTGTTAAAAGGGTATTAACTATCAAGTAAATGTATTATATACACGTACAACATTTTCACTTTCTTATATTCCAAATTTGTCTCGAGTTAGTAGTACTATTCCATGCATGGATAATTGGATATATAAATGTATACATATATAGGCCACCGTATCAAGTAGTATTATTTTATGTCCAAGAAAGGTAGCTCACATGGTTAAGTGAAAGGAACATCGTTGGTGGAAATGTAGGCGTACGGGGTTCGAACCCCGGTCCCCCCACCCTCTAACAATTAATACACTAATTACTAATCACTTTACTTATAAAAAAAAGTAGTTATGTGCAAGGATCTAAAGCCAGGCTAGCAGGTTATTATATTCTGCCATACAGAGAAAGCAATCTGAATTCTGAAAACCAAATATTGGTCCCTATGATATATTTGACGGTTAATTGTTTATCCTCCCATTGGAATACTAGTATATATGTATGTGGTCCGCGTTATGATGATGATTATGGTCAAAAATTCTAACACTTATACCTCGTTATTGGTGCAGGCAGTTTGGTTCTTTAAGGTCCAATTCAAGTGATGAGCCCCCACCATAACAGTTCTTTTCTATCTGTCCCCAAAGTTTTCCTTTCAAATGTACAGCAATGCACACAAGAAAACCAATTTAAGAAGCTAGTAGACTACTACATAATACATCAGCATCATGCATTGTAGTAGTAAATAAAAATTGGTACAAAATGTTTCGAAATATTATAGCAACACATATGATTAATTCCGAATAAAATATCTTTGAATTTTCAAAAAATAATATGATTAATTCCGAAATCCATTCTAATTTCAAATTATATAAGAGCATGATTTCTTCGGGCTATGTGTGAAAGTGATAGATTCTGCAGAGTCCAAAGCAAGATCTATAAATTGGCCAAATAATTTTTTCATTTTAACAGCAAAAAGTAATTAATATGGAGAATAGTACAAAGGTACTTCAACTCCTACATCAACAGAAGAATGGGTTAGATGTTTTGTTAACAGAAAAATTGGTCCATGCTTTTCTCAACCCACCAGCTACTCAGCACACACCCATAATTTTGCGAAATGACAAAAATACCATTAACGAACAAAATAGTTCAACGCGACGTTATTTTTTTCCCTAGATTTTAATGGGTTCAAGAACACGCACCCGAACTGGTTCGGCTGCACATTGTCGTGGTTGATTTATTTTCATACACACCTCGTTGTTTGAACTATATATGGTATGGCTACGAGCAACAGAACAGGTTCGAACAACAACCTCCGAACCAGTTAATTTTTGGTCTCATTCGAATCTTAACCGAGACAGTTAGGAATTTGACAACCGAACCTGTTTAAATTTTTTTGAATTTTTAAACGGCTCAGATTCCACCGACACATCTAATCAATGGCTTACAATCAGTCAAACGTGTCATAAAAAGGAGTGGATGTCATTCCCTTTGGAAAATGTGCCACAACGGATAGAATTTAAACGGCTAAGATTTGTGCCACAACGGATAAAATTTTAACTTTCTGAAAAATTTGAAGGTTCAGAGGCGCCTAACTAAACTGGTTCGGCAGCCCTCAATCGAACTCATTAGAAGAGTCATCGTCCCCAAATTGGTTCGGTTGCGTGCAACCGAACCGTACGATAAACAAAAAAAAGTAACGCACAAAGAATATGAGAGTGAGAGATGGTGAGAGAACTGAGCGACAATGAGAATGGTGAGAGAATGGAGGAGGGAGGTGAGAGTGAGAGTTCGGTTGAGATGAGGGGAGGGGGTCTAGGGTTCGACTGAGAGTGAGAGTGAGGGGGTGTGAAGAGGTTAGGGAGGGAGAGTTGGAGATGCAGTGTTTTTAAGTTAGGGCTAGTTTGGGTATTTAGGGGGTTATGGGGTGTGTGGTAAGTAGGGAGGGTGTGGGAAAATGATGGCCCAAAAAATTTCTTCCGAACATTCAAATATCATTCACCAAAACCAAAAGGGTTTTTTTTTTGGACCCCCCCTTAAACCCCCACCTACACTGAAATCCCCAAAATGCCCTTTGTTTTCTATTTTTTTTTTTAAAAAGGCTCATCGTATATATGTCATTTGGGACATATATACGATGTGTAATTTTAAGACATCGTATATATGCCCTGAAGAAGTATATACGATTGGCCGTTTATGTTTTATCGTTTGTGTAACTTTGTTTTATCGAATCAATGAAATCAAAAATTCATGGAAACTCGTAAAATAAATAAAACATCCGAAAAAAGTTAATAATAAAGTGCCAATATAATATCAAATACATCAAAAAACAAATAAAAATCCCTAACGGCGTCCCCCCTCGCCCTTGTCCCCGCTGCCTAAGCTCCCACCACGCCATCCGGTCTTTGCCATCCCCACTCACCTATGGAGTGTCCGATCACGCCGATCGCCATGCGCGATGTCGCCATCACGAATCCCTTTTCTACAAGCGGCCACAACATCCCTAATCCAAATAAGATCGTCGTAGCGTAGCTCGGGAGGTGTCCAGCTCGAGCTCTAGGTGATGGTGGAGCCAGAATAGCACGGGGATAGAAGCCCGAACGTACCACTCTAAGTAGTTACGCATGACCGATCCGACCTCCGAGCAACCCGAGTAGTGCGCATGATGTCCTCCATGTACAGATGCCATGAAGTTGGTGATCTGAAAGACACAGTCAGTATGACTCGGACGACCACTGAGAGGGTCACGCGGGATGATCTGAGTGTACCCAAACCGCGCGCGAGCACCTATCGTGCATGTATGGAACTCAAGTCAAGTCGGCCGGTGATGAAGCCTCTGTAGAGGAGATCGCTCAAAGGTCTACTACCACTGTCTTCCTCAAATGGTCGCCAGCAGACATCCTCTGGCCTCAGCTCATCAAGCATCTTCCTGTAGTGGCTCAGCTTGAGGTGGTTTGACTTCTTCTTTCTGTAGCGCCCAGCTAGTGGCTCCGCCCCCGGGATATGACCAGCCAACCTATCCACCATCCGGGGGAAATACCACATAATCCAAGCCTGAAATGCAAAAATAAACAACATATTTAATTCACAAAAATTTACCAAAACTCAAAGCAGTGATTTAACAAAAATACAAGAAGTTCAAATGTGTACACGAAATAGGTGGCATACCTCCACACCGCACAGCGTAGTCCTCAAAGACGCAGTGTTCAAGGACTCATACATGGCGGTAGTGCACTGCACCCCATGCATAGCCTCCAAGAACATTTGCTCTCGGATCATCCAGTAGACCCACCACTTAGCCTCACCACTGCCTCCGGTCTTAGAGTGAAAGATACTCGTAGGTCGGAAAGCGAAGCGAGATAAGCCCTCACAAAGAATAAAGATGATGTCACCCTCCTCCTCAAGTTACGCTCATACACCGCCTCCACCATTTGAAGTCAGTACATACGGACCCCACGGGTGTTGTTAGCGACCTCAACCCGTGACACACCCGGATATGTCTCAAAGAAGTCCGTGGCAAACTCCGAGCTCACAAAGATGATGGCGGGAGGTGTGGCATAGTTCCCCGGATGGGAAGGTGCGGCAGACAAGAGAGATGTCATCCAGAGTGATCGCCATCTCACGAAATGGCAAGTGAAATGACGGCAGTATCCGAGTGCCATCTCTCGATAAAAGCCGACATCAACTCATGGTCTCATCGTGGCGTGGCGATCTAGAGAAGTGGGGCCAACTGGAGTCCCCGACCACGATGGTGCGTCAAGTAGGTCGGGTAATGAAGATGGAGTCTAGTATGGACTTTGTTGCCATGAGCCCATACTTTGACAACACGATACTCACCGAAATAAAAATAAATAAATAATGTAAGCAAAAGTGCGACTATGTGAGTTAAATAAATTATTTAAGCAAAAATGTAAAACTTACCGGGTCAATGGTGAGTATAGAAGTGCGTATATGATCCGCCAGATCGGTGAAGAGAGAGGTCTCGTGCTCCTCAGCCGAGGCTCAGCCGATCCTCCTCCCGATGCCCCCGATCCTGCTGGGTCGCTCTCCCCGATACTCATACATAGACCCAGTGCGAGTCGTAGTAGTGTCGACACCGGGCCGCCCTCGCGATACTCGGGAGGTGGGGATGGTAATGAAGAGGTTGAGGATCGTCATCGAGGATACTCTGTGGATGATACCGAGGTAGTAGCCGAAATGATACCGAAAACCGCCTCCTCTATGCCAATCCTCCCGCTGCGTCTGCTGCGCAGTAATCCCCAAGATAGAAAGCTCCAGTGGCGATCATCGAGGCTGCGTCATGGTGCTCAGTGCGATACTTAGTCGGCTCAGTGATACTCACCGCTCAGGGTTGTGCTGTCTCTGTCTCTCTCATTGAAGCATGGAGTGATTATGCCTCCGAGTCCTCGTGACTGGCGATGAGATGACTCCTCTCTCTCGATCGGAGAGACCTCACGCCTCCTCTATGCCTACCTGACACTGCAAGCGAAGGAAAAAAATTAGTAAAAAAAAAAATTGCTCATCGTATTTACATCAAAAAGGTGTATATACGATGCTTACTTTTTCTTCGTCATATATAGGTCCACGCGTATTTACGAGTGGATGAATTTACAATTAATCGTATATACGCTGAATAGGGTATATACTGTGAGTAAATTTTTGCTCGTCGTATATCAGTATGTGGTGGGGTATATACGATTGGTGGATTTACAAAATTGATCGTATATACGCCTCTCTGGCGTATATCTGCAGTGAAGGTGGTCAAACGTAGGTATTACCAATTATGTGAAGAAATGGTGATTTTGTAAATGAGACGGGGTATTTTTGGTCTTTTCATATGGTGGGTGGGGGGGTTTTAGAGGAATGGGTGGGGGTCCAAAAAAAAACCCAAATCGGAAAACTTCCTAGCCTGAACAAACACATATGATAAGAAAAAAATAACTTGTGTAATTAACTAGTATAACTAACTTTTACATTTAATATTCTCCGCAAACTGGAATGCGTTTACTACATTTCCAGCTTGGAAAAACACTCAAAATACAATGGTTGGAAAGAATATGAATTGCCAAAATAAAAATGGCTAAAAAAAATATGAGCTGCCGAAAATGCATTGGCTAAAAAGATTTTACTGTTGGAATTTTGGTTAATGAAAAATGTCGAAATTTAGGTTGGCTTTTGAATATTTCTTAACCACATGGAAGCTGAAAAATATCAATCAAACGCTCAACTATCCATTATCATTATGGATAGAAGCAAAAATGTCAATGAGACTTCTAATCTAATATCTATTTATTCAAACAAACAACTTATAAAATTACAATTTTAGGCATTTTACTTTTTTGACAAATCATCACTTTTATTTTACTTTTAATTTTTTAATTCTACTTTCTCTTCCTTTCTCACTCACTCTCTTTCAATCTCACATTTCCCAATATTTCTTACTTCTTACACATCTATTATTAGTGGCCCTCACACCCTTTATTTAAAAATATTTCTTTTCCCAATTTTTTTAATCCGCTATATAATCTAATATAATTAAATTAATATTAAATTAAATAATCTACAATTTACTCTTATTTACTATCTAACCTAATATTAATTTATTTAGCTATTTATACAAACAAACCACATTTAAATTACTCAAACAAGTCTTTTGTCAAAAAAAATTACTCAAACGAGCCTCCCTATTCACTTGACAATTCATCTAACTAAGGAACACTGTAATTTACTATCATACTTTTATCAAATTTCTTCTCTCAATGCATTTTCTTCTCACTCCCACTTTTTCCTACTTTCTCTTACTTTTTTTTTCAAAATTCAAATAAAACTCACCAACTTTCTTTCCCCACTATCTACTAATCTAATCTAATATCTATTTATACAAACAAACCATTCTTAAATTACTCAAACAAGTTTCCCTATTTTTTTGACAACTCATCTAACTAAGGGCATTATTGTAAATTACTATCACATTCTTTTTCAAATTTCTTCTCGTAATGCACTTTCTTCTCACTCCCATTTTTTTTTTAAGTTTCCCCTCTTTTTTTTTTCAAATTTCAAAACTCAAATTAAATCAAATCTACTAATAAACTAAAATAATCAATCTAAACTACGAGATAACTGCACTAATATATAAAAACACGGGATAACTTCACTGATATATAAAAATCACGATATTAATATATCAAAAAAAAACTTAATGACTATTTCAACTACTGATTAATATTTAAAACACGGATAATCATCTCGATATATAAAAACACGAGATAACTATAATCGATATATAAAAAAACACCGGATAACTGCATTTAATATATTTGATAATCTTCTATCTATCTTTTACTATCTACTATAATCTACTAATCAACTAAAATAATCTATTGAAACTATGAGAACTGCACTGATATATAAAAAACATGGGATAGCTATACTATTCTAATCTAATCTAATCTAATCTAATCTAATATCTATTTATACAAACAAACAACTTACAAAATTACAATTTTAGATATCTTCCTTTTTTTTGACACATCACGACTTTTGTTTTATTTATCATTTTTTAATTCTACTTTTCCTTTCTCACGCAGCACTCTCTTTCAATCTCACGTTCTCAGTATTTCTTACTTCTTACACATTTATTATTAAGGGCCCCCACACCCTTTATTTAAAAATATTTTTTCCCAATTTTTCTAATCCACTATATAATATAATATAATAAAATTAATATTAAATAATCCACAATTTACTCCTATTTACTATCTAACCTAATATCTATTTATCTATTTATACAAACAACCACACTTAATCTATTTATACAAACAAACCACATTTAAATTACTCAAACAAGTCTCTCTATTTATTTGACAACTCATCTAACTAAGGGCAATATTGTAATTTACTATCACATTTTTTTTCAAATTTCTTCTCCCAAAGCACTTTCTTCTCACTCCATTTTTTTTAACTTTCCCCTCTTTTTTTTTTCAAATTTTGAAATTCAAATCAAATCTACTAATAAACTAAAATAATCAATCTAACTACGAGATAACTGCACTAATATATAAAAATACGGATCACTGATATATAAAAAATACACGATATTAATCTATCAAAAGAAAAAGGAAAACTTAATTACTATTTCAACTACTGATTTATATTTAAAACACGGGATAACTGTACTGATATATATAAAAAAACACGGGATAACTTTACTAATATATAAAAAACCACGAGATAACTGCACTGATATATAAAAAACACTTCACTGAAATATTTGGTAATCTACCATCTATCGGTTACTGTCTACTATAATCTATTAATCAACTAAAATAATCAATTGAAACTATGAGATAACTTAACTGATATATTAAAAAACACGTGATAACTTTATTGAAATATAAAAAAAAAATACTGGATAACAACACTGACACTAATATATAAAAGAACACTGGATAAATGCACAGATTGTTTTTAAATGATACTTTTACATTTTTAGATTTTAATATTTATCTAATTTTTTATTTGAGACTCATTTTTTAACTACTTAAAATTTGTCTTTTTTTCACGAGGTGCTGTCCAGATTATTTAAATTATATCTAAGTTCGTTCATTAAAAGAATATGGCAGCACACGTACGTATGCACGAGTATCCTACTAGTATATGCTGAAATTTACATCGGTGTAAAAAATGTATTTCCCATTATTTTTTTGTCAATTTATTTCTTTCCAATCTGGGAATTGACGGGGTCGGTACGATAGTTAGCTGTTGAGTGACATTGCTTAGGAATGTCTTTGCTTTAAAACTTGCTCCACACGTCATTTCTAATGCTTGAAGAGTCACATAACATATAAGTATATGAAGATGTCATTCAAGATATTGATATTATCTTGAAAAAGAATGCGTGATTTTTGAGAAAACTATCTTGATATTTCAAGATGCCTCGAGAAAGATGCCGTCGCTAAGATATTGATATTATCTAAGGTGTCATAAATTCATTTCTTACTCGATAAATTGGAGCATGGGAACAAGGGGTGTTACAAGATTCCTCAAGATGGTATAATGTGCATACCAATGATGGTGATGCCTTCAACCGCAATGGAGAAAGGTGACATGTTGGTGGTTTTGTGCAACATCATAAGAAGCATCTCTTCTTTCGTGTTTGTGTTGAGTTGTTTTGTTTTGGAAACTGTATTGATATGAAGTTGGGATTTTTAAAGAGAATTAGAAACTTGAAGGGCTTATGTTTGGTGAAGAATCGTTAGGGAAAGGAAGAGAAAAGAAGGAAGGGAAGAGAAGAGAAGAGAAGAGTAAAAGAGTTGAAAATAAAATGATTGATGAGTTGTTTGGAATAGGTGAAAGTTAAAAGAAAAGAGGAGAGGAGAGAAAAGAAAAGAAAAAGATATCACTACAAAAAAAAATTCATTAGCGACGGAATTGTAGTTGTAGGTAAAACGTTAGTTAGCGACAGCTTATAGCCTACAGTTTAAATGGTCAATAGCAATGGAATTGTAGCCCGTAGGAAAACCAACATTTAGTGATAGATTTGGACATCGCTAATTGAGAGAGGGAATCTAAAAAAAGGTTGAGGGAATTCAAAGTATTTAGCGATGGGCAAGACCGTTGCTATAAACAAATTGTATTGTTATCATTTGCGACGGACCTGGTCGTCGCTATAAAAGCAGATGTGACCGTTAGTATTAGCGACAGGCTAGGTTGTCTCTAAATGCCATTAAAATCTAAATCGTATCAATTTCTCCTCATTTATCTTCTTGTTTCTCCCTCACTCTTCTCTCTCTCTCTCTCTCTCTCTCTCTCTATACACAAACCCTCACCTAAATTTTCTCCTCTTTCACCTCCACCGCCACCACAACGACGCCAGATTTTCTTCCTCACTCTTCTCTCTCTCTCTCTCTAACTGTCTCCCTATCTCTCATCAACCGCAACCTCTCTCTTTCTCCATCGCACTAGAGTGCCACCGTCATCGGACCGCCACCAAACCATAGGATTCTTCTTCTCTTGAATCGTAATGGTTAGTTTTTTTTAGGAACTTTTTTAGCTAGTTTTCTTGTTTTTATGGTTTATCATAGAAAATTTAAATTGAGTTGGAAATGGGTATATTGTAGAATAAAATTGTTTATGTTAGAAAGGTTGTTTTTGGAAATGTTATTGTTAGTGTTTAAGATTGTGAATTTGAAATTGTGTAGGATTGATGTTGTTGTTAATTGAAATTATGTTAAATTTTTGCTAGGGATGTTAATTGAAATGGTGTTAAATTGTTGTTTTGATGTTTGGTGAACCCTATGTTAGATGATTATATTGGATGTTGCTATTATGCGTTGTTGATGGAAAATGGTGAGGTACCCTCACCCCCGTATTTTGCTCGAAATCATCTCCATTGAGATAATTGCGAGATTATACTAGAAACGGTAGGATTGGGAGTTAGAAATAACTTCCTTCATTACTTGTAAGAAAAAGGGTTTTCTGCTGCCTTTGATCCCCATATTCGGCTCAAAATCATCTCCACTGAAATCATATTGATGCCACTAACTTGATAGGTTATTGGGAATTTTTGGGAATCTAACGCATTTTCTTAAATGCATGTAGATGAATTGAAATCAAACGAATCGTGGTTGGGTGAACGACAACTTATATCTGGGAAGAGCTGGTTTGAAGCAATCTTTTGTAGTTGGGGTTGAAGAGTTTATTATTGAAGCAAACCAACATAAATTGACTAAATTTGAATTGGAGATTAGATGTTCATGCATTCTTTGTGACAGTGTACCTATTAGGATTGAAGATGAAGTCAAGTATCACTCGTATCATTTCTGGTTTAAGCCTAATTATTGGATTTGGGTGGACCATGAGAAACAACTACTAAATTTTGACGTAGGGGCTTCAAGCAATTCTAGTGTTGGTGTTCCATCTAATAAATAATTTGAGTCAATGGAAAACATGATTTGTGATGCTCTCGGGTTGAGTAGGTTATTTGACGAGCCTTTGTTTGACAATCATGATCAACTTCTGAATGAAGAAGCACGAAAAGATTTTATAATTTGTTAAGAGAGTCAAACAAATTGTTGTTTGAAGGCTTGCCACAGTCAAAATTATCTATGCGTGTGAAGCTTTTATCTCTCAAGTCCATGAGTAAGCGACACCTATAAAGGATAATTTGCAACAAAACGTTATTATAAGACTGAGATGTTAGTTTTGAAGTTGGGGTGTAATATAATACCCAAAGTAATCAATTGATTACTTTGGATATTACACTTATTGTCCGTTATACAAACCAAATGTTTTATGTACTTGATTGATTTTATGGTTATTTAAATGTTTTTGAGCGATTGAATTATTAATGTAACATTGATGTTTTTTTTGGTCAAGTTGTGTTGATTACCAAAGATATGGGCAATGCCCCAACCAAAAACAACAAATATTGTAGAGTGGTCCAATCAAGTGGAGACCACCTTCAGGTATTTCTTCTAAAATCAATTGTGATGCTGCTTTTGACAAAGCAACATGCACATGTGCTATTGCTATGTAACATTGATGTTTAAATATGTCTACCTACATGATTCATTCTTATCGTGGGTTGGCTTTAATTGGTTTGGGCATTTTGTATGAATTAATGCATAATAGAGTTGTTTGCAACTAGTATTTAGGGGAGGTGCAGGAAGTAAAACAGAGTTTAGTTAATAGAATCCCAAAAGCTTTAGCCCAGCCCATTTTCCTTTTAAGAGATTAGTCTTGTATCCTTAAGGCGCCGAGTTCAATTCCATTCGGGAACAATTGTAAAATGACCATTAGTGCCACTTTGATGAATATCTTTATAAATAATTTTTATAATAATATAACAAAGAGGGTCTCTTGAGCTTAACTAATGTTTCCTTCGAATCAATCCACTGACTACGCAGGTGTTAAATCTCTTGAGGGAGAGCTTTATGCCCATTGTGGTCCTACCTGACTCGAGGTATTAGTCTCTACCATTGCGCGTAGGGGATACCCAATTTATACGAGAAAAAAGATATAATAAAATAGCGTTTTTAAACAAAGTGTTCTAGTTTATAAAAATAAATAGACCCATATGAAATATGAAGCAATGTAGCAGGTTAGTTAGTTATTAGTTATTATTTACATATAACTTAAGGGAGACGGTGGTGGATTTTGGGTCTGTGGTTAGGGGTTGGTCGTTTTTTTTTAATAAATAGGTATCACTAAAAATGTAATAAAAATAAAACTTTAATATATTTAGTTAAATAAATTATGCAAGTTATAATTGTCTTCATGCATGCACATGAGGGAGGCCAAATTGAAGTAATTGATTGTATGAGTGTGAATTGGGGGAATGGATACTCTGAAGTGAAAAAAAAATTGAGGAAATAAAGTGTAACCAATCTCACCTTTAAAGCTTCCCTCTCTCTTATTTATTATACTATACTCACATCTTCTCTCTCTTTAATAAATGACTAGGATTTCACTGGACTCTCATGTCACTTTAGAGTATCATTTCCTGTGAATTGGATGCAAATTTAGAGATTTAATTATGTTCAAGTTAATTTTCAGATTATTACACTTGAGGTGCTAACGCAGTGGTAAAAACTTAACTTTATATTCTCGGGAACAGTTGTAAAATGATCATCAATACTACTTTTATTAATAAAATTTCTCTTCCCCAATTTTTAAATTTATTTTTAGAGCATGCAAAATATTTATTTTTCATAGGAGGTAAGTTTAACTATATTTTTTTAGGGTGCGTGTCTTGTCCTTGAAGGCATGTATGTCTATTTATCCTATTTTTATTATCATTTCAGTAAAACTTCTTTTTAACTTACGCTTAAATATATGTTATCCCTATGTAAATATACTAATTATCCATTTACCCTCAGAAAATTAAACTTTTAAAAAAGACCTTGTAAATATAAATTATTTCTAGCTCCTCATATTTTGTTAGATTTTGTTTACAGTTATAAGTGTAAATATATACGCTACCCCCAAATATATTCATTATCCATTTACCTCACAGAAAATATATGTTACCCCCTCGCAAATATCTTCATTATTCATTTACCCCCAAATACGCTTAATTATCCATTTACCACCCCGCAAATAATAAGTGTTTTCAACATACACTTAATGTTGTTAACAAAATCTAACAAAGAGGGAATTAGAAATAATTTATATTTTCAAGGTTTTTTTAAAAGTTTTATTTTTATAGGGGTAAAATGGATAATGAAAGATATTCATATGTGTGACATATATTTAAGTCTTTAACTTATGAAATAATTTGTTGGTAAAAAAAACTTGTGAAAGAATTGTCTTGGTGACTTGGATACGCGCCAAAAGAACATAACTGTGTTGTGGGTATATAGCTCACAAATGCCTCCAAGAAGCTTACTGAGCACTCATGTTACAACTGCGATGCGAAACTACTACAACCCATAAATAGAGCACTAAAGTTTTCGCAGCTCAATCTCTCCATGTCTCCATTTTCTTCTATTAACTCAAGCTTATTGTGATAGCCACAGAGACACCCACTCATGTTGGCTGTAGATCTTGCGGCAGAGAAGTATGCATATGCTGTCGAGGATCTAAAACCAGAGTGTTTTTTCCTTTGCTCCAACACGTACAGCTGCATTGTCTCAGCGGAGTGAAGCCTTCCAGAAGGTCCCTTACAGCGCCGACTCCGTTATACTTTAGGTCTTTCTGATCTCTCTTTTTCTTTCCACTTATTTTCCTTGCGTCAAAGACCTACTAGTATGTGTGAGCGCCAAACCAACACACTTTATTCTCCATTCACTACAAGAAAAATGGGTTTTTTTGGCGGATTTTTCCGCCAAAAAACACCCAATTCCGCCGCAAATAGGGGCATTTTCGGCGAATTTTGTCGCCGGTAAATGGCCCGTCGCAACGTGTTTCCGGCGGAATTTTTGCCGGTAATTTCCGGCGGATTTAAGGTCATTTCCGGCGGATTTTTGTGGGGGAATTTTCGGTGGATTTTGGCCGGTAATTTGTGGCAGAATTTTGGTGTTTTTGGCGGATTTTTCCGCCGCAAATTTTTATTTTTAGAAAACCAAATCCGCCGCAAACGGCTAAAATTCTGCCGGAAATGTTTTTTTTTTCTTTTTCAAAGAAGTTGAGAGAAACCTGTATTATCTCTCAATTTGGTTTTATGCTCTGCTCATCTTTCCCCTCTCTTTTTTTATATTTGTGATTGAAATTTTCATTGTGATTAATTATATTATTTTCTAATATAATGTAAAATATAGTTTAGGTAGTTCTGCACTTGTAAGGCTGACTGAGATTGTGTTGAATTGAAGTGTTAGAAAAGATGAGGCTTCGGTCAAAAAAAAAAGAAAAGATGAGGCTATTAACACACAATATGCTATCATCAAACATAAAGGGAGTAGTAAACGAATTCCCATTACACGTAGAAGCACAAAAAGTGGTGGAGAAGAACGTAGAAATGGACTCAGACGAGTTTTTAAATAGGTTTCACCATGCTCTTTTAGAACTTCACCTTGAGAGAAATTTGAAAGAAGCTGAGAATGAGTGAAGTTGAGAAGTTGAAAATGAGTTATAATGAGTGTGGATTCGGATTTATTGTGGGAGAGTGCAAAGAGCAGTTGCTCTTGCATTGATTGCAAAGAACAAGAGAGGATGAGAAAGGGAGAGAAATCAGATATAAGAGAGGAGAGGAAGAGTGAAGAAATTTGGGTGAAGAAAGAGAAATGGTGAGAGAGAGTGAAGAAATCGGATATAAGAGAGGAGAGGAAGAGAAAGAGTCGTGCAGCACTTCCTACGATTGGGTGGACATTGCGGCGAATTAAGATAGCGCGCGTCGTTATGCGGCGGATTGTTGGTCGTTTTAGCGGATATGCATTTGTGGCGGATTGACCGCGTTTCCGGCGGATTTTGGTGTTTTTGGCGAATATGGTATTTGTGGCGGATTGATGTGTCTTTTTGGCGGATTTCAAAATTCGAATTTCCCCCCTTTTTTAAAATCCGCCATAAATGACTCTTTTTTGGCGGATCCCAATTTTTTTTCCTACTTAAAATCCGCCGGAAACTACCAAAAATCCGCCGGAAAAAATTTCGTGAAAATTTAATTCGCCAGAAATACAAAAAAATCCGCCGAAACTTTTTGGGGGATTAAATCCGCCAAAAAATACAAAAATCCGCCAAAAAGTTTCTGGAGGATTAAAATCCGCCAGAAAATTATGCCTTGTAATTTCAATTATTTTTGTAGTGATTTCTAGTTGGAGAATCTCAAACATTCTTTATTGTCTAATAAACTTGGAGTTGGGAGCGCTCTGAACCAAGTTGCATAAACAACTCTGTTGCTTAATCCGTAATTAGTTCTTTTTTTATTCTTTTCACTTTTGTGGGATTTGCAATTTTTGTTTTTTTTTGTTTTGAAAAAATACCTCATATTAAAACTCAAACTATGGGGAAGGTCAGATACAATACAATCTTGAATAATAGATGGTGGGCATTCAAGCAACGTTTCATGGAGTTTACTTTTCTCAGACCGACTCCTACTCTTTCACACCCCTTAACAAATTTTATTCCAAAAATAACCTCGCGTGAAACGCTGTGATGACGTGTTTAAAGACCGTTCGAACGACCTTGTTCGAACACATTCGAATGACCTCGTTCGAACAGGTGAAATTACGCACAAAAGGGTGTGGAGTCAATATTTAACACACTTGAACGATGTCGTTCGAACGGGTTCGAACAAGGTCATGTGAACCTGTTCGCATGACCTCATGCGAACAGGTGAAAAACGCCCAAAGAAAGTGTGAAGTCAAAATTTAACACACTCGAACGATGTCATTCGAACCTGTTCGAAGGCCCATGTTCGAACAGGTGAAATTTTGGAAAAAAAAGAGGTTTTGGCTGGCCTTTTGGTCTTTTCACACCCTTGTGGGGTGTGTTTTGAGTAGGAGGGGGTGTGGCAAAAGCAATAGCCCGTTTCATCGGGATTATTTAAGGCCCATTTAGCTAAGTCATATGGGCTGCTTGATTACAATTTCTCCCTACATGATAAAATTGTGCCACATTAAGCGAGAGACAAGTAACTTCCTTGATGACCTAAATAAGAGAAATTAGGGCTAGTGTTCTGAAGAGATGTAGCGACACTCAAACAATTTCCACTACCATCTCCCTAGAGCAGCAATCCAAGGTGAACTGAAGAGCGCAAGCCACCGCAACAGCAAATCCAAGGCGAAACCACTGCCCGACCAACATGCTGTCGCCAAGACGACACCGACCTCATCTCTAACCATCAACCTGAAACCCCCAAAGACCCAAAGCTGAGCATGCAATGTCAACATTGAGCCTCACCAGCCAGATCAGAGGAGGAGACCACTTACAAACACCCGCTGCACTAGACGATGGTGCCGCCAGAAAAAACGCCTTGATACCAGACTGGAACTTGCAAAGGTTGGACAACACGTGTTCCATAGTGTGTGTGAGAGAAAGAGAGAGAGAATTAGTTGTGAGTTGGACTAATAGCGTATTTCATTAATCTGTGCCAGTGTTTCACTTATCGTTAGTCTGTATTGAAGTATGAATGTTTTAAATTTGTACTTTAGTCTCCCAACAAAGTTAAATTTTTTTATTTTTAACTCATCCTTCAAAAGTATTTAGCTCATGCTTAACATTACTGAAATGATATGCACATTATAATAGCAGAAAAATACAAAGGGAATGAAAAAGGGTAGAAGATACACAATTTGATTCCCCTTGCAAGATGTTGCCCAGTAATGCTGCAACATCGCTCACAACCTTCCTTGTAGTTGTTGACTTTGAGGGGAGAAGTTGTCAGCTTCTTCCCTCTCCTTCGAAATCAGTTCTAAGATGATATTTGTGAGTGTATTCTGGTCTGCCTTGCAAATGAGGAGTTGAGGAGTATTTATAGGCTTCAAAAAGTGAGTTCCATTCAACTTGAAGCTTGTTTGAATGTGAAGAAATGTTCCCATTCATCCCCTTGATTTGATTACATCACTCAATCAACCTAAAAGAGGTCCTATTACATTAGGACAAGTGTCCCTAAAAAGAAAAAGTTACAATCTAAAAAGTATATAGGCTGAAGCATTAGGTAAGCAAGTTGCACAACTTGCTTAACAACTTGGTTATGAGATCATCAATGACGTCATCAAGAAAATGCTGCAACAATATGGATTTGGCAACTGATGGTGTAGCAATGCATGGTCCTGATGTTGTAGCATTGTAAGCTTCTAATGTTGTAGCATTGAACAAACACATCAAAACATCTCATCATACCAAAAGTGCTAATTTGTTTCTCAAAACAGTTTCGAACCCTTGTTAATGTGTTTTTATGCATATTTGATAATTCACATAATAAATTACTTGAGATTCATGCAATAATTTAAGTCTTAGAAGCATAGATAACTCTATATAAAATAGAGTTATCAAGAATCCCTTCCAACCCCACATTCTCTTCAATGAATAGCGCCCCAATATCACGTCTTGATGTAGATCGTGATGATATCTCAAGATGGGGTTGCATGAGATTCAAGAACTTCAAATTATTCATTCTCCACAAAAAGGAAATGAGAGCTCTGTAATCACAATTGTCTTTAAAAGGAGTCTACTCACTCATGATCATAGTAGACAAAAACTTAGAAGAAGAAGAAGACATGAATTATAAATAACAAGACTGATAAAGAAAGCGATAAATAACAGAATGTAAATGACAGAAATATAAATTGCTTGAATGTAAATGACTTAGAATGTAAATGACAAGAAATAAAGTGCAGAAAATAAGAGCTGAAATGTAAAGTGCAAGAAGAATAAAAGTGCAGAAAAATAAAGAACAAGAATGTAAATTGGAGAATGTGAATTGTATAAAGCTTAGGTGTAAACTTTGAGTAGTATTACAATAGGCTAAGATGCGTCTAAGCATTCAAAAATTCGTGCTTTATATAGGCAAAGAGAAGGGACAAATCACTTAAGACAATTTACAAGCCATTAAAGAACAAATTGTAACAGTTTTGGAATCTGATGCTTCAGCACGGGTCGTGCCACTATCAGGTTGCCTTTTGGTATTTTGCGCATTGGAAGAAAAACTTCAGCATGATTCGTGCCAAATCCAGCACGGGTCGTGCCACTCTCAGGTAGTAACTGCTTTGCTTGACTTTTCTTATATTTTCCAGCTCTATGTTTCTCTTTTTTGACTTGGAACTTTGTCTTTGTTCTTTTTAAGCTCAAATCCTTCATTTTCCTCAAAGCTAGATTTGAAATTAAAACAAACACTAGATAGTAAAATAACTTAAGAATAAAACTAAATTGTTATACTAACTACATGAAAATGAACACTACAAGACACTAAATTTGAGACTTATCAAGTTACTCAACTGTGTTTAATAAAACCAGTTTGATTTAGAACCACTAAATTTGCAGTTCAAATCGGTTTTTTGGTAATTTGGCCTAGTTTTATGGATTAAACTCTTTTTATCAATCCTCTTTTTGGATAACAAACTAATTTTTTTTGTTGGTGTAGATTGTATTGAAGTAATGTAAATTCCCTGCATTTTCACACTGCCAAATTTACACTCCCAAGAGTGATTCCAACCGGGCATGTCATACTTTGCCTTTGAGGTTAGGCATAATAATTTTACTAATTGACTTGAAATGAACACAGCCAAATAGACCCATTTCCGTCGTCTCATCTATATAGTCCACTAAATCTTTGAGACAAGTAACCCTGATTTTCCGGAGCCTAAAACCCTTCGTTTTCCCGCCATATCGTAACGGCCTAAACCCTAGCTTCCAGAATATACACCGTGAAACCTGTATTGCCTCCATTCTGTGCATTTTATGCTTAACCATTGATTGCGTGACGGCAATGGTGATCGTCACTTCCAGAGACGTTCAAGAGATTGTAGAAAAACTCTCATCCGACAAAGTCAAAGCTCGCGAAGTAATCTTCATTTTCCTTTCACCAATTCACTATTTGTCTTCCTTTGGTCAATCGCTGCGATAACACCTTATATATGCGATTAATGTCCGGAAAAAAGCTTTAGTTGTTTCTGTTAATGTCATACAATCTGCGTTCAATTTAGTTTCAAAATCCTGTATTCCGTGCTATCGGTTTTCAATGGTCCAGGAAGCTTTGCTTTCACTTGGACAAAGAAATTAATCAGCGATTAGTTGCAGTAATTTTAATCAGAGCAATGCTAAGGGACCATTTAATTAAATAGTGATGATTTGTGTTTTTTCAAAACCTATTTACTCTCATGTTTCTACTTCTAGAGTAATTGCAACACTTTGGATCAGGAATCTCAGTAGGCTATATACTTTGAAGGTTTGCTCAAATGATGTTTTGATCCTGCTTGCTGAACTTGATGAATGTGGGAATAACATTTACCCTTTTTGCCAAAGAGATATTATTATTCATTCATTTCTTGTTTTTGCTATATGAACGCATCATGGTTGAGCCAGATATTCTGTATTTAACTATTTGGGACTTTCTTTTCTGCATGCATTGTGAGAGGATCCTATGTTCAAATTCTAATTAGTGGTACTGTGTTTCACTTTCACCTTACCAGGAAGGGATCAAGCTGTTAAATACCTGGTTGGAAGGAGAAAGATCATATAGTTTCTGCAAATTTTTTGGACAGAATACTGCAAAGCTTAGGCCAGATGAAGTTCCTCACTGTAAGATCATTTTCAAAATTGAATTACATGCATTGGTGGATGCAATAATATAAATGTATCCAAGCCAAGGTGTAATTTTTGCTTATAATTATAATAATTTTGTCTCTTTATAATTTTTTGTGGGGGCAGCTGAAACATGGCCTTTTCTTACTTCCTTACTCATTAAATCTGCATCATCGGAAATATCCTCAAGTAAGCGGAGAAATCCAAAGATGATTTATGCAAAGACCCTTAGAGTTGTCGTGCAACGAGCAGAAGATGCTAAGTATTCAGGTCAGTTAGATGTAGTTTAATTTGTAATATGCTTGTTCTTTTTTTCCTTTTTGATTAAAAACAAGTAATAGCATATGGAGTTAAATTCTAAATTATGTGCCCTAAAGAAGGGTAACAATGAGAGAAGAAAAATAAATGATTATTAGACTGTCCAAAAGTGATCACAACTCTAGGAAATCTCTTGTTGTACTTTGTAAAAAAAAAGATCTTGAATCTTTAGCTTCTAGCCAATAACCACGACTATAGGAAATCTCTATTGGATACTACTTCAGTTTATGACGTCCTTTCAACTTTCAGGATATTTTTTCTTCTCTTTTCTTTTTAACTTTTCTGTAAGATTTAATGCTGGCCTCAGATGATATTGTAAACACAAAACAAAGAGAATACTTAGCTATGTAGTCAATAACAAATAGCGTAGCATAGCGGCCGACCCTTAAAACGCTAAAACAGTGTAGCGGGTAGTGGTATGGCTGCTACGTTGAAGTCTAGGGAAACGATACAAGCAATTTATAACTTAAACATAAAAGCTCAAAAATAGAAGAATACATAATATTTGTACTCAAATATTGAAAACAAAGTAGTGGTTGTGAGACTGAGCTGATGTCATAGTAATGGCATAATCGTGATAACAGATCACAAATGGCAGCACAGATAAAGGAACTGTGCAGAGTAGTGAACGTAGAAAAGAGACAATGCAAAAAAACAAATTGGAAAGAGGAATAGAGGCACAGAGCTGCACTTCCTCATTTGGCTTAAATAATCACTGAACGCAGAAGAGAAACAATGTAAAAACCAAATTGGAAAGAGGAATAGTGGCACAGAGTTGCACTGCCTCATTTGTCTTAAATAATCACTGGATGGTTGTTACTCTTTCATGGTAAATACTCTTTTATTGATAATTGCTTTTTTGAATTACCCTCCAGTTGTGGCACATATTAAGGTCGGCATCATTTTTCCATTACAATTGTAAAAATAACATAATTCTTTATCATTTAGTGTGTGTGAGACTACTCTTTAGGCTTTATTCTATTCTATTTTTTATAGTTATTTTCTTACATTTATATTATAAGTATTATAAAGTTAGTCTTATAAAATTAATGGTCTGAATTAGCCTCTTCTCTTAATTTCCCGTTTCCCATTAATTCTAGGCAAAATGTTACCCTTGTCATCTGTGGTTAAACCACTTTTTAATCATGTTTGGGATGTCCTGAGCAATGTTCCAAGCTTCCAGTCAGAGTACGGGATTATCCTCCGACATCTACTGGCAGTTAGGGATTACAGTTTCCAGATGAGGAAGCGCATTTACTGCAGTAAGTTTTGCAAACATGAGGCATGGACTGCCTCCACTTCTCATCACCAGCTTTTTTAAAATTGTCTTTCGTCAGTCTAATCAAATTCTTTATGATTAGGCCTCGTGAATCTGTACATTGAGAAAGTCGAAGGAAGTTTGAACGGGAAAAATATCAGCCATTGTACTTCCAAGGAGGAGGTCTTCCGCAATATCTTGACACTTCATTCACTTTTGGATTATCCTCCTGGAGACTACCCTGATAATCTAAGAGAAGACATTGTTAAGGGTTTTGTCAGGATCTGTTCATTCATCAGGTATTTCTCAAGGTGATTCAGTGTTTTCTTTATTACTATTATTTTGATTATGATATGCTAGAGTAAAATATGGCTTTTGTTTTTTTTTTACTTGCTTCAGGGAAGAGGGAAAGATATCACGCAAGCTTATTGAATGTATTAATACATATTTGTTAAATGATGGTCCAAATTTGGGCTTTCAATTGTTGGAGATTCACAATGCCATGCAGCAGTTTCTGTTTCACTGTTGGCTAACAACACATGATCGAGTGCTTAAGGTTTCTTACCATTGCATATTAAATGAATAAACTTATACATTGTTTTTAAAATTAATCAAAATGCTCTATTATAATTTCTGTTGCAGGACTCACTGATGTTCTATGCAAGGATACAGTTATATTTAATGAGAGGTGCTTCTGATAGGTGTTTACTAGTAGAACAGCTTTTGGATGTCATTTATAAGGATCTTGATCAGGGTAGCATGTCAATGCTGCAGTGAGTATTTCTAATGTTAATAGATTTTACAATGTTAATGATGGATCTTATGGGAGTTTATGATAGTCTTAATGAACTTTGTACCCAGGGGTGATGGAAATAAGGATGATAAACTTGGAACTTTGAGTAGCTCTCAATCTGGCTTAGTGGAACTTGCAGCAGTTCTATTTTATAGGGTAGTTTCTAGAAACTCAGCTACCAATTCCTAGACTTAATATTGAAGTTTCTATGCTCAGTTCTTTATAGTTTATCCTTTTATTTTTTGCAATCATGTTGACCGGTTATGATATAATTAGTTAGTTACATAAGAATCTTCACAGTTTTTGTTATGCTTCCTTTTTCTTACATTATATTTGTTTGGCATGCTTAATGAGTATTGAGTTGCCTAGTATACCGTGGAGCAGCTTCTCATGGTTTGTCTTGGAGTTTTGAATGAATACAGGGTGTTGTATGGTTTTTTGCAAAAGCTCTTGTGTACTTTGTTGGAGCAGAATGCACACATCACTTGAGGCTTCTCTTTGCCCTTATATTTGAATCGGGATTGTATTGTCTTTATTGATTTCTCAGGTTCTCTGCTTATAGTTTATAAAGGAGTTTCCATCCTGATATGCAGAGAAGCTGTTCTTGTTATTTTATTCTTTTGTTTTCTTAGTTATTTAGTATTACTGTTTTGGAAGTTATATTTACTCTACTTATTTAACTAGCCCTCGTTTCTCTCTAGGAGCATTTGTTTTTATTGTTAGGATGATCTATTTGGACTTGCTGTTTTTCTTGTGAATTTTAGCTACAATTATTACTTCATTAGAATGTTATCATTTCTGTCAACTCTCTAGAGTTATTACGTATGGAATTTTCGATATTGCTTGTAGATTAAGTTTTTTTTTTGGTACAAAAAAGAGAAACTGTAGATTAAGTTGAGAATATGACTATTTTATTTTGGGTGATTTATTCTATGTACTCTTAGAATTTGGTCTTAGGGCCAAACTCACCCCACAAAACCTACTTGTGAGATGAGGAGCATGGGCAGAGCCAGGGCAAGATTCCTGAATGGGAGAAGATCGACCTTGTTTATTTGTTTATTTCTTTCTATAAGACTTTAATTAGTTTCAAAAAGATTTGTTTATTTAATAATAAACAAAAGTAAATGGGTCTACAATGTGCACTAGTTGAGCAAAATATTTGTGTAGGTAGAAATATATATTGCATTAGCAATGTGGACATGTAGTCTTTGCTTTTGACTAGTATTGTAGGCTTACAAAAGTGACTCTTTGCTATTAATTAGTGTGTTAAGTATAAAAAATGCTTTAAATGCATTTGTGTGGGTGTGTGTGTGTGTGTGTGTGGGGGGAGGGGGAGTGTTAGAGGCCCTGGAGTGCACAATGTGCCTTTATCCCTAGTGAGGAGTGTTCAAGCTTTATAAACACTAGTTAGGTCATATCTCTAAGTAATCTGTCACTCAACACACCCCTCATACCCCGACATAATTATGGTGCTGGAAGCTATAATGAAGGCAACTGAAAGTTGTCGCCATGAAGGCGGCTAGGGGTACCGCAATTAAGTTAGATTTTCCAACATGTAAATTTTTCTTATCCTACAAGACTTTCATGTAGGTGACTAATCTGGTTTACTCCTCAGGCATGCCTTAATACAACAAGAGCCTCATTAAGTGAAAAACGTGTTAAGCGAGAGCCTGCTGCTGTGGTCCTGAGGGAGGCACTCATGAAAGGCAAATGGCTATGGTAATTTATACGCTAGTTTTAGGGTTGTATGGTGAATCTTTTTCTGTAGTATGCCATACTGACACCGCCATTATTGTTGTGCCTCTATTTAGTGCTTGTTTTATCTTCTTAATCCTTCCTACTCTGTCTTTTCCCCCAGTCCTATTTTAATGGATTCCTCTATTAGAAAAACTATTATTTTGAAAGTTTATATTTCAGTTAATGTTTATATCACCAAAGCTTTATCTTAGATCCGAGTCTTCTCCATCTGCTCACCTCTATATCTCCCATTTGGCTTGGGGTTTCTCTCAATAGATCCTTCAGCTATTTGTTGTAAGCTCTGTTTTATCATTGTAGAACAACTGCTAAACAATATTTGGCATTCACATCATTGTTGCTTTCATAACATGTAAAAGATCATTCTGTACTTCGATGCAATTTTTTTTCCTTCTCAGTTATAAAAATTTCACTTGGTTTTTATTTTATTTCATGTTTTCAAATTTTATACAGGAAATAGTGATAACAATAAAAAGTTGTTTTCATCCGTTCTTGTACAATGCTTTGAAAATAGGAAACAATGTGAAAACACGGTGACATTAATTATAAGTGAAAACCGAAATGAAAGTAGACAACATTTTCTCAAAGTAATGAGGCACTAAACTTTTATAGAAATTGATTTATTTTTTCTGTTCACGTGACCCTTTTTCATTATTTAAGGCCCCATTCCGGGTGGTTTTTGGTTTTATGTTTTGAAATTTTCAAAAACCAATTTAGTTTCTCTTTTCAGTTTTGAGTTTTAGTTCTAAAATTTGAGTTTCAGTTTTGAGTTGAGTATCACCTTTTCTTTGAGTTAAACCACTATTTCCACTTCACCTCAATATTAGTTTATCCAATATTAAAATTTAAGTTTGAAAAAATGAGAAGAAACTAAAATAATTTTAATTTTTTTTAAGGAACAAAGTAAAATACCTATTTTTATGAGAGAGAGAGAGAGGACTTTTAAACTGAAAACAAGAATCAAAAACCTATTTTTATGGTTTTGAATATTAGTTGAAAACTGTTTTGGAACTAAGTAAAAAACCGATTCAACCCCATTTTACCCAAACATGTTTTGTTTTCAATATTGACTTTCAAAACCAAAAACAAAAAACTTAGAGCCACCCCGGATTTATTTGATTTAAAAACAAGTTTTTACTGGGAATAGTTTTTGGTTTACTGAATTTTTTCTTATCATTTTATCTTAATTTCTCATTTTACAGTATTTGGTCTTATGCAAGAATCTGGAATCATAATGCATGCATTGTAAATATAGATTATTTAAATTCAATATCATCATGCCAAAATGTGATGAAGAATCTTTGTTACAGGAGTGCTGCATTTTGTTCTCTAACTCAAAACTACCATACTCGATTTGCAAAGATTTGTTTCTCTACTGGTTTGAAGGCATATCAACAAGCTTTGACAGGTAATTTAAAATTGGCATTTGGCAGGGTAAACAAAGGAACTATTACTGTGATCATCTACTTCAATATATCATAATAATTTCGTACTCCCTTGCCCTCTATTATTTTTATGGTGCAAAAATCTAAATATTTCTGGATTACATAAAATTACATTTTATTCACACATAATGTCTCTCTCTCACCCTCTCTTTTATGACACTCCCCCCCTCACCCTTTATTTTGTTAAACTTCCCTTTCTCCTATACTCAAGTTGCTCTTTTATTTAATGACAAAAAATTAACATTGTCTGTGGAATATTGTGCATTTCTGGAGAAACAACTTATGCTTGATAATTTGCTGGTTGGAATGTGGACTTTCTACAGACACCTGATTACTTTTCTCATGATTGTATTGAATACCTGTTTATGCATGCTTAACACATCTCCATAATAAAAATATGTTCATGATCACTGCCATCGTTAACAAAGTTGAGATGATATTGCAGAATTCTTAATTCTGCAAATGTTGATCGGGCCTATGATGGTTTGTTGTGGACTCTTCGGTATGCCGCTGTTAATTTTCTTTACGTTAAATTATCGTCCCTTATTATATGATGCGAATATAAGACAGTCAGTGGTTGTGCATTTCAGATTTGTTCTAGAAACTTATATTATGGACCCTCGCTACTCTTTGAATATTGTGAACTTATGTATGTTCAATTGCATGTAAAGGAGTTTGCAGGAACTTTCGTCTGTTATGCTGCTTCCAAATTCAGCGATAGAGATATCGTCAATGCCATCTTCTACCTTGAATGAGGTCTTTCTGTCTATCTCACATCTTTTGACCACTCCTCTGATGTATCCCCAAATTCTAACAAAAAACATATAGTTAAGGTTGACAATGTAAGATCAAGACATGAAATTGCCATTGGGCAGCTTGTTTTGATCCTTTTCTGTTCCTTAGCTGTGTCTTCATTTGTTTGGTTAAGGAGAATATCTTATCCTTCTCATTGATTCTTACCTTTTTGCCTGTATTGAGTTTGCTAGAGGAGAAAAAAAACAGATTATATGTATTTTAGTTAGCTATTATGATCTGGGGAGTGGGGGCGGATTTTGTGAAAGCAATGTGAAGAAAATGTTATGTAATATTAATTATTAAAAGGAGAACATAATGCAGCAAGCACTGTCCCTCCATATCTGATTTAGCTGTCACTGAATTACAACTGTTTTGTAATTGAAGTTGATTACTTTTGGGCTGTTATAGAAAATTGCCACTATCCAGGTTGCTTCTCTAGTATGATATTTTCTTGATAAAGTATGCATTGATTTAATCAAATGGGTTTTAACAGCTCATCAATGGTTGGCGACTACTATGGAGTACTATTGTGCATGGGTTGCCGATTTTCAGCAATATAACTTCTGTTGTAGGTTTGCTTTACAGAGCTATTCTCCTAATTTTTAAGTTGCAGTTTTTTATGGGTATCATAATATTCCCTACAGATATAATTAAATTAAATATAGTAGGCAAGGGTCCTTCCCACAGTGGATTGAGTCTAATAATCAGGTTATCAATTCAAATAAAGGAGCTTTTTGAATGAGTAGCCAAATTAACAGTAATAATAAAGAAGTTAAAAGTGCAAAGGATGGAACAAGATTTGGTAGATGATAGTGATGATGATGACGTTCTTCACCAAAAAAAGATGATAGTGATGATAAGATTGGTGAAACTATCGTTTTCCACTACTAGATAATGCCAAGAACAATTGAAATTAACAACTGTAGATAGAAACAAACTTTGGTATTTCATTTTTTCCTTAAGTTGTCATTAAATACAACTATCTCTCTGTTTAATCCCTGAACCATCATACTGCATGGCACAAACTATCTATATTTCACTAATAGAAGCATTAAAATGATTAAGATAGGTTGATCTAAGCAATATACACGCACCTGACATTGGGTCAAATTGGTATCACTCTGTTTATATGATTTTTTTGTTTTCAATAATGTATCTTATTGTTATAATTATTGTTATTTGCATTGAACTAGAAATCTTCTCTGTCAATCATTTCTGCTAAGTTTTTAATTTTGGTAATGACACATTGATGCAGGTGGATGCTGCTTTGGTGCTTCTGGGTAATATAACCTCAAATGTGAGTTTTAGGTTTCTCAGACAGCTGAGCAGGCCGTCAATAATAATTGATAATTCTAACACCACATGATTCTATCCAGGATTTAGTAGATACATGTCTCATACCACAAGATGTGTGGGAGCTTCAGTTTTTCAAAAGACCAACTTCAATGTAAGTGTCTTTTACCTTAGTTACACCAGAATATCGTTTAAAGATTGTTTGAAGATAAATGAAAGCCTATCAGTTAAGCCCGTAAATAAATTCAACCATATGTTATCACACTCGTATAACAGAACTACTTGGAGATCAAATGCTCAACTTTCCATGGATGTACAGAATACCTTGATACTGTTCTCATGATTATTTAGAGCAGTGTCATTGGAAGATATTTGGTTGTTCAGTGTTGCATCATAGATAGTTTGAACGAAGTTAGTTGCTGTTTAATTTTATAAAGTACATAGATACATTCAATAATTCAATAATTAAACACAACAGGAAAACCCATTTACTAGCCTATTGATTATCCTACTTGTTGTATACCTATCATTTTATATAACATAGGGTCAGTCTAATTTGTAAACACATGCATTGGTAGAGCCTGTGACTTTGTTGGGTTGGTGGAGGACCAATTACTAGGTCCAAGTCCATGCAAACCAATTATTTTGGAGGTTTACTCCAGAAAGAACCACAAGATCTAAAGAACTGCCATTTCGGGAAATTATTTGAGAGGGGAGAGTTAAGGAAATGCTATGTAGTTACTATCAGAGGGTAGTGTTAACTAGGTTTCTCTTAGAATTTGGGTTGACCTAACTCAACTCTACAAAACTGGCTTGTAGAGTGAGGGATGCCTCCCACTTATTAACTCTTTTTCACGCCATATCACATTCGATGTGTGACTCTTAACACCGTCCCATGCCCAAGACTAGACAACTGGAGCGTGACTCGAGTGGTCCGATAGCAGGTGGCCCACTGGATCTTGAGTCGGCTCATCTTAGAATTTGGGTTGGGACTAACTCAACCCTACAAAACAGGCTTGTAGAGTGAGGGATGCCTCCACTTATAAACTCTTTTTCAGGCCATGTCACATCCGATTTGGGACTCTTAACAACTTCTATATAATTATATGCTGCTGGACACTTACCTGTGACTGGGGGTTAATTGTGGGATAGTACTGGGAAGTGTACGGTTCTAGCAAAAGAACATTTTAATATAAAAGCAACAATGTAGGTAAGTGGTATGAGTAATAATATCATTTAGGGATAGTACTGGGAAGTGTACGGTTCTAGCAAAATAACATTTTAATATAAAAGCAACAATGTAGGTAAGTGGTATGAGTAATAATATCAATAAAATTGGAGTAAGAATTTAGATTTTTTTATTTTGTAAAATTGTATAATTGATATTCAAATATTTATTTTGTATTTGATAATGAATATTTAAATAAAAAGGACAAAAAGAAAATAGGACAAAGAAGGGGAGATGTTATATATCAAATTAAAGTAAGAAACTAGTCTAATATTTATGTTATTTCATACTAACTATGAAAATTAAAGTAACAAAAACAAAATTGGGCAAAGGAGAGATCTTATATTTCAAACGAAAGCCCAAAACAAACAAAACCAAGGAAAGGAAATCAACCAATTATTGTAAATTAATTAGACAGTGAAGGTTCTTATAACAGAGGAAAAATTGTTTTTGGTTCTAGTTATTCTGGTTTTAGTTCTTAGTCCCTTTAATATGTGGACCATGTTGATTCAGTGCTTGGAATTGAGATTATATAGGGACTAGTTCCAATACGAACAAATATTGCAAGCACTTAAGTCAAAACTACAAGGACGAGAAGTAAAATTCTTATGTTTCGCGAATTAAAATCTTGACGAATTTTTCATAGGGATTAAAACTGAAAAATGTATATATCATAGGAACTGAACATTATTTATGCCAAATATTTGTTTTTTTTTCAATTATGATTTTTCTCTAATTCTCTTGTGAATATGAAATTAGCTTATGATTTTCCTCTTATGCAGACCTATCTTGCATTTTTTCTCATGTTACTTTTCAAGGAAAAGTTCTCATGTAAGTAGCCAAAGGAGCATCATATTTTTTACTATTTACTTGATGTTAGATTAGTAATTGGCCTACCCTATAAGCTTATGTTTATATAGAATTGTTTTACCAAATTGTTTTTTTGTTTTTGTATAGGAAGATTTGAATATGGAAAATAACTCGGTGTTATATTAGAAAAATAACCATGTACAAATTGGAAAGTTACCAATAAAGGTGCTCAGACCCCTTATTGTCTTGAGATATGGCCAGCGTAGTCTTTATAAGACTTGAGAAATCCTCACATCTTGAGTTAGCTTTTGAGGTCCTGTTAGATATAAAGCCTACATTCGAGATTTATGTTATTTCACCCGCATTTGTCCACACTCCAGATGTTAGACTTGGATCTTAGGAAGTGTTGTGTGTCTATATCTCACATCGACTTGAGACATGGTTAAGGCTTAGGCAATCCTCACCTCTTGAGCTAGTGTTTAGTGTTGACTGTTGAGTTAGTCCTAAGCCAACATTTTATGATAATACTAGAGCCCATCTTAGTTTTGCTATTGGGAGTGCACACATGTTGCCAAGTTGACATGAAAGGCTTTGATTTTGCTAGGACTTGAGATCGTGTGTTGGAGTTTTGAAAAATTAGGATAAACTAGACCTTGATGTAGATACATAGCTCTCTTTAATTTTCAAACCTAAGGGCTTGTTTGGATTAAGAAAATGTTTCTGTTTTTATTTCCATTTACCAAAATACCATATTGTATTTACCTTGTTTCTTGTTTTCAATGATTTCTAGTTGTAGGTCTAGTGTATCACCCTATCTTCATCCATTATATCACAATACATTATATAGACTGAATAATTTCTTTTTGATACCTTTGCTAGGATGAAATTAATTGCGGTAACTGATAATCTACTTTGATAAGATAATAATCATTATAATGTTGGACTGGTCTGTTATCACAGTTAATGTGTCAAACCCTATTGAACTTCACATCTATGCAGTATATGAGTATCTACCCAGATAACATTGGAGCAAACTTTAATCCTTCACATGGTCCTTTTGTACATCTATTCTTATAATACTGTTCTTGTGGTGTGTAAGAGTAGCAATTAATTGTGTAAATAGTTTTAGCTCAGGGTGCACTCTAGTGCACCAGCTTGCAGCATATTACTGCAATCAGATCTTCTAGAAGGAAAAACAGTTTTAGTTTAGTTTCTGAGTTTAACAGAATTGTAAAGTTAGTTGTAAGAGTGCACACGTTAGCTAGCTGAGGTGCACAGGTTAACAAATAGTATAAACACTCATTTCTGTAACAGAATTCATTTAGTGAAAATATTCAGAACAAAACAGAGTTTCTCTCCTCTCTCCTTTCTCTCTCTCTCTCTCTATGATTTCTATCAAAACTTACATGGTGACATTTTCTTTTTCTTGTTACTCGATTAAGGCATGTTTTGCAAATGTGCTCGTGGGCTAGTTTCAACCTGTTTTTTTTTTTGGTAAAAATGAAAAATATTTCTGTGCTGAGGCACTGTTGTTTTTGTTTTACTCTTTCTATTGTGAAGGCTGATCTCCGGGATATTTTACATCTGAGAAAGAACCTTTTGAGGGAAGCTTTGAATCATCTTGATTGGAAGGTGTGTTTGCTTTAAATTGTGATTCATGAAGTATTTTATCCTTCATTAAGTTTATATAATAAAGATAATATGATGATGCAATGGCAAAAGTCAAACATGGGTGGAAAGCATAATGTGCTGTCACTTTAGTTTCAGTTTTCTGTTCCTTATTATGCAGGGTTGTTCAACATTGAATGAGAGGATGGTTTTGTACCTACCAAGTGCTATGTATGCACTTTGTGCAGGTTGTGTTCCTTTTACTGAATGCTTTAGAGAATTTCCTCTAGTTTACAGCTCTTCCGATGCCACTGAGTCTGTAGATAACAGTCATAAGGTACAACCTATCACTCTTCCCTGAACTAGTTTTTGATGGAATAGATTTAGTTAAACTCTTGCTAAGAAACCGATTATGATGTTAATTGTAGTTTGAAGGCCCTAAATACCAATGTTTGCATGATTTTTTGGATTGCTCTGTGGAAGTTCTCATGGAAATCGGCAAAGTTTCTAAATTTGAGGTTTGATCCTTTACTTACAGAAGTTTGTGTGTCAACTTTCACGATTCTCATGAAGGCAATTATAATTTTTCAGGTTTCCCAATCGCAAGTATTTCCACGCGTTCGGGTTCACCCAGGAAATAAGTGATCAGCTTTTGCATGAAATGGAGACTTCGATTCTTGAAGCCTTGGTAGAAGAGGAAAATAATGAAAGGCGTTTACCTAATCTTTTCTTACTATGTTCTCTCTTGTCTAACCTACTATATGGTTATTTTTTCACAAGGTTTGTTACTTCACAACCATTCTTTGTATATTTGGTTATAACTTTGATACTGATGTTATGGTGTATATGTTTACGAAATGGAAGTGGAATAATTAATCCTTTTTTTTGATGGATCTCCTATTAGGCAGACGTTCATTAGGAGGGAGAAAAGGTGATTAAGGAAGACAATGTAACAAGAATTATATAGGGCATTAAAATAAGATTACCAACTGTCCAAATAGGAAGAAAAATAATTAGGCAACTTAATTAGGAGTACCGGCTAATTAAGGAGAACTAGGGTTAGGAGTGGCCAAGAAACTCTAAACATCTAATTCTATTTGTCTACCCATTTCTACAACGGGGAGGAGGCATGCTTTCTTCAATTAAGCATTCCAGTATTTAATCTACTACTTTTTTGATAATTCCCTACCCTTCATTTTAGTCGTAGATGCCGATTCTATCACTAGTACTTGATCTATAAACATCTTGTAACTTTAAGGAAGGTGCAATAATTCCAAATCTTTAGCTGAGTATCATTAAGTGTAGTTAGTATAGCTTTACTCTTCTGTAATATTTGCTTTTAGTTTGTTTAATTAACAGTTGTTTGTTAGTACTCACAAATACTCTACCAGATCTGTAACTGATTCAGTTGTGACTAGCTCGTCTATAAATATGAGGTGTTACTATCTTTAAGTTAGGTTTATTTTTACTCAATTACATTTTCAGAAATTGTTTCTTCTATCTCTGCGATTCTCTCCCCCCTGTTCCCTCCTCTCAGTTTATAATATGGTATCAACAGGCTTAGAAACCCTAACCATGGCTTCCACTAAAATCCTCCACCTTCCTCTTTTGAGGAACCTGCAAGTTGTGTGCAACCTATTTCCTGAGCTGCTCCGTCGTTGTTTTAGGCCTCTGTGCAAGCTTCTTTTTCCCATTCTATCTTTGAAAAACTCACCGAGGATAACTTTCCTTTGGCGCCAACAAATCGAATACCATAATCAAAGGTAACAAGCTTCATCGCTTTTTGTTTCGTCGAAGTTCTTCCGTGATTTCTTTCTAAGCAAGGTCGCAATCTTCAATGAGGCGTATCTGTGGTGAAGTGCAACAACAATTCCTACTGCTTACAGTCAACCCTGACAATTGCGATTTTGACATAAGTAATTAGATGTTTCCATTCTTTGGAACTCGGGGAGAAATTGCACGATTACTTCAATGCACACTTGCTGGCTAGGGCTTTGCAAACTAACACGATGTTTGGGGACAATTGGTCTCGTAAGTTTTTGCTCGAATCAAAGCAATTACTATTTCTCCCTCTCGATTGGAGATCTCGTTCCCCACTGCGCACATCTCGAGGTCATCCTTCAAGGTTTACCTCACGAGTATGAAATCGTGGTAAGATTCATTAGCAAGTTTGTTCCTCTGCAAATTCCAAAGGTTGGAGTGCCTCTTCCGGAAGATACAATAAACAAGCACTCATGGATTCAACCTCATATCATTTGGGCTTAGATTTCTTCCTCCTTTCGTAAGAAATCCATTGACTATGCCAAAGTCCGAGTTAATTTGACCACCTCAGCAGGGTGGATTTGCTTATGCCAATTGTGTTGTCATAATCTTCCTACAATGCCAATGGTGGCTCTTGTAGCAGTGGGAATTGGGTAAAAAAAAAGCAATGGGAATTACAAGCTCAACGTTCATGAATTCTTCGCTATAAATCATCCTCTTTGAGTCGGTGGTGCAATGAGTTTCACTACTTGCATGTTTCTTCTATCTCTCGTGATTCTCTCTCACTCAATTTACAACATGTGATGTGCTGAAGCGCAGGGTCATAAGGTATTTGGGAAAACCCAAGTCCCGGTTTGACTAGAGATATGATCTCAAAAGAATTTATAAGTGAGAGACATTCCTCACCTTACAAGCCGAATTTGTGGGGTTGAGTTGGACTCAAACCACATTCTAAGATGGTATCGAGCTCATCCTAAATCCTTCTGAAAAACCCATGTCCCACATTGACTAGAGATATGGTCTCAAAAGAGTTTATAAGTTTTAGAAACAGAGAAAGAGAGAGAGAATCCATAGAATCAGAATCTGGTGAATGTATTAATGAACAGTGATTTCTTACAAGTACAACCGAGTGGCAACCTTATATAGTCAAGCCATCGATGACCTGTAACTGATATATAGCAGGTTGCGAATGATAACAAAAAACAGAGACAAAGGAAACTATGACCTACACTAGGAGGTAAACAATATTAGAGAGAAGAAGCTAATACTCTTACAATAAGTGAGAGACATCCTCACCTTACAAGTCGGTTTTATGGGGTTAAGTTAGGCCTAAACCACATTCTAAGATAAATAAGGCAAAACACAAGTCATATTCTAGCATGTAATCTCATGGAGGGAGAAGAGGAGAATTGGAGATTTTGCTTGAACTATTCGATTGGTTTCCTACAGAGATTTAAAAAAGGATGCTAAATAAAATCACAATCCTAGATAGATTTCCTATCCAGTAGCAATGATGAGCTTGTATGAGTTAGGGGCAACCTTGTTTTCCAAATTAGAGTTCTTAAAGTTTTTGGCTTAGGACCTAATTCATCCCCACAAAATTTGCTTGTAAGATGAAGAGTGCTTATCTCTAAGCCACGTGGGACTAGACACACCCCACAACCCAACACAATCAAGGTGTTGGAAGCTGCAATGAAGCCCACCCAAAAGCTAATTAAGGTGGCTAGTAACGACCGCAATTAAAACAGAGTTTCCAACAGAGAGCAACGACGATCAAGTTCTAGACAACTCGGTCTTTAGAGCCTTTGGTATCATGTCATGAACCAACTGTTGCAAAAACTCAGGCAATTAAGTGAAGACAAACCCATCAATAACTTTACATTTATTTTAACATATTTGAATTAATTTACCTAGTTTAAGGGGACATGATGTCAGCCAATTTCCATCAACAATATTAGCCATCAGCAATTTGGTATTTCAGGATATCTGTTGGTTTTGTTCCTAATTTTTTTGAATGGCTCTCTTATGGTACTCAATATATATTTTTGGTTGTGAATATGCTAACAAAAATTTCTAGCTTAGTTGGATGGAAGTTTAAGCATCATATGTTTGATTTCGTTTTTAGCTATCGACATTGTCCGTGCTCTGCACACATTAGACTTGGTGTGATGGTGTGTCAGAAAAAATTCCCTATTTGTGACCACCCATGCAGCCTTTATTGGGCCACTTTATCCACCAACATTTAGTGGTAAAAGGCCTTAAGTGTGCTGGGTTGAGGGGTTGGGTTTAGTTCCGCATTGCCTAGATATATGGCCTTTGTAGTGCTTATAAGGCTTGGTCCGTGCCCACTTTTCAAGCCAATTTTGTAGGAATAAGTTAGGCTCAAACCCAAAATTTTAAGATGGTATCATAGTCTTGCTTTTTGGGGATGAGTTGAGCCTAAGCCCAATTTCTAGGACATACCTATTTTGTGGGATCACAATTCTAGGCTTAGGATGGGTGACCTTAATTCCAAGAAAATATATTAATCGACCTAGGTCTCCACTTGTAATTACTATTCAGGCTATATCACCATCCGTTGTTGGACTCTTAACACACCTCCTCATGTTTGGAGTGTAAAGTTTGGAGGACTGAACTTCTTTGGGGGGCCCAACGAATTTTGAGTAGACTCTGATACCTTCTTAGAAATTGTTGTTGAAGGGGATTTAGATAAAATGAGAAGAGAAATTTAAAGAACTTTGAATAAGAACTTTAAAGTCTCAAAGTGCTTAACAAGTGTTTTTTAACTTAATTGAAATGCCATTTCCTACAAGTAATAATATGAAGTATGAGATGTGAGAACTTTTTAGAGGTAACTTGTCTCATAATTGATTGTTCTCTCTCTTTTTCTCTATAAAGAGCGAAGTTTCACCATTTTTTCTCCATTTCTCTAGTTAAGATCTCATCTATAATTGGTTTTAATCTTGAAACTCCTGTCTGCTGATTTTCACCATTAATTTCAGGAAAATAAATGTTCCTTTCTGTTCAAAATTAAGCCAACACTTGAAAGTGATGCTTGATAATGCTGTCAGAATAATTCAAGAAGACAGTGACCACCGGGCTAGTTGCTTAAATTATGATCCTTCATGTGAGGATACAGGTTCACTTGTTGCTTCTGTTCACTGTTTTCTTTCATCCCCTATATTTTTGGAATGGAGGGATCAAAATTTGATGGACTTTGTCCCATTTGGCGAGGTAATCCAATCTGTGGAGAGACTTTTGAAAGCATTCGTTAATCTATACGAAGGTTATTGTAAACACTTGACGAGCCTTCAGTCTGAGATGACCATGCAAGATATAGCTTCTACTGATAGTTATCTAAGTTCTTGCTCGTATGACAAAAGTAAAAGCAGGATTGTAGATATGGAATTGGATGTTAATGATGATTCTAGAGACGTGGATAGTTTGGCAGTTGTGAAACAAATGGGCAGTTGTGTGTCATCTTCTGCAGAGAAGTGGAAAATTGGCATGGTAACACTTATTTCCTATTTTTTCTCTGCTTCACATACTCTTACGTGGGATATCCTCTTCAAACTATTGGAGAAAGAGTCTGATCCTAAGGTAGACTTTTCTGTTTTCACACACTAATATTTGCTTTACATTTGTAAGTTTATTATTTCATTGTTAATATTTTCCTCGTTATTGATCAGTTTCTTTCAATTTATAGGGTATTAGATAAGAATCGAGCGATGTGTAAAAAAAATTGAGCAAAGAGAAAAAAATAAAGATTTTGAATTGTAATTACAATTTTTTTTTTTTTTTGACGCAATAATTACAATTTCTTTCTAGTTGTAGGGTTTTAGATTAGAATGGAGTGTTGTGTAAAAAATGAGCGAAGAGAAAGAGTAAAGATTTTGAATTGTAATTATAATTTGTCATAAAAAACTAAACACTAAGCCTTATTTAACAAAATACTAGACTCCCAATTCTATTTAAGTGAGCTAATTCTATTTGAATGAGTAAACTATTCATGATAATTACTTGACTCCTATCTCTAATTACATAAATAAGGAAACAAATAATGAGATATAAAAAATATCGAAACCAATCCTAAGAATTAATCTTAGATATTCTTAATGTAAAGACACAACCCATATATTGTATTTTTTCATATATTTTAACACCCCCTTTAACTAAAGCTTAACAAACATTATGCTTGTTGCAAAGAAATCATCAAAATGGAAAATAATATGGGCTATAGTTATTAATAGCGACAGAGCAGAGCAGCAGCAAGCTGCTATTCTCCAAATAGCAGTGCTGTCATGTGCACCAGGGGGGAATATGGTATTTTAGGATTTCAGACTTAAATTTGTTTGTTTCCTTTACTTTTTGTTTCTCTTCATTTGTATGTTTTTGCTTAAGTACTATGAGATTTTATTATTAATTAACTATGAATAGATCATGAATTTCTAGTAAATTTCCAATTTGTGAGTATTAATTATCCCACCATAGCATTAGTTATTAATTTCTAGAAATATATATATATATATATTTATTTATATATATAAATATAGTATTAATTATTTAATATATAAAAAAGCTATTTTAATATCACCCATTGCTATCCACTATCCCACTATAGCAACTTTTGGGTTGGTTGCTCCTTGCACTAT
The DNA here is from genome assembly GCA_020916435.1 of Oxytropis ochrocephala. Taxonomy (NCBI): domain Eukaryota; kingdom Viridiplantae; phylum Streptophyta; class Magnoliopsida; order Fabales; family Fabaceae; genus Oxytropis; species Oxytropis ochrocephala. The sequence goes on from CM037089.1 coordinate 23,992,240, forward strand.
CCACAGGATTGACAACTACTCTCCATAAAACATGGCTGGACATGCATATTAAAGATGAAGAGAAATAATAAAGAATTTGCTTTGTGATTATAATTTGATTTAATACAAAAGATTAGGTCTTATTTATACTAATACTAGAATGCTAATCCCAATCAAATAAGGAAACTAATCATTATAATTACTAAATAAGGAAACAAATCATGAAATGCAAAGAAATGTGGAAATCAGTCCTAAGAAATAATTGAACAAATTCTAAATTACTCTAAGCTACAAGTCAAATATTATGAGAGGTTTTCTATATAACAGTTACCATTTATGTGATTTTCATCCTTTCCATATTCAGGTGCGTGGAAAAATATTGTATCATCTCTGTCAACATCCTCATTGGTCATCTTCTGCAAGGTTTATAGATTTGGTACGAAAATAACTGGGTCTAGACTTCAGTAAACTATTTTGTGTGCGAACACATGCCACCGTTTGCCTTGGTTTTTGCAGGTCAATGTAATGAATGATATCATTACAGAGCAAGTTGGACTCAAGCTTTCTTGTGGAAATGTATTGACTTCTACCCATGCTTTACTAACAAACTTATCTTCTCTGAATGCTGTTGATAAGGAGAAATGTGTTCTGTATTTAAGGGAAGTGGAAACAGAACAGGTACCTTCGAATTTCATTTTTGGCCAAGATTGCTTTCTAGGACTAGGGAGTAATGATTTACTAACACTTTCTTTGAACAATGACATAAAGCTTATACTTGCGATAGAAAACAGGAGAAATGGAGAGAAAATGCAAGACAATGAGAAAATCTAATTCCAAATTTCTGAATTTGTGCATAAAAAACCTAAAATTTCTGAGTAAGTATTAGGTATTTATAGTTAGAGATGATTGTTACAAACATTAACTGTAGTAAACCAACTAACTAACTTTAATTACAACAGACCAATATGCTGATCTCCTCATCTAAGCCATCTTCTACTCGATTTAGAACTACAATACAAGGCAAACTCAATGTTTCAAATTTCTATTCTTTGGCTCAGGCATCATGAGGTTGATGGGGAATGTCAGTATATACTGTATAGTGATTAGCTAGTTATCAGTGGTTTGCTTTATAAAGTTGGTATAGAAGAAGCTAATGAAATTTTTAAATGTTGTGGATCTAAGTTGTCTAATTCTTGAAGTAACTATATGATGGACCTTCAACTTTTTCAATCCACTATTGGCATATTACAGTATGCCACTGTCTCCAGACAAGAGATTCATTTTAATGTTCCTTAGGTATGACAACTCATGGAACGTCCTACGGATTAACACTGGAAAATTGACAATCACAGACTCTGTTATTGTTGAAATCCCACATCGATTAAAGATATGGTCTAAGCAGTTCTTATGAGTCTTCGGCAATCCTCACCTTATAAGCTAGTTTTGTGCGGTTGTGTTAGGCCCAAAATTCAAGATGGTATTAAAGCCTATCCTATATTTATAATTGGGCAAATGTTTCTTTTATGCCACCCGCTTTTGTCCATATTCCAAATGATCAGTCTTGGGCGTGAGAGTGTGTGTGTATATCTTTGTTATTCCACTCACATTAGTCCATGTTTCATATGTCCAGTTCATATGGTCGAAGTAGTACTTATAACTCTTGCCTAATTCTCATCTTATAAGCTGGATTTTCCGGGGATGAGTTAGGCCCAAAATTTAGTACCTATCTTAAAGGCACAATTGATCATGGCCTGTTGCTGCAACTCGCCTTCGCTCAACTTGTTCTCCCTCCGCAAAATATTAGTACTTATCTTAAAGGCACACACGAATTTAGACATATTTTGTTTGTATGAGAAAAGGTCCTAGATGTGTATCTAGATTCTAATGCACACTTCCCTGCAAATGATCAAATTGCTGACATTCTGGCTGCTCCCCTTTTGCAGCCCAGGCTTCCTATCTGCCAGAGGAAGTCAGGATGATTAGTCCTTCACCTCCTTCACCATTTTGAGTTTGCCGGGGGAGTGAGAATATAACTGTTACTAAAGTTTCTTGTTCCTAACTGACCTCTAGTAGTTAGCAGCTGACTTTGGCTGGTTAGAAGTTCTGTTACGGTTTCAGTTAGCTCTTGGACTAAATGGCCATCATCACATCACAAAAAGATTCAGCTACAGAAATTCACTTAACTTAAATGCTCTAATTCTCCCCTCTCTGTTTCTCTCTAGGTTCTCAATACAAACCAAGTGTAAACACTTTTTTTCTTTTCGTTATCATAGTGACAACAAAGCGTGACTCAGTTGGTAGGACGCTTAGCCTACACCCAAAAGGCCGTGGGTTCAAGTCATAAATGGGGAAAGTGGAGATCAGTATTGATCCCCTTTAAAGAAAAATTAGACATCTCTTTATTACATGGTTACTAGTTTTTTCCACTACTGTATATATTCTCTTTATTTTGTCATAACTGTAGGTTTCTATTTTGTTTCATACTTTAGCTTGGTGCTTCTGTTCATTACAAACATAATTTCTAAATGAACATGTTTTTTTTTTTAATACTAACTAATGTATGTTGTTCTTAAATTAAGTAGTTATCTATTTGTTTGTGCAGTGCTTTCTCTTACTAAGAAGCGTGGTGCGTAAACTTTCAAAAGTCGATCTTGATTGGTTTGGACGGATGAAGCTGATTGATTGCATCTGTTATCTTATTTCACTCCAACCTCACATTGGTCAGGTGATTTTTATGTTTTTCTTGGAAAGACTAGATTGCAATGAGCCTAATAATGGCGTAATAAGGCAACCAAAGTGGTGAATAAATAAAAATCATGGAAGTTATATACAGTGAAAGATACTTCCAATCGAATACAATTAATTTATTAGTGCAGAAAGGAAAGGCTGGTTTGTTACTGTCTAAAGAGTGCTGGTGTGGTTATTGTACCTCGCGGTCTTTTGATAGGATTTCCCTTTTTGGGTTGCTAGGTTTGTTTCAATAGCATTTGCTTTGGTCTCTCCTCCCTCTCTTCTTTCAAAGGGGATCTCTTAAATCACACTGCCTTGGGAGTGTTCTGTTTTTTTTTGTCCATTTGTGTTCCAAGGACCCAAACTCCTTGACTCCTTTTTTTAGTATCCTTCCCTTTTGTTACTAGTTATAGCATCTTCCTCTCAAGCAAATACACAATCATTTCCTCAAAAACGATGAAGGGGGTTATTGATGATCCCTATCGACTTTTAGTGTTGAAAAACATTACGCCTCTAAGACTTAAACTTGTTTGTGTCCTTTACATTTATGAATGTCATAAATTTTGAGTATTTTTCTTTAATTTTTGGGCATTATACATCTATAGTATCCATAAAAGAAATTTCAGGTAATCTGTCATCTAGCTATGGACTATCCCGCTTTATCATTTTTGGTTGGCCACTCCAAACTGCTATTTGAGATTAATAACTATGGTTATAGCGGAGAAGTTGATTGTGAAGTTAAGTTCTCACTGGTGGTGCGAATCAATAGGTGTTGAGTTGCAACTGCACTCAGTCATTCATGATAAAATCAGTACTGGTTTACTGGAGGATGTGGAGGATGCAGTGGTGGTGAAGATTGATCTTTGGAAACAATGGTTGGGGACTGAATTCAAGCTCTAGATACCATGAGAATGTTATAGTGAGGAGGGAGAGTTTCACTGTTTCTTGTTGGAGTCCCACATCACTAGACATATGGCCTAAGTAGCCCTTACAAGGCTTGGGCAATTCTTTTCTATATACAGTTGCATGATATTTGTTGTAATAGTCCTAGACTTTGACTTGGCATATGTATGATCATATATTTTATGGGTAGGGTTCGATAAGTTCTGAAATTGTAGACACAACTCCCAACTCTTACAGTATGGGTTTGTCTATTTTGAGACCAACCCAACCAAGTTACTCAAACCAACGCTTGAATTTTGTAGGTTGGGTCGGGTCAAAGTGTACCCGTGCCCACCCTAAGGATGAGTAAGGCCCTAAGCCCACATTTAAGATTGTATTCAAGGCTATCCTAGATATGTTATTAGGCCAACATCTTTATTATTCTTCCCATTTGTCCACGCACAAAATGTCCAACCCTGGGCTTGACGAGGTGTGTTGAGATCCTTGTTATTTATTCCATATTAGTCCTTGTTTCAAATGTCTAGTCTTGAGTGTGAGGGGCATGTTGATGTCCCACACTGACTATAGGATATAGATAAAGCCTAATTTGTCCTTATAAGGCATAGGCAGTCCTCTGCTTGCAAATCGGTTTTGTAGAGATGAGTTGGGCCCTAAGCCCAATTTTAAGATTTTCGATGAAAATGATTTTCATCGTGTGATTTCAGTTATTACCCAGGTATTTATTGAGAAACAGTAGACTTAACTGAACGTATGCACGGTTGCAATTTCAGTTGCAACAGTGACTCCGTGAGTAACAAAAAACAATAGCAACACTGGTTAACTTGCTGATCACTGTAACTTGTGTTCGTTTAAACTTCAATGCTTATCCATTATGTTTGCTGTTTTGACAGACCATGATAGAAAGATTACTTTTGATGCTTAACGATATGGATTATCGAGTTCGGTTTTCTCTTGCAAGGAGGATTGGAGTTCTTTTCCAAACATGGGATGGTCATGAAGAGCTTTTTCAGGACATTTGGTTAGTTGCACTTCAGAAGTTCTCAACTAGTGTTCACCTGGCCCATGTTTTAAATGCAATGGGTTTTCACAACTTGATGTTTACGATTTTATGACTAGACCTTACTTCTCTAATGGCTTTGTGGGAGTTTTGGATTTGTAGAAATATATTTGGGGTTGTTGTTTGCCGTTGTCCAATAATAGTACTTGATATTCATTTTCACTTTCATGTGTGCATAGCTGTGGTCGCTCATTGAATCTTTCATTTAGTTTCCCCATTCTAATACCACAAAATTTTCATATAAAAATTCCTTATTATCCGTTGTCTTTGGTTGTTTTTCCAGTTTGAATTTTGGTGTTCCTTTGGTGGTTTATTCCAAAGGAAAAGTTGTCAATGCAAAGGAGGTACTAGCGGCTGGTCCTCAGCCTCAACCTATAATGGAAACAGTTTTGATTACTCTGATGCATGTTGCATTACATAGTGAGAAGGTCGAGTTAGAGGTAAACTACTGAGTGTGCCGATATTTTTTTGTTTTCCTTTCTCATTTTTTAATGTCTTTTCTAGCCACCCTCGTGCCCTAGTCTAACGTTACTCTAGTGTATGATACAAAATGATTAGTAGCGCCCTGTGTTCCTTTTCTGATTCTTTTTTGTATGCCGAACTCTGGAGACATTATGATTATATATATTATTTTGATATACATTCATATGCTTTATAAAGCGACCTGTAGTTATTTGGTGATTCTTGGGGTTATTTTTCAGGCTGTTTTTATGATATGCGTGGTTTCTGCCATTGATCCTTGTCATAGGTAAAAAATATTTTTTCTTTATTGTTTTAAAGCGTTCACTACAGTGTCTTGCATTTTATATTATATGTTACATTTTTTTCTAGGGAATTGGTCTGTGCTGTACTTGACAATCTTTCTAAAGAGCTTCAGTATGTGAGTAGAATGAAGGTAATTGATATTTATGTGTTACAGTTACATTTGGCTTGTTTTATGCGACCTCGTGCAACAACTCTATTTAAGTGTAGTTGGCTATGCTTGGCCCCTATTTCTGCCGTTTGGTATTACTAAATGTATGTTTGTGACATTAGCTTGAGCATTGTTTCAACATGATCCAAAAGCTTGAATTTCTCTTTTTCAGAATAGAAAATTTAAACTTAGGTGCAAATTTCATTGTAGTTTTTTGATAGAAGAACCAATTTATGAAAAAGGAAAAAGTAAAACACAATTTGGGGAGGAAAAAATATGTCTTCCAAAATGAGAATTGACAAAAGAAGGAAAAACAAAGAATCATTAATGTAACAAGGTTTTGTATTCATTATACATATTCTTGAATTTCAGCTCTAGGCCTAACTCAACCAAAATACTAGATCTAGAGGGGGGATTTCCGTAGCCTTATTAGGACAAGGGGGGCCATTCTCTAATTGATGTGGGATCTCAACATACCCTCTATCACAAACTGAACATTTAAAGCTTGGACAAATGTGAGCGACCTAATAACAAAGATTTTAATACCCCATCACGCCTAGAACCGGACATCTGGAAATACGAGTGTCCATATAACAAATCTATGATACACTACAATATTTGAATTTGGGATTTAGACCTAGCTCAATCCAAAAGTTAAGGGATGAGGATTGCCCAAGCCTTATAATGACCAAATTGGCCATATCTCTAGTTGATATTTGATCTCAACATATCATACTTGGACACTCACTTCAAATAATTATGAGCTGAGTAGTAGTGATAAAAACATTTTGTCCAAAGCAAATCGAGGAATTAAGAGTTATCTTTAAAGATTGCCTAGTTGAATTACTCAAGAACTCTTAATTCCACACTTGGTAGCAATATTTTGGTCTCCTATTTTTCTTCCTAAAACCTATAAGTTTTGAGAAGACAAATCACCTTTAGGTTGATGGGGTTACCAATATTGATCCCACCGCATCATTCAATTTATTCAGTGAAAGGTAGACAAAATAAATTGAAATCCTTGATTGTTGAAGTAACTGAGGTAAGAGTTGAACTCTAAATGTCCTGTTTGACTTTGTTCTAATACAATCTCTGACAAGCACTTACTTTGCAAGCTTTAAAATTGTATCCAAATTCTAGCCCTGAGCTCGGTCCAAAAATTATTTCACTACGCATTAAAGCTTCAAAGTGCTTATGAATACTTAATGGTTTCTTTTGACTTCAATTTTCTTTTATGCAGTACTTAGAGCAACTAGTGGGATCACTTCTCTTTTGTTGGGTAACTTGTGGTGTAAGCCTGGTTGCACTTGCTGAGGTAATATGTTGATTATGTTCGGTATAATCTATATGCAATTTTATTAAACCTTAGATGCGATTTACAATAAGGTAATAGCGTATTTTGCCTTAAGTTTAGCACCACAAAGCCTGTCTGTTGCAAAGGCAATCTATCTTATATATATGTGACATACACAAGTTGCGAATGATTGTTTAAATTCCATTTGAAAATTCCAAACAGAAGACTGTTCGCTGGCTTTCCACTCTCAGTATAACATGCATTGTTGTCAAACTTAAAAGTCAACACAAGTTGTTTCTCCTAATCCCCTAAAATTTTACAGGTACCAAAAACTAGCTTTAGGACATTGAACCTTTGCTTTCAACCATCCTATAGTGGGGCAACAGGTTAACAGAACGTTGACATGAAATAACAATTCAGAGCTACCATTCACCAATAACAAAGGCAGGAAAATTGAATGAATCTGGACAGGAAACATCAATTTACAAATAAGCATTTGATAGGCCGCAAGTATGTGGTTCTATCGCGTAATAAAATGAGTATCGATCCTCAAGGTCTTGTGTGATTACCAATTTCAGTTTCGGTGATGATTAGCTAAAAAGAATAATTAAGTGGAAGGAATTGTTATTTGGTTTTATATTCAAAAGTTAAAAGCGTCCTAGGATTGTGGTTTCATCTCAATGATAGAAACATTTCACAATCCCTCATCCTATTGATATTTAGAACAATTGGAGAGAAAAGGCTCTCCGCCCCGGCACAACCCGGCTAGAATTTCTGGCTAGATCAAGATAATTCCTTACACTTACAAAATATGTCAAAAGATATCTCTCCTCTTCCCTATCCTCCTATTTATAATGCATAGTTGGAATGAGGGATAGAAGATAACTACCTTAACCAACTAATAACTACCCAATCAAAACAGAACAACCACCCCTAACAAACAATAACCATTTAATTAATCCCTAACAACCTAACAAACTTAACAACTCAAAACTAACTTCCAACCGACATAACTCCACATACCAAGGGTCTATCATACCATGTTGAAAGAGAGAGAAGAGGAGCATATGATGCTGAAACCATGTTTTTCAGCTATACCACGGAGAATGTCTATATAGGCTTTGAACAAACTGATATACATCAAGGTAGCAATGAGCAATCAGTACAGAATAACTCCATTTCTGACTATCCTAATTACCCATTATTCCTATAATTATAACCAGATGATATTATTTACATAAATATCAACCATATTAGAGAAAAGAGTGAATGGAGCAATCTTTTCTTGGTTGGTTTTAAATCAAGTAGGCTTAGAAGTTATCCTTTTCCAATGGTAGGGAACATTACCAAAATATTTATATTCAGGAATTAGTCAAGCCGATGAACTTAAAAAGTTAGTTGCTCCGTAAGTTCCTTAGTTAAGTATGTTGCTCTGAACTCATAACTTTATAAGATTACATCGTGGGTGCAGTATTTGGCCACACAATAGGAACATCTGGAAATCACAAACTTCTTAACAGGATTATAAAATGCTATTTGTAGGTTAAGTTTCACAAGATTTATTACTCTTGTTTTCAAATTACATCTCCTGCCAAATATATTTTTCTAATACCCCTTTATTTATCTCCCAAATAATGATAATATTTTTCTTGATGAAGCTTTGTGGAAATCTAAAGCCCTTTCTTTGGTCAACGGCTTTGTTTTTATCCTGCTGAACCTTTTCCTTGCATATATGAATAAATAATTTGTTGCTCTACAGATAAGGCATCTTTTCATTCCAGATGCAGAACCTGGTCATTTCCTTCAGTTTTGTTGTCCATGGCTTCTTCCTGCTCTGCTTCTGCATGAAAATAGTTCCGATCTTAATTGGGTTGCCAAGGTGTGAATCGTTTCTATTGTTGATGGTGCATTTTATGATGATATATAATATGGAAGCTTCTAAATTTCATTCCGTAGGAAATGAAAATTTAAGGTTTCAATTAGATGCCCTTGTGCTTTTAGAATTGCCATCGGTTAAATGACTAAAAAGTTGCACTGTCTCTTTCATTGCTTAATTGAGTAAGTCTTTATTATTCGGGATCATATAGTACTGAGTGCAGGTTACTTGTGTAAGTTTTTATTGCTCAATTGCGTAAGTTTTGCATTCTCTAACAATGTCCTTATCGCAGGTTACTTGTCAACCTATAGCAGGTCTTATAAAAAGCCACTTTGCTTCAATATTTTCAGTTTCTATGGCTTTGTATTGCAATAAGAAACCAGAATCGGAGAGAGGAGCAGTTGTGCTACTGAGTTCCATTCTGCATTTTGGTCAGATATCCGAGAACGAGCGGGACAAACTTATAAAGAGACATATGGTCTGCTACTCTGCCCTTCGGGGTCTGCTTGTTTTACAAAACAATATTTCTGGATAACAGTCTGCTATGTTTGTGTAACATTAATGAAATTTATTCTTATTTATTTATTTATTTATTTCTTTTAACTCATTAAATGAGAAGAAAATGATTTTCCCTCCTTAACTAATTGACCAGTATTATATTTGTTTGAAAATCATCTCTATAAGTAATATTCAGATGAAAAAAAATTGAAGAAATATTTCTTACTTGAAAAGATCTACAAAAATGATTTTTAGTAACAACGTTTTTATAGTTTCTGCTAAAAATAGTTCTTCTTTGTCATTTTCTGTGAAAACAAGTGGACCATAAAATTTGATGTTTTTTCCTTCAAATAATAATGTTTTTCTTCTACTGGGGCATTCTAAACATGTATAAACATTATTATTTACAAATATCTTGTGGGCACATTTTAAGTCACATTGTGTAAAATTAATGCCAAGTCATATGGCTTATATACCATCCCTTGACTAATGCCATAGTACCATTTTCTTTATCATTATTTACTTAAGTCATACGGCTGAACATTTTATACTAATTTATGTGTAGGTCTCTATTGTTAGCTGTATTTTATCTTTGAGCTCTTGTTCATCCGATCCTGTAGTCCCTTTCTTTTCCAAGGACACCGTGTCACTTGAAATTCAAACTATTGTTGATGGATTTATGGACTTGTGAGCTTATCTTCTCTACCTTGGTGCTTATATTTGATCCAATTGTTATTTATATATTGGTAGGTCATATGTAATTATATTGAGATGCAGGGATGATAATCGTACAACTACTGCTGTTATTGACATGATCAACATTTTTCGCCCCGATAGAGTTTTCATGGTAATTTTTTATGACACAAGACTTGAAGCCTTGACAACTTCATTTGGATATCCTTTTCCCTTTTTTTCCTTCTGTTCTTGTCTTTTTGTTTCTAATGAACTCAATGGTTTTATAATTGGCAGTTTTGGTAGAAACTCATTATAAAATTGCAGCAGCATCTCATTACAGGCATAAGTGCCACCGCTTGGCTGGAATTGAGGTGCTTATTAGTGTTATTGGTGAAAGAGTTATTGCTTTAAGCACATCCAAGTAAGTTTTGTGGGTCGAGATTTCATCATTTTCATGCATTTCATATTTGAAAGACATGTTAAGGTAGAAATCTAATGTGCATCCTTGAGTAGATGATAATAGTTTGGATTGTCATGTATTTTTTGAAACTATCTACGAATGCCAACTTATGTTGGTGCTGAATTTTATTTGATACAATTGTCCTTGTTGAGAGTCTAACATTAGATGCGATGATGCGATATGGCCTGAAAAGTGTTTATAAGTGGGAGGTGGCCTTACAAGCCTATTATTTAAAGATGAGTTAGGCTAAAATTCTAAGAGTCCCTAATACCACAATTTTTTCAGCATAGTTACAGTTGACATTTTATTATTATTTAGATACAATGGTCAAAACTTTTTCCATTTCTCATTGAAAACAAATTAATGCTAATGTCCACATAGTACTTTCAAATTTTTAAAAACTTAAGCTGAACCAGCAGCCAGAGTTGAACATTGTTAGGATCTTAGTTATGGAAATTATGTCTTGTTTGTGACAAGAAATAATTAATAAATGAAGAAGTTGGGACATTCAAACCTTGACATTGATAGGGACTTGGGTATATGAGATGTCTAATTCCCACATCGAGTAGTTTGGAATGCTTAATGGAGTACTTAAGTGGCTTAGTTCTTCCTCCTCAACAACTAGCTTTTAAGGGAGGGTTCCCCAAGTGCTTATCTGTTTATCACAGCCTTTTGTCTCAAACAGAATTTGACTTACGCATCAACACACTTTCTGTACAAACTTCTGAGAAAGTTTCCCAACTTATTCTCCTCTTACTATTTACACTTCTAAACGAAAACGCTACCTTTACAATCCGATTCTTAAAGACTCCTCGGCATGAAAGACAAAGATGATGGCAGCGGAATTTTCCCAAGTATTCTGCCTCCGACCTTATCAAGTCGACTAAGGCCAATCAAGAACACAAAGACTTGATCATTCTCCTGTCTCTTAAGAAGTAATACACCGTCTTTCGTACACTTCCCATTATCATCAAAGCAAAGATCCAGTTTCTACCATAAAGTCATCACTTCATTATAATAGGTAGTTATATCCTTGTCACATTGCTTGGCATGCCACGACTGTGACTTGAGGACAAAAATTTGAGAAGAATTTTGAATATCAGATTATGTATCTTTGACAGCCTCACAAACATCTTTTGCCTTTGGCAAAGGACATAAAGGGTTTTCCAATTCCTGGCTCCATATTGTTAATAAACCTTGCAGTAACTAAGGAGTTCTCAGTCTTCCAGAATTTGTTTGGCATGTGCACATGCCTCGTGAGGAAATATTTTCCCTTTTCGTCTAGTATCAATCTGACGGTTTGAAACCACTCAATGTAATATTAACCAGTCAGACACTGAACCTTATCCTTGAGGGTACCATATGCTCCCTCATGGCCAAAAAATTGGAAAATCCTCCCCTGGAGAA